>OX421868.1:3192500-3803444 GCA_949127965.1 Pandemis corylana
ATATATTTGGATACCGCTACGATATAGGTATCTGAAGCCAATTACATACTCGTACCTGTAAGCAATTGGCTTCGGATATTACAATAAATTAAAGAAATTTACAATATTTAATTTATTTTGTACTTATACAGTTACAAATCAGAACAATCCAGTTACCAATATTTTAAATCGCATTTATGATATCCGACCTAATTTCACACTGCTTGAAGCATGTTGTCAGTTCATCATAAAATTAGCGCTAGCATTTAGAACTGGAGTATCTAGCTAATTAATTTATACAATGACATGCACGAAGGCATAAAATCACAACACGGTACTTAACGACAGCGACTGCAACATTTTCTTTTACAACCCTTCTGGCCTTTATTTGTTACCCTTTCCTTAACTTTCCCTTTTTCCTTCTCTTTTGAAGCAGGCTCATTCACCTTTTTTTGTTTCGGTGGTAACACGATCCCCGCATCAGCTGGGATGTACTGTGTTTCTACGTGAACGCAAATTTGCTTTTTCCTATGAGATAAATCGAAGCAGCCAAACGGCGGAGTATATTCGATGTCCCAAGTAGCGTTACTAGACAAAGAGCTCAGAGACTCTTCTTGGCAAAGACATTCAGGCTCCTTGAAAGCCGGGCAGCTCTCTATCACTTTATCAATCGCCGTTAGATCATTGCAATACACATCCATGTACGCACATCTGCAGATATCTTCCGCGGCTTCAGCGAGAGATCTTCTGATTTCTTCGTCTCTTTTTTTCTTTAGTTTGACCATTTTGCGGGCTTCCACCTTGGCTTGCTCTTCCGGACTGCGCTTTTTGATGATCTTGAAGACCATTGGGTCGCAATCAACGTACGGATCCTCGTTGTTGATCAGGTCTGTTAAATCTTTTAAAGGATTTACCTGGGAATAAAACGTTTGTATTATAAGTTGATACAGCTGATGATTATATTCAGCATCGGGGTGATTACAACGAACTAAATGCCCTGTTATAACGCATATACCGAACTTTTTATGGGCTTAAATACCAATATTTTTTAACCAATGCATCCGCACAATGCTTAAAAAGTTTACTGTAACTGACACTCAGTATGCTACTGTCAAATCACTATGAACTATCGAAGAAAATGATTTCTGACCCATTCTTGCGGAGTATAAATATCATAGTGACGTTACATTTGAACGTTCTACGGTGGGTTAGGGACAAATTGTTGGACCTACAACTCCTACAAGGTCTACGCATATAAATTTTGTTTGCTTTACGCAGTCATTTCATGTGACTAGAGTGTCAATGCTTCATATAAAAGACGATTGTACGACTTACTTGAATTATAAAGACGTCACCTTTCCTCTGCACCTTCAGAGCTGGCTTGGGTTCCAGTGGCTCTTCAGGTTCAGAATCACCGCCTCCGGTTTGGCCGGTCTGTCCTGGTTTCCGTTTCTTCTTCTTTCTGTCTTTATCTGCCCCTTGTCGAGGACATTTGAATGTCATGAACTTGGCCACGCTTTTGCCTATGACTCCTGGTACCCAGCCCTTCCTGTGCTATAAAATTTAAACAATAAGATATTAACACAAAATAAAAAGCTACAGATACTGTCTGCTGTAGTTCAATCTTTCAAAGTGAGCATATGTTAGAGTGAGACATGACTATTTGTTAAACATAGAAAGCAGCAACCGATTTTTGAAGATATAATACCCCTCTAATCGAAAGGGGTAAAATTTATGTAGAGCGACTAAATTAACATTTATGCATTTTTGAACAAGCTGACAAAATTATGTAGAACTTTATTACAAAAGTTTGTATTTTCACAGATGTGATTCCAAAAATTGAGAAATTCGACTATGCAATGCAGGTTACCTTCATGCCAGGAACGTCTGTCGCATCCCAGAGCCAGCCCATGTTGGCTGGCACTGGTAACCCTCGCAGAAGCCGCGCGCATTGCTTATGCCCGGTTACGACACCTGCAATTTTAAGGAAGAAATAAAAGTTAAAAGACGAACTACAGACTAAAAATATAACAGATATATTCATAGCTCATTCAAAACTTTTTGAAATTAATCGATTTAGCCCTATTAACTCCAAAGAGAAAATGCAAGATTATAAATATTATAAAATCTGCATTATCATTCATCGTTTAATGTGTTTGGACATAGTATTGTATATAAAGAAGGTCTCACAGGAGTAGGTAGATCAGCAAAAACTTCCCTTTGCACTTTCAATCAGCGTTATGTACACAAATGAGTAAGTTAATGAAAGGTTCTCTATCATATTTACCTGGATAGTGGTCGCCAAACGAATAACTATACTTAGACTGACTCTTCTTTTTTTTCTTCGTATCACCATCGTCATCATCCATGTTGTTTATTGAGTTTTACGCTCTAAGAACATAATTAAAAAGGGATATTCAAAAATATCATCTTATGAATTTGGAATCGTAGTAAGTAAATGACTGAATTACTTATTTGATTTCTTTGAAACTAAGTACTTTTTTTTACAACTTCTATGCATATCATCAAGAATCAGACAATATTTGAATTCGAAACGTAGTAAGTGTTGTATTTATTGTAAACTTGTTACGTTGTCTGCCTAACAAAAGAAAAAAGCTAGTTTTTCAGGCATGTTGGCTGCAAACCCAGTACAAAAATGCTGTTGAGCATAGCCATTTTTAGACAACACGTCAAGGACAGAACTAAGAGTGCAACAATATTTTTCATTTAAAGTATCCTCTTTGTACTGACTAATATAATCAACCAGATTGCAATAAATCTACGATACCAACAAAGAGAAGAAAAAAATGTGAAAGAAACAATTGAAATTCAATGACCTTTATAATAAACTTTAAATACACTGTATCAACAAACACCAGACGGCTAAATTCCTACAACTAACATCGACGACAGCAGACGACCTTTTTAGAGGAAGGTCTCCTGCTCTTCGCCTTTACAGATGAGCAAGACTTCTTTTTCCTTGTGTCTATCCCTGCGTCAGCCGGGATGTACTGAGTTTCCACGTGGATGTAATTCTGCGCTTTTCTCGGAGCCAAATCAAAGCATCCAAAGGGGGGAGTGTATTCTATGTCCCAAGTTGCGTTACTCGACAGGGAGCTCAAAGATTCTTCTTGACACAGACAACCTGGCTCCTTGAATGCCGGACAGCTGTCTATAACGCGATCAATGCCAGATAGATCATTGCAGAAGACATCCATGTAAGCACATTTGCAGATATCTTCGACAGCTTCCGCGAGAGCTTTCCTGACTTCCTCATCCCTCTGCTTTTTCAGTTTTACCATTTTGCGAGCCTCTACTTTGGCATGTTCTTCCGGGCTTCGTTTTTTGATGATTTTGAAGACCAACGGGTCGCAGTCTACGTATGGATCTTCGTTTTGCGCTATTTCCGTCAAATCTTTAAGTGGATTCACCTGTAAAAAAAATAAAAGAAAATAAATTTTACTGCATGGTGTAAAGTATTCACTTCGCACCTACCCACCAAATAATGTAATACTAATTACGCTGTTATTAGCGGTCACTTTAAACACATACACACACAGGTCACGAATTCGCGTTATTGTTGGGAAGCATTTTAGGGTGCATTCCATAGAATCAGAGTAGAGAGGACAAACCGTATCAGTCAGGTTAGTATAAAATAAGTTTTTGATAAAAATGCCACTTTGAACACAAGCTTTTTTTGCTGACTGCACTTGTATTGCCATCCATCCAAGATTATGTGCACCAAATTTCAAGTCAATCGGAACATCCGTTGTAGAGTTTCCTCCTGCGGAGACAGTCCAGGCCGGGCCACTAGATTTTTACTACCAGATTATTGTATTGTCATCCGACTTACACAAGTTTGCAAAATTTCAGTTCAATCGCTTCAATTCGCTTCAAAATTAAGTTGCAAGATTCCACCAGGACAAGCATACATACATACATAGCGGGTTAAATAAAAGCTTGTAAAATCCACGTCTCATCCCGCTATGTGATAACAATAATATGACATTATTTAAAATGATGTGCTTATTCAATTTTGCATATTTACGCGTCTTGCGTAAGGCGCGACAGTTCTTTTTCATCATTATCATTTTATAATTCAAAAGAACAAATAGCCAACTAACTTGTATAGTAAACGTGTCTCCCTTCCTCTGCACCTTCAGCGCAGGCTTCGGTTCCAAAGGTTCCTCCGGTTCAGAATCGCCGCCTCCCACGGCCTGCCCAGGCTTCCGTTTCTTCTTCTTCTTATCTTTGTCGGGCCCTCCTCGGGCACATTTGAACGTCATGAGCTTAGCCACGTTTTTACTTATCACTCCTGGCTGCCAGCCCTTTCTTGGCTATAGTAAAGTAAAAGGAATATTTAGTACAAATATACAGGCGTAAAGAGGATGTCGGGATGATATTATTAAGTTACTTGCCTTCATTCCTGGTACATCCTTGGAAGTCCATAGCCAGCCCATACTTGCGGGCACCGGATACCCGGGTACAAGAAACCGCTCGCATGTTTTGTGTCCAATCGTAACGCCTGCAATAGGAATACGATATTATGTTTAAGCCAAAAGATCAAATAAAACAGTAACATTTCTCGACATCATTTTATCTTACCTGGATACGTGTCTCCAAACGTATAGCTGTATTTCGATGCATTTTTCTTCTTTTTTTCTTTCTTGCTACTATCGTTCTCGTCCCCCATATTTGAAATTTAAGCCGCTCTAAGAACAAAATTATATTCGTTTTTTTTAAACACTCACAATGAATTTATCAGGCTAAACTAATTATGTACCTACTAAAGTTATTTAACTTAAAACAGAAACCGGCAACGAATCGATAGAAAGCAAACGAAATTGCAGTTGTATAAAGTTTTTAATTTGATGTTAGTTACTTAACGCATTCACTGCTGGTTTTAGACCCATGACATTGCCCAGTGCCACAAATGCATACGTGCGTTCAAATGACTGCAAAAGCATGACAGCGGCACTAGGCCGAAGTCACGAAAACGCATATACGCGTTATTGACAGTGAATGCGTCAATAGGGTTACAAAATAAAATAGTCAATGATAAAATGCTTTCACTGCTTTTCTTTCTTGAACTTATCTTGTAAAGCTAATTTGTGAGTCCCGCAGCAACTTTTGCCCATCAATGACAATAGAACCTGTTCTTTGTCACAGCATCTTTTTTCAGTGTCCACGTTGAACTTGTTTACGCATCGTAAGTCATTATCTTTCTCGTGTTTCATGTATTCTTTTATAGCGGTTCTTATTCTTTCATACTCTTTGGAACAGCAAACTTTGCCGGCATCACTGTGGCTTGGAGGTTGCGCTGGTTGCGCCGCGGTCTTGTACATCCTTGCGAAACCATCTGGGACAGAGCAAGGACGACCAATCACAGGACAAGGGCCAAGTTTGATGGGTGGCAAGCCATACGGTAGGGGCTCCGCCGCGTCCTCGTCATCTTCGATCTTCTTATTTTCTTCGTCTTCTAACATCATCGTGACAGGACATGTAGTTTTATGCTTGTATAATGGACAGTAGGGTTTATGTTTTTTTCTGGCAGCTACGTTCATAGTTTCAGTTAAACAATCACAATCGAAAGTTTTGCATGGCGGGCTCGGTTTTGGTGGGTTACAGCTACATTCCTTGTCATCAGGAACTTCCGTACAGTTGTAAACTGCTGGATTCCGACTGGACGTACTCATACCGACGTTGTATACTAGCTGGTTATTATGCCCCAGGCTACGAGTCGACGATTTGGCCTCTGGCGACCGTACATTAGGCGTACTACGAGAATTGAGGACATCGGTATCAGCAGGAGTAGAAATAGGACCATTAGATCTTCGGCAACAGCATCCTCCTCCAGTCTTTCTAGTTGTGGCTCCCAAATCAGAGTAGGGATTGTAATTCGTGTTCAAATTCTGATACGTGAACTCCTTTCCGAACATAGCCTCATTAAAGCCAGGGACCTGATGTACGCTAAAAACATAAGCGACTTTGGTACTGCTTTGTTTTGGTGTGACACCGTGTTTTGGTGAGGAACCCCTGCTACCACCTTCATTGAACTTATCCTCCTGTTCTTTGCAGGTATGACCAGGCTCAGTCACACCGCCGCAACCCTTGCAAATTGCTTTGGCAGGCTCTGTGTTTGCGTCAGGGCATGATTCCCGATGATAACGGTCATCTTTGCAATCACAAGCTCCACAGATCTTTCCAGTTGTATTTTTAGTGCCTGATATTCCTGTAGCTTTCTTTTTATAACTTTCTAGATTCCTTATATAACATCTGACTTTATGTGCTAGTGGGCAATTAGTATTTCCGCATGGACCCGTTATGTCTCCCATGCGAATCTTGTCAATGGCATATTGTTTTTTATTAACTTTCTTTGCACTGTCCTGGTGAGATTGACATGCGGTATCCGCACTTTTTCCAATGCCACAACTTTGTAACTCTGTGCAAACTTCTATCTTATTATTGGCAGCATTAACTACATCTGGATCTTCTAGGGTAGTCGTTTCATAAAGGCTGCCTACCATACAGAAATTAGGGTCATCCCCTTCAATGCGTTTGCACGAGAACATGCTAGGAGCTTTATCCGTTCTAAAAACAAAAGTTTCGGGATCTTTAAGCAGTTGCTGGAACTCTGTGATGATGGCCTCACCCAAAGCACTGACTCTAAGAATAAAGGTGATTTCGCCTACTTGACCGCAGCAGCACTCTGCCATTAATGGAGTACGCTGTTTGATGCTCAAAGGGTCGTGTAGCTTGCAAGCTTCCGCGCTTTCTTTTAACATGTGGTAAAACTCTGTTTCCCATTGCATGGTACCGATCCCAACGAATATCTCCACTTCATTCTCATCATCGTTCCAAACTTCTATCTCCAAGGGAAACTTGCTCAGTGTCATGAGCACAGTGTCGGGGTACGAAGGGAACAAATAAGATTTCCCAACTCTGATGGTTCTGGACCACTTTCTCCGCCCGTTTTCGTCACATTCTACAATATCGTCTGGAACACTCTCGTTCTTTGCCATTTGCCCTTCCTTGATGATAAATTGGACTTTCGGACCGAACTTTATTTTGATAATTAGGCTCTTGTTTGCCCCGCTGTCCTCATTGTCGGACGCAAATATCGTCACTTTGTCAATGAATATCTCAATTAAGTACATTTGCTCCATGATGACCTGCCGAGTTCAACAGTTTTGTGTCAGAATACACTTCACCATGTCCCTTTCGTATTTAAGTAAGCTTCCTTTGGAATTTCCACGGTTTATTGCGAATAAATGTGCATTTTTCGAAAGACCGAATCAATGGGTATATAAATTTTTTTTAAGAAAATGAGTATTTAAAAATAAAATATTGTAAATAGCGTATTTATACTTACGGGTTTATTGTTATTATTCCTGTGTTAATTAATTCATTACTATGGACACAGAAAATTTTATTTTGTAACCCGAAAGTTTTTCACAATCCTTACACAACTGACATCTTTGTGATGACTGTCACCATTCAAAATGAGAATGCCATAGCCAACAAGTTTTTTATTTCTATAATAAATGGACGTAAACGCTCCTGCCAGAACTATGAGATAGGTACGAAAAAAGGTCGTTTGGTTTTTAAACTGTCGAGCTTAGGTTGGTCTCACCAATAGCTTTTGCCGTCGGCCATCGCCATGTTGCCCTAATGAACGACTTGCAAATAGTGACTTTTTTGCTAAAATAATATCCACCGTATAAGCATGAACGTCTCACTGCTGGCCACAGGCCTCTTCTGAGAATGAGCTATGACTTTAGCTATATTTCGCACGCTGGTCTAGTGAAGGTTGGGAACAAAATAGTAGGTTTTTTCACGGTGTTTTCGTCACCGAATTATTTCACTCATTAATTCCTAAAAACTCAGACCGAGCCCAGAGAGCTCTGCTTGAGATTGAGAGAGTCAAACCTATGAGTTACCATGCTTTATGTCTTTGTAAGAAAATCAATGCCAATTCTTATGTTATATTCTCAGTACTAGAACACACCCATTTCGGGTCTGATGAGGTATTGGACTTCGCCAGTAAGATGCTGAAAGGAGGCGGTGATGTCCACGGCTGCACGCTCCGGGTGGCCTGCTGGACCGCCCAGAGTGGACAGGAAGACGCTCTGAACACTTGGAGTAGAGTTATGAGGTAAACAACGGTTTGGCAAAGTCACCAGCTACAATAGCCAAACTATACATATCAACTGCAGTTTGGCAGAAAAACATGACATGTTCGGTCGGAGCCATTACGCTGAGTCTGGAGTCTTTAGTGTCTTGACGTCGGTTGTAGTTACGGTCAAGTGCAAAAATAAGTATCGATACGAACTTCTCAATATTATGTACCACGACCTTATTACGCCGGTCGGATTGGCAACGATTGCTTACAATCAGGCAGGTGGTCCACTAAGCTTGTATTCTCCCTCATTACATAAAACATAATATGGGCTGTCGCTAATGTATCACTGACTGATGACTAAATATAACTTTACTTTTCGGATTTTTCTATGTGTTTTAACTGTCACTGACATTTAGAAATTTAATTTCTAACGGTAAAACCAAAAAAGTAAAACATAAAAATTCATTTGATAGTACCTATCATTTGAAAAACAGCACCTTCTCTCGTCCCTGGTGAGCAGTAGATGTTCCATGGGAGTTTGTAATTGTGTCGTACAGACACATCACTCAAACAGATGACGCTTAGCGACGAAAATTCGCATAGTAACAAAAGGTCACGTGACAGTTAGTAACAGGTAGAAAAATTCAGAGACTACCCACCTGCTATGGGTGGTGTAGGGGTATAACACGCGTCACGGAATGACGGAACTAAATGTTTGTGGTGTCGTAGTCACTGTAATTTTTTTTTATTAAAACGACCAATCATTTTCAGTAACCAACTGGTGTCGGCGTTCGTTAACGCTACCGCATTGGAAGAAGCAATAACCTCAGGACGTCGGGGTCGGGACTGCACGGTGTATTCACCGTGCCCTATGAGGATTGAGCATTACTCCACCTTGATGAAAAACCTGGCTGTATTGACTAAGGCGAATAGGTAAAGGTTGTATGCTATTTAGGAGTTGTCTTGTGGCTTTGTCATTGTTAATAAAGACTGAATGAATTAAAATTAAAAATAAATGAGTTTTTGAATGTTAATGTCGTGTTATCTTTGACCAGTAAGTTTTTAGTAGGTACCTAGGTTGCTCTATGGTAAATATGTATGTATTAGGTTGCTCTATGGTAAATATGTATGTATGTATGTAAACTCTTTATTGTGCAAAATAAACAAGACAAATACAATTGCCCCGACTTATCCCTTTAAGGGATCTCTTCCAGTCAACCTTTGAGTGGATGAAAGGAGTATTATATTAAAGATGGACGAGTGAGTTTAAAAATTGCAAACACTGTAATTATATGAAAATACTATGGTATCTTCGAGCGAGCGGCGACACACATGTGATCGGAATTATCTAACTTGTTTGCGATTGGAAGGTCTTCATATCTGGGTAGAATTGCGCTATTTATTAGAATACTAAATTGGGAGAGTAGAACAAAGAATTGAGAATTGAAACAATCCAACGCCTTTCATACATCACAAAATCAAAGTCATCTTATTTCAGTTGGATTTATTTATCAAATCGGCTATTTCCCGGCGGTCCAATTTGAGGGCGTAGTCTAGCGGCGTGCACGATATCACGTCCTGCAGGTTCGGTTCAGCTCCATTCTCTAACAGATACTTCACCATTGATGGGAAGTTGCAGAGAACAGCCTGGAAACAAACGAAGAAATACAGTGTATCTTCTTATTTCTACATAGAAATTGTTTTCTTGTTTACTCAATGGAGGTATGCATGGAAACATCCGAGTCTTTTTGCAGAAGACTTAAGTATGCTAATTGTACATTATTAAGTAGGTAGCTTATCAAAGCTAGTTTTGCCACATTACGAAATTACCTACTCTAAAACCTCTTTCGGAGACAAATTATAATACATATAATTGCGGCTTTTGCTCTGGAGACCCTGGCCTGGGCCCGTGGGGACCCGAAGCAATTTTTTTTTAAGCATTTAAAAAAATATATCAAAATTCACAGGTGACCATAGAGCTGGCTCTTTCCTCGGGCAACGCAAAGGCATTGCTATCCAACGAGGACACGTAGCCAGCATTATGGGCACCTTGCCCCATGGCAACGATCTGGGCGATATTTGTAAATTTAGGTATTTAAGATTAGATTAAGTTAGTTTAAGGTTTTTTCATATCAACTTTTAGATCTTGTAAATATGTTTGTTTAAATAAAGTTCCAAATTATAATACATACATACATAAAACACGCTTTTACCCCTTACGGGGTAGACAATGCCTGAGGCAACAAGACCTAAAGACCACGCTTAGCATGATTGTGGGCGTGAAGGTGGAAAGGGGAATTAAACTAGTGATAGGTTACTAGCCGCAGCGCCTATAAAGTTTCGCCCGTTCCCTAGGTGGGCTACTTTTACCATCTGCGCGTCTGTGCATCTGATACATTCTATGTTTTTTCTGTTCTCCCAGACCAGCATGGAAGAATAATGTTTTTATATGTTGCTTGTCCATCTCTACTTTAACTGTAAAGCGCAAGATATAGGATAATTAAAGACGTATTACCTTGTGCAAAGGCGTCTGTTTTAATTCATCAGCCATATTCAAATCAGCACCAGCCATCCGCAGCGACTCCAACTTATTGACTGCTCCACTCCTGGCTGCGAGGGACAGTAGTTCGCAGACGGTCTTCTGGTCAATGTTGGAGAGATGAGCACCGCATTGGAGGAGTAGGTTTATGAGGTCCGAATCGTCTCCGTGAATCGCTGTGACGAGGGGGGATTCTCCGCATCTGAAGAAAGATGATCAAATTATTGTGAGTCCCTGTAGCATTGTGGACTAGGGATAACTTTTCTTTAAATAAAAAAGTACCTGGTTGGCCCTCGATTTTTTTAGTACGATTCCTAAAAATGAGACCTAGCTAGATTGCCCCGAAAACCCCCTGCATATTAAATTTCATGAAAATCATTGGAGCCGATGAAATGAAATAAAAATGACATGAAATGAAATGAAATGATGAAATTATTATTTATTCACAATGAACATATGGTTACATAAGGTCTTATAAAGTAGTATTGCTGCCCACAACAAGTTCAGCCAGGTCAGACATGTGAAAATCTGAGGTCAGCGATTTACCCTCTTATTCATAAACGCTCTATAGGCTTCTGCTAACTTAGCAATTGTTTGTCCTTATCTGTGGAAGGTAAATGTCAAAGTGACAGATAAGGACAAACAATTGCTAAGTTAGCAGAAGCCTACAGAGCGTTTATGAATAAGGGGGTTAGTCGCTCGGTCGATATTAGTAACATTATCCTTGATAGACGTTTCCGGGATCCAGATTATATATATACAAGAATTGCTCGTTTAAAGGTATTAGATAAATAGATAGAGCTCTCTGTCCATTGGACAATTTTGCCAGTTAAAAGTAAACAACAATTTTAAAACATTTCGGCCACTGTACGGTAACACGGTCAAAAACCCCCAGCATCCCCTGTCGGGCTCTTGGCCAGCGGTCAATGATATCCCTCAGAAATGGATAACTCTATTGACTGACATCTTAAGGTTTTGACAATTAGATGATTTACCGCTAATATAACAATTATACCTTAATACTAGACTTTCTCAAAACTTGAATATTCATTCGTTGTTTTTTTTAACTCACCTTGTCTTCAAATGTACGCTAGCACCGTTCCGCAGCAAGTTCTCTACTATTGGTTTCTTGCCCTTGAGGATAGCTTCATGAAGAGGTGTTCTACCCCCGGAATTCTGAGCGTTGACATCGGCACCCATATCTAAAAGAAAAATACAGCAATGTTACATTTAACCAAAATAATTGAGATATCTTACAAATGTGATGGGTATTGGACAGGGATACAACTAGATCTAGTTGGGATTAAAGAACTCTGGCTTATTTTCAAAGAAGGGTCTCAGCAAATCTAACTACGAGTGGGAAAATCCGACAAGCAAAGCTATGGCCGGGAATCGAACCGGAATCCTGATACTTTACCCCTACACCCCCCATAGCAGGTGGGTATGGCTTCGAATTTCTGTATCAGCTGCAGCTGTCACGTCATTTACTAAGATAATTTGTCGCCAAGCGCCATCTGTTAGATAGAATGTACACTGCTCACCAGGGACGCGAGATGGCGCTGTTTTCAATGAAAGATTCTTACTTCCTGATTTAGTAAGTGGTATTATTAGATCAGATCACGTGAAACCTTTCTTACCCAGCATTTTCTTCACAGCACGGTCGTCATCGTGTTCTATGGCATACAGCAGTAGTGCGTTGAACACCTTCTCCGTCACTTCTATCAGCTTCTTAGGAGACTGGATATTGAGGCTCCCAGCAAGAGCATCTATTAGCGTGTTGTCCTGTAGGAAATACAAGCACAAGTCTTGAAGATCATGAAGGAACTCACCTACGAGCCGTCTGAAGCTGTGCTAAGCTTGATACTAGCATCAGGACAGTTGATGGCACCCTTGCGCCTGTCTTTTTTAAGGCCTCTGGCTGGCAGCCATATTTCATTTTTACTTAGTCTTAGCAAAAGACTATGTATACTAGTTAATCGAAGTTTCGTGAAGTTTCTTATAGTGAAAATTAGGGAAAAATTGATCGCAAAACCTTATATATAGATGTAGTCTATAATAGAACAATATTTATAGAGAAAAAAATGTAAGTTAAGTTCGTATTCAATGGTTTTTATAATTTTCGTCCGTTTAAGTCCATACTAACATTGGACATTTTTGAACGGATTTTCATGACTTTTTCACAATTATATTAAGCTTAACCCGGAGCGACATACATCTGAGCCTTTATCCACCTACTCCTTCAAAAAAGACTGTAGGTACTATTATTAAAAATTAAAATAAAAAATCGTCTATTCTAACAGTCAAACAGTCTCAGTGAATACAAACGAACGGGATCGCAGGCGCCAGCCAGCAAATGATAACATAGGAATTATCACTTATCACTTCGTAACTCGTAGGGGGAATTTTCCTATGTACCTACCTACTTACTGTATTTAAGAATTTTTGCTGAAGATATCAGAAACTTTGCCCTGACACGTAAAATTACAACTACAGAGGTTATCAACTTAAATTATAATAAAAATAACTTGTTTTTACTAAATATGGACAACAACATTAGATAGCATACCAGTGTTTTATGTAGGGAGTTATTAGGAGATTTCACCTTAATATTGAAATTAATTAGCTTAATGTAAAGCACTTAAATGCTTGAATTAATGCTACTAGTAGTTCTTAAACTCGAATTCACGAATTTGACTCATCATTTGTCAACATTATGTAATACAGACTTACAACAAAGTGTTTTTATTAAGGTTAGAGAAGAATGTCTCGAATGTATGTAGAATTTATACACACACACACACACACACACACACACAAATCACGTCATTATCCCTTACAGGGTAGACAGAGACTAAGGTAACAAGACCTAAAGGCCACGTTTAGCATGATTGTGGGCGTATAGGTGGAATCAAAATAGTGATGGGTTGCTAGCCGCATCGCCTATAAAACTCATGATTCCTCACTCAGCATTTGGTACATTCTATGTTTTTTCTTTGCTCCCAAACCAGCATCGAAGCATTAGAATTTATAGTAAGTACCTATCACTCATTCGCTAAAATAACGTGATATCTCGAAATATTTCATAGCAAGGTCCATCAGGATTGCTACCACAGTCTTATTCGCTAATCCTGCCGCCAAGCTGCAGTATTTGCGCTGCTGTGTTCCGGCGTGGAGAGTAACAGCCCGTGAAATTACTGAGACTTAAACTCTAAGTCGCAACGCATCTGCTATCCCTCTGTTGTTGTAGATGTCTACGGCTAGTGATGCTAACTTTACCATCAGGTGACCCACTGGCTCGTTTGCCTTCCTTGTCATGTAAATAAATAAAATAGTGAAATTATGAATGTTAGGACGTAAGGTTCAGAAAGTAAACTAAAAATAGCGATTTTCTTTGAGAACTCGTTTTCCTTCTAGCAAAATGGGCGCAGTATTATTTTCCATAAACTAACCAAGCTCCAATAACGTGACGTGATAATTTGAACGTAGTTAACATTGGTTAACACTTGACTGATAATAAGTAGTTCTGTAACTACTGTGTAAGTAAAGTAGTACTGCCGCTGGCATTATACGTGAGAGAAAAAGATATGCAATATATAATTTTACGCATGAGCGACAGAGATGCAATGACTGAAATCGACAGCATATTCAATTGTTTTCATCAGTCAACACAAAAAACTAGTAATAGTAGCAGTAGTTGTAATTGTGTCGTACAGACACATCATTCAAACAGATGACGCTTAGCGACAAAAATTCGCATAGTAACAAGGTCTCGTGACAGCTAGTGGCTTACCCACTGGCTGTGGGTGGTGTAGGGGTATAGCACGCGTCACGGAATGACGAGAGATCCGGGTTCGATTCCCGGCCATAGCTTTACTTTTCGGATTTTTCTTATGTTTTCTAATTTTCAGTGTCGGTTAGAGATTTTAAAACGTAGGTATTTGAAAAAAAAACTAAACTTAATAAACATAATAATATCCAAAATTGGTCAAAATCGGTAAACGTTTAGGTGTGGAAACGGAAATCACTTTTTTTAAAAAAAGGCCAGTTTTGGCTTTTCTTCAAAATCTTCATTCTTTCTAGTATTTGGTATGAATACATCTGCGATATTAAAGAACTTTATTGTTTTTATTTAAACCAGGAGTAAAACGCGAGCTATATTTCAATCTTAATACAGAAAGTTTGTTCTGTAAACATGTACAGACTGAAGAGTCTGATGGCATTAGGAAATTACCCATGACAATGAGACAATATTTACTATGCTGCAGGCTATTTTTAGAAGGCATAGAGATCCTTTATGTTATAAAGCCTTTTTATTTTTTTTTAACGTGTGGAAAATGCGCCTTATGCATCTCCGCGCTCGGGGCAGCATACGAACGGAGGTATGACGGGCTCTCCATCTCGCCGCTGCCTTCCCTATGGAAGAAGGGGAGAGGCCTACCGTCTAAAAACACACACGTTCCCTCCAGGCCTTGAACTGCGGGCGTTGCGGGCGCACACGGTGACCACCGCAACATGCTATAAAGCCTATGCTTAGGTACTATTTACACGTTTATCTTAAAAAAAAACTACTTAACAAAGATATGATTTTAGAGTCTTAATTTTGATGATGATAATAATAATGAAGATGTAAAAAGTGCAATTTCTAAACGACACTGAAAATTAGAACACAGAAAAATCCGAAAAGTAAAGCTATGGCCGGGAACCGAACCCGGATCCTCGTCATTCCGTGACACGTGCTATACCCCTACACCACCCATAGCAAGTGGGTAAGCCTTCAAATTTTTCTATCTGTTACTAGCTGTCACGTGACCTTGTTACTATACGAATAAAAAATGTACAACAAACATGTTTTTCATTTGTATATCTGACTGCACTGAACCATTTCGTCGTATCTGTGACGACATAAGAATATGAAGTGAAGCCAAATTAAGTACTGGCTTAAAGGACTAGTATCCAGGCCATAATAATTAAAAAAAAAAACATCAGCATGACTTTGACGCTTCGAATGACAGTTTAGTGCCAAAAGCTCAGAACAATAACTAAAGCATAGAACCCGGACTAAAATAAAAACTAATTATTATAGTGCGTTGCTTCTTATTCCAGTGTACTGAAACGATAAGTTAAAAAGAGAACAAACTTGTCAGTTTCTTCTTATTTTTCTGTTTCGTACCTGTCCAAACGTCAAACTTGGTTCCTTTACGTCACTTGGTTCCGATATATGATGCCGATTTCAAGAGTCAGATTTCTTAGCCCAATGACTTGTGTTGAGTGTCAACTTAACTTGTCTGTATGTGCTTATTGTGCTTCGGATGCGTGAATGACTGACAACTGTTGGAGAATTTTTTGTTTATTATTGTTAAAAATTGATTAAATAACGAATATTGGTAAAGCCAATTACTTAGTGAAACTAGAAAATGTCTTGTGCAGTGCCAGGATGTAAATCTAATGCGTCCAGAAAACAAAATGATAATGCGTTTATAAGTTATCATCGTTAAGTGATTTTAATCAGCTTCAGGGTCGCATTAAAATATATTGAGAGTGTGTTCTATAAAATAACACCATTATTGAATCCTGTTTGTCAAAGATATCCCTATTTACATATTATTTTAAAGAAAATATGAAAACAGTATAGGTTATCTTAGTGATGTGCCTGTGATATCGACTAAACTGTCAATCGATATTAAATGTAAATATAGAGATATAATTAAATATGTTTAATTCTTTCAGTTTTCCGACTCCATTATTGTTCCATATTGTTCCCTTTCTTTGGCCATAACTTTACTATTTCACTTTTTTTTGACTTGGCAAGTTTTTACTAATCTATAGGTATGCATAAATGTTCCTTTTATAGGGTTCCGTATCCAAAAGGTAAAAACGGGACTCTATTACTAAGACTTCGCTGTCCGTCTATCAACAGGTTGTTCATGAGCCGTGATAGCTCGACAGTTGAAAGTTTCAGAGATGATGTATTTCTGTTGCCGCTATAGCAAAAAATACTATGAATAAAACTCATATGAATATAACAATAAAATGAATATTTAAGGGGGGCTCCCATACCACAAACGTTTTTTTTTTTGCGATATTTGTTCGATATCAATAGCGGCAACAGGTAGACGCTTGAAATATTCAGTTTCATATTCACTTTAAAAATAGATAATTAAATCAAAATAAAATTAATATTTATCGGGTCCCATACAACAAACGTGATTTTTTGCCGTTGTTTTGTTACCAACCAATTCAAATACGAACGGACAAAAATGTGTTTTTGTTGTACGGTGAAACGGAATTCTCGGTGCGCGAGTCCGACTCGCACTTGGCCGATTTTCATAATAGATTTTTTTTTCATTATAATGATATCCGTTTAATATGTATTAATATCCAAGACCGTCCCGATATCCATAAAAAATATCGAACGAAGACTAATCAATGACGGTTTGTTCCCTACACTAGCGAAATATATACATGTATAATTTAAAGCGCTTTGTATAGGTTACCCTGGTACGGAACAGACAGACGACTGTCTCGTGAGTAGCATCTTTGTCTCTTTTTAACTTATTGTTTTAATGCACTGGAATAAGAAGCAACGCACTATAATAATTAGTTTTTATTTTAGTCCGGGTTCTATGCTTTAGTTATTGTTCTGAGGCCAAAAGTCACTCCAACTCAAAGCCCCTCCCCCCGCACCTCCCACACCTTGGAATTCGAAATCGCATTACATACACAAATTACGTCTTTATCGGTCACGTTTAGCAAGATTGTAGGCGTAAAGGTGGAAAAAGAAATCAAAATAATGATGGATTGCTAGCCGCATCGCCTATAACATGATTCGCTCGTGCGTGCTGGCACTGGCAGCATTTGCTGACGCCGAACCATTTACCACTAATCCTTTTATTTTTGTTTTTGTGTTTTGAGGTTTTTTTTATGGTTTTTAGTGGTAATAAATATTTTTTCTTTCTTTCTTTTCCTATGATTTTCGCCCATTCCCTCGATGGGCTCTTACCGTCTGCGCGGGAAGAGAAGCCACTGGTACATTCTATGTTTTTTCTTTGCTCCCAGACCAGAGTGGAAGAATTAGAGGCATATATGAAGTATTTCTTAGCTTTTGCAACAAAAAAACGCATTGTAACAAGGTCACGTGACAGCTACCGTACCAGATAGAAAAATTCGAAGACTACCCACCTGCTATGGGTGGTGTAGGGGTCTAGCACACGTCACGGAATGACGAGGATCCGGGTTCAATTCCGGCCAAAGCTTTACTTTTCGGATTTTTCTATGTGTTCTAATTTTCATTGACATTTAGATTTTTTTTTGCAAGAGCAACTGAACTTGGTGACAGACTCGGATAAGTTCAATGTCATATAATAATAAGTACTTACGCGAATCAATTTACCACCAACTGTTCCGCCAAAACACAATTACCTCGAATGCAATCCTTATTTCACAGAACACAGAGTTGACAGCGCGTCGTAACGGATCGATACCTACATAATGATATGACATCTCTAAAGGTCACATTATGGCTTTGCGATATTTGGAGATACTTAGGAACGATTACTTACTACATACATAGGGTGAGGGCACCAGTGTTGGACACTTTAAGCTGACAAGCACCAGTAATGGACACTTCATTCTTAATTTAAAGATGATACGGTTTAAAATAAATGACTATGCCTTAGTGTCTTTCAAATAAGAGTTACTGTGCATTATTGGTGCATGTCCATTACTGGTGCCGTCCCCCTACATACATTCATTTTATTTTGAAGATTCAATAACATCACTACTACTATACCAATCACGTCTTTATCCCTTACGGGATGGACAGAGCCTAAGGTAAAAGGTACCTACAGGCCACATTTAGCAAGATTGTGGCGTATAAGTGGAAAATGGAATCAAAATAGTGATGGGTCGCTAGCCTCATCGCCTATAACAAGATTCCTATAATTTCGCCCATTCCCTCGATGGGCTTTTACCATCTGCGCGGGTAGAGAAGCAACTGGTATATTCTATGTTTTTTTTTTCGCTCCCAGACCAGCATGGAAACTCAACTACTAATTATATAATAAATAAAAAAGTTGCCCTAAATCACTGCCTGGTGGCATGGTGCCCAGAAGGCTGGCAGCATTGGCGCGTTGTATGGCAATTCTTAGCCTTTGTGCTAAAAAAAAACCAGCCCTCTGGTCACCCGAAGCTTCTTTGAGCTTGGTCGACGGTGTGATGGGGACGCAGTGGGATGCCACAAGGGTTTCACCACAAATACCGCATCACTCTTCATGGATATTCGTATGGGGAGTGACCCGATATTTTTATCCTCTAATGTAGTTACCTCGATAGCAATTGAGCACGTGTTGGTCAGTTCGCCGCGTATATTAGTCGCCATAAGCTGCAACGAAAACACATAAACCATTAGCAATGTGTGCGTAGGCAAATTTATGAGTCCAGTCGGTCTATGTAGAAGTGTGTGTTGCGCGGTCATGAAATATGTTGAAACAATTGACTGGGATAGGCAGAGACTACTTTGTTCCACTTACTACGATCCTGACAAACTTCTTTCGCTTCATCCATATTCATCAATCTCTTCATACATTCTCGTCGGTTTCGGTACTCTTGACCTGACCTTTTTCCGAAACGCCCCCAATTTGGTCACGGAATATCCGTCTAGGCCTTCCCCTCCCAACGCACCCATTCGCACTCCATAAATATACCTGTTTAGTTAATCTTCTTTCTTTCTTTTTTTCGTTCTGGTAAAATAAGATTAGATACTATTAAATAATAGCTATTTATACATCTGGACTAGCTGTGGTCATTCATGTGATTCTCTGAAAGAACCTCGTCCGCTATACGGTAAGACACGGAAGACACTTGACTCGGTGTAGTGTCTCCGAGCGAACGGGTCAACTTATGTCGGTCTGGCGGCGGCAACGATTACTTCATGAAAGATTTTCGTTTTAAGAATTACCTCAGGACAGATTTAGGTTAGGTAGCTACTGCCTTTGATAATAACGGTGACACTATAAAAACCAGAAACAGAAACACTTCTTCTTTCTTCATACAAATTTTTGTAGCATAAAATATCATTTCTATTATCTAGGGAGTTACCACAGTCGCCTAACGCGTGCCATTAAGACAAGTATTCAGCGTATCTTAATCTAGAGGGTCCCTACGGATACACTTCGACCCATTCGTAGATACCTATTTTATGTAATCTATTCAATGTAAGGGACACAGTTATGCAGCCATATAGCTCTGTCCCTTACACTGAATAGAATTTGGCTCACATTAAGCGATTGTGGTAACCCCCTGTCTTCATCAAAAGAATGTGGCCATTTAAAATAGTAACTAAAGATCAAGAGCAGAACTATCATCTATTGTACTCAAAGTAAAAAATATCAACAGATTGCAAATTAACGACCGCGCTGGCCTTCGCGATAAAAAACAATAACACATTAAGTAATGATGTTAATGTTCATTTACTAAGAATATGGCGATTCAATTATCAGAAGAACGTTATCAATTTGAACATAATGGAAACCAATAAAATCAGTATGTATTCATTTACATTGAAATGGTTTTTTTACCCCTAACGCTAAATTACCGAGCAAAGCGGCATCTTTCGGCATCGGCCACTTTAGGTACGGCTGTTCGGAAGTCTAGCTTTACCTACAGTGTCATAACATAATCTCCAGCCTATAGGTACTCGTATATGTCCCACTGCTGGGCACAGGCCTCCTCTCAATGAGAGGGCTTGGGCTATTGTTCCCACGCGGTCCCGATACGGATTTGGGTGACCCACCACGTGTGTGTGACACCATTGAATTGCTTCTCAAAGCTTATGGTAAATTTCAAATGAGATATCGCACATAAATTCCGAAAAACTGAGGTACGAGCCCGGGATTCGAACCCACTTTTTTTTGTCAGTGTCAATATACCGGTTTTGAAGTCTAAAATCTAGAATTAACTACTGCCACTTGGCAGCCATTTTGCTTTTCGCCGGGAAATGACAGGTATATCGCCATTCGAAGAGCTGCGACAAACTGTTTTTTTCAAAATGATCTCACCATCGTACATCCCATATCGACATCCACATCTCATTGTAAGCAAGGGGACGTCTTCTTTTCGCCTCTATGCTATGGTAGGTAGGTGTGGCAAAGGCAAAACAAAACCAAGATGTACCTCAATTTTCTGCATGTACGTAAGTTCAGTCTTGGACAGCACGTAGGACAGTTTGGTGAGAGCCGCTTCGGGTGTCATGTCGTAGCCGGAGACAACACCGCAAGCTGCCACAAGCTGCAAGAGATCACAGTACTTATCAGTGACTAGCCTTCCGTCCGCAGCTTCGCACGCGATAAATTAATTTTCCCGTAGGAACAGGTATTTTCCCGTGGTAAAAAGTAGCCTATGTCACTCAGTGATAATGTAGTTTTCTAACGGCAAAAGATTTTTTTAAATCGGTCCAGTAGTTTCGGAGCCTATTCAATGCAAACAAACAAACAAACAATCAAACAAATTTTTCCTCTTTATAACATTAGTATAGATGTATTACGAATAAGTGCCGCCGTATATTTCTTCTTCTTCTTTTATTTGTGGCGTATCAAGTCGTTATAGCGACGACAACTTCGCCAATGTCGATGTAAATTTTTTTATTAAAAAATCTTGTGACAAAATGTCGGCAACGTTGTACGGTAATGGTCAAAGACCCCCCTCCCCCCCTGTCGAGCTCTTAGCCAACGGTCAATGATATCCCTCAGCCGTATATTTCGGCTTAAAACATTTACATCGAGGTTTGTCAATTGTTCTTTACACTTCGCCCAGACCAAACATTCCCAAGAAGGTTGCCACATTTTAAAGTCAAATATAACGTTAAAACGCAGTAAGTTGAAATAAACATGACAGTGTCATTTTTTCATTGTGTCAATCTACCCGGGAAGCAACCCTTCATTGACGACCGGGTAGCCTAGTGGTTAGTGACCCTGACTATGAAGCTAGAGGTCCTGGGTTCGAATCCCGGTAGGGGCAGACGGTTGTATAATGAATACGAATGTTTGTGCCCGAGTCATAGATGTTGTATGTATTTAAGTATGTATTTATCTACATTATGTAAGTATGTTTATCCGTTGCCTGGTACCCATAGTACAAGCTTTGCTTACATACATACATACATATATCACGTCTTTGCTTAGTTTGGGGCAATTAGTGTAATTTGTCCCAAGATAATTTTTTTTAATGACGGATAATAATTGCCCTATTGAAAATGAGAAGTTATGTGAAAGAGAGTTAGTCAAGGATATAATTTTATTGCGACAATTTAATCATATTATGAAGGGAACGCTGCTTGACGACGTATTATAGTGACGTAATATAGTTAATGGAATCTGCCTCAGAACAAATACCTAAAAACTCAGGAGGGAGATCAGCGAACGGTAAATTGTCGTTTAATCTACGCGTCGCCTCGACTAGATTGCTGCATCAACTAGATTGGTAAAACTTTGGTTGCCCTTGTATCATTTTGCCACTCTCGGAACTTCATTTTCTTTTTATTTGCCCTGGGGATCCACCACTATCTGCATGAAACGTAATCTTACCCTACCAGTTTCGTACAGCGGTGATGCAACAGTCCCTGTAGCGCATTGCGTGATATTGACTATGATGACCCCCCTCTGAACAGCTGCGGCTAACTCCTCGAACAGGTCTTCCCTATTTGAGGGTATGTTACCTGCACCATAACTCTCTAGGACGACACCTGCAAAACAATCTTAAGTTAAACTCGTCACAAAATAAAAGGGGTTTTGACAGTTCACGCAATTTATCTATTTTTTAACCGATAGAAATGTTCTGAAGGCTGACATTTTTCATTAATGGGTACCGGCGCCCACTCGGCTAAGTGCTGTGCGTAACGATTTTTTCATGTTGTCCATAGACTATTAATAATCGGTTAAGGACAAAAATAATCGATCAAGATCAATGAGTCCTATGGTTACATCACTAGGTCGTGAAGACAAATGTCAAAACGGGCTTTTATTTTGTGACCAGTTTAGTCATACCACTACGGGACACATTGTATTTAAGACGAAAGGATTAGATAGTTTTACCTTCAATAGGAGGCTGACAGAAAGCCTTAATGACATCCACGCTGATGCTAGGGAATATCCTGAGCAGACCCACATTCTTGGACATCTTGGCGTGCAGCTGACATTTCTCTATGACCGTTGGTTTGAAAATAGCCTTCTTGTTGAACTCAATATCCAGACCCACTTCAACCAGTGGTGGGCAATTCGGAGAATCGAAGGCGTAGAGATTGTGAGCCGAGATCTTACGAACTCTAAAAAATAAATTTATTTTAGCGTCAATGGAAAGGCATGGGAAGGATACTTCCCGCTTTACGTCAGATAAAATTGAAAAAGAAAAAGAAACAACGGGCTTCTTTGAAAATGAAAAATATCTTACACGGTAAGCGTTTTTGCGGGTTCATGTGTCAATGCATAATAAACGAGATCAACCAACTGGCCTTTATTTATCGCCAAGTTTAAGAAAAACCCCTAGTTTCTATCAAAGTACGCGTTCTTGTTCTTCTTCAGAATTATACGGTCCTACCTGTTGCCTCTAAAGAGTTTGCTTCCGAAGAACACAGTGACTTCAGGGATGTTGAGTCCACCAGCAATCAGCAACGACGACACGAAGTTATCAGAGCCGTCGCTGCGAGGTTCAAAGATTGGTATCTGTTGAACATTCCACATGACTTGATACCCCTTCAGACCCACCATATCCCTCGTACTACCCCTGGGGGTGAGGTGCGACTGCACCATACCACGATAGTAGTGATGGGATATGAGAAATTGAAAAAATAAGTCGACGGAGCTACGCGGGGCTCCTATTCTTGGGTGGTTTGCCCTTCGTGCATAAGGAGCTACCTAACTAACCTTATCTACCTAATACCCGTAGCTTACCCGTAGCACCGAGGTGCACCCTACCCCCAGGGGTAGTGCCAGGGGTATGGTAGGTCTTAACCCCTTGATACGATGGTAAGTAGTGATTGATTGCATTATCAAGTCCGAAAGAACTAAACACATTATTCCAAGTGAAATAAAATCATCCCGGAAAGACAGAGCACTTAACAAAACCCCTATAGAAGCCCACAATCAATACCAAAAAGACGTAGGTAATGTTGGAGACGTAATTAAAGCTTACTTGAGATCCTGTGATGACAACACACTTGCCAATGTTCTCAAACATGAATGATAGAGCTGACGCCGTGTATGACATAGTATCTGTGCCATGCAGTACCACGAAGCCGTCGTACTCTTCGTAATGTTTCTGGAACAGGAGAACAGAAAGGTGAAGATAATATTAGAACAAAGCCTAAAAGAATGAAAACTTAAAATTACACTAAAGAGCGACTTGAAGAGGAAACAATAACGAAAACCCTGAGTTAATATTGTTATCTAACCTAACGTATTCGGAATCACAATCGATATGGATGGATGGCCACACTCAGTTTACTTTGCTCAGTCTTGAAAAAACGTAGTTGTACGCACCATTAAAGTTTCAGCTATCTGTATCCACTGCACTTCGGTCATGTTTGAAGAGTCCAGAAGGGTGTCGTACTCCAGTATTTTATAGAATATCCTCAGGTCCATGTCTTTGGCTTCTATTGTTAACAAAACAAAGATAAAATTTCATGTACCTAAGTATTTTTAATTTTAACACATTAAACAACTTCATTTATCTCTAAATAAAACTGCTATAGACTGAAAGGGCAATCTTACGGGAAGGCAAAATGTTGGTAAGCCTCGCAACTGCGAGTAGCACAAAACAGATCATCTTCATCTTCGGGGAAGGCCTGTCCTGCAGCAGATGTCATCTGGCCATTTTATGATGTTGATGATGACATGTGCTTTACTGTGCAGCAAGAATGGTCGCAGAGAACCCCAAGGCAATCGCAGTCACAAAATGTGGGGTTTTTTGTAGACGATTTATATGGTAGGTATACCTGGTAAGACCAGGCAGGACGAGTCGAACCCAGGCTCCGACAGCCGATGTCTCCAGCAGGCATGATCATGTAACTGCGGATACCCACGGATCAAGTTCTCAAACGCTCCTTTTTGCGGTATTAAAACTGTAAATAAAACTCAAAATTAAATATTAAAAAACATGTATTACGTAAGAAACTCAGCATAAATTAATGAATTCAATATAAACCTTATAAGCAGGTAAGATACTTCTGACCCCACTACGGGGTGAGCTGGGATTTGCCAATATTTTAGTGTTTATTGTTTAAAGTATGAAACTAAACGACAGGTAATCATTATGAAACTAAAATTCATACCACCAGAACATATAACATACTAGCTTTTGCCCGAGACTTCATCCGCGCAGATAACGTCAGAGTGACGAGATACCCCATACATATATACTCATGTCTCCAAGTATAAGGTTTTTATTTCCTATCCCGTGGGAAATTCGGAAAATCCCTTCTTAGAGCACCTACGTGAACCTTTAGGAATATTATCTACTAATTATAGTCTTAATTATTTACCTCGTGTTTTTATCCCGTGGGAAATTTGAAAAATTCCTTTGTAGTGCACCGTTATACTAATCAAGGAATATTATGTAGTGCCAAATGTAATGTAGCTTTATTGGTACAACATTTCGGGATTACCCAATCCCGCGAGAAAATCGGTATAAAAAGTATCCTATATCCGTCTCCTGGTTCTAAGCTACTTCCTCACCAATTTTCAGCCAAATCGGTTCAGCCGTTCTCGAGTTATAAATAGTGTAACTAACACGACTTTCTTTTATAAATAATACAGAGTTTGTCCCTACTCACCCCGCTTTACGGTAACTACTATGATTAGGTACTTCCGACTATGATATTAAACCATTTTACTGATTGGTTTACAGTATTTCACAATACCGTTCAAGTGCAGCTGCCTGACGCATTTTTTTTGTTACCATGTTTTCTAGAGTAACGGCAATGGAATACCGATGTCGTCAGCCTGACGTAATTATTTTGCCAGGGCATCGCACGCGCAATTTCAATAGCAGTTTGCATCACGCTTTACCTGTGAAGATTCTCACTGGCCCAAAACTGTAGCTAGAGAATGTTCAACCTAACTTTGATATCATATGCCTTGTTCTAGCTATATTAGAATATTTTATTGAAAAAGAAAAAGAAAACAATAAAGAACAGTCAAAACTTAAAAATAACTTAAACCTAGCTAAAACTATTATTAAAGATAAAAAAATTCTCCCAAATCGCCGCCAATGGGGAGGGTGCCCAGAAGGCTGGCAGCATTGCCGCCATGTTGTATGGCAATGCTTATTCGCTGAGCGAAATATTGGCCAGCCCTCTGGTCACGGGAGGCCATATTGTACATACCTAATACGGAAGACAAATTTAATTGGAATCCTTAAATTCAATACCAAAATCCAAACCTTCATTCAGTAAGTAGGCCGCAAAATAGAGCTTTTTACCCTTTTTTTGCAATATCAGCGTTCTGGAAGAATGCGCCGCCAATAACTTAAGTTTTTTTTAATCATTAGATACTTACCTACCTACTACAACATTTTAAGAGTATACACATAAAAGATTCAATTGAAATGTAAATATTGAAAAGTATCCACAGACACCTAGTATAATTATAGACGAATCTTATATTTTTGCCCGGATGTACGGTCCATTAGTTAAGTATACTTACCTACTATAATTTTAAGATAGTGAAGCCGTTAAGAAAACATAATTATAACACAGTATGAACAAACTGCGAAATAGTTGAAATTTGAGTTCATTTAATGGGACAGAATGTGTTATTGTTTAATATTTCTTGAGCAGGTTCAATTGTTAATGATGCAAACTATACCAATATGCCGCGCATTTTCTTATTTATAGTTTTAGCCGGTTATTACTGGTTGTTATTGCAAAGTTCAATACAATTTAAGACTACAGAACATGTTTATCATCATCAATCCATACTTATTATTAACATTATTATCATTAGGTATCATACACATGTTTACATTATATCGTAGTATACTTTGTTTGCTACAGTAGTGCTTCTACTGAACCAGTAGAATAAGGTTTTTTTTTTTAATTTTAACTATCCACATAACCTTCCTTTATAGACAGATTCATGATAGAGTCGCCCGTTGTATGTTAAAAAAACGTTTCTCTCTCTCTACTCCACTACGTAAAATGCGGCTTTTTTGAGTCTATTCCGTAGAGTGACGTATCATCGTTAGATAGGTCTTTCAAAGATATGGCAAATTTGCGACACCCATTTTTAGATTCATTTGTGAAATATCAAGCTTTTAATAAATATAAATTTATGTTAGTGTCAAGACGTGTTCCCCACCAAATTATTGGTTTTGGGTACGTGACATAAATAATCACGGCTGTAATATTTGTATTTTATAGTAGGTACTGCTAATTTAAAAAGAAAACTATTGCAGCTATGTAAACTGCAAAATTAGCAAATCACCTTACGACTCTCTTTTTTTCTCTAGCTCACGAATATAGTACCCACTTGTCTTAATTATACATGCAACGTAATGATACGCAGTCATGATCGAGTGAAATGATCACAAGGGCATTTCAATAAACGTACCTAAATTAATTTGCTTTAACAACTGGCTTCATATCAAATCGGCGAAACTACGAAAACGGGCATATTATTATTAAATATTTTTTGTGAATAATTACATTTAATTCAAGTTAATTTGAAGGTTAACTGCGTTTAAAGCAGGATGGAAACCGGCTGTGACTATAACCAGCTATTGACCTATCAAGACACGTGTTTTACATTGACAGATTGCAAAGTAGGTATTTATTTTCCTGATGCAATTGTCTCTATGTTTGCCTTTGCTTTTTCAATATTCTTTCATTAGATCTGAGACTTTTGGTAGTCATTTTATGGAAGAGAAACGGGTCATAGTTATTGTATGAGGCTTTATATCGGATATCCTTGACGTAAAATATGTTAAAACTATTGCAAAAAAATATTAAGTAAGTGATTTACTTACCGCCTTGACTATTTTTCACCATTCCAATAGTGCCGCCGGTGTAGACAACCAAGACCCTTCTGTCATTCCTTCTTAGAATATTAACACTATTTCTATCCAGGGTCAGCTCCATAAAACTTCTAGCCTTCTTCACTTTTGCAATCACTTTCGCATTCACTTTTTTCGTATTTTCTGACGCACCGCCATTTTGAATTACACTTTCCCGCGCTTTTTCACTCCCGTTGCTCTCTGGAATCCCATTGGTTTGCAACATTTCTTTTTTAAAAGTTGCCAGTAATAATTTTATTTTTTTTAATAATTGTCTACGCAAACGCACGGGTGTGTTTCATGCGGCTCTGAAACTTGGACTGAAGCGGTCGTGCTCGTATCGGCAGCAAAGTAGTTATGCAAGGCATTTGACCTATTCGTATATGTATGGTCTGCCTATTTATAATTAATTCCGCTACAGTTTCGCATACCTTGACTAGTAATCAATACATTTATTTTAAGAAGTATAGCGTTAACTCATTACCGTCAATGTACTCGGTTCCGGAGAAAATAAGCGTGTCTAACTTATTTTGTGCGGTTTTTTTCTTCATTTGTTTCTATTAGGTATTTTATTTCCGGATCGAAGTAAATAATTTTTCACCTCACTTGCTCGAAAAGGCTGTCTTTCTCCTTCAAAATCTGCGTGGAAAAGGTTTTTGAAATTCAAACGTGACGATGACCACCATTGCCCACCTACTCATATACTCAGAAATTAGAACTTTGAACTTCGTATGTTGTCGTCTCGCTTATAAGAATAGTATTTAATTAGGTGAATGAGAAGGACGGAATAATATATACGAACTTCAAATGTCGAACTTGTTATCAGACCCCTAACTTTTTCATCCGATAAAAAAAAACATAATGTCACGTTCAGAAACGCGATCCGGTATCCATTATTAATTTATTTTAAAATCCGTTACTTCCATAGTTATTTTCAACATTTGCTAACTTTCGTTGCTAAAAGAAAAAATGATATTATTATTGGTTTTTATTAATTATTTTAATTTTTGGTTAACCACAAAAATAGCAACCAAGCAGGAAAAAACGGATATTATGATGCAAATTCAAAACGCGCCCCATTTTTTTTTATTCGGTCTAGTTAGTGCGATTATTTAACTTTCTTTTTAAAAATATATCTATGATTAAAAAAAAATTAAAAGTTTTTAGAGATTGCTCGTCGGGAAACCGA
The DNA here is from genome assembly GCA_949127965.1 of Pandemis corylana. Taxonomy (NCBI): domain Eukaryota; kingdom Metazoa; phylum Arthropoda; class Insecta; order Lepidoptera; family Tortricidae; genus Pandemis; species Pandemis corylana. Next base: position 3,221,370 of record OX421868.1, read on the forward strand.
AAAGTTGACCAAAATTGTTGTTTGGTTTATGATAAAACAGTATAATACACAAGAAATTAATGTGATAGAACAATCAGAAAAAATAGTTTTACTTATTAGATTATTAGACTAGGCTGTATGGGCTTAGATCCTTTTACCTTTCTTATTTAGAAGAAAAAGAATAAAAAACTGATTTACTATAAGACTGTTTTTCTTTCATCCACCATTTTTCTCGCTGTAGCGAGGTGAAAAATTGTGTGTTTCGCTCGGCAGCAAAGTTGTTTAGTATCTCGTGCCTTGAAACCCTCGCGACGCTCAGGATTCTTCTTTTGAACCACTCGCTTCGCTCGTGGTTCAATCATAGCATCCTTCGCTTGCTCGTGTTTCAATTCAGGCACTCACGCCAAACAAACACTTTGCAGCCTTGCATAACAAATAACTATTACTTGCTTTGCTTAGGAATGGCACTTGCCAAGACACGAATATTTATTTAAATTTATTAAAGGCTCTCTTCATACGGTGCAAGACAGTTAATATTTGATAGTGTTTGCTGTATGAAAATTGTAAAAAATCTAAATTAAATTAATTAATTACATATATTTTTAATCGGTGATCTGGAGTTATAAAATATTGACAACCAGTCAAAATTTAATTTAATAAGTGGGGTTTTAAGCGATTATCTTACTATTTAATTAATTATGATTATGATATTGTTAAAACCAATAACAACTGGTTACATGGTCACCTTACATAAAATTAAAGCGAAATGGATACCTATGGGGAATTCCCCGTAAGTCTTAAACTAGGTACGCACGGGAATCATTTCACGGCGGCCGTGGGATCTCTCTGACATTATAAAAACAGAGAGATCCGATTGCTACCGTGTCAAAATGTCACCCTGTGCGCACCTAACCTTGCGTCAAATCTTGCGTCAATTAATTCAACTTCCCCCTTAATGGCGGCCGTAAAGCTTGAGCCAACGACTTTGTTACATTTGACAATGACTACTTATTACTCATAAGCTTGTGAAAAAGATTGCAGGTTCATAGAATAAACCATAAATTGGGTGACAGTAAAAATTGGTCTAAAAATCACTCTAAATCAAAATTATCACAGAAAAAATGGGCTTGACGTGACCTCTTAACTGAATTAGAAAAATCGATACCCTAATCACCATGTGCTGAAGTTCGTTGACTTAATTTTCGCACGTATCATTGTGATAATAGTTTTTTTACATACTTACTAAGAAAAAACATTAGACTAAAGATGTAACTTATAGCCTCGAGAAACGGGCAAAAGGGCTACTGATCTTGTAGGTCGCCCTGTGGTAAATGACCACCACCGCTATCACCCAAATGCGTATCCATGCGTTCTCAACACAGTTGAAGTAGAAATATACGAGGGCTTCAATTTTGATGAGTTGATGTGATCGCAACGAATAAATAATTATTAGATATCTCGTTACGTTATAGATTCGACAGGATATTCAAAAAAAAATTCAAAATTCATTTATTCATGCATATGCGATCAATAGTTTTCTTCTTCTTATTATTATTTGTGGCGTATAGTCGTTATAGCGACAACTTCGCCAATGTCAAAGTAATCAAAATGTAATTCAAAAATCTTGTGACTTAAGTTGAGTCGTAATTGTGCTGAATTTGAAATACGTCGAGTAGCTTAGAAGATACTTACGGCTCTCATTAATCTTGTGAACTAATCAAAAAGTTGATTAGTTTTGGAGATATAAATAGATTTAGATTTATACCACTTTCGAGTGGTACAGTCAGCGTCATATAGTATGAAACATACTATTTCTATTTGGCCGATTTGGATGCTTCAAACTATATGCCGCTGACTGTATTTTCGAGTGATGTGCTTTCAAAAATCGGGCCACTGGTCTCAAAATTGTTTTGGAATATTAGTGCAGTCATTGAAGCATTATTGCTCCGAATTTTTTTACTGTGGACCGAATTGCATACAATTTTGGAATTAGGTTCATCTTACCCTTAACTTCAAAAGTGAAAATGATTTGAACTCCGCAACCACCCTGGGGGTGGTTGCCACCCCTTCTCGGGGGTGAATTATTTATTTTTCAAAATAACCTGGGATATCGATAGAAGGCCTAATTTTAAGCAAAAATCATCTACAAAGTTTTTCAAAAAATCCAATACTTTTGAAGTTATTGGCAATTGAAAATTCGCAATTTTTTCACGTTTTTCATCGGTTTTTTGCAAATATCTCCAAAAATATACGTCTTGTCGAAAATTTTATAAAAAACAAAATTGTAGCAGATAAAACAATGAATAATTTGGTTTTTTATAAAGTATTCTAAGTGCAATATTAAGCTAGATATTAAAGATCAAAGCCGTTTTTTATTGTGTCTGAAATTTAATCGATGTGGTCAATGCCATCTAGCGGCGAGCAGATGCATTTTAGGCATTCTAATACAAATGAGTTTTGTAGTGCTTGAAATAAGCTTTAAAATGAGCACTATTAAAAGTCTTTTGCACGTAAAATAAGTGAGCTGTATTGCAAATAAGGGGAGCATCTAATGTTTTTTCTTTTAAATCAATGGGTTTCATAAGTGCCATTTCCACAAAAATTAAAATTAATCGTATTCCGCCTAGAATTAACTTTATTATGAAGAGTTTGATAGATAGTATCAGTTTGGCTGCTTCAGGACACATATTTTTCAAAAAAGTCACGATTTAAAAAAAAAACTAAATTTCAAATATAAAAAAAACCCACTTTCTTTTCATAATATCTCAAAAATGACGACAGATACGTACAAAAGTGTACGAATTAAAAATTTAGGTATTTTTCTGACAAACAATGTGATTATTTTGTTTTTTCTGTCAAACAAAAATTGACGGAGATATGATTGTTTAAAGAGCGCGCGGCAGCGCAATCACAGCCTCTCTTAAGCCCTTTAACCCTTCACCGTTTTAGAAAAAGGTTTTTTACTATATATTGCAAAGAAGGATGTTGTAGCTCTCTTAATTATCTTTACAATGGTTTTTTATAAATTGTGATAGCATGAAAATTGAAGGAGTTATGGTCCAAAAACTGAAAATTTCAGAGTGTGAATATTTGGAGCAATGTGAAAGTACGCAGTATAATTAATAGAGACCCACAACTATTGTAATGTGTATATATACACATAATATGGCTCACATATTTTGGAAACGTAGGCATGAATACATACCAACGTTCTTATATATATGTATATATAACACATTTGAGTGAAGGGGCCAACGAAAAAGCCATGTGATCAGCTGTGCGTGCTCCGTTTATTCGTTATAATGTGACCAGTATATTTCCGTCTGCAAAGGAATGAGCACGTGTGGAGCGTCTTGCGGATGCAGAAAAGTTGGTCTGTTTTGTAATAGTACCTGTGGAACGTGCAGTGGAGATAACTGCCAAAATAGCCCTCCAATTAAACCAGAAGATGTTGAATGTGACAGCGACTCCGACATTGAGTCATGAATAATAATATTGTATTTTAATAATAATAGTACAATTTTATATAATTTGTAAATGTTTTATTCAAAAAATGGATATTTTTTACTCTAAATTAAATTATTTTTAAATATGTAATCATATATATTTACTGTTTTAATTTAGGGGTAGTTTTAAGGGTAGAAAAGCGTAAGAATATGATAATCATTTTCGAGAGTGTGGAATAATATTTAAATCCTTTTCATTTTATAAAAAAAAATTTTTATTTTTTTTTATCAAGGGGTAGTTTTCAAGGGTTGAAAGGGGGTTAAAAATTTGATAATTATTATAGAGAATATAAAATATTACTTTCTCTATACTTACATCTTTTTATGTCATACCAAAGTATTTTTTTGTGATTTTTTCAATTTAGGGGTTGTTTGCAAGGGTTGTAAGATTTTCGAGGGGTTGAAAATGATTTTAATATGAGGTAATTATGTTAGAAAATACTTTACAATTTCACCACTTACTATTAGACATGTTTTCTAGCGATAAAATGGCTCAATGCCAATTTTTCCATTAAGGGGTTGTTTACACCCCTTAAAAATAATAGGCGGAGTTCAGATCATTTTCACTTTTGAAGTTAAGGGTAAGATGAGCCTAATTCCAAAATTTCATGCAAATCGGTTCACAGTAAAAAAATTCGGAGGTTAGACCGTATTTTTCGCTTCAATGACTGCCCTATATTTCATCGAGTAGTTCGGTTACTTTGACTAAACATACATACATACCATCACGTCTTTATCCCTTACGGGGTAGACAGCGCCTAAGGTTATTACCTAAAGGCATAAAGGCCACGTTTACATTTGACTAAATTTTTGACTCAAATTTTAGTCCCGTGTTAACGCGGTTCTCTTTGAACATCATCATCATCATCATCATCTACAGCCTGTATACCTCCCACGGTGGGGACAGGCCTCCTCTCAGAAAGAGAGGGCTTGGGCTGTAGTTCCCACGCGCGGCCAGTGCGGATTGGGAACCTCATACTCACCACTGAATTGCTTCGCAGATGTGTGCAGGTTCCCTCACGATGTTTTCCTTCACCGAAAAGCTAGTGGTAAATTAAATTTCAAATGTAATATAATGTCGCACATAAATTCTGAAAAACTCAGAGGTGCCCGGGCTCGAACCCACGATCTCTGCTGGAGAGGCCACAGGTGAAACCACTAGACCACAACGGCTTTACATTTTGAACATGAATCAACGTATACATTTGTTGACTGTCACTCAAAAATCCTGAAAAACATTTACATGGCTGCAGACGCGTTCATCCCTTACAGGCATATAAGCAGTGCTTGTAAGCATACGTAAATGTGCCCGACACGCTTCGACCAATACGGATTTTGTTGGCAATACGCCTACCCTCTGTCAAAATCCACTGCACGCAAAATACTTAAATAATCCAGACCACTTTTAATAGACCTTGTAAAGTTACACTATTTAAGTAGGTAAGTTTTAACTTAGAAAAAATAAGCTAAACTACACTGAAAATCAGAACATAGAAAAATCCGAAAAGTAATGCTATGGCCGGAAATGGAACCCGGATCCTTATCATTCCGTGATGCGTGCTATACCGCTACACCACCCATAGCAAGATTAGCAAGCATGCACCACGGAATGATGAGGATCCGGGTTCGGTTCCCGGCCATAGCTTTACTTTTCTGATTTATTTGTGCTCTGATTTTCAGTGTTATTTAGAGATTTAATTTGTAACTAAAACCGTAAAAATAAATATAAATAAATCAAAAAGTAAAATTCTTGATTTATTTGACAGTAAAAAAACGCAAAAATAACTGAAGTAAACGTGAGAAATAACTTAAAACTCTAGAATTACAAAAATAATATTAATTGCGTTGTCACAGAAATTTCTAATCAAATGTATGGTTTCCAGCTACAACTGCATGCAACTCTTGATTTCTTTGTTCATGATTAATGATCATTTTATTATAATTTATGTTTCAATTAAAAACGACTTTTGGAACATTTAAATGTATAAATGATGTAGGTAATTAAAACTTGTCCTATCCTAATATTTAACGCGATAGTTCATTAACAGTCGTTAGAAATGCATTCATACAATATCTCAAGGATGTCACCTCTCAGAAAATGCAAGTTTAAATTATTTTCATGTCTATGAAGACGTTTTTCGTGTTTAAAACTTACACTAAGGGGGTTTACCACGATCGCTTAATGCTTGTCAAATTCTATTCGTCTTAAGGGACACAGTTATGTAGCCATATGTGTAGTTCCCAATGTAAAAGGTACCATATTGTCGAATCGTGTTATTGGCAGCATATAGCAGGAAAGATGCTTAACAGATGCAAAAAGAATAGCTCTGTCCCTTTCGCTGAATAGAACTTGGCATGCAAAGCGGTTGGAGTAACCCCCTGATCTCTGACCACGTTCCGCATAACAGTTTGAAAGGTGCTTCCCCATCCCGGAATGCAGTACGAGATACTATAAAATGTCTAAGACTGATAGGCCAGAGATAATAAAGCCGACTGACAAAGCTGCTTATTAAAATATAGAAATCTTCTTAAACAGATACAGAGGGTCTATTATATAGTTTTTAAAATATACGGTGTTTGCCTATTTATTTACAGATTAACTTGCGTCGATTGGCAACCCTGTTGCAACATATCAAGTTGATGTGAAGCTATATAATACTCCGCCTGTGGTTTCGAACTATCATTTTCATTAGTTTTCTCTCTGCAGTCCACTGGTGCAGTTGTGTTCTTCTAATATCAAATCGCCGTATCTACACGATGTCACGAAACACGATGGTGAGTGAAATTTAATTATTTTTTTATAAAAAAAAAGTGCGTGCCTTATATTATAAATACTTAAAATAAATATTATCAAGACATAAGTCAGGTTGAAAGTGTAATAAGAAATTTCAAATTTTCATATGTTTTGCATAAAGTAAATCCCTATTACAAATATAAGTTACACTCCGGACTACTAGCATTAAAAAGTTAGTCCATGTGTGAGAAAAAAGTGACCAATGGAATTACTTCATTCCTAAGCCTCACGCAACGCAGCCTTCCTATTGGTGGTTAGGTTCCTCTGACACCTCTGGTGGAGACGCAGATCGTAAACTACCAGCTTTATAGTACAGAAGCCCATTTTTGGAAGTGGTGAAAAATTGTGCTGATTTGAAATGCAAGTAGACGAAAATGTAAGCTCGAATTATTCTTGTATTGCCAAGTCGAAAATAAATGTAAAATAAATGTTATTAAACTAATAATGTTTAAATTGTTGGTTGGGTTGATTCTACGTCCTACGGGTCTTCGCACCACCTTGTCAAAATGGATCGAGCCGTACATTCAATTTTAAGGGGTAGGTACACTATGCCTTTAAAACGAAAAAAGGGAATTATTACGTTAAGCATTTTCTGCAGCAAAAATTGTATGCATGCGCATAAGACAAGGATTGTTTTGAAGAGACACCTCCAATAAAACTACACTTTTAACCACAACTTTAAATAACTTCTTTTAAACTGCTGACCAATATTAAAAAAACACGAAAAAGAGACAGCAAAAAAACAACGCGCGTTATAAAAACTTGCACTTTTTCGCGCGCGAATATTCGGCTACGATCACACGTTATCATCAGAGCTCGCCACAGATGGAGCTCACAGTCTTTGCCTCCAGCTCGACAGACTTATTAGTTCACATCCCACTTCGTGCCGATATAATATTGTGTAAATAATAAACATTACCAACCGTTATAGTGACTGTCCAACTCGTTATTTTAAACTCTAATTTTCAACTGTATCTAAGTTTTCATCGTGAGTGCCACATCAGCATCACGCTAGAGCACTTTCAACTCACCCCCGTCTCAACCGCAGCATTATTTCTGCAAATAAGTGCAAAAGGAGGCGCTAACAAATTACCATGTTGAGAAATACATGGAATACAAAAGTCGTTAACAATAAAGAGAATCACGACGCCAGCGAATTCGAGACTTGCGAGTCAGAGGAGCCGCACGCCCGATGCGACACCCTCGTTTGCCACGCGACGCTCGTTCTCTTCGATGAATCGACGATATTAGACATCCATAGTCTTTTGGCTGGCTTCATAGAGTGCATTGCCAGGATGCAAGCGGAGACCAATAGGACCCCGGTAGAAACCGTGAGATCGCTTCCCTACAACTCCATCCCGCCGGCCGAGCCTTGCGCTCCCGCCAACCTTTCTTCCACGGTTACTGGAGGTAACTTCTCTAAGGAGTGTGTAGGCGTGAGCGATGAACACGCGCCTCGCGGCCTGATGCTACTCCTGGAGGAGAATGCCGGTGCCAACTTCTAGCCTGAGGCTCTGGTACAACTCCGCGCTATGTATGGAGTACAGCCACCCGCTCACAGAGTGTTACGTCAAATCTTTGCTACGGAACAGAAAGACTTCGAAAAAGCCGAAGCATTTGTGCGTAAAGTGCGTTCTTTATTAGTTAAGCTGCCATACGCGGTACCAGCATGCATCCAAATAGATATCATTTACGGGTTGTTGCATCGACGTGTGAGAAAATGGTTACCTAGAGACAGTATTAGTGATGTGGACAGTTTTGTAGAAAAAGCGAGGGCGGTCGAAGATGAGGTTCCAGAAATACAAGTACTAAATAGTACCTACCTATGCGAAACTCATTCTTAACTCGAATGAAAATTCGAAACGTAATTGACGCGTTCGTTGTTCGTGTTTTAACACGCTCATAAAACTTTAGTTTAGTTTTATGAGCATGTTGTGGGTGATTGTCGTAATCTACGAAATAAAGATAATAAAGATTAGTCTGTAAGCATAGCTTTCAACGGCACCTGTGTTAGTACGAAGTCTGATCCGATACCAAACACGATACTTACGAGATCGCATTGGTGTCACCGTTCTGCAAAGGAAGTTAGCACGCTTCTTTATTGACTCCGATCGTTAGCCTGAAGCAGGCTCGTCTAGAAGAAACATGAAAGAGGAAGACCTCGTAAAGCTAACCCAGTGTCCGGGATGCTACCTACATGCCTGGGTTGGAGAGGGAAGGTGTGACGCGAGGATTTATATCCATAAATTTTTCGACGATATTCGGCTGCATTCGCCCGTTTTCAGAACTCGCCGCAGGATGGCAGACTGTTCGCTGCTCGCGCTAATACCACAAGGAATAAAATATACGCATCTAATTAAGAACCTGCTAAAAACCGTCCTTGAGTCTGCTACTCGGGACAAGGTGCCTAAAATTCTGATGGCGATGCCTCTTTGAACGGAAATGTACTAGCGCCTTGGACGAGGAACGTGTCAGCGCCGTCAGCGTTACTAGTACAGTACATTACAAGTGCCTTAGTATGAAACTCTTCATGTGCAAATCCGAAACACACTTGGCCGGTTTTTTTAATGTTGTAAAAAAAGGATGACTTTGGGCCACCAGGGACACGATTTCTGAAAGCACGTCGCTCGAAAATATTGTCCTTTGAAATAAGATGTAAATCTATCGATTGCTAAAAAATTACAGCTCAATTTTTTTTTTACTGAAAATGGTACTTTCAAGTGGTGTGCTTTCAATTGAGCCCCAGGTGTCTCGACCGAAAAATAATAGATATTTTTACTGACAGAGCAAAGTATCAAAAATCTCCACACTAGCGATGTCGCAAGCAAGTACTAAGGCTTACCTCCCTATTTTCTGTTATTTTCAGGGCGCCTTCTGGGGTATGATTGCCCCTGTATTTACGCCCGTCGACGATTCTGGAAAGGTTGCGTACGACATTATTCCGGAATACATCGACTTCTTATACGACAATGCCGTTCGGGGCATACTGGGTGAGTACTATCAGCTATAAGTAAGAAGGGAAAATTATTAAAAAGAAAACGGAACAAAGACTTCTTCTTGTTGGTCTACTTTTTTAAGTCTTTGTGGCGCAGGCATTCTCTTAGAACGAGAAGTGTGTTGTTTCCACGAATGAAACTCCAACATACCTTTGAAAGAGGGTGTAGATATATGCAAAGTTTACTCAAATATTTTCATTCACCGTCAAGTGATTATTAGTCGTATTACCAGTGAAATGTTTACTTCTCGAATACTAAATTGACTATTTAAGAGCGTAGCAAAAAATTAACGGCCTCTTGCAGCGAAAATAAACCTTGTCTAAGCCATTAGTCTAGGTTTTAGTTTGACAGTTCCATTTTTAATGTTTGCAGCAAGACAGCCTCAGTTTTATCATCACTACATAGTATAAAACAAAGTCGCTTTCTCTGTCCCCGTGTCCCTATGTCTCTATGTCCCTATGTCCCTTTGTATGCTTATATCTTCAAAAAAAATTACACAACGGATTTTGATGCGGTTTTTTTAATAGATAGAGTGATTCAAGAGGAAGGTTTTTATATATAATTCTACGCAGACGAAGTCGCGGGCAGAAGCTAGTTTCTATATAAATGTAAGGGAGTATCAAAACTTGAATCAGATATAACGACTTAAAACTGCAACCTTTAAATACAGTTTCTCGTATTTACCAAAAAGAAAATGTCATACTCGTATGATTGCAGTGGGTGGCACCACCGGAGAGGCGGCTAGTCTGAGCGCGGACGAGCGTATAGAAGTCTTCAAGGCCTTCCTGAAGGAGGCCAAATCAGCCCATATGGTGGTTATCATGCAGGTTGGAGGAGCTGCTATGCCGGACGTCATCAAGATGGTGAGAGTTATGCTTCATTTTCATTATACTGTTCAATGATTTTGTTGTTTTCTTTGAAGTAAGGGATGTTTATATTGAAAAAGAGTGGGGACATGCTGAATCCGACCCGAATTTCTCGGGTGGGAAAACCCGGTATAAAGTCCGTCCTGATTGATACCACCGTCTTACTCGCTAATCCTGTCGCCCAGTAGCAATGCTTGCGCTGCTGTGTTCCGGCATGGAGAGTAAGACAACCGCTGAAATTATTGGTACATGAGTTATTTTTAGCCCTCTAGGCTTGCAATCCTCTGGTGTCGCGGATGCTCATAGGTGCTAGAGCGCACTTACGTTTGAACATTTTTTCACTTGCTCGTTTATCATGTCACCCCACCTCATTTAAAAAAATATTATTATACCATAATAAACGCATTTATTTCACAGGCGAAATGCGCGGAGGAGATGAAAGCTGATGCGATCATGACGCTACCAGAGCTTTACTTCAAGCCTAAAACGACGGAGCAGTTGGTGAACTATTTGCAGATTGTGTCCAGCGCTGCGCCGACGCTGCCACTCCTTTACTACCATTTTCCAATGATGAGCGGAGTTGACAGTAAGTGGTATAGACCGACCGCTTAAATGAGTCCTCGACGGTAGAACGACAAAGGGGACCGAGAGAGGTGCGGGCGGGTAGTGCGCCTGCCGCCCGCACCTCTCGGCCCCCACGGTCATCCCACCCCGCGCCCTTGCACCACGCGGGGGAGGACTCATTTCAGCGGTCGGTCTATAATGACAGGCTTATTCTCCATCGACAATGTGTGCGATTCTCTCAGCTTATCCATTCGTGGCAGTACGGTATGAAGCAGTAATGGTAATGGCAATCTTGAATTTTGCGGGTGGTAGGGCCTTGTGCAAGGTCCGTCCGGATCGCTACCACCATCTTACTCGCTAATCCTGCCGCTAAGTAGCAGTGCTTGCACTGCTATGTTCCGATGTGGAGAGTAAGACAGCCGGGGAAATTACGGGCACAAGAGGCATTGCATCTTAGTCCTCTAGGTTGGCAACGCATCTGCAATCCCTCCGGGGTTGCGGGTGTCTATGGGCAGTGGTGATCACTTACCATCAGGTGACCCACTTGCTCGTTTGCCTTCCTATTCATATAAAAAAAGAATTCAAGTCAAATTTCCGAAATTTACGCTTAGGCGTTATGCAATTAATTATTATATATATTACCAAGTAAACTTGGTACTTATGTTTCGATTTAAAGCACGATACACGCAATACAAATTTACTCGATTATTATTACTTTTGTTGTGTAATTAGACTTGGTTAATATTGATTAGTAGGTCCTTGTGTTAAAGTGTATTTAAGCAGTATAGGTCTGACACATTTATTTAATTTTCAGTAAACCTACCGGAGTTCTTTGAGATGGCTTCAAAAAATCTTCAGTTCAAGGGAATGAAGGCAGATATGGAGGCAGCAATACAAGTCTCTTCGCAGCTACGGGAAGATCAGACAATCTTCATTGGCAATCACGTAATAACATAATTAAGAAACTTTACCATAAGGAATTAACCCAACGTGACTTAAAGAGCTAAATATCTGGGAATTCGAAAAGACCCCCTCCTACAAAACCATTCTCATTCATCTGACAAACCTTTTAAAAATAGAAATTCTACGGAAACACTGATGACTCTGCAAAATCTTGAGCTGCTACTGCGTCTGGTGTTTAATTAAGTTTCGATGTACCCATCCTAATATCAAACGCTTTGTACTCTAGCAAGAATGATTGACTCGCCCGCGCGGGTAGAGGGGCGCTGGGTAGGACGACAAAGGAGACCGAGAGCTGTGCGGGCGGGTAGTGCGGCTGCCGCCCGCACCTCTCTCGGCCCCTTTGTCGCGAACCCCGCGCCCCTGTGCCGCGAGGGCGAGGACTCATTCAAGCGGTCTGGCTATAATGACTCTCTTTGCACTGCGTCTTTTTTTTATTTCAATCAACCGACGTCCACAAATTACATGAGATGTTTAGGAGGTAGGTGAAGAGGGGGCATACTAACGCGTATGCGCATAACGCATACTAACTTAGTGACTTGGTTCTATTTCAGTTGCTGGCTCCTGCCGCCTTCTTAGGCTTCGAGTCGAGCATAGCGACAGTAACAAACCTGTTTCCTAACCTGGTCGAGATGTTGGTAGCACACGCCCATGATGGGGGAACAGAGGAAGCGAGAAACCTGCAGAAGGAACTAAATGCGCTCGTAGCAGCTATAACCTCCCATGGTAAGTTTCATGTATAGTCGCCATACCATTGTCTAAAGTGCTCAAAAATATCTGTCTCACATTTATTTATTTACTAGCTGTTGCCCGCAACTTCGTCTGCATAGAATTCGTTTATCGCTATCCTGCAGGAATTACGCAATTTTCCGGGATAAAAAGTAGCCTATGTGTTATTCCAGACTATAATCGACTAATACATCTGTCCAGCCGTTCTGGCGTGAAAGAGGAACAAACATCCAAACATCCATAGATACTCACAAACTTTCACATTTATAATATTAGTAGAATTAACTAACTTCTGCCAGCGACTTCGTCTGCGTAGAATTATAAATATAAACCTTCCTCTTTAATCACTCTATCCCAGGGGTTCCCAATCTTTTTCAACCTGCGGCGCAGTTACAAGTTTAGTATTTTGTAACGGCGCCCTGCCTTGGCTAAGTTGTATTGTTGCTATATTATTTACCTACCGATGCGAGCGCTCAAATAGGTACCCGCGAATATTTGTGGTTTCGGATAGTGATAGAAATCACGGCGCCCCTCTTTACTTTCTACGGTGCACCAGGGCGCCGCGGCGCACACTTTAGGAACCCCTGCTCTATCCATTAAAAAAAACCGCATCAAAATCCGTTGCGCAGCTTTAAAGATCTAAGAATACCTACATAAGGACAGGCAGACAGCGGAAAGTGACTTTGTTTTATACTACGTGGATATTTATTTATAAAAAAACAAAGTATGACAGTATAACTATGGCACTAAGTAAGACAAAATAACAAAACAAATACCAACAAAAATCAAATTAAAAATTACACACATTGTCATCTGTTTACTCGTTCCCTTTTACAAGATATTAATTTTCTTGTTTTGATAACGGTATGGAGGAGTGTGTGTAGGTATACCTACTAATAGAAAGACAAACTTAAGAGGGAGATGGGTGAGCAGTCATCTACCAACTATAGAAAAATTACCTTAGCAAAACTATTTAAATTTTTCGTATATTTCGATTTTAATTTGAATTTTTCTTCTGCTATTTGGCTATGGGCTAGCTTTGACCTCTGCGGGTGAATTCTTTTGGACACTTTTACTTTGGTATTTTTTCTATATTTGTTAGATGCTCTGTCCATCGATCTCTCCCTTACGTTTTTGGTACTATACAGAACAGCCTGTATATTATTATTCTGTTTCAGTCTGGCAAAGGTTTTACTCACTCCCACTAGTCAGATTTACTTGAAATCTGTCATAGATCTGTGCACTCGCAAAACTCACCCCTCGATACTTCGCGAAGTGTAAATTCGCGAAAATTTTCATCAGCTCGTATAAAATGGTCTTTTTAGTAAAACCCTTTAACTTTTCAGGGGAGTACTTGCCGGCGATGAAAGCAGCCATGCGGATAGTCACAAACATCAATGTAGGACCTCCACTGAAGCCGCTTGTGGCACTCGACGCGAAAAAGGTGGAAGAGCTCAGAAAGTGCTTGTTGAACTTGGGCCATGGCTGTATTGACTATAGCTGGTCTTGATCGCTCTGTTAGCGATAAGGCCGCCTAAGGCCTTGAGCGATAAGACCTTGTAACATTCTGTATACCTTTTTCTGTTTTGGTTGTTATATGTGGTGTTCAATAAAGAGTTAAGTATTGTATTGTATGGCATTATGCAATAAACCTTAACAATGTCACCAAACGTCATTCGTAGTACAAATATGTTAATTTATTTGTTCGGATAAAAATCAGTTCAGTTTAAGTGCTTACATGCTGGAATTAAACAGATTCAGATTCATAACGTAACAATGTAGTTTAAATTATCCTACACTTTGAAAACAATTTCAAAACTTTTGTTGTTTTAGGTACCTATATAAAAGTATCTTATTTCTACTTGACTAGTTTAAGAGTCCTGAGTCTGCCTTCAATCCGCTTCCTTGCTTCAACTGATATCGGCCTTTGGGGCAGCGAAGGCGGACCTACTTTGATTCCCGTCACAATCTCCATGCCGGCTTTCATAATTGGCACCCATTCACCTAAATTAAAAAAAACATAGCCGTATTAAATTATATTCTGCGCGACGGCATTCAAAACAACCAAGCCTGGTAATGGGGAGTAATTTTCACGTCAACAGAAAGCATTTTTACTGGATTTGATTGCCGAATAAGGCAAACATTTTATTACTTAAAGAATCGAATGCAGTTTTGTTGCTTTTCAAAAAAAAGTTGAACGTTTCCTTTGAGGAATATTAGCTATAGAACATAAGGCAAGAAGACCTAAATGCCACGTTTAATATGACTGTGGGCGTACCTATAGATGGAAAGGGGAAGCAAAATAGTGATGGCTTGCCACATCGCTTATAACATGTGTCCTAAGATTTTCGCCTATTCCCTTGATTGGTTTTTAATATCTGCGCGGGAAGCGCCACTGCATTCTATGATTTTTCCTTGCTCCCCGACCAGTATGGATTTATTTTACCATGGAGCTATTTCCTGTGTTTAAGGGCCTTTCGTGTGGCGTTTGTTATTGCCATCCTGTATTAGGGGATACTAGTAACAACGTACCCTCGACGGTATGGGCCTCAACAGCGAGACTGAGTTTCTCTTGCGCCAAACGAGCCTTCTCAATATCGTTCGCTTCCACAGCGGCCAGTATATCATGAGCCAGCTGAGGGAACAAGTTGACTGAGGTGCCGATACTGGACTTGATGCCCATCAGTGCTGCTGGCGCCAACAGCTGGAAGAGAAATCGATCTTAATGGAAGTAGCCAGTAGTGTTACAATGAACCAAACGCTACAGCACCTAATAGATCCCAAACTGACACGCCTGATGGCAATCGAATACGTGATCTAGGATGCAGAACGCTTGCCTAATTATCGTTTATTTTTGACGATGACCAATTTAGATGTACAAATAACTCACAGTATCAGCTCCAAGGAACATCTCCTGGCCGTCTTTGAGGGTCCTGAGAACTTGCGCAGCCTCACTCAGATCGTTGGATGTGAACTTTATTCCCTTGAAGTTAGGTATGCGGGCTGTCGCCGATGCTACGAATGCTGGCATGTTTACTAGAAACGAAATTGATTAGATTGACATTTGCCTTTGCCTAAAACCTAACTAAAACCATTTTAGTGTTCGAAAAGATCTACAGCGACCCTAGCGCCACCTTGTCATTGCCTACATAAACTGCTAAGACGCATGAGTAGCCAGCTCCGGTGACGTCACGCTTGTTTAACATCACGCCGCGCCAGCAAAGTTTCTTAACGCGGATGCATAAATACAATTTCCAACGCTCTTCTTTCGGATTTCGGTCATCAGGCATAACATCTCACTGGAAACACAGCTCGTGATGAAGTCTTAAAGACTTACAGGTCTGGCCACCACCATCATCAGGTAGGTGATAGTGGTGACCAATAATTGTGAAACTTCCGAAACAATAACTACCCTAGAATGGCAATAAAATGCCAATATATCAATAACTACATACGAACGCAAATTCAAATCCGAAATTTCACGAGAAATTACATAGAAATTGTTTCACGGACTTACTTTCCACTTTGCTCATGGAGGGAATGTGATAGTACAGCACAGGCAGGTTTTGTGCGGCCTGTGCCACCAGGGCCACGTACGAGACCAGCTCATCGACGTTCTTCGGCTTGAAGTACAGCTCAGGCAAGGTCAGCAGGGAGTCGGCGCCAGATGCCGCGCAATGTTTAGCCTTCAGGAACAAATAAGTGGGTACGTTGTCAGTTTATAGTGTCGTAAAGATTCACAAAAGTTCTTTCAGTTACGTCACTTTGTGCGCGAGATGACAATAACCTTGAAATGTCGATTTAGTGTGCGTACGATTCCTACAGAATCAATAAGTAATTTATCGTGCATCCCATCAAAAACCTTGTATTCAGAATGTTGTTTTTAAAAATAACTTATTTGCTAAGTTAAAAAGTCCAGGATATTCGTCAATGCAAAGGTCCCTATCTTATCCCCCTAGGTCCCCTAGGTCAACCCCGGCCCGTAGGCGCCAGGAACGTGGGCCGCTGTCTTTTTCAAGACGGGGGCCACGAGGAGACAACCTATAAAAAATCCAAGCGGCACCAGCGGGGGAGGGCGGGATTTCCCATACTTGCATTGCACAGGTGCCGCGAAGAGGGAACCCCATCCCGGGGTGGTCGTGGGGCGTCGCGGTGACACCGAGTGCTCCCGTAACGCCTCACATACGACTGAATAGGGAATCCGTGTGGTTTTTTAGTGGGTACGCCTGCCGTTGCGCGGGAGAGCCCCACATACCCTCGGTAAACTCGTACCGGGCGGATGCATAGGTAAGGCGCATTTTCCACACCATAAAAAAAAGGTCCCCTAAGTCCCTATTATATCTTTATAGACACGTCATGATACCAGAGGCGTTAGTTAGTCATTCATTGAAATTGTCATACATAGCACATAACTAAAGCAAATTTGTACAGCGTATTTAATTAGATCGTATTATGCAACCAATATTTTGAAACATTGAATAAAACAAACAGTTGCAGATTTTATCTCCCCTGCCAATAGGTAAGCTTGTGGCATGAGATAAACTGTATACCAACTGAAATCGCAGCCATATTACTGATAACACGACAATTATTAAAATCTTATTATAAAGAATTGCGCAATGGCAAAGGCTTTAAACAAAAACAAAAAATGATCACAATAGCTCCATACGTCCACGTAGTAGCGGTTAGTTAAATTAAACATAAGTATGCGCGAAGATTGAAGGTTGATAGTATTCCGGTAACACAGAACTACTACTTCTAAACTCGCAATAACTAAAGGAGTTCACCGTAAGACTGGCCAAATAAGTGGTATTGACGCCCTACAAAATTGCAGCTGAAAACTCGTACATGATACGAGGCGTCTTCAAATTATTCTGAAACATTTAAGCGGGTGGTTGGGTTTTAATTGGATCAACATTCCCGTTAAGATTTTTCATCGTAATTTTTGATTCAAAATTAAATTATCCCTTTGAGACCATACACTTTGATCTTCGACCTATATATGTTTAACGACGATAAACATTCAGAAAAACATGGACAGGAGTGTTAGGAGTGTTCCAACTTACCCAGCCACCAGCTGTAGAATACTGGATTAGTTTTGAGACACAGTGCATGCACTGTGTCCCGAGTGCGCTAAGTAGCTTAACACCGCTAACATAGCGTAGTTTCTTAGTTCCACCAAGTTTAACATTAAAAGTCTCATAAGTGCTATGACCTATACACCTATTTCTTTCTCCGAATGTTTCGCGAGACTTACCAATTCGGTAACGTCGGCCAGCGGTGCACCACCAACTTGAACCTGGATGTGCAGGCCGGTGGTCTTAGCTGCTTTCACCCAAGTGTCTACAATCTTTTTCCTATCAGCAACACTGAGTGACATGTTTTCGCCCGTCGTGCCACCAACTGAAAACAAATAAAGTTCTATCGTACACCTAAATGCTCTTCATCCGCTGTTTATACGAGCCCTTAAGTACATACATCGTAATCAAATATCACAAGTGAATTTTGACTATTTTCCAGTACTCTTATTTGACGTGAAATCACTACATAGTATGAAACAAAGTCGCTTTCTCTGTCCCCATGTCCTTATGTCCCTATGTCCCTTTGTATGCTTATATCTTCAAAACTACACAACGGATTTTGAAGCGGTTTGTTTTAATAGATAGAGTGATTCAAGAGGAAGGTTTTTATGTATGATTCTACGCAGACGAAGTCGCGGGCAGAAGCTAGTTTAGAATAAGTAGCTAGGTACTTACTTATGTCGTCACCGCAAGCGGAAAGTCTGCAGCGGTTGGTTCCATTGACTTAAAATTTGGTGTTTATGATATAGGATAGACGATAATGCCAGGTGTGTTGACCCCAATGAAGGCAGTCAACATTTGCAAAAAGTCGAGCTTTAAAAAGTTTAGGTATTCGTTTAACAATGACGTTTAGTTAACGTTGGATAGGTAGTGTTTATCTTAAATATTTCGTTACGTATAATCTTATCTTGTAGGTACTCTCAATCGTCAGTATTTTACCATTACATAACAGTATTATATTAACGTGTTAATATCGGTATCAACAGATAATAAATCAAAATAAAGAGTCTACAGTGCGTGATTCTAATTTTCGTCGAGTGGGGTATCTTCAGGTAAGAAATTATTTTGATTTTTTTATGTTAATTCCAATGTCATCCACATTGGTCGAATACCTAGTTTAGTCTCCATGAAAACTGTATAGTCATACAGCTTTAGTCACACGCAAAACAAAGGCTTGGCGGCGGTCAGGCTAGAATTTAGAAATAATAATAGACGCTACCTAGTTTGTTTAAGTTGTATTCCTTACCCAGAACGGATTTAATTCCAGATTTCTGCAGATACTGCGCGTACGGCAGGATAGCTTCATAGTTGACGGTGTGGTCGTCATTGAGGGGGGTGAAGACGGGGGGCATGAGACCACGAGCGTTGAACACCACCTAGGAAATAAGTAATTAAATAATGCAAAGGCGATACTTGGGAACAAAGAAAAAACCTGCATTTCTTACCGCGCAGTGGTAAAGGTCCATCGAGGAAATGGGCGAAAAACCTTAAGAATCATGTCATAGACGATGCGGCTAGCAACCCCATCACTATTTTGGTTCTCATTTCCACCCACAATCATGCAAAACGTGGCCGTTAGGACTTGTTGCGTTAAGCTCTGTCTACCCTTAAGGCATAAGGGCGTCATTTATGTATATATGTATGTATAACACGTCCAAGACCCTGGTTAGCCCCCTATCAAGAGGCGTTGGAGCAAAATGATTGTAAGACAAGCATGAAATTTTGTATCACTCTTTATACGAGTCTTTTTGGTCTTTCAGACGAGGCATAGAATTTCGTTAAAGTTCGTGCAGCTTTGCTTAAAAGCGTCTAGGATTCAAAAGAGGGGGGGAGGGGGGGTGCTTAAAACGACAAATATTTAGACAACAGGCTGCTAAAACGGTCATAACACAATAATTTGGTTGCTGTGTAGTAACTATTAAGTAGCAGGTAAGTAGTTACTTCCTTACTATATTGGGTGTATTCTATCTAGGTATTTCTAATATCATTGATCACGAACGCCGCACGAATGTGACTTTGCACACATCCAGTGGCGTAGCTACAGTTTGACAACAAAAATAATGCTCCACAATGTACCTGCGCAGTAGACCAATTTTAGTAGCGCGGGAAATTACGATACACCAATCATAAAATAGAATTCTACGCGAGCTAAACTCTTCTTCTTCTTCTTTTATTTGTGGCGTATCAAGTCGTTATAGTGACGACAACTTCGCCAATGTCAATGTAAAAATTTTTATTAAAAAATCTTGTGACAAAATGTCGGCAACGTTGTACGGTAATGGTCAAAGACCCCCCTCCCCCCCTGTCGGGCTCTTAGCCAACGGTCAATGATATCCCTCAGAAACTGCCAGGAAATCATTAGCCGTTGCCCAGGGCGCACCGGACCAAGCACTGCTCTTCCCCCCGGACGGATCCAAAAACGAACCGCAGCTCTTAATCACACGTGGAGGTAACCCGACTCGCACCCCGAGCTAAACTCTGGCGCTGTTATTGGTCGATCGAGTTCGTACCAACATGGCGGCCGGGCCGTGCGCCAATGCCGCCATAGATTATTTACACGTTCGGCTACCATCGGAAACTGGTCTGCGCTTCTCTGCGCAAACGAATACTGCCGATGCGCATTATATTTGTTGTCAAACTGTACCTAGGGGCTGGGCGGTGCAGTGCCCCCGGGCCTCCAAGCACAGAGGGCCCTCGAATCCTTACCTTAAAATCGTGATCGAACTGACATACATACATACATAAATCACGCCTTTATCCCTTACGGGGTAGACAGAGTCCAAGGCAACAATACCTAAAGGCCACGATTAGCATAGGTAGGGTGTATAGGTGAAAAGGGAATCAAAATAGTGATGGGTTGCTAGCCGCATCGCCTACAACATGATTCTTAAGATTTTGGTCCATTCCCTCGAAGGGCATTTACCATCTGCGCGGGAAGAGAAGCAACTGGTACATTCTATGTTTCTCCTTTGCTCCCAGACCAGCATGGAAGTTCGAACTGAACTTTCGAAAATTATATTAAAACTTAACCAGTTTAGATAGTAGCGGGGCCCTCGTATTTGCACCAGGGCGCTTGATTACTTACCTTCGCCATTGCACACATCACACTACGCATATTTGCCGAGTAGCTATACCTAATAATAAATGAGTATTTATTCGCAATCACTACATAGTATAAAACAAAGTCGCTTTCTCTGTCCCTATGTCCCTAAGTATGTATGCTTTTATCTTCAAAATTACACAACGGATTTTGATGCGGTTTTTTTTAATAGATAGAGTGATTCAAGAGGAAGGTTTTTGTGTATAATTCTACGCAGACGAAGTCGCGGGCAGAAGCTAGTAATGAATAAAATAAATAGCCTTATAATAAATTTCTATACCTATTCAAATCGAAATTCATGATTGATCACTTGAAACGAGGTGACTTCATCATTTTTAAGTTCGCGTGTACCATTTTATCACAAGATAAAAGTGTCACCTCGCTACTTACCTTTGAAGACGCATAGCATAAATATTAGCTATTAATGATAATGTGACCCGTCTTGGTCCCACTGACTTCTTGATAATAATATGAACTGCTTCGAGAAAAGGATGGTACGGCCGTGCCGTTTTTTTTGCTCGACTTGCCGGGGGCACTGCCGTGCCCCCCAGATTATTTACCGGCGACGTAGGTCCTACGTTAATTTTACTGTTATCCAAAAAAATCTACTTTCCTATGCAAACGTTTTACGATCACATTGGGATGACAAATGTGTGCAAGAACAGTTTTAAAAGCATAAAAAAAATATCTTTGCTATTTTTACCTGCCTAAGTTACATATTATGTGGGTAGGCAAACATTTCAAGTCAGTTTTTCGAGTGGTTGTTACCTAATACACCAATTTACTCCAATAAATTTAAAGGCAAAGTTGTATTTGTTGTACCTATTTTCTTTAATTTAGGCCTCAAAATATTATTGCGGCTAAAATTAAAAAGTGTGAATAAGTAAAGTACTCACTTGCAACTGCTGGTATAACATTATTTCATTTCGTGTTTCAGTTTCTGAAGAACACACTTGTGCACATACAAAAATAGGAAATTATTTAATTCTGTCGCGTAAAATATATGCGGATACGTTACAAGGATTGTACCTAATAATTGGATGCAAGAATTTATTTCATCCCAAAATTGGACGAGCACAAAACAATATTATAAAAATATCATCTCACCATTTTGATTCTTGAAATAATGATGCTAATGTTACAGTAGGCAGCTTGTGATACGGCCGGGATTCGACTGAATGAAACAAAACACAGCTAACTTAAATATACCTTCATATCATTACTCTGTTCTTATCTGAAAGTTCAGCGTTATCGAACAAACATAAATTATTCCCTTGTGTAAATGAAGAACTGTAAAACTGTTGTGCAAGAAAACATTGTTACATAATAAAACAACGTCGATTACATAATCATTTACCTACCACTTTTTCAACAATGACTTGAGGTTTTTTTTTTTAATGGCAATATACACAATCAGACTTGAGGCTTTTAATCATGATCGCATTCTCTTTCTCTTTCTACCCTCATCTTTTACCGTTTGACTGAACGGAATGGTGAAAGCAGTTGTGATTCCTATTTTGTTACACAGGCTTCGCATCTCAGTTACTTTCTGCTGAGAAAGTAATCCAACCACTACTCTGACTCATGACATGTTCAATATTATCTTATTTTCTTATTGATCATTAAATAACTACCTAAGAAAGGTCGCAACTGGCGAACACACAATAACTAACGTAAGTACCGCTACTACTACACAATATAGAAACTTACCTCAACTGACTTCCATATAATCACACTAAAAATAACACCACAAATGACTAGCAAATAATAACTACAGCGCCTTAACACTATCACATAAATACCAAATTATAAATGGGTAACTATAAATACATACTGAAAGTAGCTTATTTTACCGTAGAGAGGACGAGCTGCCAGACGGGCAAGGCAACTCAGCAAGTTGATGTTATTAAACTTAGCATGTCAAAGGATGCTCCTATTGAGGCGACATCGGACTTTGGATGCTAAGGGAGACTTATGCAAGCAATCGGATTTTAATGCTACCATCGTTTCGGAAGGATTACGTTAAGCCTGACTGAGAAGAAACGACAAGAAACTCAGTCAGTTTGTGGTCGGATTGGGAACTGCAATGCAAGAAGTTAAAAAAGTATCGGAAAAGTTTTTAAATTTTAGCGGCAACCACTTCAATTTTTGAGTGGAAATGTTACCAGTATAATTAATTGGAGTTACTTACATTTTAACCGATAACAAATCCATGACTGTATTTCTAATAACAGGTTCACGTTCTATTTACATTTGATCAAATTTTTAATATATTTTCGTCAGGGATGATTTAATTCGTAGGGAAAACTAATTTTATACACAAGTTCACTTGGCATTTTCCTGTGTTGTATTGCTGTTCTGTCTGATCTGTGTCTGTCTTCTGTCAGTTTCAGTTCAGTTCTGTCATTCGATATTCTATTTCTTTCTTTCTTTCATTCATTCATGCAGTTGCAGATTGTTGCAAGTGCATTTGATTGATTGTTTTTTAACTTAATAGCAAAACTGTGCTAGAGAAATCACCATGAATACTATAGTAAGTGAACTAAGCATGAACGATTTAAATCACAAGTTCTTCGAAATAATGCAAAATGAGAGTAATGCAGAAGATGCGGCCAATTTTATTTACGATAGTGTACTCGACGATGTAGCCATTGGGTTTATATTCGAGTTCCATCACGGACTGAAGACTGGGCTAACCGATTTATTAGAAGGGGAAAAGGAAGATGAAGAGCCCTACAAGATAATAAATTCGCCGGAATGCGATGTGTTTGGGTTCTCGGTGTTGAAAAAGACTGCAGACAGCAACTGTTCCTGTCCAAATTGCGAAAGACCTGTGTCAGCGACCAGATTTGCTCCTCATTTGGAAAAATGCATGGGTAAGCTCTAAAAATTCAACAAAATAACAATACTAAAATGTTAAAAATTAAAACTTTACGTTGACATTCTAAAATCATCTGAGCACCGCACGCCAAAGCTACCGATATAAAAAGTTACTCTATGCTACCGAACAACGGCTGATTGAAAACAAGTAGTGTCTTCGACCTCGACATTGTCAGAATCATAGTGTGCAGTGGAGCTATATTTTCAAAAATGTTATTGAAATTGAACAGTCTGAATTCTGTTGCTCATACTTATGATTTTATTTTGATTTCGACTTTTATTTCATTGTTATTAATTAACATATCATTAAAACACATCTAAACTTTTGTTCAATGAGTTAAAAATTAAGTTCACAATGTTTTTAACAATGTTTTGTAGGCATGGGTCGCAACAGTTCACGTATTGCATCCCGCCGTATTGCTTCAAATAGCCGCGAGCCAACCTCATATGCAGGACTCCTGAGTGATGATGAGGATGATGCAGACTGGGCTGGAGGCTCGCTGCAGAATGAGCGGCGGAAGAGACGGATTAAGAATAACAGGAAACCTAATAAACTTCATAAGTAAGTATCAGTGGCATATCTAAACTCATGAACTGCAAATTCACATTTCTTATTCCATTAATGGTTGACTAGTGGCAATCCCTTCAAGGAATAAGTCAGTTGTTGTACATGAATCTAAAAATTAAGTTTATTTATTCTTCCTGTATTTTGTTTTTATAAAATAAAGTGATTACATACAAAATCAAGTTTATTTTACAAATAGGGCAGAAAGAGCTCTTTTACATTTATTTTTATATTGCTTCTGCCTGCGACTTCGTCTGCGTAGAATTATACATAAAAACCTTCCTCTTGAATCACTCTATCTATTAAAAAAAACCGCATCAAAATCTGTTGTGTAGTTTTGAAGATATAAGCATACATAGGGACATAGGGACAGAGAAAGCGACTTTGTTTTATACTATGTAGTGATGATGATCACAATCAACTCTTGGCAAAGACATAATTGCCAAAAACAGTGTGCTGTGCTATGCTGCAACAAACTTAACAGCAAGTAATTCTTCCAGAGCAAAATGATAACAATCTATATAAACACTGATACAAGAGAGACAAATTTAACATTTACATTACATAATTACAATTGTTTCTTAGTAATTGTCCTTTTTGTTGTACAGTTTTCCTTTTATTGTTACAGTGGAAACAACAGGAACAATGGAACACAGAATTCAGATTCAAATGATGGTGTCACATATGACACAATGACCGCAAATGAGAAGAAAAACTTGCTGCTCCAGATTTGTGGGGTTGTTTCTGAGCACACAAAGAAATTGTGCACTAGGTAATGTTATTAAATACTTACACATCACTTTTTGCTTTCAGTATAGGTAGTTGCTAATAAATCTTCAAATGCAAGGAATATTTATGGTCTAAATTTTGATTGACCCACGGCTCTCATTCACAATCTAAATTGTTGTTTTTTGTTTTTTTATTTATAATCATTAAGGCTTTCACCCTTGCTGTAAGCAAAAGTTATTTTGCCAATTTTTACTTAGATTTAGATACATGATTACCATAATCAAATCTGAATGTTGATACCGATGTTTAGACATGATACATATGAGGAGTTATTTTTGATATGATATACCTTTCAATTGCACCTGGTCAGTTCTCACTTTGTATTGTAGTAGTAGTTTATACTGGTAAACAATTTTTCAAGGATTACTTTTTCTTATGTGGATACCACCAAAACAGTTACCTCCCCTTAATATTACAGGAAAACAGATTTAACATGTGAATACACATTAGGAAACCTATACAACTTGGTTATTCCATTTCTAAACTGCCCGAACTCTTTAGATCAACCCGCTGCCCGCAACACACCGAGGAACAACGCCGGGCGCTCCGCAACACAGTGTTAGAGCCTTCCACTCCGGAATCGCAAACCATGGGCCTGGGGCCAGACGACGCCGGCTCCCCCCCTGACTCCAGTCCATCATCATCATGCTCTTCGTCCAGCCGCAAGCGCGACCGCCACCGCATGCCGCCGAAAACTAAGAATAAGCGGGAACGAATGTCGCCTAATGGGAGGGACTGATGTGCCATTTATCTGTGTATTGGTCAAATAAGATGTTATTTATTATTATTGATTACAGGAGCCAATTTAAGCCAATATAAAAAGGTTTAAGGTAGTTCTACTGAGGCTAGTCTACGGCATGGACGACAGGGATGGACAAGACATCTTCACATTTTAATCTTCCAATAGTCGTGCCATACTGCCACAGCACGTGGCTGCAGGGTTAAACCAGGGATACACTGGGACAAATGTCCTGCGTCACGTGTCGCCAGCGACGTCGGGTGAAGTGGCGCAACGTTGCCGTACTTTTCTCGACATGTCTGGCGATGTTGCCAGCTGTCAGGCAAAATAGGCCGACTTCGCTTGACATGTCTTGGGACATTTTTGACCCTAGTATAACCCTGGCTCTAAGAAAAGAATAATGCAGTGTCCAATATTCAGCAAATAGTGCTCACTGCTCAGGCATACATGTAAGCACTAGGAAAGTATTTTCTTTCTGGAAAAGGACCTGGATTTAGTGTTAAACAGGTTAAGCGACTAAATCGAGATTTATTTTTTCCTGCATTATATCCTATTAAATGTAAAACAAATTGACAGATTTGCACCAAAAGAAGGTTTTTGAGGCAGAGTACTCGACCTTTGTCGAGGATTAACAAGTAGTAAGTCTTCTAGTGTCTACTCCCGTTTCTCTTGTTGTTATTACTGAAAATAGTACTATACGTGAAAATGTGTAAAACGTCGATAAAACCACAAATAAAGGTATTACATTGGAAGTGGTACTGCCAACATTTCCACTGTGGCTGGAGATCGCTTAAGTTATACTTTGTCTATCATGTCATGTGATTGCTTTTTTATTTATTACTTATAACAGTAATATTGTGAATAAAATTATACTATGAAGAAAACTATTACACACAAAATTCAATAAACTTCTGTATCTTTTCTAAAGTTCGCAAACAAGCACCTATAAGCAGTGACGATCCCTAGCGGAGAATTAATTTAATTTAATTGTACCTACCTAATTGTTTTATTATTATTGCTTTTGATTTTGACATTTTTGTAATATTCAATTGATTTGTATTATTTGATTTTATTTGATTTACTGTCGATTTCAATCTAAATTCTTCTAACTTTACATTGTACATTGTCACAATTCATGATGTAATTTTTATTGAATGAATGAATAAATAATCTAATCTAATCAAGTGCTGTTTGCAAACGTTTTCTGGCAAGATACCCCCAAATTAGTATTTCTCAATTTTTGTTCATTGAAGTTTCTTCTATATACTGATTTAATGTACCTACCTATTCATTTTAAGAAAATGACGAAATAAAACAATATGTATACTTCATTTGTTTTACTTTCTTATCTGTGTTAAGACTTCCAGAGGGTTGAAATGTGGATTTAAAATAATGTGGTTGGTCATATTTTGTGCTCATGTCCGCAGCGCCTTAGAAGAGCACCCTGACTCCCTTTTTCCCTGAATGGGAGATTCTAGAAATGGCAGATTATTTAAACGGCAGATTCTGGTAATGACAGATTCTTAAAACGGCAGATATTGTACGGTAACCTACAAAATACGTAGATTGGAATTAGTAGGTACCAAGATGAACAGCGGCGAACTTAGTATAACAATGGAGGTGTCATACGGTTGCACTTCCCTCAGCCAAAGTATAAGCGTAAATCGCGGTTTATTTATAAAATAAATTTTAAGTGGGTGAATGTATCTTTAAAAAATGAATGACCATACACTGTAGACTCAATGTTGTGTGTGAAGGCGTTCACGGCGCGTTGACTTTCGCTTTCGTCGTTTTTATACGGTGTTACATTCGCCCCTTTTATTCGTCACGGGAGTTGTCATTCTGTTGTCCAGTCGAGGGGTCTGCTTTGTGTAAGCTATGAGTGTTATAGCAGTACAAAACAAAGAGGTAAAAGAATAAACCATTTATTTCATCTTTATAATAGTAACTGTATTGAAATATTTACATTACAAATATAGTATAGATATCACATAAAACACATCTTAAAGAATGTAAACGCGAAACAATGATTTCCGATGTAAGTACCTACCTAAATGATTCTCAATAGATCTTTGGAATGGGACGCATGTAAAGAAAGACAATAAGTACATACATAACACGTTTAATAAATTCAATCAAGGTTGCAAAGTATATTTTCGTTTAACTTCAGATAAAAAGAACAATCGAAAACATAAAACAAACCTTCACAAAACGGCCTAGCCGTTACACAAAAACAGCTACCTACATCATGTAAGTTCTACAAAGTAGTAAAAGTCAATACTAAAAAGCGACGTGTCAACGTGAATATAATCCAAACAGTCAACTCTATTGTAAATTCCATTTGTGCTTTATTTCAACTCTCATCATCAAATAACACATTAAAATTTACGAACACGAACGCCATCAAAGCGAATTTATAAACGATCATGGGTAACAATTTGAAACATAATTGTATTGTATCGTAAATAAAACACCATAGAATGTGTTGTTTAGTTAGACGTCCGTGTAAGAGTTCAACACATCCAAATGTTGGAAGAAAAGCGTGAAACTGGTCAATATTTAAGAACATCTATAATCTATAACATAAGCCTTAGTATCTTAAAATACTATGAATATGCTCCTAAAGTTGGTGTTTTCATATTGCATTAACTTATGAAGGATGTAAGTACTATTACAAATATAAATCCTATTTAGTTGCTTCTAAAGGAGACCGTTTTATTCGAATCGATTTAGTCTATAGTTTGTATTCGAATGTTTGTACTAAGCACCATAGTAGCATCAATGCTGCAGGTTGCAGGATGGTAATAGCTATCGACGGCAATGCATACGGCACTTCTATACTCAAGTGCGGTCGAAACAGGTCGGGTTCTGCATAACTATGAAATCGGATCCGAGGCATGGCATGGGAATCATTTGATAAAGTTAATCTGTGTATTGCTGTAAACCATCCGCTCGAATTGATTAAAAAATTGCCCTGTAATTTTCTACGAATCTACTAGTACTTCAAATTAGTAGAAATTGTTACCTTACGTAAGGCGTGATGCAATTAAGTTATTGTAATTAGCGCCGGAGTTAAGCACCTTTGGCCTCTTGCCTAATATTTTTAGGGCTTCTCGGTCGATCGATTCTCGGAACTTTTCCAGGGCTAAAAATATACAAGAGAATGAATTGAAGTTGTTGTTTTCTTCAGAACTTAGTCATTTCACAGGACAACTTTATCGGTTACTTGGAAACAACCTAGATGCTGTCAAAATGTTAATAGCCTTTGGAATCGAAACTGTTCTAAGAGAATCTCGATAAATTTACATCTAATAGCGGAAAAAGGTGCCATTACCAGATGATAGCACAATATTAATATAATCTGCAACACACACAGCACGACGATTAAAATAACAGCCAAAATTCACTAGAAAATACTGATTTCATCAGAGCTGACACTTTAGCGTTTCCACTGGAGCACAAATGCCAAATATAGGTAGACGTAAGAGTTGAAGCCATTATTTTGGTTACAGAAGTGAATTCTTGGCCTCAAGTTCGTTACCAAAACCAATGTCTGTGATGGACTTTGTTCTACATTTACACTACACCTTTTGTAGTCTCATCTGAGCCAGCGCTCTTGCTACTACAAATACAACAAAGTTAAGGAGTAAAGAAACTAGGTAGATGAATGTGAATTACGGTAAGAACTAGTTGGCAAAGAAACTACCATTTTACTGTATGTTGATTACTGAGTGACAATACTGCAAGTTGATATACGCCAGAGTAGCACACTGATTCAAAAACGGGCATGGATAAAATTAGGATAGGGTTCATTTTCTTTTATTATAAATACGTCTAGACTACAACGAAACGGCCGTCTTGTGCAAATCCAAACGTCGTAAAATTTCTCTAACAAATTATACGCCTCTTTTATCTATGCCTCGCTCTCGTGTTCAGTTTATATTCTAATCGACCAAAAACAGTACCACAGCAAACTAATTTTGCGTCCAGTGGAATTACCTCAAACCAGCACCCTCCATAAGTTTAGATTATATCACAGGGGCTACCTTTAAGCCAGGTCCGACCTCTTGTTTATAACTGCAACTACAAAAACGTGAAACACCCGCTGCCCGCGGTGCCATAAACCATATGTGCGAGAGAGACAAACGCATTATCCGCAACACCTTATCAATGCTCAAAAGAACGAAGAACAGTGCGCGTTCGCGCGTGGTTTACGAAATTTGTGAGTCTATTAAATTAATCCCACGGGCAGCAAGCTTTTAACGTCCAGAATGAAAGCTCGGAATCGCACGCGCATTCTCCATTTCTTTCTATCAAACGGTACATGTTTAGAGTAGAAAGAGATCGGGGATGCTATTACGAGCGCCTGCTTGTTAGACAATATGGCATCTCGCCATAACATCGTTAGCCAAATGTAAAGTCTATATCAACTGTAAATTCTTAATGCTTAAGTGATACAAAAGACAGACATTAAGACAAGTCTGCGTCAAAGGTAGCCCCTTATACGCTCAAACCTACTCTACTTTAAACGTCTTTAGATTTATTTAAGTTCCAATATTAAATGGTCCTAGGATACAATATCATTCATTGATGTTTTGATTTGACGGTGAATCTTTATAATAAAAGGCAGTACCCGAACCGTCCAAATCGTAATACTGAATCTTACCATTTCTACAAACTATTAACTTGCAACGTACGCAAGTACGTTTGTCCGGATGGAATCTTGCGACTCAATTTTGAAGCAGATATCTTCCACCGATTGAGCTCAAATTTTGCATACTTATGTAAGTCAGATGACAATACAATAATCTGTTAGTGGAGTTCTGGTAGCCCAGCCAGGACCGTCTCCGCAAGAGGGAACTCTTCAACGGTTTGTCCGATTGACTTGAAATTTGGTACACATATGTAGGACGGATAACAATGCAAGTACAGTCAAGAAAAAAAGCTTGTATTAAAAATGTCATTTTTGACAGAAACTTAGTTTATCTACAGACGTTCAAAGCACGTACGAGGTGTGACGTCACACCACCAGTTTATTCGAATGAAATGAACGCTAATGACACTAAGTACTCTAATAGACATTTGACACCAATGTTAATCTAACCGGATGATGCATTCCCGGCCTTGGCCCACACCGATGTATTGAACTGTAAAGGAAAACACGAAAATTAGACATAGCATTAAGTAGCAAAACCACATAGGCAATACACACTTTAAAAACGACCATTGCGTATGGTGGGATAACCTTGAAATCTGGTTTAAAGGAAAAGGAAAAGAAATAAATTAGGAAAAGTTTATTTACAATTTCACTAGTTTCTGCCTGCGACTTTATCCGCGTAGAATTAGACTTTTGAACTGATGTTGACAGTATATTCTGCAATATTTTTTTACGTTGCGACTCTAGGCAGCTCCAACTTTTGACATGCTAATCGCTATCCCGCGGCATGCAATTTTCCGGGATAAAAAGTAGCCTATGTTTTAAACTAAGGTACCAGCTGTCTCCGTTCTAAATTTTATTTAAATTAAATCGGTCCAGTCGTTTTAGCGAGAAGAAGGAACAACTCACACCCGCACATCGTAACAAACTTTTGCATATATAATACTAGCTTCTGCCCGCGACTTCGTCTGCGTAGAATTATACATAAAAACCTTCCACTTGAATCACTCTTATCTATTTAAAAAAACCGCATCAAAATCCGTTGTGTAGTTTTGAAGATATAAGCATACATAGGGACATAGGGACAGAGAAAGCGACTGTTTTATACTATGTAGTGATTAGTAGGCTTACATTCTTAATGACGTAAAAAAATAAAAATCTTGTGGCGTATTTTTATTGCTGTTCCCCGCTGCTTCGCCCCCGTTCAATTTTGTTTTCTAAATTACCGTGTTTTGAAGTGCGAGTATTGCGACTGACCTGGTATTTCGAGGAAGGCCTCGATGGCTTTCACGTAGGCCTGCGCCTTCGGCGGCAAGTTGCTCAGCTCCCGCACAGCTTCGATGTTGCACGCCCAGCCTGGCAGCGTCAAGTATTCAACCTAACAACAACACAGCACGTACAATTACCTAGAACATTATAATTTTTGCGTCACCCTAGGCCATAGTAGGGATATTACGCCCGCTTCGGGCAGAAAATCTCACTTCCTGGCCAAAGCAAGACGTAAAACTTTGTACAAACCACGGGCGGTAATTCGTAAAGCCCCAGATCGCATATTTATTACACCAACACCTGCGATCTGGGACAATTACGAGTTCACCGCCCTATGTCTGTAATATACTATTACAATATCGTACTGATTCTACTACAAAAATATCACGTCTATATTAGACAAGTCTATAATAAGGTTCTGGAGTGACGGCCGCGTACCAGGAGACGAAGTGGAAGATGGACAAACGATCTCGTAAATATTGTGAGAATTTTTTTTGCTGCGGATAGCACAGAAGGGACTCCAAAACTGAAGCCAAAACTTGTATTTAACTGATATATGTGGAAAGGAACGTAAGAGTGTGAAGGTGACGGACGATATTATGAGCGAGACGATGAATATTCGATTTGAAGAATGAGATGACGTATGTAAGATGATTAGGATTGAGTCATGTCTGCGGTAAGATTTCGATATGTAAATACTAAATAAATATATTTCGGAGGCTAAATTAGCTTTGATTTGTTAATTTAGTTCCACATATATATATGTATTTGTAATCAGTGATGCCCCCAGGCCAGGGTCTCGGGAAACGGCTGCCGCAGTAAGCGTACCATAACCGCATTTCTATCACACTTATGTAAGGGCGTCGCAAAGAGGGAGCCCCCTGCCCCCTGACAATCGAAAGTGTAGTCAACATGGTTGACACTCATGTGGCGCCATGCTGTTCAAATCCCCTATCCTCCTACCTTCTAATAGCCCAACCCCCTCCCCCTTAATCATCGGCTGGAACAACGAGAAAGCGATTGCTCGTCCATCGCTTACAGGATCGTAAGTATAAAATTACCTCGACTTGGCTCAGCTCCGTGATAGAAGCGGGGTAGTAGTCGATCTTCTTGCCGTTAAGCTTGTAGCCGACGCCGATCTTGATCTCCTCCAGCGTGTCCAGGATGTCCAACTTGGTCAAACATATGCTGCGGACAAAAATAAAAGGATATAGGATCGCGTGCCACGCTATTTTGGCTTTCACTATATGGATATTTTAAACTCACTCTTTGTCGGTCCCTCGCTTAATGCACCTCTCATTAACTCAAAGGTTAACTGGTATAGATCCCTTATTGGGATAAGTTCGCCTTTGTGCATATATTCAATGTCTTTTTTTGTGATTTGTCTCCGTTTCTTTATATTTGTACAATAAAGCATTTACTTACTAACTTACTTTTTTCTTTATTTTTACTGAAAACTAGAAGACGTGTGAAAAATCCGATAAGCAAAGGTATGGCCAGGAATCAAACCCGTATCGTCGTACATCCGTGATGCGTGCTTTACCCCTACACCGCCCATAGCACCTGCTATGGTACCTACCTGTCGTGTTATTTTACTAAGCGGAATTGTCGCCAAGCGCCAAGGATCTCTACCAGTTACCTTTAACCTTTAAAAAGTCGGAAAGATTTTGATCGATTTATTGATGTTGACTTTGTTTCGGACTTACCCGGTGTAGCCGTTCACCATGGCGGTGTACCGGACGACGACGAGGTCGAGCCAGCCGCAGCGACGCACACGCTTCGTCGTGACGCCGATTTCATGACCGCGCTCCTGGAGCAGCACGCCCGTCGCCTGCAACACAGAACAGACAGTGACCAAACTACCTACAGTAGAACGGAATCAATTTATATTAACAAAAAAACAAATTACAAACGAATAACCTTGGGGAAGTCCATTAATTACGTGAGGCATTTTTAAGGATTTTTTAACCCCCCCTCCCCCCTTGGTGAGATGTCGTAAGATTTTTCTCGACCACAATCTCACGAGAGATTTTTCAAAACTTGTACTTTGGGTATAAAAGTATTGGATTTATAGACAAATATAATTGTGTCAGATTTTGTCATATTTTATTCAAGATACGTTTTTTATTTTCATTCAACTTCAATTTAACTTAATTTTCACGCAGTTTTACACCATTTTCTGCTAAAAAAAATTACGTGATATTTGCCAAGACCCCCTCTCCCCCAAGTGAGATTTAGTAAGATTAGGCTCGACCCCCCCCCCCCTCCCCCCCCCCCCTCCCCCCCCCCCTAAATAACTCGCGTAATTAATGGACGCCCCCCTTACGGAGTTTTGGTAACAAGACGTAAAGGCCACGTTTAATTGGATTAAAAAAAAGCTTGCAAAAATTTGATCTGGGTAGAATGAGATTGTCTTACAGCATTTTTCACACACAACCGCCATTGAAATTTGTTTTTCTCGCCCGTTTTTGCCCCTTGGAGTTAACATTACTTCAGAATACATACACATACACACACACAAATCACGTCTTTATCCCTTATGGGGAGACAGAGCCTAAGGCAACAAGACCTAAAGGCCACGTTTAGCAAGACTGTGGGCGTATAGGTGGAAAGTAGAATCTAAATAACGACGGGTTGCTAGCCGCATCGCCTATAACATGATTCCTAAGATTCGCCCATTCCTTCGATGGGATTTTACCATCTACGCAGGAAGAGGAACAACTGGTACATTCTATGTTTTACTAACTAAACCGATTACGTGAACTAAAGAAAGTTTTCATATAAAACACCTAAAAGACGTTCACGTCGTGTTCATATTATAATGACTTCATGTAAAAAGGTTTACAATCACATATTCTAGATTCTAATGTTATCTAGAATGGACCATAGAGCGGCAGCCCTGCTCGCTTCACTGCAAGGCCGGCCCGGGTGCATATTTATTTCTCAGTTCTTGTTAGGACGATATTCCTTGTGCATTATTAACATTAATCTGTCGTGTCATTGCTACATACGTCATTCAGCTCGGTAGGGAAGGGCCCGTCGCCCACGCGCGTGGTGTAGGCCTTCACGACGCCCAAGACATCTCCAATCACGTTGGGGGGCAGACCGAGGCCCGTACAAACGCCGCCGATACTGCAGTTCGATGACGTCACATATGGGTAAGTACCTGTGAAAGGAACAAAGTAAGGTTTGTTATAAAATTTGTCGCATCATTTTATTGTAACACTAGCTTCTACCTGCGACTTCGTTCGCGTAGAATTATAGATAAAAAACCTTCATCTTGAATAACTAAAATAAACCGCATCAATATCCGTTGCCTAGTATTAAAGATCTAAGCATACATAGGGACAGACAGACAGACAAAAAACGGAAAGTGACTTTGTTTTAAACTATGTATTGATGTTGTCGTAACTAGTTATATTTAGATTCTGTAACCTCACATACTCACTATTAGAGATGCAATTTTAGAATACGAAAGCTTCTGTCAGAAAAACTGGATATAACTGGTTATTTCTAGAAATCACCAGACATTTCCGAACGAACAAAAATCCTACTAGCTGCAGAACGCGAGCGAATTTCTATCAAACTCTGGGGGTCGCCAAGGGGGGCAGAAGGTGTCAGCTCCCCCCCCCCCCCCCTAAAGAATCTAAAAATGTAGCCTTTGTTTTTTGACAATGTTGACATTCAAGTGCCGCCATACTGTTAAACATACGACGGCCTCGTTAGACGCTATACTTTTACTGCCAGACATGCGCCGCGTAGGCGCGGTACTGCTCTAGGTGCGCTACGATGTCGACTTCTAGCGCCGGGACCATGCGCTGGTACATTCAGAAATGGATAACTAATATAACGCCGCTCACCAAAGTCTATATCCAGCATCGCAGCATTAGCGCCCTCAACCAGCACGCGCTCCCCCTGCCGTATCGCACGGTGCAAGTAAGCAACGGTGTCACGGACCAGTGGCCGGACGCGCGCCGAGTACGCGCGGTACTGCTCTAGTTGCGATTCGATGTCGACTTCTAGTGCCGGGAACATGCGCTTGTACGTTGCAGCTATCGTGCGGAACCTGAGGATACAACACCAGGCTTGAAAAGTCAAAGAAAAGTTACAATAATTAATGTTATTAACAATTAAAACCGCATATACACGCTTACAAGTAGGGCCGCGTTTGGTGGCTCGCGGCCAGACCCCAGAGTCTGGTGAAGTTTACTTATACCTTCAAGTCTTGGCAATTATTGGTTTGGCAGCTTTTCTATTACAAAAATGTAATAAGTTCTGAATCGGCATTATAATTTGAACTTTCCATCCCCAGAATATTGATTAAAGTCCATTATACAGGTATATAAACAACATCTAGCGTGAAATAGCCAAAAGATAATAGTCTGAAAATGTCAGTTGTCTAAATAATACTTTTGCCAATGCACAACAGATTTCGTTAAAATAACAGAACTCTGCTGAATGGGATTTAGGTTTACGTGATTGAAAATACAACTGATGACAGAGGAACACTCGAGAAAGTCTGATTCCGGCAGAATCATTCTGCTACTAGAACCGTCCAATTCAATTTGACGTTTATATATGCTATTTTCCGCACATAGGTGACACGCGTCGCTCGTACGCATGCCATTTCTACTTCATCTCTTTTTTTCTATGGATAGTATGGCATTTTTAGTAAAACTATTGACATGGACACTGTCGAAGTTGCAGCCACGCTAGTCACAACTCACTTCTCCTCGAAAATGTCGAAGTCCCCGAGCAGATCGCCGATCCGCACGCCGTTGCGCGTGGCTTTTGACGAATACGTCGGGCCGATGCCCTTCTTCGTCGTGCCGAGGGAGTTCTTACCCTTCTCTGCTTCTTGGAGCCCATCTACCTGGAAAGGACAAGTGGCTGTTAAGTCTCCATTCAACCCTCGAACATTAGTTAAATTTTTATTATTTTTTATTTTATTATTATATCCTTTTTTTATTCCGAATTCGCTACAAATTTCATTTTTGTTGTTGTTATTGTTAAATTGTCGCGTAATTCGGGGTGCCTCATGGGCATAGGCCTCTTCCGTGTATTGGAGGGTTTGGGCTATTAGTTCCCACGCGCGCCTAGTGCGGATTGGGAACTTAACACACACCATTGAATTTCTTCGCAGATGTGTGCAAGGTGGTTTCCTCACGATGTTTTGTTTCACCGAAAAAGCTCATGGTAAATTTCAAATATAATTTTCGTACATAAATTCCGAAAAAGTCAGAGGTGCGCCCCGCCTGGGATTTGAACCCACGACGCTCTACTTGAGAGGCCACAGGTCAAACCACTAGGCTACCACGGCTTTTTTTATACGTGACGAAAATTGCTATGGAACATTTTAGCAGATGTTTCGGTTAGTTTCAACACGGCTGTTCAAATGTTTTTTAGTATTGTTTTTAATTGCGCTTGACAAAGTTTCCATACATTCGTCAACGATATAAGTGCAAGGACCTCAAAGGGGTGACTTAATTTACGTACAGACGTGCATTAATCACGTCTTTATCCCTTACGGGGTAGACAGAACCTGAGGTAACAAGACCTAAAGGCCACGATTAGCATGATTGTGGCGTGTAAGTGGAAAGAAGAATCAAAATAGTGATGGGTTGCCTGCCGCATCGCCAATAACATGATTCCTAAGATTTTCGCCCGTTCCCTCGATGGGCTTTAACCATCTGCGCGGGAAGAGAAGCAAACCCACCGTCGACGTCTTTTACGCACTGGTGTGGACGGACCCTAAGGCTTTACCAAAAAATCTAGCTGTGTATTTTCAAGATTAGCGCGAACCACGACAAAATGTTAAAAACCATTGAAATAACAATGTATTCTATAGGCGCCTTAACGAGAGCCCAGAAGAAAGCAAAAGGTACTTTTCTGAAGTACTTTTTCACGAACAAAAAGTACCTACATATATTTAACTTTAACTGTTTTACCTTTATTAACGCTATAACGAGCAAAAAGCAAACAGTAAATGCAATAAATTCACCATTTCTAGTTTCTGAATGAGAGCGTCGCCGATTTTATCGGTTTACCACCCTTGTATTGACAGACCTTCAAAGCCAATGTAACATGTCCCATTGACATTGTTCACTGACATTTTCACCGTATTTTATGCGACAAGGTCACGCAGCGGATTACGTTCACGCTAAGCCAATTCAAGATAACACCCATTTACATATCAGATTTACAAGCCCCGCTGGTTTATGGGAGCATAAAAGTTTTGGTAACCAAGATTGTACGCGGTACAAACTTGGATTTGCATTGACAGCGAAGTTGGTTAGGCTTTTATTTTTTACGCATCACGCTTCTTCAAAGGTTGAACCGATGAGCCGAAAAATAACATTACGCAAAGTTTCAAAATTTTAAGTTCCTGCAAAAAATTGCCTACTCTACCCTAGCTGTATTATAATTTTGCACATGACTGTTGTTAACTCACCGAATAATTCTCATTCGTCCCGTGGCAGAGTAAATGCGTTAAATAATAAATTCGAACTCGTACAAGTCTCTATTTATGTATTAACATACATACACATGCAAATACACAAATCACGCCTTTATCCCTTACGGTGTAGACAGAGCCGAAGGTGGCAAGACCTAGGTCACGTTTAGCAAGACTGTGGGCGTATAAATGGCAAAATGTTGAATTATATAACACGATTCCTATGATTTTCGCCCATTCCCTCGATGAGCTCTTACTATCTGCACGGGAGGAGACGCAACTGGTACATTCTATGTTTGTTCTTTGCTTCCAGACAAGCATGTATTAACAGACTTAAAAAAGGAGGATCTCAGGTTTATTATAAGCTGTTGCCCGTGACTTTACGCGCAGTTTCTTTTATATACGCTACTGAGAATAGACAAACCTATCTTAACATCTACAGTGCCTATTTTCTTCAAGTCTCTCGGCATCATCGGACATCCAAACGTTTTTAATTACATTTAAATCCGAATGGAACACAGTAGCAATCGGAAAATTGTAGGACCATCTTCTCCTGTTATGCGGTCACAAGCAACCTGCGCTGATCCCATCCCGACAATAGCCGAAACACGAGGTTTGACGAGGGACATTAAAAAAAATAGACGCACTGTACAGTACTCGGCCTTAAAGATTGCACTTCGGTGTTTGGAAAGAGACAATTTGGCGTCACGTAAGTTAGAGCGAGACAACGCTGTACGAAGTCGAAATTAGCCGAGAAGACTGATGAGCAATCTTTATGGACGGGTACAATACTATACACTATACAATATTGAACACCACAAATTAGTACAAAATAATACAGAAACAAAGAACAAGGCAAACAATAGGCGGTCTTATAGCGTAATAGCGATCTCTACAAGACAACCAAAAAGAGAAAGAGATAAGTTGGAGACGGTTACTGTACATATTTAGTGGTAGGCATCCAATTAAAGTTTCAACTGAAGCTGTAATAATAATAAATGGCAAAATAACGACTTTTCATTGTTCATTCAAAGCCAATATTCCCCTGTACATAATAAAGCTATAACTCAGCACAATAACGCTTGTTAAATTTATCATTAACATATAGTTCTAAGCAATCGCTTTTGTTGCAAACTAGCACAATGGTACACTATTGTTATACATTTTTAATGTGAAGCTTTACAATTCACAATGTAATAATACCTATCTTAATATACAGAACATAACCCCCTGGCATAACATTTTTCTTTAACAGAAAACGAATGAATTCCAAATGTAAATATCCCCAACCAACTCCCGAGATATTCGAATAAAAAAAGAAACATCGAATTCGGGTCATATATCATAGAAGCTACCAAAAACCTGCCACGAGACAAAAACGCGGACATGAGCTAGTCATTATCAACATAATTCAAAGGAACACTAAGCATTTTTGAAAAGACCGCAAGAACTTAATTGAGAACTCATCTCGATTTTCGCAAGCACATCAATCGAAATTACCACTTAAAAGTGGTAAAAATTAGCGTACCTACTGTAAATGAGCAACTACTTGACGGGTAATGTGTTTTAAAGAATTGGTCCCCAGGGAAAGATTTTATAAACAAAGAGAAGGAAGGCCAGGTAACAGTGGCTGATCAATATAGTGGTCTATTAAATTATATGCCTATAGTTAACCATTTAATTTTACATACCTGTTGATGTAGGTCTAGCACCAGATGTGCCCTATCTGACACAATAAGCCGGCCCTGCCAGTCCTTCATGCCTTTCAGCTCGTTTTTTTTTAACTCTTCGAAAAGACCTGGCAGATGAATCACCACACCGTTGCCTGCAATATAAAGAAAAAACATCTTTTAGTAGCTGGAAAAACTTTTGAATTGTTAAATAATGCTACATAATTTCACTCTCACTCAATATTATATAATTTTTTGTTTTTTTACAAGCATAAACAGCTGCACCAGTTTGAATGAAACTTTGCATACAACTATACCATGACCTGAAGATATATTTTACTTTATTCCAGAATCGGTTATCATGATTTTGCGATGTCAAGACACTGTAAAGTCCGTCCAGATCGCCAGGGTATCGGGTCGTCAGGGTAGGCAGCGGTAGGCAGCGGTTAGGTAACGCAATACAAATTGTACACGCTGCCTAGCCTAGCGACTCCTTACTGCATGTCCTGGCACATGAGGTGTTCTATCCTAGCCCTCTAGGCTGACAACGCATCTCCAATCCTCTGAAGTTATGGTTAAGAAGCTAGTTGGCCACCTTATTTCCTTAAATAAACAAACCAATGACATATGCGCAATGTAAACTGTAATATAAACCCTTGCATTTCAAAACACGAGTGTTCAAATATCATGTTATGTAATCATTACAAAAAAAAAATAAGAACGTCGGACACGGACCTTCTAACAGAATTGCTACATAGCATGCTTAATTACCATCCATTAAATAAAACTCTCAACTAAATAAAACCGCTTTTAAGTGGCTTCTTAATATGCCAAGCAATTGTTATAATGAGACCAAGAAACCAAGAACAAAACCAAAGGATGATACCGTCATTTGTTTTACGAATCACTAAATCTGGCTTCTAGGTTGATATGTCTTAATTTGAAGTGTAGGGCCAAGAAAATACATGAGCTAATAAAGATTAGAAAATTGATGAAGCAACCACTTTTTTCACACAACATTGTTGAAGTTATGAAGAATGTAGGCGTCATACTTCTTGCCACAATAAATAATAAGGTAGGTAGGTATCCTACTAATGCGAAAGTTTGTGAGGATGTGACTGTGTATGTTTGTTCCTTCTTCACGTTGAAACGACTGGGCCGATATAAATCAAATTTGAAACGGAGATAGCTGGTACTGCAGATTAAAACATAGGCTACTTTTTATCCCGGAAAACTGCTTAGTTCCCGCGGGATAGCGACAAAAATGTGAAAGGTGCCTAGAGTTGCAAAGTAAATAATGATTGCAGAATATAATATCAACATCAATTTTTAAGTCTCACTCTACGCGGACGAAGTCGCGGGCAAAAGCTAGTGTATACATAATTTACGAC
Source organism: Pandemis corylana (assembly GCA_949127965.1). Classification (NCBI taxonomy): domain Eukaryota; kingdom Metazoa; phylum Arthropoda; class Insecta; order Lepidoptera; family Tortricidae; genus Pandemis; species Pandemis corylana. The sequence continues at coordinate 3,262,359 of OX421868.1, forward strand.
TATGTGGTATATTGGTTAACTTGACGTTATAATAGCTTTGTATTTTATTTTTTACTAACTACCAATGTTTATTTTTATTTTATGCTAAATCATTTACTCAAGTCTGAAAACTTTGTATAATTTTGTCACTTCAAATTACATCCTGAACTGCCGACTTACAAAGTCTACATTAAAAATGTATCCTCGAAAATAACATAAGCTCTTTTAAAAAGCGACTCCATTAACCGACCTTGGGATTCATTTAACCATTTTCAAGGTACGCGATTAATGTACCAGAGCTCCGCCATTACCGTGCCTGCCGTGTCTCGGTACAAACGACATAAATACATCAACAAACAACACATAATTTCACAAACTCGTAACTTGCAGCATTACTGTTTAAATGTCAACCTTACATTAAACGCATAGTATCGGTTTTGTGACTACCTAATGATACAGATAAGAGTTTGCGAAAGCAAGCGCTCGATTAGAATTTCTTTCGAACGGGACATGATTCGCATTTGTTTTATAAGGTCTTAGCGATTATTCAACGTTATTCGACATGCAATTGAATGGGAATCGTTAATCATGTTAACAGAGACATAAAACATTACAATACAAATGGTATTTTAACAATAACCGATTTGAAAGATTCGCAGTTAACAAAACACATTTTTATAACTCTTTATTGTACCTATAACACATTATTCATTTAACAACGGGATATAGACAATTCCCCTTTTACCCCGTCCCGTTACATACTAATGTTTTGATAACAGATTCACAGTACCTATGTAAAAGAGCGGCCACGCCGCTGCGTATACGCAATGACGTGTCGCAGGCGTCACGTTTTCTCACCGTTTTTTCATACATTTTGTTGCGTGAACGCACCGTCGCAACGTCTTTTACGCAACGGTGTGGTCACACCTTAATTAAATAAGTGTATACTGTATAGTGTGTTTTATTTAAGCTGACGAAAAGTACTTAAGACCGACGTCTATTGTTCAATTGTTAACTTCAAGTGGGGTTGTAAAACCATTAGCTTTCGGTCCCAGTATACCGTGAACAAACGATCTTGATAGTTTTGATGTTGTTGGCCGGTGTTACACTAGACGACGTGCGTTTCTAAAATAATAAGTATATACTGTGTCAATATCACTTTTTCAATTTTTTAATAGTAGGTATAAGACATTTTTACCTGAGTGTTAGCCGCACTGTAATTGTATTTGGAAAACAATACACCTATTATACTTAAAAGGGTCCAGTTCATGTAATATAATCATAATATCATATTTGAAATTATATTGAATGTTAGCCATATAAATATGTAATATGTATAAGTGTTGATTTTTTGTGTATTAATAATCATATTTTAAATAAAAATTAAAATCTTTAATTTCAAAGATCAAGAAGGGTTGAGCTACTCCAGTACACGTGCCATACTGCGGTCAGTTTTTTTGCGTGTCTTTGTTATTTTTTCCTTTCATATTCAGCAACAAAAGAAGTTGTAAAATCCCGCGTTAATTGCATTTTCGTCATTTTAAAAGAAACAGACTATATACATACATATACCTACACTGTCTCAAAATTAAACCGGAATAAGTTTTAAGCCGGTGATTGGATTAGATTGACTGTCACCCCCGTAAATATTTTACAGGATTTTTTTTATTTTAATTGTCAAATGTTTCCATAAGGTCAAAAATAAAGGTCCGGCCACACCAGTGCGTAAAAGACGTCGAAGGTTTACGGAACAAAATCTATGAAGAAACGGTGAGAGAACGTGACGCATGTGACACGTCACTGCGTATACGCAGCGGTGTGGTCGCTCCTTAACTTGATCAATAAACAAAAACAAAAACATTTACTTTTACATGTTCAATCAAACTTATCCAGCCATCTGTTGAAATATTACAGAACTTTCTGAGACACCCAATATTGATTGTTTTGAGATACCCATCTTTGCGGCTTGCCGCAGCATCAAACTGAATGTTCCCTCTCTGAATGGTCCCTTTGGCGGTATTCAAAGAGTCAGGGTTTCAGTTGTTAGCTTTCTTTCTTTCACTGGCATCCTTACCGATAACTGAGGTGCATTTCTGGTTGATGATCCCACTCGGCAGCAGGTGGAAGTCGAACTCTTTGCCGTCAACGACGACTGTATGGCCGGCGTTGTTGCCTCCCTGAAAAGAAAAACGTTAAGTATTAAATAAACTTACCAGTTACATGTTACTTCGAACATCATTAAGACTGATGACGTATTGAGGTTCACTTAGCGGAATCCGCTGTTGTTGAATGTTCATAATGCACGTTTTACAGGTATGTACTCTGAAATTACAATTTGATAGACCCAGCCCCCCAAAAAGCCAGCGAGCAGTTAATTTTAGCATTCCTGTTTTAAGCAGTTGCAGTTATAGACCGACCGTTTAAATGAGTCCTCGCCCGCGCGGCACAGGGGCGCGGGGTAGGCGACAAAGGGGGCCGAGAGAGGTGCGGGCGGCAGCCGCACTACCCGCCCATACCGCTGTCGGTCCCCTATGCCGTCCTACCCCGCGCCCCTGTGCCCGCGCGGGCGAGGACTCATTTAAACGGTCGGTCTAAACTAACCAGTTATACCTAAGTAAGCTACTACTCGAACTAATCACTCGATATTAGGTATGTATGTGGAAATTTCCGAACACTGAATGTACGACTGTCCGTCCAACGGGAATGAGCCGTTTGTTGGAAATGATAAATAATATACAGGAAATAAGATGAACAAATTATTTAACCCCGTCATACAAAGTAACAAATGTCGGGTCAATAATAATAATTCCAATAAAATATCACGCGCTAACGTTTAATAAAATTATGTAAATATTTAGATTTTACTATCGATAGTGTAGTATAAAGGTTGTTCACGTGGTCGTTCATCTTTGGCTAGTTTCGACTTTGGTATAGGTACCTATATCAAGAACGAAAATATGACGCATATTATGCATAATGCAATTAGGTCCGATTGACGTCTCTCAAACAAAATGCATGTAAGTACTTAATTTTCTGTACGATTGAAGCTGATTAGCAGAAATAGCAGAATTACGCATATAATTAAAGGGGGCGTTTAATTTCCTGACCATAAAGGCAGTGACGTCATAGTGACATAAGCCGTTTGTGTGCACACTGTACAGATCTGTAGAACCCACGAGCTGATCACTAGGGTTGATAGAAGGAATTTTCCTGAAATTCCTCTGTATTTTAACGTTATGAAAGTGACATATTATTATTTCTCTGTAACATTTAATAGTACTCAATAGCATAATAGTAGCATTATAGATTTAGAGACCAAAAAATTTAACAGCTATCGGTGCGTACCTACCCATGCAAAAAAAATAAGCGATAGGTATACTTTTAAAAAGAAGTAGGTGCCGTATTAAATAGAGCACGAGCACTGGTCCCGGGTTAGATTTATTTCTTATACATATCGCACTCTTAATAAAACAACGACCTATTCCAAAATCGCAAAATTTCGGGAATCGACGAAAAACTATTTTTACTACATGACAATTTTCTTTAAACCTCTATATAATGGGACCTATTAGGTGTAGCTCAAAAGTAAAACTGGACACATAATCTTAAATATGTGTACTTTTATATTATGATTAAAAAATAAAACAATTATGTAGTTTTTATGTAAAATACAAGGAACAAACATTTTATTTAGAGTTAAGTCGATATCTTACAAAAATGTGTGCGACGGTTACTGGCCTATCTGAAAAAGCGTCTATATTCAGAAAATGGTGGTGTACTCTAATACTGACCGATTTTGAATTAAGTCACTGTTGTTATTGTGAAATAAAAAACTTACAGGAATAAAATAAATTAGGTCTGTTTATTATTTAAATTATTATCAAATGCAACGGAGGCTTGTTAAGAAAAAACTTGCAGTTTAGTTAATTATATTTCAGATTCACAAGAAAACCTGTCTGAGTTATAAAATAAAATTCTGCCTTTGTTTTGAAATAAATCTTTTATTATAAGAAATATAAAATTAGTATGAAAAAGTTGCAAAAGTATTTTCTGTTTGATCTACAAACAAGTTTTTTTTAAATCGTGTGTATTAAAGTTACAATCAAATAATATTTATAATATAACTAGCGACCCGCCCTGGCTTCGCACGGTATATTATGCATGTATTATACATATAAACCTTCCTCTTGAATCACTCTCTCTATTAAAAAAACCCGCATCAAAATCCGTTGTGTAGTTTTGAAGATATAAGCATACATACGGATTTGGGGACAGATTAAGCGACTTTGTTTTATACTATGTAGTGATAGTGATATCCAAAGCCTATGAACTAATTAACAATCAGTCAAATCTTGTGCCCCTGAGAACTTAGAAATAATCAAAATTGTTAAAACAAAAAAATATATAAAACTTCTATAATTCTAAGGACGGTATTTCTCAAGTGAGATATATAAAATGAGTATCAGTGTTACAAGTCTTTTCTGTTTGTTCTATAAAGAAGTTTTATTTTAAATCACGTATATTAAAGTTAAAATCAAATACTATTTATTATACAGGGTGTTACAAAACTACCCGTAAAGCCGAAAGGAGGTTAAATGGGGCCTTGTAACGAGTCCATTCACAATATTTAAGAACCGTAGTAACGCTGTATAACATACCCCAAAAAAAATAAAAAATAAAATATTATTTTCACTGATGTGCAAACCCTATTTCAGTAAAATTAAAGAGTAAACTACGCAGAATGTATAATCATACCTACCTACATTTCTACCTAATTCGCGGAACGACAAAAAATTTAAAAGACCTAACCTAACGACACGACGTAAACGAACACTAAACTTACTTTTTTTTTTTTTTTTATTTTATTATATTATAGCCTTTTTTATTCCGAATTCGCTACAATTCCATTTTTGTTGTTATTATTGTGTTGTTTTTTTTTTATTATTAAATTGTCGCGTAATTCGGCGTGCCTCACGGCATAGGCCTCCTCCGTGTATTGGAGGGTTTGGGCTATAGTTCCCACGCGCGCCCAGTGCGGATTGGGAACTTAACACACACCATTGAATTTCTTCGCAGATGTGTGCAAGGTTTCCTCACGATGTTTTCCTTCACCGAAAAGCTCATGGCAAATTTCAAGTGTAATGTAAATGAAATTTACTTTTTCATATTAAACGTCAAATTTACAGAAACGGCTCAGTGTGCTCCGCCTTGTTGAATACACAACTTCGCTTGTCGTGATATGGCTTGTGTGACATTTGCACCATCGTCGGAGTTATTGACGCGAAAATCGATTTAACACGCTGTTCCATCTCGGCAACCGTTGGGAAATCGGAGAAATACACTCTGTCCTTCACATAACTCCACAGGAAGAAGTCCAAGGGTGTCAGGTCCGGAGAACGAGCAGGCCATAGCACCGGTCCCCCGCGGTCGATCTATCCTCGCGGAAAGCGAACGTTAAGATGTTCACGTACGTTTCGAGCAAAATGTGCCGGAGTTCCATCTTGCTGAAACACCACGTTTCTTTGGTTCTCAAAGTAATCCCAGTCGGCCACAGGAAAGTCGTCAATCACCTCTTCGAATTCCGTTTGTGAAAACGTTAGATAATCGCTACCGTTCAGACGTGTTGGCATAATGACGGGACCGATGACATGCCCGTCATAAAGGCCAGCCCACACATATTTCAGCTGCCACTGGTGTTGGAATCTACCCTGCCGTGAAGCATGATTGTGGATTCTCGCGAGCCCAAACGTGATCGTTATGTATATTTGAAAGTCCTGATCTCGTGAATGTGGCCTCGTCCGTCCAAAGAACATAGTTTACGTAATTAGGATTTTCCTCTAACTGCCTGAGGTACCACTCGCAGAAGTTCCTCCTGGGTGCAAAATCGGAGGATATCAGCTCTTGTGTACGGCGATAGTGATAAGGGTGACGATTGTCGTCACGAATAATTTGCCAAACTGCAACATGGTTTATACCGAATCTTGTTCTGGCTCGCCTCGTACTTGTGGTCGACTCTTCTTCAAAATGCTGTAACACTAATTCAGCCTGCCTGGCGTCGACTGTGCTTGGACGACCACTTCCAGTAGACCGATGAAAAGAGTCGGTGGAATGTAGTAGTCATCTTGACATGTTCAGAAAACACTGGTACAAAGGCAGCCGTCGCTGTTCAGTGGGGGTCTACCATCGATAAATCGTTGCTGATACAGTTCGCGGGCACGATTTAAATTGCTATCTTCATGGCCTATGCATATAACATCATATCGTAATATTCCGAGTTAGAAAGCTTCGTTATTTTGGCAAAAATGTAGGAAAAATCTTGCTAAACGTGGCCTGTAGGTCGCCTTAGGCTCCGTCTACCCCCTAAGGGATAAAGACGTGATTCATGTATCTGTATCTGTAGGAAAAAAAACTCGAAACAGTTGTAGGATATCGATTAGAAGATTTGAAATTGACAACATTTTTTTTCCAACGACATTTTTTGAAGCCAGTGCTTGAGTATGATGACATCCGTGTATTGCGGTAGCAAACATTTATGAATGAAAAATAGAAAAACTATTAAAGTAGACAATTATTAGGTAAAATAGGTACGTAGGCCTTTCTGTTAAATAATCTGGTTCCCTGACAACAACAGTTGAAGTCGGCTGAAGATTATCTTTTTTTCTCATAGCAGATTGAGAAGCAGCTAGCAGAGGATAGTTTTTTTCCATCAGTAACGGGACAGGCTCGTGCCAAGAGTTTTGGATATTATTTTAGTTGAAGAACCCTCATCAAAATTCAATTGTCGTTTACATCTTCTCTGCGTATTTTTCTTCTTGGTTTTGTTGTCTTTTGGTCCTGTAATATTTTTGACCTGTCAAATAATTGAAAATACCATATTAATATACTTAATAAGTAATATTAACACAATTAACCAGAGTTAGTGCATACTTGGTTGAAGACCAAAAAGTCAGGTAGTTACAATTACTATTTTTTTTCATTGTGTCACGAAAATTAATCATACATTGGTATGAATAATTTTCGTTTCGTTCAAAATGGAAAAAATAAAAGTAAGTCTAAGGCTAACTAAATCTTAAGGTGTGCAACTTTTTGGTCTTCGTCCACTTGCATTCAGTTGTTTTTATCATAAGTATATCCTAACTTTTGCGCAGCTATTTTGACTTTTGCCATCCATTTCATACTAGTAGCAGTGCGATTACAACAAACAAAATCAAGATTTAAGCCACGCAATTTTCGTTGCATTTTAATAATACAAAGACGCATTTTATGTTATTAAGCATAATAATCAACAGATTTAGTAATATATAGTTTCAATTCAAAATTTGTCTTATAAATAATAAAAAGTCGAATAGTACAAAGACCCATTAAGATATGTTGAACATTATTTTAAGATTTTAAAAAACTACAAAGACTCATCTTACAATTGGTCACACAAACTGATGCGTTATTCAAAAAAATATAGACTCAATTGTAAATAAGTCACCTATTTTTTTTCATTTTGGTAAAATGACGACCTAATTAAAAAGTCGGTCACTATTGTTCAAAATATATTTAAAAAACTTACCTTTATTTTAAGTAATAAAACGATGCATATCAGAATCGGTCGTTGACGCGCAAAACCGTCTTTCACAACAGTCAGATCAACACTGAATCGGTCTATGTTTGGCTAAGTGACAAGACGCGCGGAGGGGGACGAATACAGACTCTAATTCATTTTGAACCTTATTGCTTAAAAATAAGGCTGTTTTTCCGTTCCTAGATTGTAAAGCATGCTCTTTTAGGTCGGTATTTTACTAAAACTCATCTAGTCAAATTTTAGAAATCGGTCGTTGTTTTACTAAGAGTGCGATATTATTATATCCATGCCACGCCATAAGCTTGATTAGTTTGGTACTAGGTCAACTGCTGTCTAATTGTCGCGTGATACCTATAGCTTTTTATTTAATTTTATTGAATGTGGGATCACATTATTTGTCCTAGTAACCCTACCCGCGATTCTCACGACACACCCACGACGAGGTCTTATCATTATCACCAATATATACAACGAAGCGGATGGCGCCGGATATCAGATGTAAACAATTGCACAAGACATGTGTCACCCCGTCATGTGCGAGCCGAATGTTATATGCGAATCGAAATAATGTGAAACCGCGTATCCAGCCATATACAATGCGTCATAAGCCGCGACCCATGAGAGGCACCCTCAGGTCGAGCATCAGCCTCAATCCTAGGCCGCACAAGCGGAGACGCTTCCCCAAACCGAGGCACGCGGCGCCGTGAGGCAAATTCGTGGAAGTGGTCCCAGCCATAGTACCTATTTTCTCGGTTTTTTTGCAGCACTCAAAGGAGCCTTAGCCCAAGCCGTGCACTTGGTGAACACCTCAGCGTAATCTCCACTTTGCCTCAAGCTTATGCCTCAAAGTGAGCAGCCTCAGTATACTTCAATTTAAGGCTGGCGCCTGAGGCTGCTCTAATTGACACGCGGCTATACTTCACGTAGAAATACTAGATTTAGATTGTATGCTATTATTGTACTGCGGAGTCCGGAATCTGACGTTGGTAGTGCATTGACCAGTAACGAAGTAGCAAAGTACATGTTTTGTTTATTAATATTAACCTCCGCACAGTATTGTACAGCAATGATTCAATGAAATAGGGAATGATATAAAAAAATCCCCTTCGGTTTAGCAATGGGACGTGTTTATTTACCTATAAGACTGGCTAAAATAAAAGTAGATTGATAGCCATTATCTCAACACAAAGCGTTGCTGCTTGCGACATTTCAAACTTATTACCGAAAGTTAAGACCTTGCCAGGTTGCAAAAGAAAGTCATTAGAGATTTCTCTTTATTTACTGCAGGGCCACAATAACAAACACGCAACCTTGTAGAATTGATTGCATTGCACAAATTATGCATTGACTCATAGATATTGTTGTTTATTTTATAACAAACTAGCTTCTGGCCGCGACTTAATCTGCGTAGAATTATACATAAAACCTTCCTCTTGAATCACTCTATCTATTTAAAAAAAACAGCATATCAAAATCCGTTGCGTAGTTTTAAAGATCTAAGCATAAATATGGACAGACAGCAGAAAGCGACTTTGTTTTATACTTACTATGTAGTGATAGTGATACAATCAGTGTCACGTTGAATTTATTTGTTTTAAGTACAACAGTGTATCCAGTACGTTGGGTAAAGAATTTTCAACACAAATATGCACATTCTGATTACGGAGATGGTAATTAGGTGGGCAACAGTGGTGTGACGTAATGACATCATGAAACACTCGTCACTCTGTTTACATAGATCGAAGAGATCGAATGTTTGACACGGATCCAAGTCGAGAAAAAGGTCGAAAAATCTGTCAATGCCAATCGCAATTTTACCGTATTGCGTGTAATCAGTAAATGCGGCGAATGCATTATCGCGTGCAATGCAGGGTGGTAAGTAAAATAGGCCAGGGGGGCTACTCCGAAATTCGTATCATACCGTCCCTTTCACTTTCAAGTTACTGACAATTAGCGTGAGCAGAACGGGACGAAACGAACTTCGAAAGTCGAATTTCGGAGTATAGGGCCAGGACCTTGGGGCGCATATAGGATCCAAGGGATGGATTAACTATTTCTTGTCACTCATTGGTATGGTCATTTTCTCCTCTGTCACCCTTTAAACCATAAGTTTATAGGTTTAACACATCACATCACACTAATATTATAAAGGCGAAAGTTTGTGAGTGTGTGTGTGTTACTTCTTCACGCGCAAACGGCTGAACGGATTCGTATAATATTTGGAACAGAGATAAGTGGTAACCAAGATTAGCACATAGGGTATGTTTTAACCCAGAAAATTGCATATCAATCAAAGTTCGTAGCTGCCTAGAGTAGCAACGTAAATAATTATTGCAAAATATAACTATCAACATCAGTTCTTAAATCTAATTCTAGGCGGACGAAGTCGCGGGCAGAAGCTAGTAACATATATTTTTCCAGTAGTATTAAGCCTGTTCCATAATAGGTCACCTGCTAAGCACGCTAATATATCGAAGGACAACATTTCCACTAAAAAACTACCTACTTTTGTCCCCTGGCTGATGAGACAGAAAAACAACAAGTAATTGGTAGTTAATACACCCAAAGACAGTACGGGTGCAGTACTTGTACAGTGCAATACTTTCAGAAACAAATCGAACAAATAACATTCTCATTGCTAAACATTTGGCTTTTATATTTAGACCAAGGATCACCCAAGGTTCTTCCTACATTTTGTGATAAGTTATAGATAGCGAAATCGCAGTGCTGTACTACATAGCAATTTGCAAACCTTATCACTTTGAGTGCATTGTGCGGTGACAGAATACATCATGTGAATGATAAGCTATCTATCTAGGATTATGCCTTTTCTGTAACATCCGTATTCAACGATTTCACAGACTATCACCATTCGCTACAAAGTAATGGCTTCATGGTCCACAAATACACAGTTTATCCGTGTTTGGTAAAATTGTCTGTCCTGACTGGTCAAGAACCCACAGCAAAAACTACTATGACTGATAGCTTAATTACAGACTGAAGGTTTTATTTGCAGAGTTATTGTGTCTAAGAAAAAAAATTTAAACAAGTTATTGAACTATATATATTTATTGTTTCAGAAGAGTGAAGCCACAAGATAATTTCCAGTACTATCATAAATACATATGTAGGTTAAATAAGAGTATTTACCCAAAAGAAGCATTTTGATAGCAAAAACCTACTTCAGTGTGAGATAACATCTACACATGTAATATTTTCTAAATATGTGTGACTCATGTCTTCAAGGCCATTCTAATGACAATTACTAACAACATGAGTGACATAAATCATGCTAAGCCAATAATATGAAACAAATTTACATTCAGACTACATTAAAATCTTATTATTAGTATTGACTTAAAACAGATCCTGGCTATACCAAGAAGGAGATCCACTCAATCACCTTCTCTTTTTCTTTGAAATCAATTAAAACCTTCCTAAAAGATTGGCATCCAGAGAAACATGACACCCACTACAGTTTTGCATTATCTATACACCTACAAACTTAATCTTTCTTTACTTAGCAACTAGCTAAGGATCAATGACCTCTTCGTCCACATTAGTAAGAGCCAATTAGATTAATTAAGTATTATTTATAACCATTACCTAAGCAGTTCAGTCAACTTATTTGGAGTAGGTCATTTTAGCACAAAATAAATTAATGGTGCCAGTATTTAACTATTATCTTGTTGCCATATTATGTTACAGGCGGCCTTATAAAAATTAAAAAGGAAACAATAGTATTTCAAATAAATATCTGAAGTCAAAGATGCCTGTCCCTAGCATCAAAATAAAAAATTATTAAATTAAATGAAACAATGAGATAATGTGTGACAAAATCTACACAAATATACATTTTCATCCCAGGATAAACTCCCACTCTATTTCTGAAACAGCATTTACTTAAATTTAGCCAGAGCCCTAGATTAAGAAGATATGTGAATTCACAGAGCCGTCAATAGCATAACCATGACAATAAACGACCCAGACCTTGGCAGATCTCCACAATTAGCGGCGACAAGACAAGGCCTGCTTACGTTTCAACGAGCGAGCCGTCGACAGCCGAACGACAGCAAACTCCCATCACATGACGAAAAAAAACAAAAGAAACATGCACTATTTTATGCACTTACGTAATATTAACCACGTATTCCCGGTTTATGCAACATTAAACAACTGGCGTCAGCTCGTTCCCGCCAGAACCATTTGGCAAGTCCCGTGATGTATAAAAACATTGTATCAACCAGAATTGTTTTCAAACACGCTGGCGTCGTGCCAATAGTAGAAAGCTTCTACAAAAAACCGTACTTGAAGCCCGAAATATTATAATAGCAGAGCTATACCGTATGAAACGGCAAAATCAATGAATTAGAATGATGAAACTTCCCTGTAATATAACCTCAACTGTAACCTTTTAAACACGGAAATGTTTTGATACGAAGATTAGCGGCGAGTAATTTAACGATCACAAACAATTATGATGTTACTTTGATGTGAAATAGTAAACAGAAAGCAGATAAATTTATTCCGGCTATTACTAACCTGGCAGCGACACACGATGTCAGAGTTTACAGCCAGCAAGTCCACTAATTTTCCTTTTCCTTCATCGCCCCATTGGGCACCCAGTACAACAGTCACTTTACTTTCCATTTTGGATTTTTTAGTACACGATCCGCCGGCGGGGCAAGCCATTGACTCGCCGTTTATTTCTGCGTGCTTCGCCGTCGAAGCCATTATTTTATCACAAACTTCTAAATTTCACGAGATTGAAAACATGCGCGCGCAGAATCTGCGGTGCCGACTAGCAAAAAGAGTTCTGGGATACAATACTTATTGAGCAAAACTTCCTCAGTAATGCTTGGTAAAAATCAACAATTTACTATTTACTCATACATAGTTACGTTATCCGATGATCGTTATCGTTAACGTCATCGACTATTTATAAGTTAAACAAGTAGTTTTATTTCCATTACAACTAGGGTTTATTGAAAAATTAAATATTTAAACTTAACATTACTTTCATTGGAATTTATAGAATTTCGTAAATGCTCTATCCCTGAAGAAAATCGTACTTTTCGGAAAATGAGATACAAGTATATAGTGTAATATTCAATACAATACAATGAATTTCGAAAATATTAGTTCGGTTTCCCAGTTAATAAAACTACCTAAGTCAAGGGAAATGTTCATGCTCTGACAACATTGATAGCTGGCTGTAACACTATAAAATTTACAAGCGCATGCCAACAAACGTAAACTATCCACATAATGTCAATATCTCATTTTGTTGGGTTATAGTAGAATCGTTCAGAAACTATCGACCATTTTTGATTCAACAAGGTTCCAATTTCTTATTAATTATTGATTTTAACCTGAAAAGACAATCATTTGACACATTTTGTAGTTTTTTTTTAATTAAAAAAAAAGACTCATCGTGCTTACGTTGAATATCCGTGATTTTCCACACGAAAAATTATCAGCGTGGAATCTGATTCTGAATTTCTGAGCGAATCCAACTGATTTTTTTTTTTTTTTTTTTTTTTTTTTTTTTTATTTATTTCTGGCGCTGGGTGCATAGCCCTTCAGCCGAATACAGAAAAAGGAATGTTTACAATGTTAAACAAATCTTAACTTACACTAACCTATGAATACAAAATTCCTTAAATCTAAATTTAATCAAATTTTCTCCACTGAGTTTAATATAAATTTATAAATGGAATAAAAATAAACTTCATTAGACAGTAATTCCTGAGTGTGGCGGGGAACACTTAGCGAGTTTTCGATCGAAATGTCACTCAACTCCGCGACGAGCAGTAATCGCTGCATATTAAACGTCTCACATTTAAACATCACATGGGCGATATCCGCATTGGTGTCTGAACAATAATTGCATTTCTTGTCACTTACAATCTTAAGTCTGTTCAGATGTGCAGGAACCAAACAATGACCAAATCGGAGGCGATTAATGATGGTGAAAAACTTCCTGCCGTAGTACTTAAATCTATTATACCAGGGCTGCACTGGTAAGTCTTTTTGTATTTCCGCATACCACTTTCCTTTCGTTTCGGTTGTCTTGGTCCAGTATTGCTGCCACATTTTTCGTGCATTCGTGTTAAATAGCTGGTGAAAGTCCGTAAATGGCGTTTTCAAAATCTCCGTGTGATCTTCATCATGATCCTGCCGAGTTTTCAAATCCACAATCTCATTCCCACTTATGCCACTATGAGAGGGGACCCATACAAATTCTATGTGTTTACTTTGTTTTAACATTTCCAATATGTGTTTAATTTCGTATACAATATAATTCAATTTAAATGCAAAGTTACTGTTACATAAAGTGGATAAGACACTCTTGGAATCAGTAATTATTAGTATATTTACATTTCTTACATGGCTATGTACAAATTTCAAAGCAGTTAATATGGCATAACTTTCTGCCGTAAAAACACTACAATTATTTTCTAACTTAACACATTTAGAAAAGTTTTTTTGAGGGTCATAAAATGCTGCTTTAACATTGCACAAGCTTTTAGAGCCATCTGTGTAGATGGTGTAGAAATCAGATTTACTATCTAAAAATTCAAGAAAGTCAAACTTATTTTTAACAGTATCTAAATTACAATTAATATCTAGAAAATTGAGCAAAGAATAGTATGGACATTGGTAAATTGGCCATTTATCAGTGATATTGATGTTCCTTGTTTGGTTTTTAACACATGTCATAATATATGAAATTTCAGGCAAAACCCTGGAAACAAGTGTGTCTGCCGTGATATTAGAGATAGCAACTGACTGAGACATTTCTAAAGGATACAAAACCTTGTCGAGGACTATGCTATTATTTGAAGATAACTCCTTCAAACAAAATCTCTCGGCCAATTGCAAGCGTCGTAAGGATAATGGAGGTATGCAATTTTCGGTTTCCATCGAATTGATAGGAGTAGAGCACATGGCCCCACTTATTATCCTCAAACCCATGTTTTGTATCACATCAAGTTTTCTCAATAAAGTAGTACTCGCATTCATATAAGCAAGGCTGCTATAGTCAAAATGACTCCTGACAATGCTTTTATACAGCATACTTAATGTTTTAGGATCAGAACCCCAAAATGTTCCTGCCAAACATCTTAACACATTAATACTTCTCATGGCATTTTGACAAATGTGACTAATATGTAAATTAAATTTCAATTTATCGTCTATTATGACACCTAAGAATTTATGATGACTAACAATAGGAATAACATTACCACTATAGGTAAGTTGGACAGAAGATGGAGCTAGTGGATCTGTACTAAACACTAGAACAGAACTTTTTTCTGAACTGATTTCTAATTTTAAAATGTTGCTATAATACTGTTCTAATTGATTTAGTGCAGTGTTCATATTACTAACAGCTATACTTAAATTTTGATTTACACTGTATAAAAGCAAGTCGTCTGCAAATTGCAAGATTTTTATTTGTGAAGTGTCTAGAATATAATCAAGAATTTGAGATGTGTACAAATTATATAGCAGAGGTGACAGTGTTGCTCCCTGCATAGTCCCTTTATTTACAATCTTAGGTCCATGTAATTTATTGTTATATTTAACAAATAAAGTCCTATTGGACAAAAATTTATAAATCCATGTTAATGTTTTACTTGGTACACCTAAGCTGTGTAGCACCTTAATTAAGCACTGAATATTTACATTGTCAAATGCTCCTTTCACATCTAAGAAGGTGCACACAACATTAGAGTGACTGAGCTTTGCTTTTTTGATATCAGATATAAATGCTACAAAACTTTCAGAGCTACTCCTTCCCTTTCTGAATCCGAATTGTATGTTGGGTAGCTTACCCTGTGTTTCAGCAAAATAATCTAATCGTAATTTTAACATATTTTCAAAAAGTTTACCTAAACATGAAGATAAGGAGATTGGCCTATAAGAAGAAGCACTATTCACAGATTTATTTGGCTTTAAAATGGGGATGACACATTGGGTTTTCCATGACTCTGGTATAAGTAGATTATTCCAAAGTTTGTTGTAAATATTGAGCAATATCTTGAGCGCATTAGAATGTAAATTTTTAATCATCATGTATGGTATGTTGTCCATTCCTGGTGTTGTATCTTTCCTACTCTTAAGTGAAACAAGAAGTTCCTTCAGTGTAAAAGGTTCGTTAAGAAAAGAATTATTGTTACTTTCCACAGACTGGCCTAAAATATAATTTATGTAGTCTTCATCCATCTGTGAAGAATCTGCCAATTTATCTAAAAAACTTGGTATCCACTCATCATTTAGATGTCTGTTCTGTGATCTACCTATCCTCTTGAATTTTTTAATATACTTCCATATTCTAGCAACAGGGGTCATTCTATTAAAACTACTACACAGTTCATGCCATGAATTAATGCGTTCTTCCTTTAGTATTCTCTTTTTTTTAGCATCAAGTCTCTTATAATTTATAAAGTTAGGAATGGTTGGTGATTTTTTATACTCTTTAAGAGCGTCTTTGGAATGTTGAACAGCATCAGCACAGGTTTGATTCCACCAAGGAGCTGGTTTTCTTAACATTTGCAAAGTTTGTTTTGGTTTTTGCTTAGGGACAGTTTCATTTCTAATATCATACAGAATATTTACAAAATTATCATACAAATCAAGAGGCTGAGCATTTTCAACATCTAAGTGACAAAATTTGTTTTCAGACAGTGAATGAAATTTAGACCAATCTGCTTTATTATAAACATACCCTTCCTCCACAGGACGAACCTCATACACCGAAGGGCGCACGTTGACTTCTACCTGAGTTGGGTAGTGATAGCTACCCATTGGATCACCATGGACACGCCATTCACATAATGGTGCTAATGTGGGAGTAACAAATGTTATATCAATAGCAGACGCATTTCTATTAGGATACTGGACAGTGGTTGGACTACCATCATTCATAACCACAAAATCGAACTCATCTATGACTTTGTAAAGGGCATTCCCTCTACTATTATTAGCCTGGCAGCCAAACAATAAATGGTGTGCATTAAAATCTCCCATGACTAAACATGGTTGAGGAGTTTCTTGTAAGACTTTTTTCATCTTACTAGCATCAAACCTGCTGCTATTTGGTGGACAGTATACACATAAAACATGTAATTTACCTAGAGATGTCTCTACTGAGATACAAATATTCTGAATTGATTCACTAAAAGAAGTATTTACTATGTCATATTTTAAGTTTTGTTTAATTAATATACCAACACCATTGTGTGAATTTTTGGAATTTTTAAATATGAAATTATATGCTGGAAACCGAGGAACATTGCTACTACTTTTAAGCCAAGTCTCATTCAACAAACAAATGTCTATATCTTGATCAAGAAGAAATTTTGTCAGTAAGGCTGTTTTACTCTGTAAGCTTTGTATGTTAAACTGTGCTATATGTAAATATCTATCCATGAATTAAAGTAAATTAGTTAACAATATTTCTTTTATTCTTGTGTTTGTAATGGGGACATTATCTTTATTGTTGCCTAAAGCAATAAGGGTTTTCACCAAGGCATTAATTATAATATCATTGCTGACTATCTGGTCAGCACTGAGTGTCTTATCAGGTTTGTTTACATTCTTATCATTTGTATTGGGTGGGGATTGAACATTTTTGGGAGGTAGAGGAGGGAACGACTTGTTATTGAAATTAGGCGTACCAGTAACATCGGCATAGGATCGATTGAGATGTCTATTTTTCTTTTCTTGAATTTTCTTTTGCTTCACTGGACAATCTCTTGAGATGGCCAGGTGATTTCCGCTGCAGTTGATACATACAATTTCTTCCACCTCGCAATCTCTATATGAGTGTTGACCGGCGCACGATGAGCACATCTGCTGGCCTCTACATACCTTTGCAGAGTGGTTAAATTTCAAGCACTTGTAGCACTGTACGACAGGGGGGATGTACGTATGCACGGGATATCTGAAAAGCTGTATATATGCATACTGTGGTAGCACCGTGGTCGCAAAAGTCACCGCAATGGTGCCCAGCGGGGTAAGTTTCTGGTCTACTTTGCGCATAAAGCGTTTTACAGAAATAATTTCCTGGTCGCAGGATAAATTCTTGTAAATATCTTCATTCGACATGTTGGTAGGTACATGCCTTATTACCCCAGTTACTTCAGTGAGGTACGCTGGTATAAAAGCCTTCAGTTTATGACGGTTTAAAAAACTGTCCATCTTTAAAAAGTTATTTGCCGGAGCAGGCTTTTTGAAGGAAACTCCTATTTTGTAAGCGTTCACTCTGTGAACACCCACGATACCTTTCACATTATCCGTGAAAAGTTTTGTCAGAGTCAATGGATTTTTATTGCCAACTTTTTCCTGTTCACTGGACTCCACAAATACAACACAGTCACCCGTGTGATTTTCAGAGAAAAGCCTCTTATAATTTGCTTTTGTGAACATTTTATAGCATACTTCTTTGTCCTTGTTGCGATTGTCCAATTTCCTTTTTTTTGCAATTTCGACGGGGTCTTCCCCGTCGCTATCTACACTCATGTTTCAAATTATTTACACCAAACTTATATTAAATTATTATACACTTTTAACTAGTTTTATTTACAAAATTCTTAGAAAATTTTCTCGCAGAAAAATTTAAAACGCCCGCCTAGTTCGACTTCCCGCCAAAAAGTCAATCCAACTGACATATTCAAATGTTGATCGCATTTAATATATTTTTTGATTTCGGGTAAATTGGGTGAATACACAATCGTAATGTTTCATTTTACGATATTAAGATTATTATATTGTAATACGAACTCGAATTGACGCGACCATTAAACGAGTTTTATCTTTGTATAGTCAACAGAAAAACCTGTAACATTTTTCGATAGATAAGAATGGTTATTCCTATTAATAAAAAAATCATGAGCACTTTTAAAATAATCATCCATTCCCAAGTGATAGTTACCTAGTTACAAAATGGTTAAGAATTACGAAAAAGTCTATCGCTCCGGTTGGGCGGACAGTTAGCAACCGACTTAACAATATATATAGTAAAAAAGAAAGGTAAAATAAAATAACAGAAAATAAATAAATAAAGTTCATCAAAACTTCAAAGGGAACATTTTTGATAAAGGCTGGCAACAATAGAAAATTCTCCCTGCACTGCATTTTTAGTTTTTCTTAGTAACAATGATAACTTACGTTTTTTAAAAGATTACATTACGAAAAATATACTTTCGACTTTACAATTATGAAAAAATATTTCTGAAATCTAGTGAGGAGACAATGTGGTTTCTAATCTTAGCTTGAAAAAAGTAACAATCACACCCAACACCGACTTGACACTGACAGTGACAGTGACGGGTGATTAGCTGTTGAGAGTGGGTAGGTAGGTTGGGCTGAACTCTCTCCTCTCCAGTAGGTCGTCGTCGATTCGATCGCCATGTGTGTATTATAATAGAAATATTTTAAACAGACTAATCTATAATCAAAGAAAACAACATAAGATAAAACATTATTAAATTCGGCATCTACAGTGCACAGTGTGTGTTTACCACTCGCAGGTAGGCGATAGTCGATATGAAAGCCAGTTTGTATTTCTTGCTATTTTATGTGTGTAACATGGCATGCAATGGTGATAAAGAAGCCGAAGACGAGGCGAACAGGAAGAGGATACTTGAGCAATTGACAAAAACACGCACAGTGATATTGGATGACTACCATTTGGT
This sequence comes from Pandemis corylana, assembly GCA_949127965.1. Classification (NCBI taxonomy): domain Eukaryota; kingdom Metazoa; phylum Arthropoda; class Insecta; order Lepidoptera; family Tortricidae; genus Pandemis; species Pandemis corylana. Next base: position 3,281,616 of record OX421868.1, read on the forward strand.
CACTAGGCAGATCGCCACCGATGTATATATGTACAGGAGTTACCGCACAGTGTCTGTTGTGTTTTACCCCATCATGAGGGACGTTAGCGATGCACGCTTCACATTCCAGGCTGAGGAGCTTCATTTAAATAACATTGGTAGGTAATTTAACGTGTTAATGTTAGGTGTATTGAACTTTAAAGTAAACAAACAAACATGCTTCTATTTTCGTTGCATGACTTTCAAAAATGTTTTTTTGCTGCTACATTAAAGATATGAGTGTAATTTGCTTTCAATGTTTTCGCAATATACATATAATTAATTCAAGGAAATATTAAATTAGCTGAATTCAAATTTTTGCTGATAATAGAGTTCACCACTTTGTCATGAAGGAAATCATAAAGGCAATAAGAAGTTCTTTTGCAACATCTGCCCAACTAGTTCATTAAAAAAATTGCCCTTGAGTGATACTGGTAAAATTTCGATTTCACCATATGCAAGAAAGAGAGGATGAGCTATTGACTCCTCATTCTAGGTAAAATGATTTAAATGTCATTGTTATCACATATTTTTGTGAGTGATGTGTTTCTTCAATCAAAGCTATCTCTCCCAGCAATCTTTACATCAGAAAAATAGACCATAGCAGGTAGAGCAATTTACATATTGGAGCACTAACGGTTTATCTGTATTTCAATGGTAAAGGTAGATAAGTTTTGGCTGGACAGGGATGACATTATGTATGGTTAATAAGAGCTAAGCAGCATCACAGTCACTCAAAAGTGCCCTGCCTCAGCTCTGCTTTAAGTCATGTTTTAGAATAGAGCAATACACCAGATACAGATACAAACAACGTGGGCTAAAGTAAACTCATTAACAAAAAAAAATGGGCACCAAAAACTTTCATGTATACACAATATACATGCAGTCACACCTCTACAAACTTTTCATGCCATGAAGAACTGCAGTAGTTATTTCACCCAATATTTTTTATGTTATTTTATTGTTACTAGCTTCTGCCCGCGACTTCGTCTGTGTAGAATTATACATAAAAACCTTCCTCTTGAATCACTCTATCTATTAAAAAAACCGCATCAAAATCCGTTGTGTAGTTTTGAAGATATAATCATACAAAACATAGGGACACGGGGACAGAGAAAGCGACTTTGTTTTATACTATGTAGTGATTGTTTATAACTTTTACTAAATAAAAAAGAAAGTCAATAAGAGGTACCTTATTATTTTATCAAAATGAGCAAAATGTTATTTTGATTTCCTAAAAATCAAAATAAAACAAGTGCCTGTTATTTTTTGCAAAGGGGTTTATTTATTTTTATGTAATTGACATTTTATAGTTCGAAAATAAAAATCAAACAATTAACAAAATTGAGATACATTCTCAAACGGCAAACTTATCCCTTTAAGGGATCTCGGTGCACCATTGTATAGGTGAGGAGCATTTATTAAGGGACGAAGAGAGTGATTTTAAAATTACAAATAATGAACACTATTTTGAAGCATGCTAGATGTTGTAGAAACTGTAGTTGCTTTTTGCATGTGCCACTTTGTCGCATTAATAGTTTTGGCGCGGTTACGAAAATAACTATGCTAAACGTGGCCTTTAGGTCTTGTTACCTAAGGCTCTGTCTACCCCGTAAGGGATTAAGACATGATTTATGTATGTATGTATGTCTCAGTAATAGATCGGTAACGTAAGAGAAAGAGCGATATAATACGCGTATGTCAGAGCAAGTTAGATAGACGACATCATTTATCTTACACGCTGTGAGCTTGAGGGAACAGAGATACATTTGCTTCTTTTTCTTAGACACGCGGCAAAAGTCCAAGTTTTCGGTCTCGGTCTCGCCTCAGTTATTTCAGGTCTTACTCCGAGATTCGATATTCGAAATTCGTTCCGTGCCATTCCAAGTGAGAAGGACGGTAACACACGATTCGAACTTCGAAAAGTAACCCCAGCGCCAATCCAATCTAAAGTAGTTAGTGTTATTATATCCTACTAGCTGGTGCCCGCGTCTGCGCAGAAGTTGCTTATCGCTATCACGTGGGAACTATGCAATTTTCCGGGATAAAAACTATCCTATGTCCTTCCTATCCTTTAGGCCCATGTCTGCAGATTCCCAATTATGACTCAAATCCGTATCAAATTTCGACTAAATCGGTCCTGCGGTTTAAGCGTGAAAAGGTGACAGACAGACAGTTACTTTCGCATTTATAATATTAGTAGGGTAAGGTAAGTCCCATTGGTGAAGGTGAGTCTAGGTCGGACGTTCGTCCCGCCGGCGCCAACCGTCTCGTGCGGATTCCGCCGACACGTCTAGTACCTACTGCGGCACTTAGTTTGTCCTTACCGAACCTGCCAGCGACGCCTTATGTAGCTCAGCAAGGGGTCCTCCCCAGTAGTTCTCTTTAACTGTAAAGTAAAGTCGTATAACTTTCAAGACATTTTTAACAGTTCTATGATTTCAGTCCTTTTGAAGTAATAGTAAGCGAGGTTTTGTCACAGACATGATCTTCTATGCTGGCCTGGTAGCAAAGAAAAAACATAGAATGTACCAGTTGCTTCTCTTCCCTCGACGGTAAGAGCCCATCGAGGGAATGGGTGAAAATCTTAGGAATCATGTTATAGGCGATGTGGCTAGCAACCCATCTCTATTTTGATTCCAATTTCCATCCATACACCCACAATAATGCTAAACGTGGTCTTTAGGTCTTTACCTTAGGCTCTGTCGACATCGTGAGGTATAAAGACGTGATTTATGTATGTATGTATGATCTTCTGCTCCTCCCCTCCCTAGAGAATCGAAAAACTGCCTTTATTTTTGTCAATGTTTACATTCAAGTGCCGCCGCGTGCTCCTATCGTTTATAAGTAGGTATTTATACTAGCCCACCATTGACCATCTGGCGACGCCCTTAATGCACCAATTTTCTACATATTTTGCGTCGTTGTCGTTATAAATCAACAAACAACAAACTAATCTCAAACCATTTGATACTTCAACGCGAACGCGTTCCGGACGTTTAATGTCCAACAAATAATTTACACTAAGCACTCTAGTCAAACGTCATCGCCTTATAGTAAATACCTATAGCCTGCTGATAGTGTCAAATTTATCTATCGTTATATGGAATTAATATGTATACGTAGATAGCTATCAGTGGCGTGTCGCCCGAACAACTCGATTCCCACCGGGTTCCTCTATTAAACATCTCTTTCTCGCTCTTTCTTCCGTCGTCGCTATAATTAAGGGGATTTTATTGCTCTAAATTGCCCAACAACACCACTGGTAGCTATAGTTTGGCTATAGTATAAGTGCAGATCAAATTCATCCAAATTTAATATTGGCGCGGAACAATTACTGTACGAGCCTGACTCGCTCTTGGCCGGTTATTACTTATTTCAAGTTCATTGACAAAACAAGTCACCAAGTCTTAGGGAATCTCTTAAAAGATCAGAATATCTTACTACTGTAGGTGATCTCAGCAGATTTTTTAGAAGGTATCATGCCACGTGCTCTCGTTATAAATAGCCTGTTATCTCATTGGTGACAAGCCAGGAACCGAGAGGAATGCTATCAATAACCCTGATTCATTGATGTAAGTACTCAAACAATTAAACGGGCATGTGGTGTTCATACAGTTCTAGTATGTCGCTCAAAATCTGTCTGGGCTGACGACACTTAGGGTCTTGTACTAAACTCCGTTTCAATGGAATCCGACAATATTGTACAGTAACCATAAAGATTGCACAACGGTCTTCTCGGCTAATTTCGGCTTCGAAGAGTGTTGTCTCGCTCTAACTTACGTGACGCCAATTGTCCCTTTCCAAAGACCGAAGTTCAATCTTTACGGCCGGGTACTGTGAATACTTAAAGCCAATTACTATGGACACTGGATGGTGTTGTGTGTCCCTAGTAGTGCAATCAAAATCCTCTTTTTCATGTTCAAGGTTGTCAGATTTCATACTATTTAAATGGGGTTTAAGATGCTAAGCTTGCTAAGCGTAGGTACTTTGCTGTGAGTTTTCCCTATGTTCGTGAGTGGTGGTGCTCTCTTAAGGCCGGTGCCTCACATTCTCGTTTTCTATCCCATTTGATTAAAAAACAATCATTTTCCATTACCAGACTGAGTCACACCGATTAAATGGGCAAGGCTTATCTGGAACTAATATCAATAGGACTTTGTTTGCCGATATTAATTAGGGGTCATTCGACAAATCTCCGTAATAGCGTTCAATTGAACTAGTAAATACTAATTGTTCCACAATAGGTAATTCTAAGACACTGTATTTTTCGGAACGCCATATGCCATTAGGATGCGTGAAATTGTATTACACGTTATCGTCAGTGTCTTAACGAGGTACAAGTGCTGGTCGTCACGCCCCTTGATAAAAATATAATGTTTACGAATTGAGCTATTCTTGTTTAAGTTTTACATTCGCATTCTGTGCAGTGAGAATCTTCTGTTATCGCTCACATGTACATCTGGCCGTCTAGCACCTTATTAATAATCCATTGCCGGGAATACATATCCACGTATTCGTAAATGCATAATATTGCAGTGCAGGAGCGTTAGAGGTACTCAAATTATAACGTCACTTTATCTGATACATGACAAGACGAAAAACATTTCACGTAAAGGCGGCCAAGACTCACAAGCTCATAACGCTTTCGCTGTAAAAAACTATCACATGGAATGGCTGGCTTTACTAATCTACACCTTGGTTTTGAAGTGTGACCTGGCAGTTTAATATCTCTCTTGCACAATATCATAAAATTGAAGGCCCGTGACGCAAATTTCTAACGTACATAAGTCTATCGGACCGTCTCGCCGATATTGCAAGAAAAGTTTGTCTTCAATATATTAACCTTAATAGATTTCAATATTTAGGCAAGGTCCTTTATTCGATGAATGGACAGAAAACACAAATGGGTAATACTTGCAACAAACCTGAGGCAAACCCGTGTCCAAGCTCAAAATACTACTAACCATGACCCCGTGCTGTTTTTAGTTGCTGTTGCTGCCTAACGTTGAAATTTTTTAAGGTGTTATTTATTGTCGTCACGGCATCGCGACAGTAGTTTAGACCAATTAGTTAAATTAAGGTGTTACTCCCATTTTGTCTTACATACCTTATATGACCACGTTAGAAATCCAACCTAGGCTCCCGCTGGCAGGTGGCAGCAGAGTAGGGCCGGGGTTCAAGTCAAGCTAAAGCTACCGAGTGTTTATAATTATACATGGTGACTTTGAAATTGATATACAAGAACAATAGTTATTTGTTATGCAAGGCTGCAAAGTGTTTGTTTGGCGCGAGTGCCTGAATTGAAACCCGAGCAAGCGAAGGATCATATGATTGAACCACGAGCGAAGCGAGTGGTTCAAAAGAAGAATCCTGAGCGTCGCGAGGGTTTCAAGGCACGAGATACTAAACAACTTTGCTGCCGAGCGAAACACACAATTTTTCACCTCACTACAGCGAGAAACATGGTGGATGAAAGAAAAACAGTGTAATAGTAAATCAGTTTTTTTATTATTTTTCTTCTAAATAAGAAAGGTAAAAGGATCTAAGCCCATACAGCCTAGTCTAATAATCTAATAAGTAAAACTTTTTTTTCTGATTGTTCTATCACATTAATTTCTTGTGTATTATACTGTTTTATCATAAAACAAACAACAATTTTGGTCAACTTTTCCGGTTTCCCGACGAGCAATCTCTAAAAACTTTTTTTTTCTAATCAGATATATTTTTGAAAAGAAAGTTAAAAAATCGCACTAATTAGACTGAATTAAAAAAAAATAGGGCGCGTTCTGAATTTGCATCATGCCTAATGTCTGTTTTTTCCTGCTTGGTTGCTATTTTTGTGGTTAACCACAAATTAAAATAATTGATAAAAACCAATATCGTTTTTATAATAATTGATACCGGATCGCGTTTCTGAACGTGACATTATGTTTTTTTTATCGGATGAAAAGTTAGGTGTCTGATAACAAGTTCGACATTTGAAGTTCGTATTATTCCGTCCTTCTCATTCACCTGATTTCAATAATCTAATTTCTGAGTATATGAGTAGGTGGGCAATGGTGGTCATCGTCACGTTCGAATTTCAAAAACCTTTTCCACGCAAGCGGGGAAAAAGCACTTTTCCACGCAGATTTTGAAGGAGAAAGACAGCCTTTTCGAGCAAGTGAGGTGAAAATACATAATGTCACTTTCAGAAACGCGATCCGGTATCCATTATTAATTTATTTTAAAATCCGTTACTTCCTAAGTTATTTTCAAGATTTGCTAACTTTCGTTGCTAAAAGAAAAAACGATATTGGTTTTTATTAATTATTTTAATTTGTGATTAACCACAAAAATAGCAACCAAGCAGGAAAAAACAGATATTATAATACAAATTCAGAACGCGCCCCATTTTTTTAAATTCAGTCTAGTTAGTGCAATTCAGGCACTCGCGCCAAACAAACACTTTGCAGCCTTGCATATCAAATAACTATTACTGTCTGGGCAAAATTAAAGCGATATGTGTGTTAAATTAATTATTTTTGAATAAAGGGAAATGGATAAACGGACATTGAGTAGACGAACAGGGAATTAGACGAACGCTGCAGAATTGGACATGTTATGTAGAACCCTAATCAATCGTCAATATAATCTAATACAGATTCGGTTTTAACTGGCGCGCGGCGCTCTTGTTATGGTCACATACACTTACTTGCTTTAGACTTTACGCCGTTACAAATTTTTATTCAACAGTTCACCAGTTTAGGAGAAAATAGGTATCAAATCATTATTCTTTATCATTAACAATGAACATGATTGATAAGCTGGAATTCCACATGTGTAATGATCTGATAATGATAACAGCCAAAATGTACCTACTAGTCTAATGCTACTTGTGTAGATAACATAAAGTAAATAAATAAATATTCATCTACTTTTTGCTCTTAGGCGGCAAACCCCGCTGTATGTAGGAGTCGATCATGTCATCATATCACAGACAGCACTGTATTTTTATGTAGGTGATTGATAAAATTGACGTCATCATAAGAAAACGCAACATCAAAGGTTATCATCATTACACGGAATTAAGCAGGACACAATAAGGAAAATGACTAATTACTCATAGATATCACTAGTTACTATACTTTTAAACTAGGACTAAGGAAAAATCCAGTTTTAAACTTTTATACAGGCTTTAACATAAGCTAGTATCAGGAAAATGCAATGAGTATGTAAAAGCTGATCTGATTTAAATATGCCTTACCTTGTGATGTTATGACCCCTGAACCTTGGACCTTTGGACCTTTTTCATATATGATCAACTAAAATCAACTCATTATTAACCCTCGACGCAACGCAACGATTGTTAATCTTATAAGTTCAACCTTGATAAATTCCAAAAACTGAAGAAACGATGCGAACCATGGTACAACGAACTGACGATTCTCAACTTGATAGGAGGTCCGTCAAATCATTATTCTATAAGGATCACAACTATTAAAATCAGTGCTTTTCTTTACAGGGCGCTGTAACCCACAAGATGTCATAATCAATATCAAGCACGGCTCCTACCCTGCTGTCAACCCGGATGGGTACAGCTTTCCCAAAGGCTTCGTAGATCCTGCCACGCGGGACCCCATACACACAGTAGAACTGTTTTCTGATGGGAAGAACACCACATACGTGATAAACAACCCGAAACCTGGGAACTGGTATGCGCTGGCTTACAGAAAATGGGAAGATCCTAGGACGCAGAAGGTGGAGCAACAAGGTGGGTACATATGTTTATTAAACAAAAAAGATGACATAACTTTACATTAGCCTCCATACGAGGCACATTTCGGCGGATTACATGAAGCTATGGTTAAATCGGTTAAGTACCATGTGGGCCCCGAACAAACGTTGTTACGGAAGCTGCTGATCCGTTCAAAATGCAGCACTTATTACCTAAGTGATGCGGCAAGTTTCGTTCCACTGTGTTAGAATCACTGGCAGTCTCCCAGCACTCAGTCTGTTAGAGAATGATGGGCGAACGTTCTACGACACGATTACCCACAGGTCACAATTTAAATGGTTCTACTCAGCGCTACTTCACGTCGTTACTCTATGAAGGATTAGTTGGTTTTTGACGTTACAAAGTGAGGTGTATTACAGCGTGTTTGTAGCCGGTGTTGCTTGGACACCTACATTACATTTATTTAATTTGAGTTAGGTTATTTTTAATTTTTTCGAAGTTTTCATCTTTATTACTACATAATATTAATTAATTGCGTCTAGTCAAGTAGTTGACGGAACTAACGAATATCGAGCCGACTTCGACCTTGATACTGTTAAGTAAATTGGACGCTCCCCGAGGCGGGGTCTATTTGCTGGCTGTGTAATGACATTAATACCTTGTGAGTTAATAGTTACAAAGGATCTATAACTTACATGTTAAGTACATCATTATTTTCTTGCTGCTTTTGCCGTCCATTCACTTTTATAGAGCAAAAAGTAATGTTTTCTATTCGAGTAGGTATATATACTGAAATTCAGTATAATCGGAACGTGGAACCTTTATTGTAGTTTTCCTACACATGTAGGTAGCATACATATGTCACTGTAAACTTTACAGTGTAAAAATGGTTCCATTTACGAATGACTTGTAAAAACAGGTTGCTACTAGATCAAATGATTTGAACTCAGTTTTAGTCTCAGCTTTCAGCTGTTACACTTGGCACCTGGGTTTCGCCGGTTCGTTTTTTTCTTCAAATCCTTTCGGCAGCTCCGCAAGTAGGTTTGTCAATAGACTGCCAGGCTTCCGTAATTTTTTTATAGCGAAAGAATATAAATTCTGAAACTAGGTAGTTTGATCAACATTCATCATAATCATATCAGACATAGGACGTCCACTGCACTGTAAGACATAGCCTTCCCCCATAGATCTCCAGTTGCCTTGGCTGGAACCGGCTTGCATCCACCGTGAACCCGCGACTTAAACCAGGTCATCCGTCCACCTCGTTGGTGGACGTCCTACGCTGCGCTAGCCGAACCGCGGTCTCTGCTCGAGAACCTTTTGGTCCCAACGACCATCTGTTCTCCGTGCTATATGATCGTGTTGATCAAAGTTATTTGAGAATAAATTTATTTAATCGGAATGATAAATGTCATGACACACTTAAATAATTACATTATACCTACAGTAAATTCGTACCCAGAATCCTACCTGAAAACATTGAAAACGATTCCACTAGCAAGCTCAGCACTTATTTCCAATCGTCCAACCAACCAATAATATTGTAATATGAGGTTACTAGTCTCGTAACATTTATTTATATTGTGTTGTTTAGGTGTAGACAAGCTTGTGGGAACAGAATCATGGAATGCAATAACTTACCGATCAATACTAGGTCCTATAAGCCATAAAATAAGGTGCACATCCCGGGGTTAATAAAAATCTATGCTCACTAGATTGACCTCACTGCACTTGCGTTGATTGTTGCCGGCTTCCTGCCAACCTACTTAACTTGCCGCTTATTCTATACGACACCACTTCTACTTGTATGTGCTGTGTTACAGTAAGATTGCTTAGAACGCAACTCGATATTTTCTTGACTTACACTACAGATAGAAACAAGTGCTGCAAAATACTTCATCATCACCAGCCTAAATAAGTCTCACTGCTGGGCACAGGCCTTTCAGAATGAGAGGGCTTGGGCTATAGTTCCCACGGTGGCCCAGTGCGGATTGGGAACTACACACATCATTGAATTGCTTCGCAGATGTGTGCAGGTTTCCTCACTATGTTTTCCTTGACCGAAAAGCTCATGGTAAATTTCAAATGTAATTTCGCACATAAGTTCCGAAAAATTAAGAGGTGCGAGCCCGGGATTCGAACCCACGACCCTCTGCTTGAAAGGCCACTGGTCAAACCACTAGGCTACCACGGCTTTTTAACATAAAATACATAAATTAACCAAAATATCATTTTACATTTTAATTAAAAATAACAACTGTAATACATACATAGGTAGAAGAAAAGATACAAAAGTGTCGACTGGCAAACTCCAAGCAGCAGTATCTGTACACGTACAATGGCATTTCCGTTCACATTTTTGTGCATAACAACATGCGTCCTTAGTCGCTGTCACGCACACTAAGACATCTTCTGGGCACGAGCTTTACTGTATTTCACAAAAATGTGCAGTGCCCGCCCCTCCACGGCAATTTTATTTCTTTCTTTGCCTTTGTGAGTGAATAAATCAGTACAGTACAAAGCCTGTATTTAATCCAATAAGGCTTAAGTACAGATAACCAAAATTTAGTCACGTTTAAACTTGAACTATGGTAAATAATTATGATCTACCATTTATAACCAACTCAATTCAGTTGGGAGAAGTTTATTGACCGATTAATTACTTCATACCTACTGGTTGGGCACACTTCGCTCAATTAAATATATGAGTATGAATTCATTGAATCAACGAGCCATATATCTAACACACATAAATGATACATATATATAGTATACTCGCTGTGGTGCTCATGAATCTTGTATTTATCTTTCCAGGTCTGGTTGCAGACTGCCACACAATACTATACACAGATTTACAAGTAAAAAGAGACGACAATATTCTACTGATCGACTGCGACGAAGGCCTAGTCATTTCCTACTCTGATATCCCGGCGACGTATAAGTGTATGACCATCGATAACATAGACCCAATCAACTTCAACCTCACAGTAATCAATACATCTAACAACGACACAGAAGTATCTTTATTTATACAGGCACTATCTCAACCGACACTCGAAAACAATCTTTTGTCATGCTACTTTGACCCGAAAGCCAGTAATATACATACTATCACTTTCACACCCCACCCTAACGCTTGGCACTACTTGAGAATAGACCACTACGTCCAACAAAATGACACCAGAATCAATAACTGCGATCTTTACTACACGAGAACCGAACAGGACGAAACCGGCAATCACTCAATTTTCGATCTGATGCGCGACGACAAAGGCCGCTTTTTCACTTTCGACTACGGACTACCCACTACAGACTTGCAAGACGCTACCAGCTTAGTCAATTTGACATCAGGAGAAGTAAGAACTCTAAGATTCAAAGTGAACCAGTTCTTAGATATTGGCGGCAGTCTTGCTTTAGAAGCGAGCCTTCTTATGAGCCTGAAATATTACATGGGATACAAAAGAGAACTTAGAAAAAGTGGCAAAGGATCTTTACTAGCATTCAGCGAAGACAACCAATTTATGAGAGTTGTTATTTGTATGGACATTGGTCACACCAGTGTGCCTTTAGAATCTGGACACTGCAAATACAACAACCACGTCAAGCCGGCGTTATTTGTGTTGAACAGCACGGATTCAGAGTCGATATACGATAAAGTGACCATACCTTTTCCGGACAGTGGGACGTGGTATCTGACGTTTCGATTGTTCTGTGATGAGGTGGTTTGTCCTTGTCGCGTGTCGCATAATGGGACTAAGTACTATGTGAATTCGAGTGCGTTAGACAGGGACGAAGAAGACTTGAGTGGGAACGACACTCGGGCTGGTGAAACGGAGTGTAATGCGACGGTGGTGCTGTCGATATCTTCGACTTCGTGCGTGAGCGGCCGCTGCAGCAACCACGGCAGCTGTCTCCTCAACACGTTTGGAGGGCTGATTATGTCGTTTTGTTCGTGCTCGGCTGGTTACGGAAGTAAGTCGTGTTTACTAACATTTTCAATCTAAATATGCGCACCAGGAAAAGTCAGTTCATAAAAAGTTTGAAGCTTGCATAAATATTTTCATCTTTTTTCCGTCACCGTCTTGCTAAATGTAAAAGTAACTATCTCAAAGGAGGTTCATCTAACACTTCTAGTTATGCTAGCTTTATAACCCAATAAGTATAAATAGTTATAATTAATATCCAACGCACTTTGTTGAACATGGTCCTTCGAGCCGTACTTTTTTGATGTAACATTTATTTTCAGGCTGGGACTGTTCGGACGATTCGAGAATGGACACCAGAGTGTCAATGCTCGTGTCAGTGCTGCTTCTGACACTGAGTAATCTTCTCTTTTTCTTCTCCATTTACGTGGCCATCATTCGCTTATACTACACGGAAGCGATGATGTATGCCTTTACAATGGTGTTCTCCACGTTTTACCACGCCTGCGATGCGCCCGCGCAAGTGGCCTACTGCATCACCAGACCTAACATATTACAGTTTGGAGACTTCTACTGTGGAATCATGTGTTTCTGGGTGACATTGCTCGCTATGAGCATAATAGGGGAGAAGCTAAGATCCTCGTTACAACTAATCGGTGCAATAATAATTGCTTTACTCACCACTTGGAACATGCATTCTATTGTGGCGTTCATTTTACCCGTCGCCGTGGGGTGCGTGCTGTTATTCATAAGTTGGTATTTAGACTGGAGAAAGAATCACAGTTTGATGTACAAGAGATCATACTACACGACATTTTTGCCGATCGGCATCGTTCTCGTCGGGATCGGTTTGGTTTGCTTCGCGTTCCTGCAGACTGAGCAAAATTATAAAATAGTACATTCCGTGTGGCATATGATCATAGCTGCGAGTGTAGTCTTCCTACTCCCGGATGTTAAGCGGTCTGACACCAACCCGTTCCTCCCTAGCCCCAATTTCTGCAGACTGCCATTCTGCAGCACTTTCAACAGATCTCAAACGCCCATGACGGCAGAATAACGTCAATTGCCATCCATTGCAACAAGCCTTATGTCATTTGTGAAAAGGTGCAAATAAAAGTAACACGTAAGAGTTAAATAAATATTAAATAAGATATAAATGTTATTCCCATTAGTTAAATCGTAAGGCGTTTTTCCTACTAGTCAAAACTATTTTGAACAAGTACAGTACAGACGTTTGTGAGTTCGTATTATTCTTGATTGTAGTTAGGTGTAATGTAATAAAATGTTCACATGACAATAGATATATTAGGTTATAGTAGATTCTTCATATATTTCAATTGAAAGCATAATACAAATATGACAAAGACTGCGATAGGATGAGACGTGATGAGAACTCGTTTCTTGAATTACGCCCCACGATACCGTTAATAACGGACCAATTTAGATGTGATTTTATGTGATAGACTGTACCAAAGTTTAGCTGATTTTAAATATTGATTTTTCTGTCGGTAATACAACCCGTATACATTTTCTAAACGCACCCAACAGAGAAAGTCCGATTTTTTTTCTTAAACTGCTGTAACGAGTAGTTTTTTTTCTAAACAAATCTTTGTTTACTACACATATGTTTAAGTAAAGAGACCGGCAGGCAGCTATTGTGAGTTGGATTTATTGTAACTTATGCAATACGTCATAAAAAGACATAAAACTAGAGTTGACTTAAAATAGTTTCAAAGGTCGATGCTGCCATCCTTTTCTTTTGAATTGAAGATAAAGCTTTGGAAATGCTTATTTTGATAGTCATGCAACCCAATACAAGACAAGTGGCATGATCAACCTCACAAATAAAAGCAAAAAACAAACTAAAACAAAAAGCTTCCTACTTCCTTGTAACTCTAATAAGGACCATTACGTAATGCATTACTCACAAATAGGTCTGATCACCTATTATAGATACACATGTGCCGTCTCTACCGAGTTTTAGATACCACTAGGAGCTTTTTATAAAAATAACCGTTACATTATTATAGTTTTCAAGTATTTTGTCAATATTATAATACAGCTTTAATAAGTACTACGTTTCGCAGTTTAAGTTGATTAATATTTACACTAAACATTTACATCATTATAATATGCTTTCCCATTTATTGGGTGCCTAATTCGGCGCAATAGGAAAACAATTTGTTTCATGCTTTGATGGAAGTATACAAAAATCACTTTACATTAAATGTAAGACTTTCACTGACGTGTAAGTCCAGTCCATCTGCAGCATTATATTGCTCACGTATAAAATTCAAGTGATGTTTGTCATTTTGCAGACAAGTTCGTAGTCCTTCCTCTTGGAGCGCTCGCACGGGCGGCAGCAGAATTAACACCACTCCACTTTTATACGCGAGCTATCCGTCAGGGTAATTATGATTAAGTCTCACGGTAGATTCATGTTGAAAATTCTTTTAAAGGTGATTTTGGAGTTTACTTTATTCCATTTAAGATTTTCAAAGAACATGAGCTCTTTTTGATGGTCAGGTGTTTGTTCTGCTGATATAACCGATGATGACCGCGTGACCTCCTAGTTTAAAACCAATTCACTTTTCAAAATTCAACGCCGCTGTCACTGTGTGGATTTAAAATTTAATTTCATAGTGTTAATATTTTCACGTTTTAGGCATTGACAGTCTTAAACCTTAGATAGTTTTTTAAAATGCATATTAATGCAAGCATGTTTGCAACACTTTCAAATTAATATTTGGACGTAAACAGCTAAGTATCTTCTGACGATGTATTTTTTTTTAATAATTCGTCATTGTACTAAATATTGTTATATTGTAATATTAAGCAATACTCACTGATTTGAAGCTTTCTTTTAATCGGGCTACCTAGTTATTACCTCCAGTTTTAGAATACCTTATAGCATCTTTTTTTGTTTATTGGCCCTCTATGCGCTGTTATTTAAATCAACAAACAATATTGTATTAAGTCAATTGTATTGTTATGAACAAAACTTATTAAATCTATAACTGTCTTACGTTTTGGTAAAGCAGGCGGGGCCTAATTTAGGGGTTTAAGTAGTAATGTTAGTGTATAGTATTTGAGATCAATTTTTAACTAATCCCTCATTCATTATACCTACATATATTCACACTCAAACACAAGCCCACGCCCACGCGCACTCGTGATATCCAACAGTCACTCCTCGGTCTTTACACTAATTTATTTTGTTGCAAATACAAGAACTGTCCAATATTGTAATGAACACTGACGGTGCCTTATATTGTCCACTATTATATTTCTAGAACATTTTAACTGCACTTTGGTGTACAGGCAACCTTGCAGTAACCTAAACACTTAAAACATTCACATTAGAATCACTCGTTATTTATTGATTGTCATCTTAAGAGTAATTTTGCCAAATACTTTTGTGTATACCTAACCTGATATTATCATATAGCTACCAGCGGTGGCCAACCGTTCCATCACGGCTTTTAGTCTGGTCGATCATGGAAAGACATAAGAATATGTGTTGTCCCAGAAGTTAATTGTACATATAGGTTTGTACGGTCAAGTGCAAAAATAAGTATCGATAGGAACTTCTCCAAAATATGTCCCACGACCTTATTACGCTGGCGTAAGAGCGTATGGTACTTATTTTTGAAACTTTGTCTAGATACATATTATTACACTTGACTGTACATATACTGATTATGTAATTGGTACATCGCACAGAAGCTAGTCAGTGAATAGTGGAATTTGGCCTAATGAAGTTGGCCACCCTCTATAACATGATACCATTATTTCTTTGCGACCTCATACTTTTATACGTAGTCTTTTGAAAAACTTTAATGTATGTACCTAAGTAGGTATACCTACTTTTACTGTTGAATAGTTCTTTTTTGCCTAAAACTTCCAAAAGGATTTGTGTCATTATTTTAAAATAAACAATGTTAGTGTGAGATTATTAAACTTCAAACGTAGGCAGCTGATCAAAACCGTGCGATTTGAATATTCCGATATTTTCGATGCCTGTTCTATATAATGTTTCTGTTAAAATAACTATAAAGTATTTGTTTAAAACTAAATACATGGTGTAACAAGAAACAAACGAACATCAACAAATTGTGCTACTTTCGGTGTTAAATGTTTATCAACATTCCTTCCATCTTTGTTTTGCTCAAATAGTGAATACATAATTCACATCTATTTGATCTCTCGACCTTGGGTGAAGCAGAAAAAATATGTTTTCATATTTTAACTTTTTTAGGCAGCTAACTAGTATTTTAACACATAGTTTTTTTGAATGCACAGCTATTAAATTGGAGAAACAGCAGACCTGACCTCCATACCTGTTGTTTTTCTGCGGCAATTATTGATATAATTTAAAGCTGTATGCATAGTTTAAAGTGAGGCTTCTTTGCGCAGACACTGCCTGACCTTAAATGTTTAAATGTTCACGGATTTAATCGTTGTCTGAGGATATCTTTCTATCTTGTGGATTAATTATAGCATCTTATTATAATTTTGTATAATCGTTAAATCATATTCAAGAATATTGATGCTTACTTATTTAATTTAAATATTTATATGTTATTTATACACAGGAAATACTCTATATTTTAGTTAATGTTGTATAGATTAAATTTATTATAATTATAATTATGTACCTATGTAATTGAGGTAAAGTTGCCAGTTACTGAGCACACTCAAAGTCGAATTACATTATGATTTTTTTTTTTGTAGGTATATTTTGTATGGCCATGAACAATATATATTTGTTGTAAAAGATTTGTAAGTAAATGTAATTATTAAACCAAAGTCAAATTTATAAACCATTTTCGAATTTTTATTTTTAACCCAAAGAATAATTAAAAAGTTGTGTATATAGTTTTGAACACATTTAATCTTCATGTGTAAGTTGATGTCTTTCTTATTTAATAAAATTAAATTTAAATGTTCATTGATGTACATGCCTGTGTGAATCAATGAAGTAATAATTTTCATAATAAATTAGACAAATAAATTAGGTATGAATGTTATGATAATATCAATTATCCCAGAACTTAATTTACTAGTTCTTTACTCTAACTATCTATTTCTAGATAGATAGATCTCTAGCTGTCTATTTTAAGATAGGGTGAACCCTATCAAAATCTTTTGAGAGGACTAATTTTCAAAGCTGGGCAATCAAAGCTCTGAGCAACCCTGCGCAGTTCTAGTAAAAACTAGAGGCACAAGTGGCTAAATTTTAAATAAGTACTAACATACACCCTACCCTATATTCTCATTCCACCAGCACCAAACATAATTTCTCTTTCAAACTGCTCCGCTTTGAGTGTACCATCTATACTGACGCAGTTCTCATTAAAAACACTATAAGCTGACACCTCTCCCTTCTTTCGAGGAGTTGTTCGAGTATTAAGATATATACCAATTAGGAGCGAAAATACGAAGAAAACTGCACCAAATTGTAGTTTCAAGAAAAAGATATAAAGGGTTAACCATGTCAGTGTGTAGATGGACCACTTGATACTGAAGTATCGCCAGGATTCTTGCTTCTCTGGTTCCAGGGACTCGACTT
Organism: Pandemis corylana; assembly: GCA_949127965.1. NCBI lineage: Eukaryota > Metazoa > Arthropoda > Insecta > Lepidoptera > Tortricidae > Pandemis > Pandemis corylana. Next base: position 3,298,849 of record OX421868.1, read on the forward strand.
CGCTGGTTTCTGATACTATATCCACCGGTTCTTCTATCTGAGTCGGGGGTAGGTCTACTGGTGTTGATTCTTCATTTTCCATCTTTAAAAGAAGCAAATTGAGGATTTGAGTTACAGACATCAAGTAAGCTTTGTAAAACTGGAAGGTGGGGACATAATAAGTGGGAACATAATACTGTGGTCTTTAAGAATGCAAACCACCAAACATTTCATTTTACCAATAACTCTTGCATCTTACTAAGGACATTAACCATGACGTTTTGACGGCAAAAAAAATACTGACTCACCAGCAACACCTCATCATCCTTAGGCTTGTCCATATCTTTTAAAAAATTTGGAGTAATAAAGTCAACGATTTTCTTTTTGGACAGTTCAAGCTTGTCCTTTGCGTTCTCGATTAACTCCCGGCGACGACGAAGAGCACGGTACTCCTTTAATTTTGCCTCCATCCGTACTCTTTAAAAATAAACAATTGATAAACAACAGGCATGGACCAAAGTAATAATTGCACCAGTAAAAGTTTACACCAGATTGGAATTGGAAATGTTATCGCATTTCTTTTATGTAGTGTCTTGTTTTCACCGTGAAATTGCACAATTTCAGCCAAGAAATTTGGATTAGAAAAAACGAGATTTCGGCCACGTTGGCTCGTGGAAAATAGTTGTGAAGATAACTAGTGATTGTATTATGAATTCAGAAATAAAAGTGAAGTAAATATAAAAAACTCCCACTATTGAGTGTATAAAATAACAATATACACAACAAGTAGTCGGTGCAAACTACAGCTGATGAGCTGTCATTAAATTAACTGACACATGTCATGTCAGTCGACGTGACAGCTAATTTTGGTGCTACTGTAATAAAAAACATGACCACTCACCTGAAAATTTACTATTTTTGAAATTTTCATCTTTTATACATCCTAGGCTACAATTGAAAGGCCTCCTCTTTCATTAATAGATTCACGACTTAAGTTCACGCGTTCGAAATTAAATTTATGGGTAATTATTATATTACACTGGCAACACACATTAAGGCGCGAATACCGATCGATAATTTCAATAACAAACGTATGCAAGCAAGAAACCTAAGAATACCAGTAGTTATTTACTCGTTTACGTCGTAATACAGTGAATCATGTTAATTTTATAAGAAATTATCACATTAACTAGATGGAACATCAATCTGATATGGGGGCTTACGGGGAGAATCCAAATGTTCAGAACTCTGGTAACTATATTACAATTATTCCTGTGGAATATTCAAGAAGAGGATATCCAATGCAAGCTGAATATCAATACAAGTAAGTTAATTAAGATTTTAAGCACATTTTGCTTTTGTATTATGGGCACTGGAAAAATATTTCGGTTTAATTTTTTAGCGAATTTAGGTCACGGGAGGAATATTACAGCGTTCAAAGCCAGAAGTTGCAAGCAGAAGTGAACGCCCACCTGTATTCAGTGTCCCAGAGGCTCCCTCACCTATCATACAGCCCTCTGGGTCGACACAATGAGTGGGACAAACATGACCCCCACAAACCAATGCAGCCGGATTCCAAAGAAAGCAATAGTTCGGATTCGCTGGAGAAGAGTGTTATGGGTATGTGGTATTGTCTAAGTAGCATCAGCATTTAAATTTATTTTAGGTAAACAGGTCGTCTAATTTGGTCTAAAAATAAAAAAACACATAGGTACCTATGTATTTACAGACTTAGTGAATCATGACAGTCAAACCCTCAGGTTTACAAGTAAACGAGGTATGAACTAGACGTGTGAACATTATTAATTGCATTTCTTTTTACGAATAGCTTAGGTATCTATCTACTCAAATATTGCTCCTCACAGGATCAAACCTGAGCAGCTGCTCTAACCAGACTGGCTCCAGTAGTATCGCCGCTGGTTCTTTCAGCACCACGGAACCCATCACTAGTGGCGGCAGTTCCTCTAGCGCCATCTCTCCGCCGCTACCGGGTGAGTACAGATGTTCGATTCGAGCAAATTAGCGTTAGGTTTAAAAAGCGATTTGTGTAATATGACTCATGACCACCATATTATTTTAAGAGCTAGGCCCCTCAGTAATATTTTACACTGGTACCTACCTGCGTAAAAGACGCTGGCGGTGATTTTATATTATACGCAACAAACTGTTTGAAGAAACGGTGAGAAAATGAGACTGCGTATAAGCGGCGGTGAGGTCGCGGTCCTTTACTCGAATAGGGCTGACATTTTGTCAGTGTTTAGTGTAATGTTGTACTAAGATTAAAATAACAACTTAACGAGATGACTAACCTTCATACTTACCTTGGTATACGGACAAAACTGCGAGCAAAATTATATATCGCCCTTTTTTACGTGTAGAAGTGATAAGAATTACACTCTCGCTTTCCAGGCAATCTGTAGGTAACTTAGCATTTTGCCAATGGACACAGTTCAAGTCAAATCAGTTTTGTGTACCTGGCTAAATGCTGACCACCATTTTCGCAAATACCAATAAATATCTGTTTAAATATGTTTGATAAGATCACTAAATAAATTTTCTTTTCAATCTAAGCCAAAACAACAAATGCATAATATCATCCACACAGGCTCATCAGGCAGCACCACCTCTTCATCGACCGTATCCTCGAACCCCGTGACCTGCATATACCTCATGTCTCGCACGGCCATCATGGTCGAGATGAGCTCGGAAGAGGTTCCGTCGTGCGTCACTGCTTCACGGTTTCTTAACGCTCTTCTGGCGACTGAAGAATTGGGGATGACGCAGGCTAGCACGAGGAGCTTGGCTGCGAGTGTGTTCGCTCTGTGGATGTGCAGCCCCCTCTTAGGTAACACAATTCATCGAGAAGATGGGATGCTAGATTTAGTCGTGTGAATCATTTATCCTTTTCTGAACAGGATGCGACTACGAAATGTAAAGATGCTTTCTGCATGGGTAATAAAACTAGTTACATCATCTAACGGTAGTTCTGGGCAGTGTGTTAAACGCTAGCGGCTTAAGAAACCGTAACATGTTAGCTAACAACGACAGTAAACAAGCATCCTTTCTTTTCATAGGGTTAACTTTCTCACCCAACTCGTTACTAACGCCTCGAATCATTGAATAATTTTCTATATTTTGTCTGTAATACTGAAGAGATTCAGCTAAAGCCACACCATTGCCCGTGGAGGCTGTGGGCGAGCTGGCAGAAGTTGCTGTTGCGATACGGACACGGCTCGGAGTCGCGGCGCAGCAAGGACCAACCTGTGCTGAGGCTCCAACGAAACGTCTTCTTTCCTAAGCATCTGGAAGAGGGAATCAAGTAAGTCAAGGTTGCATGGTTGTCTGTCTTGCCCTTAAAGTTAGTGTTTACAATACAATCTGATCGTGTGTAATATCACCAGGCGGCCATTTCAAGTGTAGTCAAATGTTTAAAGAAGTACATCGCTCTTATTCACGGATACTAACCATACCGATACTCGTAAACTTCCAGGGACTCTCGCATCCAAGAATTGCTGTATGAGGAGGCACGCTATAACGTTGTGACCGGCCGATATCCGCTCGAGAGCGCGCAAGCCGTCATGCTCGGTGGACTGCAGGCGCGTGTGCAGTTAGGACCCTATGACCCACACCGCCATACTGCCAAATTTTTCAGGTGTGGATTGATTATGAAACAGCAAATATTGGTAGACTTTACGTCTTCTTTGCTGGAAGCTGCAGTCAGCTAGGGTCTTACAATTGGTGCCGCAAATTCTTAAAGAAAAGAAAAGTAACATACGAGGATACCTGTCCGGTTTTACAAGTTGTAGAAGACTAAACCGTTTACTACAGAAACGTAAAAATCATTAAGTGCAGAGCTGCTTTCAAAACTCCGGCTTAGATGGTGGAGTTTTATTTGCCTTAACTTTCTTGCTAGTGCAATTTGTACTCAGTATAGTAAAAAAAATAGTGTAATCAATGGGCCAACTAGTCCATCAGACCAGACATTCTGGTTTCAGAGAGCACCAAGACAAGTACCTCCCGGCGCACGCTCGCTCGGGACGCTGGGCGGCCCTGCTGCCCGCGGGGCGCAAGGGCAGCCCCGAGGCCAAGCTGCTGGAGCAGGCGCAGCGCCCGCCCGCCGCGCCGCCGCGCAAGCTGCGACACAAGTACTTAGCGCACTGTCGGACCACGCCGACTTACGGGTGAGGAAAAACTGTGATAACCATCACCATGAATCGCATGAAGAATAAACTTGTAAAAAATAGTAGGAGCAGAACTTGTTAATGTCCTGGGCATCTCCAATCCTTCTCTAGTCTCGAATTAAACAAATTAGAATACTTACGTTATCCAAACTTTTTATGCTTTGATTCAAATCCGTCTTACTTCCGTAAGTGTTTTCTTTTACTACCCTCCACTAAATTGGACCGAATGTACAAAGATTGACCACATAAGTGATTCTTATCTTCCACAGGGCAGCGTTCTTCCAGGGTCAGATAGAGCAGCCAGTCCGCAGTCTTACCAGTCTGTTGACACACGAAGACATCCCGGTGTTGGTCGCAGTCAATGCTAACGGCGTTTACGTCATCGACGACACTGAGAGCGTAAGTTGCTTTTAAATGTGTTCTGTGTATATTAGCGGCTTTTGCTAATGGCGGAAATACATATTGTCTCTCCGATTAATTCAAATTAATAAATAAAATGACAATAAGAAGACTGGAGACAGATCTCGTGATTCATGTTTTCGCACTGTCGCTTTCGCAACGTTAAGCAGGAGAATTAATTTTTGGAGAGAAACTAAACCTGACATGTTGTTGTACCTAATCAAAATTAGGTTAAAGGCCAGCGTATAGAGACCATCGGCCTATTAGTTGGATAATTTGTCACTAGTGTAACAATATGTGAGCGTCTAACTTCATCCTCAGCCTCGTAGAATGAAATTATACTTATCTCCTGAATTCTGGTATTTGTGAATTCTAAGAATTATCGTCGACCAGAAATTATCGCGGTGACTACTACGTGCCCGTGTCAAACATCACAAAAATTTTTGGGCCCCATAATAGTATTTATACTCTGATACTGCCGTATGACCCTTTTTACTACACAATGTCACAATTTGGTGGAGGTGCGGGGATCGACCCCTCTAGGCTGAAAAACTAAAAATGAGATTGACACTAGACTAAACCGTATTTAAAATGAGACAATGTTGGTGGTTCGCAAGGAATTTTGATTAAGTAAAAGTTCATTTACAGACTGTACTACTGGGGCTGCTTTATGAAGAGCTATCGTGGGACATTGGATTGCCTTCGGATGATAGCGAGGACTGTCTACCTTGTCTATTCCTGCAATTCATGGTCGTGGAAAATGGACTGCGGGTCTCTAAGATATTACAGGTGCATATCTATAGACAATTACTGACGGCGTATTACCACTACTACGCGGCACTACAGACCAAAATAAGTTTAGGTTGTTAGATCTTCAGTAGGCCCGAAGGGCCAAAAATACCCAAAAGTAGGAGCTCCGCTTTCGCGTCGACTATGTTAAACTTGATTTTGAAATAGAAATCTTTGGACAGTAGTGCCACTCAGTAGTGCCACGGGAAATAAAGGTTACTGGCATTCTGTTCATGCCTCTTAAATAAATTAGCTGTAATTTAAATTTCATGATATGTCGAAATCTAATTATACCAACATAAGACCACCAACATACTTAATTCTATGTTAAATGCACCAATAAACTTGGCTCTTTACTTGCGGTGGCCAATAGTTCCCGCCATTGATGGAGTTGGCAGCTCTAAAACTATCTCCTGTCGCCAGGTATTCTCAAAGCAAGCAGTAATGATGGACACACTTATCGAGCACTTCGCTGGCGAGTACCGGAAACGACTCGGCCAAGAGACGCCCAGTGATCACGCCAACTACGAATACCATTCCGGTACGAGCTCATGACACCCTGGTCCAGTCCAGCTATGCGATACTACGTTTGGTGATGAGTGTAAGGCCTGACCTAAGACTGAATGAGTAAAAAGTGTGTCTTCCAGCATCGATTTAATCAAAAATCATGTGCAGTCGATTCTGTACTCAAGACAGGTGGTTAGATTTTTTTTTTCGTCTGTTCTAAGTCGTAGTCTCTGATCTCGGCTTTAATCCTTAACCAAGAAAATTGATCATTAAAATTTACATAGCTAAATGTTTTTATTTTAGCAAAATATGCTTGCGTTTGACCACGATCACGCCAGCAAGGCTAGCACAAATGCACGCGACGCAGCTCTTGCGCGCTCTTGTGCTAGCCGTGTTGATGATAAGCAAAGATGTCTTATTATTAAGGGCCTGTTTCACCACTCTTTGTTAAGTTCCAGTGATCTTAAGTGTCACTTACCTATGATGACGTCACTGTTTCTTTCTTAGTAATAAATAGAGACGGAATCATAGATAACTGACACTTAAGATAACTGGAACTTAACAGAGAGTGGTGAGACAGGCCCTAAGCCTACTTTAAATGCTAAATGAACGATATCTTTTATTCTTCTGAAATGTGGCTAGGTCAAGATTTAACCACAATATTGCCTATTTCCCATAGATTCCGGCAGCATATCTCTCCCACCGCTCTCGCGTCCAGACTCGCCTCAGCGGCGACTAGCCAATAAGCTGTCCCGCTTAGCGCTGGCAACACACGACGGCCGCGGCAACCTGCTCGGCGGCGCCGGCGACTGGAACACCGGCTTCCATCACCCCATGCCTTCATGGATACTGCCCAAACATTAGTGGCAGGAAAGCATTTGAAATACTCCTGCATCCGACTGCCGAAGAGGTCACTCCAATGGTGCTGGACTATCGTCCAGTCCAGTGCGTCTGCGTTGAGTTTGCCAACTTATCATCAAGAAAGTGGTCTCGCCATCAGATGATAAAAAGTGACCTAGGTGTTGATATAATATCGTGATGCGCATTTAGTGACCAGGTTTTTAAAAAGACATCAATTAATACGAAAGTTGGTCTTGTGTGCTGAAGTTGGAATGCGAGGCTGTAGGGTAAAGAAAAATGACAGCTCTAATCAATTTTGTCAATATGGGGCCGTCCATTTATCATTGTGATGTTTTTTAGCACTTTCAACAACCCAGCTTGGTGATACGTGGTGAGTTTTAAAACTAACCGTTCCCCCCCTTCCCCGTCCAAAATCACGTGTATTTTTAGTACCCACAAAGAATGTTAAATTTTTTAGAATATTATCTTTAAATACAGGTATAAAAGGCGCGGGAACTTCGCTCGTTGACTGGCAACGGCGAGTCAAGGTCACACTACATGCCGCTTTTTGGTTTAAAAATCGCGCGTTTGACGAATAAATAAATACACATGATATCTTACTACACCTCCCGCCCCTCTTGTGATATTTCGTGATTTTTGCCGAACCCCCCCCCCCCCCCCTTTCGGAGCCTCACGTGATTAATGGACGGCCACTAAGTACTTAGCTAGAAGTTTTAATTTGAGTTGACGATTTCGAATGGTGTTATCGAGGTATGATTTCAAAAATCGTTCACGTGATGTTTTTGATTAGAAACCCCTGTGCTCCGAGGTTTTCCTGATGGTGACTGTAAGATTTGGAAATGCGTGATATTTATACGAATCTCAATTATAATTAAACAAAAGTTATGGAACATTCTTGTTTTATTTACTAATTAACAAATCGTGTCGCAAATAAAATACAATGTAAATGCTACAATAAAACATTTGTGTATTAGAATTCAACATGAACGATGGACGTACAATCAGCGTCATATAGTTTGAAGCATACCATAGAAATAGTAGGTATGGTGTGTTGAACTTTCTGGTTTGGTTCATACTATATGACGCTTACTGTACCTAATCTAAATTACGTTAGACTAGATAAATAAGACAAATATCTATATATATTACGTATAACATAACAATTGTTTAGGTGTCTATAACATCGATCAGCAATGTTGCTTGAGCTCTATCACAGATTTGATCTACTTGTGCTGGGGAATACCCATTCTACCACAATAGGCAGAACTCAATACTATCGGTTGCAATGCGAGTTAACATAGCAACATTTTCTATCAATTGGCAAAGGGGTAGCTTACAGGATATTTATTTTCCCAATAATAACACAATGTTCTTTCTAGAAATCTTCCAAATAGTTACTCCAAAAATTCCTACATCCCAGGGCGTTTTATCTTATACCGTAATGGTGTTTGACCTTGTTGAACTCTTTGAGCAACGGATGCTTGTCCAGATAGTCCACGAGGACCTTGAACCTTGGGGCGGAGAGGTCCTTGTGGCGCGTCAGTCGAACCTCCAAAGTGTGCACGCGGAAGGCCAGTTCAGCACTGTGGAAGAATATGGAGCGCTTAAAATTAAAAAAAAGGTGTAAAATAAAAGGTGATTTGGAATTCCGTATTCATAATGACTAGAATTTGGAATAAGCAAGTGTGCTTAATAATCATGGCGAAGAAATTTAAGAAAACCCTTCTTTTCTGATCTACCTAATGGTGTGGGATTTTAATTTTCAGGGACTTGTAAGGTTCCTATGCGAAATATTAAGTAAAATATCCACAATTATTTGTTACTGTTAAGTGCCTCCCCCCTCACGTCTGATTAGATGATTTTGGTTTGGTTTGTAATTTTGGATAGGTAGGTACGTGAAAACATTCACAGCTATCTGCAAGTTAACGAGTGATAGGTAGTTGCTTAAAACTTAATATGTAATAAGGTACTCCCACCCCCTAAAATGCACGCATCGGGTGTTTTTTTGTTTCTGATAAGTATTTGGTTATTTGAGGAAGGTAAGTCGCTACTTTTATAATATAATTATGTGCTCAAGTTAATTACTTTTGCTATTTCCTAAGGTAGTAAATCAAGTACGTTCATAAGAGCTTAATCAGATCATACACGGAAAGTCAAAGAATGTTCACACTAAAATTAAGGTCCTCAAAATCAAGATGCATTAATTAAATATAAATTTATCAGATTAAACTACACTACAAGAAATCAAAATTATAAAAAATACCAAATCAACTATGGTCGATTGTTCTGGCAACACTACAGATTCGAGTAGCTGTCAAAAATCATCGCCTTTGCCAGGCTAGAATCAATATCTCTCTAATCTGTGGTTAGAATCGCCAGTCGACACTACAGATTAGTACAGACTACGTGTGTGTAAGAATTTTTACCGTTTGTTTTTATTATTTGCATGTTTAACACAAATCATTACGACTTTTCTTTTCCTTGAGTATTTTGGTGAGTAAACATAACTAACTTAACCAATATTTATAAATTGACGTACAAACGCTGTATTTCTAATGCTTGCTTACTAACCTCAAAAATAAATGGATTGTATTAACAAAACGCTTCGATTCGGCTTTGATGAATTATAAATATGCACAAGAGAAAAATAATTATAACAGCGTATATTTGCTGTTATTTATATGTATTTTAGTTTAATTTTAATAGTTTTATTTACCTACCACTAAGTTAATAAAATTCGAACCAGATTTATTTTGTTTCAGAATCAATGCCCCGACAAAAAACAAGGCTAAATTTGAGTGAGGAAGAGAAGAAAGAATGGCGACGCGAGCAAAAAAAGCGTAGTATGCGTCAAGAGCGAGCTAAATTGGATGCTGTAGCTATTGAAGAAAGACGCCAAAAAGACAGGGAAAGATACAAACGGAAGAAAGATAACGGTTTAATAAATACAATCCACGATTTTCCATTTAAAGAACAGCAGCAAATAAGAAAAACTTGGCGTGAGAAAACAAAAATTAGACGCGAAAATGAGAAAATGAAGAAATGGGCTCTAGCAAAATTGCAGGAAAATGCAGCTTCTTCTAGTACTAGTTCATCTAGAATAGCAGTTACAGCACAAACCCAATTAGTTATTGATGCCCTAAGGGCTCAAAATACACTAGTGAGCTTAGTAGAAAAACGTAAGTCGCCAAGTACTGTTTCTAGCACAGAACTTTATCCAGCTCATTGCAGTCCAGGTGCTAACACTCCTGTTCCTGTTAGTGAAGCTTCATCGCGAAGTGAACTTATGACAACTGTTGTTATTAAGGAAGAGACTGATATTTAAAATGTTTGCCTCACAAAACTCAATGTGTATATAAGTGTTGCTCTTTGCATTTGAGGACAAGCCAATTGTAGGTAATATATGGCTAACATTTTTTTATATGGCTGACTTTTTTTATATAGCTATATCTATAGCACGCGTCACGGAATGACGAGGATCCGGGTTCGATTCCCGGCCATAGCTTTACTTTTCGGATTTTTCTATGTGTTCTGATTTTCACAGACATTTAGAAATTAGCTATATCTTACTTTAAGTTTTACTTTAAGGTTTTACAATTAAGTGAAACGGTTTACTTATTTTCACGAATATGTATTTTCCTAAAAAAAATGGTAGCTGTGGTAGCTCCCTTTTGTAAGAAAAAATGTATTCCCGTATTATACTATACTCTATGGCCTAGTTAGTTAGTTAGTTAAAAACATTCCAAAATAAACAATAATTTTATAGCAGACACAGTTTTTGTTTTACCAGATTCATTGACAGCAATGCGGTCGCAATGCGAGAGGAGGATAACGACCACCCGAAAACGGACAGCGATACCAAAATCTTGAGCTACGACCGCAACTTCCTCAATCCATAACTGCGCTCCTACAATACCCCAAGTTTCAAGTTTGAAGGGTCAAAAAATGACGTTTAGGGGGTGAGGGGAAAGGTGAGGGTGACTTTTTGACACTTGAAACTGATAATGGAGGAGCGCCATAAAATAACAAGCTACTTTCTAACCAAGAAAAACGTACACTACACGTGCTCTTCACGAACGGAAACCTAAAGGACAAAAAAAATTGAAAACTTTCACTTACCTGGTAGCAAAGTATGCGCTCTCCTTCTCTGGCGTGAGAATATACTGGTTCGCCAAGTACCACAGCCGCTTGTTCTTGTATTCAGTATTCAACTGAAAAAATAAGTTTATTGTTAGCCCACATTTACTACTATTTTAAGAATAATTTTCAGCAAGCGACTTTCCGTGCTCTTGATGACTACATTAGTATTTATAGCGGCAGCACAAAAACAATATTTATAAGAGCGCCATTTTCTTCATAACCATCACATATTTAACATGAATATTTGAGATCGCAAAGCACTATTTATAATGCTTTTAAATAATATGTAGCTATGCATGTTTGTATAAATAATTCTGTAGGTATAGATTTAACCGTTATTTTGTGGGAAGTTCATGCTAAACTATAAATAGATAACTCTACTTTCCTACCCCGCGAAATAATTGGAAAAGCCATGTATTTTTTATGCAGTATTCCCGCCGATGTACAACAAATAAATGAAAAAGCTTCGTACCGCATCAAACCTCTCCTGCACTATAATCTGCCGTTGCAGCTGCTTAGACTTGAAGTCGTTCACACATTGCTCCCGTATCAGCTTAGCTTCTTTCATGCTCAGCGGGGCTCCGGTGCCGTGGCCTGAGCCAAACATGCGCGCGAGGTACGGCGCAAGAGGATCGATCTCTGCCTCCTTCTCACGTTCTGTCACTTCAGCCTTGATGGCTTCCTGGAAACAAAATACACAATATGATTATGAAGCAAATCACGAGGTGGCGGAAATTCTGAAAAACAGTGTCAGCGGTTGTATTCCCAAATTAAATGTTCATATCGTGATATCTCGCTCACACTTAATGTTTAAAGAAAGGAGAGGAGAGTAAGAGGGTCTGTATGATACCAACTTCGAATTTGAGGTATTGCTATTGTACTGCTATTGTGATTAGGTACTAGGTTGTGACAAATACCACTACCTAATAATAATCAAATCAGAAGTGTCATTTTGTTTATATAGATTCAGCAAGTTTGAATTGCACCCGCGAGGCTCAATCGTGAATGTTTGAGGACTTGCATTTGCAAAAGTGAGGGTACCTGTTCCATCCACCCTTTCCTAGCAGCCACATTTCTTTCAGTATCAAAAAGAGCCACGCTCAGCATCGGCTCTAGCAGCTCCCTGTGCCTCTCTCGCAAGTACGTGGTCACATCAGTCTCCCTATCTCGTATGTGCTTGCGCGTCTTGTACTCCCAGTCCATGTTGTCGCAGAGTGCAAGGTAGACGTTGAGAGGGCGCGGTTGCTTGGCGCAAGGATCCGCCTGAAATCATCCAAAATTCCATTTCGATCCTTATTCCCTCCCTTAGGTGGTCAGTACTCATGAGAGTATATCTGACTACCGTTCGAATATGGAATATTGCGATGAACCGCAGAGCCTCTTTATCAACATGTCCGGATTGTCCGGCAAGGAATTAAATACAAATATTTTCTCAATTTAATCACTTGTAAAATACAATTTACGTATACTCGTATTTTGATAAACAGGCTCCACCAAGAATTAAGTGGAACGTACGATGTAACCCGAAGTTTTATCAGGATAGAACAGTATCCGCCCTCCAGTCTCAGCTAAATTCGGTTTTATGTAAAACCTTGTGTTGTTCGTGACGAAATTGTATGCGTAGTGGCTGAGTAGTTCTATAGTCTCCTCATCAATGTGGAATATCTTCTTCCACACGTCGTCTTTCGCTTCAAGGGCTTCGTTGCGGCTATACTGCTCTGTTATGGTTTTTAACACACGTTGGTGTTCCGTTTTAGAGCCTTCCGTGTAAACTATGAGACGAGACTCCAGCCTGGAAGTTGGGGAAGATATTCAGAGGGCTGCCACAAAACCTTAGTTAGTCGATACTCCAGTTCATAGAAAATTGTCGTTTGAAGTACTTATGTAATATATGAGCCCGTTGAATAGCTTAAACTTTAAGCAAAGGTGTGTTCATATTTTTTGGACCTTAAATTTTTATCTTGGTGGAATACACCGAGTTTTTTAAATTTTGATTCGACAGCAGAAAGTCAAAGGTAACTCTACCTTGTTCATTAACTGTAGATTAAACATAACAAACATATTTAAAAAAAAACTGTGACCTGAAGCGTGGGTAGAAAATAAGCAGGTAAGTACTTTCAGTTCATAAGTTTAATACTGCATTTGTTTAAAAAAACATTGCTAGTTTTTTAAGTTTGCCGACTACTGTCAACACTCGGTTAGGTAAATTCTAAAAAACTTAAGGACAAATAAGGTTAATGCAGAATTTATTGATTTAATTAATATTATAAGATTACTTGTCTTCTCTTCTGGTGTAATACTCGTCGAAGGTGAGCGGCGTGCAGACGAGCTTAGTGAAATGGTCTAAACGGGCGTAGTAATTAAACTCCAGAGTGCGGACTGCCTCCACCGACGTGGGCATAGCGTCGAATGAATACTCGTGCCCTGTACGAGGCAATATTAATAATAATTCTCGAAAAGATACTCCGTCAAGATGATCACGACCCTCAACAGTGAGAATACCGACGCGAGGAGGAAGACGAGTACGAGGCAAACAAACATTTAAACTGGCGAATTTGGGGCTATTCGGAGTCTCAGGGTCACGACTTCGCCGCCCCCAAAAGCGTAGACATTCACTGCAAATCTAAAAGTAGAATTTACGGAAACTTCAGAATGTAACCCCCCAAACTTTGACTTCTTATATCATATGGGAGAGATACAATCGTATACCAAATCAAACTATTGATAACATTTACTTACGAATTAGATGTTCCTTCCTGCCAATACCGAATTTTTCATAAATAAATCTCTTTTTGTAATCGATTTTCACGTATTCCATCAAGTCCACCCTGTGTTTGTACCACTCGTAGCTGAAAAATATCAAGCGTTAACAATAAATTATATAAATATGCGGCAGTATAAAAATAAACAAGGTAGAAGTGGAGTGGAGATCAAAGTCTGAACCTTCTTTCCTTCTGTAATACCTTTCGATCTTCATTGGAATTTGCCAATTTGTGGTTGTATGTTAGAAAATGCAAGGCTTTTCCAACCGAGGCAACGGGAGGTCAAGGGGAAGGGGAGGCCTACTATGTCCAACAGTGCACGTCCTATGGCTGGTATGGTGATGATGATGATGATGAACGTTGATCAAACTAGTCTCAGCATTGATAGTCTTTCGCTTTCAAAAAACATTACGTAACTCACGTCTATTGACAATACTTGCTGTGCTGCTGAAAGGATATTGAAGAAAAAACGAACAAGCGAAACCCAGGTGTAACCGCTGAGAGCTGAGACTAAAATGAGTTCAAATCCAAAAGGAATCCTAGTAGATGAGAGATAAACATTGTTTCATGTGGGTATGAGCAGGAAATTTGTCGTCCACGATTATAAAGGTAAATTTTCATGAAAGTAACCAAGAAAACAAATGACGTTCATTATGCAATTATAGGTTCTTGCCAGTCAAAGGTTTCCTTTTGTAGTTTCGAGCGTTTTTTACAAATTTATGAGACCAAGTAAATTTTCAGGGCGCGTTCTTTCATTTCCACCGACATTGAACTAAAAAGGTCACATCATAACCAAATGTTAAGCATTACGTCATCACGGGCACAGTCAAAGCGTAGTCTTCGAAGATCTTGATCCTCTTGATGATGCCATCCTTCTCGGAGTAGGGCGAGAACTTCTCCAAGAGAACCTTCTTGTAATGAATCACTTTATGGCTGCCAGGGTACCGCTGCTCGTACTCTAAAAAAAATATGAAAACACGTAGCTTTTACCCCCGGTTTTGCTCACGCAAATATTGAGTATTTCATCCCGTGGGAAAATCGGGGTAAAAAGCGCCTATGTTATTCCAGATCCGGACGCTCAGCTATCTACACACAAAATTTTATCCAAAACATCCAGCGTGAAATAGTAACAAACAAACAAACCTTCGTAATTAAATATAATTCATATAGATTACGCTAATAATATCACGATTTGTATTGAAACCAAGCGTGCTGACTTTTTACCACTTCAGTGACGCCGCAGCCGATATTTAGCGACGGGAAATCCAAACCGATTTAAAAACACCGATGCCCCTCCGCCCGTTACAGTTGAAACGATTCAACAGGAGCCGTTGCCCTATAAAATGTCTTCATATTTTCAAAGCGTATATGGAACAAAACGTCGACGCTAGTTCGGGGTTCGGACACACGAAGTATATGCATTTGCTCAATCTGGTATATTTGATATCTGTGGTTACAGCGTATATCGTACCATCAGGGATTAAATCAAGTTTCTCAACCCAACTGGCAGGCACATCTAGATGCTTCTCAGTGTGGAAAGCCGTCGCTGGATCGTCTAGGTCGACCGCACCCATATCGCGTCGATAGTTCGGCTCGCCGGCCAGCAGGTGCTCCCAGCACTTCAGGTCGCAAAGGTCATAGTTTAGCTTGCCTAGTCCTTGCTCGCAGCTTTGGAGGTTCACCTTGAAAAGAGACGTAATGATATAAACTGCTTACATGCATACCGTCACGCCTCTTTCCCATAGAGGTGAGCAGAGACTACTTTGTTCCACTTGCTACGATCGTGGCATACGAGTACCTCTTTCGCTTCATCTACATTCATCAATCTCTTCATACGTGCTCGTCGGTTTAGGGTACTCTTGACCTGAACCGTTGTCAAAACGTTTCCAATTTGGTGACGGAACGAAGCTAATAATCTACTATACCCAAAATTAGATAGAAATAACGAAATAGCAGTAACTTTGACATGGCACTTGCCTAAGGCGCATCGCAACCCACAAAGTAGGTACTTACGTAATAGTTCTCATGATTGTAGATGCTGTCTATACCCTGGTACTGTGGCGCGTCGACCTGATGCCCCACGCCCTCGCTGGGTTCTATGAAGAACGGTTCCTCGACATCCATGAAGCCTGGCAGCACTATCACCCAGGCGTGCGTCCGCCAGTTGTCGACTTTGTCCGGCGGGGGCGCTTCTAATTCCTGGCGGAAGATAAAGGTTGGTGCTTCCGAATGAACGATAATTTGGCTTCCCGATTTTTGTGTTTATTTTTATATTTCTAAACGATACTGAAATCCGGAACACACGGAACAATCCGAAAATCAAAGCTATTGCTGATCAAACTTGGATCCTCATCAATCCGTGATGCGCGATTTTACCCCTACACCCCCATATCAGATGGGTACAAGTAAGGTGGGTTGTAAGTCTTCGAATTTTTCTATCTGTACCAGCTATCATGTCATTTCCTAGCAAACATTGTATCCAAGCGCCATCTGTATGAAATGTGTCTCAACGACTCAATTACAAAGTCCCGTGGAACATCTACTGCCGACCAAACCAAGTAAGAGAGATGACGCTATTTTCAATGATAAATACTACAAAACGAATAGAGAAACATCACTTTTCCACTCTACCATTCATGGAGTTAAGGAGACTTTACCGCAATCTTCCTGAGCCGCTCATTTTCAACCTTGTCGAGCTTGCCCTGCGCTATCGCAGCCTCCTTCAGCTCCATCTCCACGCAGTACTTTGACGTCATGTCCGGGAGGGGCACCAGCCGGTATCGCGGCTCCTCCGTCGGGGGCGGCGGGGCCTCTACTTTCTGGAGAACCATCAGGACACAAAGGTCAGATAAACTTTCTTGGCACTTACCTAGTTATAATTTGGAACCTTTGATTTTTTGACAATAAATTTTATAATTTAAATATACTACCAGATTGTTTGAATCTTTGTGTGCGTGCGCTCTTTTGCTCAAGTGTGCATTGTTTGCACGTCCTTGTGCTTAATGTGCGTGCGTGCGCGCGCTCGTATATATGTTGCCTACGGCGAGCTGTAGTTTACCTCACTTTACCATTCGCAGAACTCCGTCCATACTTCTTATTTGATTTAAAGTAGGTATACGGAAAAGAAATGAAGTATAGTGCACAAAGTCTCACCGGGTTTTCGTCGGGTATATCCGGACAGATGGTACGGTACCGGATGGCCATGCACACGTCGCGCTTGGCGCAGCCGACGACGACGTAGGCGTCGTATCCGGCGCCGACCAGCCACGATACGGTTAAGTGCGCCAGCTCAAACGGGTTCGCTTTCCGCCGGACGATCGCCGTATAAGGTGACATTATTCGCTCCGGCTGTGATAAAAAAAGTGAATCTAATACATACGAGTATTTAGTACATATTTTAAACCATCCTTACTAGTTAAACGTTTGTTTACTGTATTGTTGGGTATTATTATTATTATGATCAAGCATAACGCCAAAGGAAACGCTTTGCTAGTGTGGGGACTTTATTTAACTCTTTAATTTCAATTAAGTAATTTGTTTAATTGCGGCCATTAGTATTACACATAGTACGAGAGCCCACGACCAAAATTTTTGTCTCATAGCAATACGGCCAAAACCGCATCAAATCGATAGATACGATTATCCTGAACTCGAAAATACCAATATCAGACATTTTCCGCGTAGCGTTTGATCTGACCGAATTTTCAAAATTGTCAAAGAATTTTACCGAACTGCATCATAGCAATATGTCTGATTTGCAGACTGTAGTTGAATGATAGTTCTGAGATACCGGAAACATATTTTTCAGACGTTAGTGGTGTAGCGCAAACCCGTAAAATCACTTAAAAAAATTAAAAATGAGACAAAAAAAATGTCTCATAGCAATACGTCTGAAAATCTTTTTTATTAGTAAATTTTGGTTATTTGATGCGAACAAAACAATTTTCAGACGGAAATGTGAACGCATTAAATTTTGAGACCGTTTTGAAAATGTTAACAAATTTTACCGATCGGTATCATAGCAATATGTCTGAAAATTGTTGGACATGATAAAATAAGTTGTCCACATGTGCAAAAAAATTATATCAGACAAATTAAGTGTAGCACCTTCTCTATCAGACAACTTTTCGATACTCGATAAAAATCGTATTGAGGCATCTTGAATTCTCTGTTACAAACCAATGAATACGTTGCGACCCTGAATTTATTAGATGATAATTAACAAAGAATTTACCCGATTCTTGAATATCTATGAAGGCTGTCAATTTAAAAAAACATTTAACAGAGGCGTCGGCCAGGCGACTCCGAAACGTTATTTTCGTTTTTGGGAGTATATGCTACACTTAAAGTGTCTGAAAACAGGTTTTTGGTAATCCTGGCAGCAATACGAAAAGTTTAATTTTTTTTTTATCCGTATTGCTATGATACAGGTCGGCTAAATTTTTTGACATTTTCAAAAATGCGCTCAGGCTATATGCTACGCGCAAAATGTCTGAAAACAAACTTTTTCGTAATACAATTATAAAATCTATGTACATTTTCACTATCAGACGTATTGCTATAATACCGACTGCCTTTTTTTTTTGACACAGCAGAAATGGCCTCCCACGCTGTTGCTACACTTTCGACCGTTACTACACACCTAGTCGGGTTCAGAATCATACAATCTAACGATTTTATAGGGTTTTTGCCGTATTGCTATGAGACATGGTTTTGGTCGTGGGCTCTAGAACTAACATATATGTGAAGAAGCTCTGTGGCTAAGACAGTGCAGCATAGTAATAAGGTTCTCATTCCATTAGCCTCCTTTGGATACGTAAATTCCTCTAAAAAATAACAGATGACGCTGAGCCCCTTGTGATGGCGTTTAACACCGACGCACTAAAAGAACAAAAGTACGACGAAAACCCTAAAAGACCACGTGATTTAAGCTTAAGCGAATAGATGGCGTTGTCCGTTACGCTAAGGCATCCTTCATTGTAAAACATCCACACGATGGGTCCCAAACGAATCAGGAAACGGGAAAAGTGAAAATAGGATAGGAGTCAGGAGACGTCGTAACGACATACTCATTCAATAGATGGCGCTTGTAGCCGCAAAAACAAAACTAGGTCAAACTTTTCTAGGAACCAAAAGTTTAACCCTCTTATTCATAAACTCTTGCTAAGCTTCTTTTAGTTGATATTTGTTTGTCTTCATCTGTCACTTTGAGATTAGTCTTTGACTGACACTGACATAAACCAACAATATATTTTTTTTTATGAATAAGGGGGTAAACTTTTAATCACTATCGATATATTGTTTAAGTTATTTTTCACATTTTGCAATATTGTTACTTAAATAAATAGACCAAAGAGTTATTTTGGTGCCATGTCGTTTATTTGCATTTCGCATCCCCGTTGGACTTCTAAATGACTTTGTAAAGCTGTTTAAAATTTTGTTAAAAAAACAAAGCCCTTAGGCCTCTACTATACCCCCACGTTTATTAACAATAGTGCAAATAAAATCATTGATTTAATTTCCTAACCCTACTCAACAAATCCGTATACAACCAGCTGTCATCACAATAACAATCCTCTTAAAAACTAGCCCGATTCATGAACGGAAACTTTGTTTATTCATAACATTTTTCAGGCGAACGTAAACGTTTTCATTGTTGCGGTAGGGAGGCGCCCCTTCCCATTCCCCCCCAAATTGAATCCAAAGTTGCGGAAACAAAGTCGCCTCCAACTTTGGCGACTTCGGACTTTCACTCTCGCTGCCAACTTTTAAACGTTCGCTTTTCACTTTTTTTTCGCGTTGTTGTTTTGTTTTGTACACTCGTGCAACAGGTACAAGTCTTGCGCAGAGTTTTTTTAAAGACTTATAAGACATTATCTATCGATTAGGTACAAGATAGCATATTAACGCGATTTAAAAAATATGGTCAAAATTAAGGGCAGAAATATTAAAAATTAACATGTTTCGGAGTCACATCTCGTAACTCTAGCCTAATTTTCGAAAGCAAAAGATTTTTTTTTCTGTTCTCAGAAACAGGGTTTTAAATGATCTCATAGTGTGTATTGGATTGTATGAAAAATAATTCATACATACATACACAAATCACGTTTTTATCCCTTTCGGGGCAGACAGAGCCTAAGGTAACGAGATCTAAAGGCCACGCTAAAAACAATTCACTGATAATATTTTACAACCTTATAAAACTATAAGCTACTGTTTGTATGTAAGCTAACACTAATAACAGTAATACGTAGATTTCAATGGCGTAGCAATGCTACGAGGCGTAGCGCTCGTAGCATACCACGTGTGCTTAGACTTACCCCCTTATTCATAAACGCTCTATAGGCTTCTGCTAACTTAGCAATCGTTTGTCCTTATCTGTGAAAGGTAAATGTCAAAGTGACAGATAAGGACAAACGATTGTTAAGTTAGCATAAGTCTACAGAGCGTTTATGAATAGGGGGGTTAGTTTCGCTATGTCAAGCAAGAAATAAAAAAAGTACGACCAATCGTCCATTCACTTTTTAATTCATTAACGTTTGCTAATTTAACAATTGTGACACGCTGAATAAGACTGTGTTTCTGAGCACGTACGTTAGACAACATTACATAATAGGTAGTACGTAACATGTACTCCTACAGTACCCGGCCATAAAGATAGCACTTCGGTTTTTAGAAAGAGACAATTAGTATCAAGTTAGAGCGAGACAACGCTCTACGTAGCCGAAATTAGCCGAGATTTATAGCACAGGCCTTCTCTTATTTGGACAGTTCAGAGGACCGTTAGTTCCCACGAAAATTCCAAACACTTAAAAGAATCTTATTAATTTTGCTTGTTTACGCGCGTCCGCAACAATTAGGGCTGGGCGCACGTCGATATCGATTATCAACGCGCGGTTATCGATACTGACCGGCTCCCACGTTCTCAGCCCCCGCTGGCGCGCCATTACGCATTAGGGGAGGATAATTATTTTGCTTTGTTGTTTTTTTTTTGCTTTGTTATTTTTTTCGTAATTATGGCTTGGCTACGCTTGTTACCCTATTAGTACTAAACTCGTATGTTGTTGGTCAATTATTTAAAATGTTACTAGTAATTTGTTGTGACTTAATCCTCTTATGGTTGGAGTATTAAACTATGAAAATGAAAATGTATTCATTTAACATTCAGGAGTACATAATGAGAAGGCTAGGGACCTCCTAGTAGGTATGCAAGATACCTGTAACAGAAGACCCCACTTCTCCAATAAAATGCAGCAAGGTAATCAGACAATATTTTTTACTATACTAGAACTTATCACGAGTTCAAGTCTAAACAAGACTTGTTGACGTATTGCCAGTAGGAAGTCGTTAGTCTTTTATTGATAAATTAAGGGTTAAATTTCTAATGTAACGTTTCTTTTATTTCGAATGAAAAGAAATAGCACTTTGCTTCATATGAATGTGTAAGATTAGTATTTCTCTGAATTTCATATGTACGTAATGTAAACAAGCCTATTTTACAGATAAACATAGTCAAGTTCATTCATTCGATGTAGTTTTTCGCCGTGGAGAATAAATTCGACCGATTGTGTTGTGACGGCGGTATTATTTTCATTCGGTAATTTTATTTTACGCCGGATATTGAAACGAGACTGAATCGCGTTTTAATTCCTTTTTATGTTTAAACAATTGCCATCAGATATTGGAGCAGGTTCGGCATTTCAAAATATCCGTACACTATTTAACGGCATTGGACCCTAATTTTATTTAGTTAAGTCAAAGTCTCAAATCCAGTTTACATCATGCAAGTAATTTCGTGCAACTAGAATTACACTGCGTTTGATTGATCACATAATAAAGCGTTAGCTCATTGACCACGCAAATGAAATTACTTGCATGATGTAAATTGGGCTTTAATTTTGTACATTTTTAATACAAAAGACTAATTAGAAGAAATAATACATTAATCTAATCTCCAGCCCATATACCTGCCACTGCTGGGCATAGGCCTCCTCTCAGAATGAGAGGGCTTGGGCTATAGTTCCCACGTCCCAGTGCGGAGTGGGAACTTCACACACACCATTGAATTGCTTCACAGATGTGTGCAGGTTTCCTCACGATGTTTGCCTTCACTGAAAAGCTCATGGTCAATTTCAAATGTAATATCGCACATAAATTCCGAAATACTCGAAAGTGCGAGCCCGGACTCGAACCCACAACTCTGCTTGAGAGTACATTAATTACAGTAAAATGGCAGCGTCATAAACACCTTGTTTAGACAACAAACTGTTCTCATAGTATTTAAAACAAACGCGAACGGGTCCGAGACGCTTGTGTTTTTTGGTGGTAAACGAGCGAGTAGATAAGTAATCACCACCACCCAAACCCGCAACACCAAAGGGATACAGATGCATTGCCAGCCTAGTACACTTAGATGGAATACCTTATGTGCCAGTAATTTACCACTTGCCACCAAGCAATGCTGCGTGGTGGCAGAATCAGTGACTAAGATGGTGCTAGCGAATCGGAAGGACCTTGCACAAGATCCTACCTTCTACTACGTTCGAGTCCGTTGACAATAATGATACCAAAGGCGACCTTTTGACTTAGGTACAGACGAGTAGTATCTATTAAGGTAGCTCTGTTAGATAGTTGGCATCAAAACGGACTGAGATTAAAGCTTATAATAACAATAAATTATCAACAAGCCTTACTTGCTCAACTCGCAATCGCCAACCGCCGCAAGCGCTGCTATCGCTCGAATAATTTACTGCGTTTTGATTGGTCATCCGCCCATTTACATAATGGGCCATTAGTGACTTTTTGTTTACGACCGGACAGAGTCCTGCAACTATGCCGACCAAAAATAGCCTATAACCACGTAAATTTCATACACTTAAGCCGTTTCAGTTCTAAGAAAGTATGCCGCGTCCAGGATTCCATTTGCATCGAATTTATCGAGCGATAACTTTCGTTTTGTCCTAAAGATAATCTGCCATCGCTCGATTTTCGATTTTAAGTATAATGAACAAGGTTGCGTTTAAGTATGGGCTTGCTAATGTGATACGAGCTTGTTTATGTTATTGGTGGCTATGTTCGCACCTAACCTTGAGACTGGCTAACTGGGCCATGGAATGCTTTTCCTTTATTACTTAACGGAGATTTACATTCTGAGAAAAAAACGTCACGATATGAACCAGATGGTTCAAATTATTTTCACCCTTTTTGCAATAATTTCAAAATTAAATATGTATATATATAGAAATGAATTGAAATAACTAAGACTGTCGCTTTTGCCGCTCTTATGTAAAACGCTTTAATGTTTTAAAATTTCCTGATTTTCATTTATAATTAGGTACTAATGCCACTTAACTGTCTGATCAAATGCCGAGTGATGTTCGTAAACCTTATACTGCTAATGTATGCAGCTTGATCTAAGTAATGAATGAATGAAGCAACGCATCAAGGAACTCCTGTTAAAATCCCACGCTCAATTAGGTAAGGTAGGCCCTCGAACCTCGACAAAGCGACGCGTGCAAAACAAAAACGTCCGCAAAACCCATCAATAGCGCAAATTCCACGAATATCTTTGACAAACGTAAACACGCAAAATCCCTCTAAAGGTACGCCGCGGTCTCAGACATGTGCGGGACATAAATTTGGCGAGCGTTGCCAAGGTATAGGGGTATAGGTAGAGGCCGGCTATGTACAATACATAAGGAGTATGTACGAAGCAACACGGGCGTCACTTATCCGCGCGGAGGATGCGGTGGCCGTCCGATCGCCCCCCTTTTTGCCACCCCAGCCACCCCCCACCCCTCGCGATTCATTAAGTCGGGCGCGGCCGGCGCGGCGGACGCGTCGCGGAGTCTCCGTGAATTCAAATTAGGGGCGGCTCGGACGTCGTGCGCTAGGCAGGGGTGCGAGTCGATGGTGATGTCGATGTTTTTATTCTGGATTTGTTTGAACTTATAAGTTCCATCTTTGTTTACGGCATCGACATGTATGTATATGATGCACAATCATCAATAACTGTATTTAAGAAACACATGTTTAATAATTATAGTGAGTACAACGTACTGTACTGTACGGTGTACCACCGTAGCGTGGCGGGTAGGTACGGTGTAGCTATGTTAGTGCCATATCCAAGCAAGCATAAACAAAGACTCTAGTTGCGTCTCTGGAATGAAGTGGCACTTTTCCCCATTTACACGCATGTCTGGCACTAAAACTCAATAAGTCGAAGAAATCAGTAATACATCCCAATCGAAAATTAATTTTGTCAACAAATAGCAACCGACGTGAAATTGCCAAAATTAAATTTAACAAACCTTAATGCACTATCAAATAAATCAAGAATTTTACTGCTTGATTTTATATGTTTACTTTTACAGTTTTGCCCATTACAAATTAATTTTCTAAACGACACTGAAAATTAGAATACATAGAAAAATCCGAAAAGTAAATCTATGGCCGGGAATCGAACCCGGTTCCTCGCCATTCCGTGATGCGTGCTATATCGTTACACCACCCATAGCAGGTTTTCTATTGTGTTCTCATTTTCTGTGACGTTTAGAAATTGAAGCCTTTAAGTAAATAATCAACGATAAAAAGACAATAAAATCTTTGAAACCTGACCAAAATCCCAACAACACTGTTATAAACCATCTACACAACTACTGTAACTACATTAACAAGTTTTTTACCAAATATTACAACATACCAATTCACATATATCTCACTCTCAAAAATCCCAAAACAAACTAAATTAAAACCTAAAAAATATCGATATCCATCGACACAAGCGGCGATTTAGCCGCATCACTACCGCCCTTTGTCTCGGCAAGACAGGCGCGGGGCGCGGGTGCCGGACGGAAGTCGCGCTCGCAACGCGCTAAATGATTCAAAACTCCGGACCCGACCTGCAAGATTTACGAGTACCCGGTACCCGCTGGCCGCTACCCCGCTACCCGCTACCCGCTACCCGAGTAGATTAAGGATGTCGCGATATTGAAATACTTACGCTGGAGTACTTGGATGCTGATAGGTTTTGATTATTTATAGTGTGGCTTAGTTTGAGGCACGCGACGGCGACGTTTACAGATTATTAAATAGGTGAAAGGTAAGTTCAAAAGTTAGCGTTGCATGGCTGCTTTAGGTGAGTTGTGAAAATGTGGTGAGGTAATAATTACAGATAATGATTCTGAGCGTAAAGGCTGACAAAGAGATGCATTATTTTGTAGTCTTGGACGTTTTTAAAAAACTGTTTCATGTTATGTAGTGCTCTTCTGTGACGATGTTCACTATTTTATATTGCTCCTACTCAGAATCACGAGCTCTTTCCGTTTTAACGGGACAAAACAATGACGCTAAGTTTTTTACCCATTTTATTTATTTATTTATTTATTTACTATTTTCCATGCACTTTGTATGGCGTAACGAAAAGGAAGAACATAAAAAAAAATATGAAGATTTCGGGGTTTTTCTTTCTTAGAGGGATGAAAAGAGCTCTTAATTCTGAGTTGAAACTGCATTCAATTCGTAGATAGGTAGTAAAAAATTTAGGGGGGGGTTTGATTTTTTTTTTTTTAATTTTATTGTTCAGATAGGTTCATCTTTAGACTGAATCTACACATGAAATAATGTTCACTTAGTAAAATTATAGATTCAGAGAAAGAAGCTTTTCATAACCCCGACTTTAATTTTCTTAAAATCGACTCACAACTATTATGTTATGTTCTGTTTTAAGTATAAAGTTATTATTAATTAAGTATAATGTCTTTGAACAAAACCCGATTGTACTGCAACTATGAACTAAACGCCTCGTAAATATACTTTAGCGAAGCAATCGCGCGATAAATCGCTTCGCGTGTCGCGCCGTGTTTTACTAGTTAATATTCTGTAGTCGGCCTTACGTGTCGTGTGTCGTGTGTCGTGTGGCGTGTGGCGTGTCGCGTGTCGCGTGGCGCGCGGGCAGCGCGGCAAACTGTAACCTACACTTACCGCTAAAAACAATTACAGGGTATTTGCGGTTCAATTACAGCACAATCAGTAATTACTTAATTAAAACTGTAAAAAAATGTGCTGGAAACAAATTTTATCGATACTTTTATTTACCTCATAGGCATAGTTTTCAGACCAGCCATTTGTCAAAAGATGGCGCCACACATGAAAAATCGAAATAGATCTCTAGCTGCAAGTTGCACCAAGCTACTTTAACAATAACATTAACCATAAGTAACAACTTCAAAATCTTCCATACAGTAGATTACATCGAAATCATTACAACCGTTTTCAAGATTTCAAAGTACACTTACGTACGAGTACTACGTCTAATTTACGTTACGAACTATTCCCGTCTGTTGATTTGATCCGTTTAGCCTAGTATAGTATTATTTTATTTGTGAATTGGTCCATTAAAGAGCTTAACAAGGGAAACATTCGAGCGACAACTTACATATCGATTAGTATTGTGTAGGTTTCCGCCCGTTCTAACCTACGGTGCAAATCGAAGATCTGACCAACAATCAAAACATACCAGCTCTGAGTTCGTCATAAACACTCTCAGGTCCTTCAATAACAAAAATACTTACTATAAAAAACTCTCAATACTTCATAGTATTGAAGATGACTAAGATAAGAAACTGGCTTTCGAATGAAAAAAAAAACCGCAACGAAATCATCCCATACACCTCTCTTTTTGTATCGGAGGCTAAAAAAGTATCACCCTCAATGCGCTAATCAGACTCAAGCTTGGCATGCTTATAAATTAGTTCTATTTATTATATTTTATTAATAGGTAGGTAGTCAAAGTGCTTCAATAAATACGCCCCGTATTAATTAGTTGTGTGCTTTAGTCACAGCATGCGGAAACTTGGTCCAGCAATGCAGATCGGAAAACAAACAATGAGTGAATGTGAATGAACCGTCGGCACTGGGACGGGGCATGGGAGGCATTATTTTACCCCTAATAAACATCGTTGGTGGCAATGAGTCATATAGATTATTTATTTATTTATTTGCAGAAAATGTTTACACGGCATTATAGTATCATTATAGTATCATTACTAACCACCAACCAACTGGACCAAGTTTCCGCATGCTGTGACTAAAGCACACAACTAATTAATACGGGGCGTATTTATTGAAGCACTTTGACTACCTACCTATTAATAAAATATAATAAATAGAACTAATTTATAAGCATGCCAAGCTTGAGTCTGATTAGCGCATTGAGGGTGATACTTTTTTAGCCTCCGATACAAAAAGAGAGGTGTATGGGATGATTTCGTTGCGGTTTTTTTTTTCATTCGAAAGCCAGTTTCTTATCTTAGTCATCTTCACTACATAGTATAAAATAAAGTCGCTTTTTCTGTCCTCATGTCCCGATGTACGCTTATATCTTCAAAACTACACAACGGATTTTCATGCGGTTTTTTTTATAGATAGAGTGATTCAAGTGGAAGGTGTATATGTATAATACATGCATAATATACCGTGCGAAGCCGGGGCGGATCGCTAGTTATATATAAAAATGAATCCCTGTATCCTTTGGTCATGGCATCACGTGCGAACGGCTGGACCGATTTCGCTAATTATTTTTTTGTGGTGATCGTTATTGCCAGGAGAAAGTTCTTATAATACAAAATTGCGGAAATAGAAGGAAAAAACTGGAACGGGGGCGAAGTCGCTGGCAACAGCTAGTGTTTGATAAAAATTGGTCCAGCCGTTAGTGTGTGGGTGGTTTTTTAAATATAAAATGTATGGTTATTGTTTGTTTTACCACAAGGAAAAATAACTTTGTGTTTCAGTGGTATGATCTTATATCATACGGTACTTCTTCGACAGATAGTTAGTTTTGTAGCTGAAATATTGTAAAACAACTACTATGTATTTGTATTATGATTAGGTACCTACTTGTTTTGTTAGGCGTTACTTTTTGCTACATTTTGTAACGTCAAGGGTAAGTAAGTATTCCATAGTGACATTTTTTTTTAACTTTGTTGTCTCCTGCTATTTAAAAGGTTCCACATTCAATTTTTGTTGTTGTTTAAATATTGTTAATAGGTTATCGTTATCACAGTGTCGAATTTTATATTTAAATGTTTCGTATGGCTAGGTTTAACGTTTAAAATTTTCGATTTACATTCGTTGGAGACAGTTGACGTACTTAGGACAAAGAAAATCTTTTAAGTAACAAAACTTTTCCACAAAAACGTGGCAGAATGCGAGGTGAATATTTTCAATGCGAATCGTAGTCAATTCCAGTGCGTACAAATTCAAACTCCCAAGTCTAATAGAATAATCTGGGAAACTTTAAATCTATGATGCACGCGTTCGCCTTTCCAAAGTTCGCCGCCTCCGCCTGGCCGAGGCCAATATGCAAATGTAAACTTTCCCTGTTCAACGTTGGAGGGGGCGAGTGCACTTGGCCGATTTACGACCCTCCTAGCCTTACAATTGAAACTCTGGCTCTTTTCGCTCTTCATACGCTGCAAAACTTCCTTTGTCACCATACAGTATAACGGCATAACAGTACACCCCCCCCTTTTTATGTCCGGAGCGACCGGATCTGATCGCACGGAGCCATTGAATTGTATCAAAGATTACCGGCTCTGGTTCGTTATCGCTCGAGTAATTAACGTGATTGCTTGGCCGTGTGCTGCAGCGTTGGAGGCAGGTCGCCTTTAGCTAAGACTCGACATGCAATAGCCTATTTACGGAGCCGGGTAGGATATCAAAGCAATCTGGCCGGGCGGCCGTCCAGGCGCAATTCGGGGTTGCTCCTTGCGCATATTGCATGCACGTACCAATGAAGTTTGCTTTGTAGGCGGTAATCTGCGGGGGTGTATCGGCTGGGGTGGCGGGCGGTGGGGTTATGTACACACGAAGCCTGAGGCGTCGAGGTAGGCAAATGGCCGGCGAGGCGGGCGCGTAGGCCGAGATCTCGAGCAGGCGATATCGATCCGCGGCCGGCCGCGGCCGTCGCCGGGACGCCGCCCTCCCGCCGCGCGACAAAAACACTCCTTTGTTTGTCGACCGTACCCCACGAGGACGTGTTTACAGGGGCTTTGACACGTTCCAACAACCTGCCGGCGGTTTGCGTCCATAATGCTAAAGGTTACGCACCGCCCAAGTTTGTGCGAACACGGCGATACCCCGAAATGTACTTTACATTTCCAACCCCTAATGTATACACGACATATTGTCTAGTATCATCCTAAAGTTAACTTCTTTTAGCATTCCATTAATTCAAAAAGTATGTAGGTATTAACCTTTAAAAAGTATCGATATCGATAAAGAATAGGTCCCCTTGGGCCGTCCCTGGCACGGCGCGACCGCGCGGCGGCGGGTGGCGCAAATCACTCGCGCGGACTGCCGCCGCTCCTCGAGAGCGGGAGCTCGCGCTGTGGACATTTTGCTGCTTTTTTATTTTTTATCGATAAACTTTCGAGGCAAGTACTCATGGAGTCGAGCAAGCTTTTGTGCACTTGGTCCGTTATAGCTAAACTGCCTTAAAGAAGGTGATGCTTGTTTGGCAGTTTATTGGTAATGTTTAAAAAATCTAGTTATTTAATCCGTCCGCTATCTATGATAACGACAAGCTCTCTCTCTCTATCATATAAATCAAATACAACCACATTTAAAATTTAAAATAAAGCTGTAGGTATGACCTAATAGGTATTTACGTTAAATGATAAAGTGCCATTCTATAAAAGTGTTCCAATGAAATATCAATTGGTGCAAGTAATATTGAAATAAGATTATTTTTCCGGCAGTTAAATATAATTTTATCTTTACATTTACACACAAACACACATAAATCACGTATTTATCCCTTACAGGGTAGACAGAGCCTAAAGTAACAAGACCTAAAGGCCACGTTTAGCATGATTTTGGGCGTTTAGGTGGAAAGGGGAATCAAAATAGTGATGGGTTGCTAGCCGTATTGCCTATAACATTATTCCTACACCCATTCTCTTGATACTTCCATACTGATCTGAGAGTAAAGAAAAAACATATAATGTACCAGTTGCTTCTCTTCCCGCGCAGATTACAACACAACAGATAACAGATTATTTTATTTTATTCTTGTAAATGTGCATACATCATTTAGAAAAGTGAAAATTTACTGCAACACGATGGTAGTTTTTTGGAATTGCAAGGAGTATAAATTGAAAAAGGGTCACCCCCTTATAGTACCTAAATACCTATAATATAAAAAAAATAGCACTTATTACGAACTACTTAAGCTTCTTAAAAACTCTTCATAAATAAATAATGATGCTCTTTCAAATACTAATATTTAACACGGTCAATTATTATGCTCTACATTAATTAAATAATAGTAACCATCGATATCGATAGTCTCAGTCGTAGCGCACACAATTAGAGCGCAGCACGGCCTCGCATGAGTGGCGTCCGCGCGCGTCGCCGGCGACGCCGCGGCCCCCTCCCCGAATCGATAACGATACCTACACCGGGCATCGATAGCCGCGCGCCCCTAGCGTCTTGCTCGAAATTCGAATAACGCTTGGTCAAGCGCGGCTCAAAGCGTGGCATGCTCTAATTTGGCTAGGGCT
Organism: Pandemis corylana; assembly: GCA_949127965.1. Taxonomy (NCBI): domain Eukaryota; kingdom Metazoa; phylum Arthropoda; class Insecta; order Lepidoptera; family Tortricidae; genus Pandemis; species Pandemis corylana. The sequence goes on from OX421868.1 coordinate 3,329,029, forward strand.
GCCTCCGGCCGGCGCGCCTTGGTTATAATAGATGCGCCGCGCTGGAACGCTCAAAATTTGATAGCGCAAGCGTTGAGGATTTCCTAATAATTTCTGAGCAACTAGTTTCTGTGGGATAAGGTAGTATGTGCGGTATGATAAATGATAAACACCCAGCGATGATTTACTGAGGTATGCAATGTACGCATGGCTATAGAAGCTTAAAAAATTGTTGGCATGAAATGAATTCCTAAAAACCGAATTATTGAAAAATTCTTCGAAAGTACTGCCCGTAATTTTAGCCCTAACCTACCCACCTAGGAACCTTTTCTCTTAAAGTTAGTTGTTTTATCTTGGAATATAATTTTCAGTAAAGATTTCAGTATTGTTTTTATTTTTTCTTCTATAGGGGTTAATATTCTCCAGCAAATTATGGCCCGGAGTGTTTGTTACATACATACACTAACTCAAATCACGTCTTTATCCCTTACGGGGTAGACAGAGTCTAAGGTAACAAGACCTACAGACCACGTTTAGCAAGATTGTGGGCGTACCTATAGGTGGAAAATGGAATCAAAATAGTGATGGGTTGCTAGCCGCATCGCCTATAACATGATTCCTATGATTTTCGCCTAATCCCTCAATCGGCTTTTACCATCTGCGCGGGAAGAGAAGCAACCGGTCATTCTATGTTTTTTCTTTGCTACCAGACCAGCATGGAAGTAATTTAAGTGTTAGTTACACTTTCTAAAATGTGTAATGGACAACATTGCTCAAATTTATTTAGGCACCGGTGACAATACGAGTATAGATCTTTCATAATTGTATATTAAAATGTATTTTCTTCCATGCTGGTCTGGGAGTAAAGAAAGAACAGAATTTACCAGTTGCTTCTCTTCCCGCGCAGATGGTAAAAACCCATCAAGGGAATGGGCGAAAGTCTTAGGAATCATGCTATAGACGATGCGGCTAGCAACCCATCACTATTTTCATTTCCGTTTCCACCTATACGCCCTTAATCATGCTAAACGTGGCCTTAAGGTTTTGTTACCTTAGGCTCTGTCTACCCCGTAAGGGATAAAGACGTGATATATGTGTGTACTAGCGACCCGCCCCGGCTTCGCATGGGTGCAATTAGTGTTTCTCTACTGTATTATGCATGTATTATACATATAAAGCTTCCTCATGAATCACTCTATCTATTTAAAAAAACCGCATCAAAATCCGTTGCGTAGTTTTAAAGATCTAAGCATACACAGGGACGGCCAGACAGCGAATAGCGATTTTGTTTTATACTATGTAGTGATGTATTTTTCTTATTTATACAATTTCTTAGTCAGACATCTCCGAATTTACTATTAGTTAGTAACAAGGTCACGTTATGTAGGGAACCTAGATATCTAAACTCCCCGAAGGCTCAGATCTAGTGTTCTTGGTAAAGCTAGTTCTGTTTAACTAACCTTCCCTTGGAGATAAACAGAAAATGATACTACAAAGTATACGTAGTGACTAGATAAATAATGATTATACGGTGATAACAAAGTTAATAGGTTCGATAAAAATGATTTTAGTGAAAATATAATTTTAATATACAAATGTAGCGTATTTTTTCAGGGATAGCAACACATCACTATTTTGATTCCATTTTCTATCTATATGCCCACAATCTTGCTAGACGTGGCCTGTGGGTCTTGCCGCCTTGGGCTCTGTCTACCCCGTAAGGGATTAAGGCGGAGCCCCTTTTTCTGGGTATTTTAGCCAACGGGCAAATGAAGATCCCTAACTAACCTAACCTATACATACACATACACAAACGTCGTTATCCCTTACAGGGTAGACAGAGCCTAAGGTGGCAAGAGCTACAGGCCACGTTTAGCAAGATTATGGGCGTATAGATGGCAAAATATGGAATCAAAATAGTGATGGGTTGCTAACCGCATGGCCTATAACGTGATTCCTAATGGTTTTCGCCCCTACGAGTTTTTACCATATGCGTGGGAAGAGAAGCAACTGGTACATTCTATGTTTTTTCTTTGCTCCCAGACCAGCAGGGAAGTAACCTGCCTATTTTTGTATTAAAACATTAGGTCTAAGCCTAGTGAAACCATGCTATAGAATTCAAAATTGCAGGAAACTCACAAAAGTTAGAAAACAATACACGATATTGCAAAACTTCACGTGTGTTGATACACAAAGAGACTGGCAACAGGTGGTGTCATTACGTCTTATTTTATAGCAGACATCACCGTTTTACGGGTAATAAATATCAACCCTAACGCTCATGCCCAGGGTTTAAAGTTGTGATGGCCTTCACATTAATTGTTGTGAACTTGGAGGCTTTGTTTTATGCCCTAGGGGTTACACGGCCGAATTAACAGCTAACTTACTAATTTATAACAAAATGCTGGCAACATTTAAGACGGTCGCTACTCTCTCACTCATACAGGTGTTTTATTATTTTCAATTTGAGCATCTTCCCTGGTCTGGGAGTACCTAAAGAAAAAGCATAGAATGCACCAGTTGCTTCTCTTCCCGCGCAAATGGTATAAGCCCATCGAGGGAATGGGCGAAAATCTTAGGAATCATATTATAGGCAATGCGGTGATTCCCATTTCCACCTATACGCCCACAATCATGCTAAACGTGGTCTTGTTACCTTAAGCTCTGTCTACCCCGTAAGAAAGACGTGATTTATGTATATCTGTGTGAGCGTCTTTCTTGGGACAGGGGCTCGATTTTTAAAAACACATTTACGAGGAAATACCACTCATAAGTGGTGAAAAATCGTGCTGAGCTTGAAATAGTACAACACCATAGTATAGTAGTACAGATGAGTAGTCACTATATATTACGAATAAATGCTTTCTTTTTTTCTTTCTTTAAATAGCTACTAACTTATAAGAAAATGACAGCTCTCGTTAATCTTGTGAACTAGTAATTCGAGCTGTAGTTTTGAAGATATAAACAGATTTTTACCACTTTCGAGGGGTAATTTCGGCTGACGTGCTGTCAAAAATCGGGCCCCCTATTTCACCAAAGCGATAATTGTCGGTAACATGAGACAATTCTGTTTACACTATGGATGGTTGGCTTCATAATTGACTAAGGTGCATTGGGGTAAATTCGGAAATGGGGGAATTTCGAAAATCGTGGATATCCACCAAACGGGGAACAATTGCATAATCTGGCAACGCTTATCTAGACGCCAAAGACATTGGAGCTTCTAGGTGAGCGTTGCTAGATTATGTAATTGTTCCCCGTTTAGTGGATATCCACAAATACAAATACTTTATTTTGCTTGGGTTACATAAGATGTTAACAATAGTTATTAAGGTGCTCCTTATTCGGCTATACTACAACAGCATGCAAAATACTCAGTAAAAGTCATTACATAAAAATAATTAGGTAGACTATTACATTTACTGCTTACAATTAGATTTTTACCAAATTAATTTAAATTGTCCTTATATTTTGAATTACATAATTTATACACCTATATCAAAGTTTCCACGTCAAGTCCTATCTACTGGATTGTATTCTGGAGAAAAAAACATTCAAATTGTAAAATGTGCGTTCTAAAAGCCACTTTCACTACATAGTATAAAAGCTTATATCTTCAAAACTACACAACGGATTTTGATGCGGTTTTTTTTAATAGATAGAGTGATTCAAGAGGAAGGTTTTTATGTATAATTCCACGCAGACGATGTCGCGGGCAGAAGCTAGTGTATAATATTTTATTAAATTTGTTAGTGGATATCCACGAGTTTCGAAATTCCCTAATTTCCGGGTTTACCCCAATGCACTATAGTGTTTACTAGACTCACAATCTTCAAATTTTGGACACCTGTGACCTTTTACGTACTGGTAGCCATTCGTGTAATCTTTCCATTTATAAATATCGTTGATGCTCGGTAATTATACACTAGCTATATGCTTGGTACATAAGTAGCTATATGCTTGGGATGTGTTTGTATAGCCTCAATGGACGTGACTCAGCGGCCTTTCAGCGTCGTTAAACCAACGGCTCATTTGCGTTACAGTCGTCCTATATCAATACGTTCACATATTATTCAGATATTTACGACTACGGTGAACATATTTTTGTCCCGCATCGTACCGCGCAATAGTTCATTGCTGGCATATTCACTTCGAAAGGGAGCTAAAGACGTTTTCAAACGACACTTAGTAAAATATTCGGTATTTAACTGTTAGTAATTTTAGCTGTTCAGTATGCTTAGTGTAGGTTTTCGGTCACAAAACACGTCTCGAACGCTTTTGCGTTAAAATGTCAAATGCTATGAGAACAGTTTGTTGCCGTCTCGATCCGCTAGTGGCGCTGCCAATTATTCCATAGTAATTGAGACGTTTACGTGAATGCGTTCAAGACGTTTTTATATGCGAAAACTTAAACTAGAGGCTCAGGATACAAGTTTCATGTTTGAATCCTATAGATTTAAGAAGTTTTATACAAAATCATACCTATTTGATAACCAATTGGTTAATTGCTTCCATGCTTATATGGGAGCAAAGAAAAAACATAGAATGTATCAATTGCTTCTCCCCCCGCGCATATGGTATAAGTCCATCGAGGGAATGAGCGAAAATCTTAGGAGTAGTGTTATAGGCGATGTGGCTAGCAACCCATCACTATATTCATTCCCCTTCCCACCTATACGCCCACAATCATGCTAAACGCGGCCTTAAGGTTTTGTTACCTCAGGCTCTGTCTAACCCGTAAGGGATGATGACGTGATATATGTATGTATGTATGTACAAAATGAAACATACTCGAAAGTTTGTCGCCACCTGATAGTCTTGTCTTTGTTTCAATTGATTAGAGCACGCCACGGAACAGTCAGACGAGACTATACTTTGTCTCTGGTCATTTACGGATGCCGATCTTGTTTCCATCCTTGCATACCAAATCGAATCTATTCGAAATCTCTTTTCTATTGGCCGATGATATCTAGCGCTAGGTGCGAGCGTGCTTAGTAGTCAGCGGAGCCGGCGGCGGCCGCGGGCTCGCGGGGCGAACGTGCCTCCCAGCGCGTCGCGCATCCGCTGCGCAGGGCTGCGACAATGTCGATGCACCAACATTTCGATAGTACCTACCACATATAGGTACTCCACAAGCTAATTCAATTCCAAAAAAGTTAACAATGTGTTGCCAGCAATTTTTCACATTTCTCAATGATTTATGCATATTGTTAAGAATTTGTAATTGTAAATATAAAATTAAATACAACTGCCGCAGAAAGCAATCTTATTGAAATATTAGATGGACCAATTGATATTTTATTGAAACATTTTTATAGGTAACATTAATAGGTAAATTTTAACAGGTGGAACGTCATAATGAAAATGACATTTGTGAGATTGACATCCGACCATCTTTGATATTTTTTTTTGGAATTTAATTACTTACTGTGAGGAGTATAATACTGGGTAAGAGAGGCATGTTAATCGTAATCGGCTGACTCCCTCTCTGATTGGATTTTTCAGTGAGACCCAAATAAAATAAAATAATTCACTGTGGCGACACGAACGCCAATGGAAAGCACTTCACAAACAAGCTGACAAATATAGTGTTAGGTTCCATTAATGTGCAAGCTGGAATAACATTACCTCAAATAATCGTTATGCCTGCTTGCAACACTTGCTGATTGGGTTTTGGCGGAAAAGCCGATATACTTTTGACAGTCGCTAGCGTGGGGGGATTCCGGGAATGGGGATGATGAGGGGAGGTTTACTTTAGAGATAAGAAAACGAATATTAGGATTAAGAGTACTAGATTATGGTATTGTATGGTTGCCCTAGAGAAGGAATATACTAATGTAAACAGGTGAGTGTGTTTTATTTTATTTCAGAAGTGCGAACTAAGCCTACTAAAGTTAATACTTAGTGAAATTGATGCTGTCAATATATCTCGGTTGTACTGTGTAAAATAGTTGGGAGTGTTTTCTCGTAAAAGCACTGATAACTGCTAAAGTACTTTATACCCTAAAATGAAGTATGATTTACATAGTAAAGTGAGATCGTAATAAAGTCACTCAAAAATTCGCTGAATGTGAGGAAAATAGGCCTTTGACACAAAACGGCGTTCGACCTGTGCCAATTATTAGTATTACCTAAACGATGGGGTAAGCCCAACATCCATGTTTCTTTCATAAGAAGGTAAGGACTGCCTCATGGTGATTGATTATACCTACTCAAAATGCAACTTTTGGTGCAATTCTATCTGATTAAGAAGGTCCTAGGACCTAGTGGTGTTGTATGAGTTTGAAATATTATACAGCTAACCTGTAGTACTCTAGGCATAAAGCCCAAGTTGTTCAAGCAATTTTGGGTTGAGCATTCTGCTCACTTGCTGAGTTGAGTTTACATCATATTTTAGTATAAATGCCTGTGTTGTGAGAATAGTGAGTATTATGAGTTTTTAATTTTTACCCCAAGGTGAAGACCTATTAATTTCATAGTTAAGAAGAATTTTCCAATCAAAGTAAAAGTTGAACGACCAACTCATGGCTGGTCTGGAATTATTTCTATCTATTTTAATTGTGAGTGCTACAAGTTGTAATCAATTCCTAACCATTACTGGTAGTATAAACCTTAAATTAATTTTATATTTATTTTGAAAACAAAGTTGAAGCTATCTTAAAACAAAATTATGTTTCATCATAAGTTTGTGCTGGGTGATATTAATCTATTGCTGTAAAATAAAATAACAGATTACAACAGAATAATAAAATGATATACAAAATTGCTTTATTGTTGATATTAGATATAACAGTTTGCCTTATTGTGGAAATTAGAAATAATTTGCATTGATTGAGACTAAATGCTTCAAGTTACAAGTGTAGTAAACTCTCTGAAGTGTAAAGTATACAGTAATAGTTATTAAAGTGAAGTTGAGATAAATAACAAAGTCAGAATTTGTTTGACTTGACTTGAAGTGACCAACCAAGTTGAATATGAGCTCTGATTTCAGATTATCTAGACTTGTGTGTGACCATAACCGAATTTTAGGACAGCTGATGATTATGAAGTTTATTGTTGTGTCAAGAGTGCAGAAAGAAACATGGGAAAGCAAGCTGCAGCATGAATTATTCGGTGAATGGTAACAGAATGTTGGAATCAAATAATGCCTGTTTTAATTTCAGCTATCAAAAGATTCAGGTACCGTGGTTACTACTATTACTTTGACTTATGCATTGGATATGACAAGTTACTGTAAGTTGTTGTGGAAGTACTTTCATACAAATCTGAGCAAGTTGTTGAATCACATTAATATTATTAAAAGATAGCTGCACATATGCGTGGCATGGCAAAATCAAAAACATGATTCAGCATGATGATAACAAGAATGATTTTGTTTGTTTGATTTACAATTTATAATTAAAGAGTTGATTGCTCAATAATGGACCTGAGTGTATCATGATTTTATTAACATGGGCCTTCTTTACTTGTTTGGGATACTTATAAGTTATTACAGCTTGCTTAAATACTGAACGTTTATGCTTATAAAATACTAGCCTTCCGTCTGCAGCTTCGCCCGCGATAAATTAATTTTCCCGTAGAAAAAGGTATTTTCACGTGGTAAGAAGTAGCCTATGTCACTCAGTGATAATGTAGTTTTCTAACGGCAAAAGAATTTTTGAAATCGGTCCAGTAGTTTCGGAGCCTATTCAAAACAAACAAACAAACAATCAAATTTTTCCTCTTTATAATATTAGTATAGACAAGCTTGGTGGAATATTGTTGGTGTCAAGTAAGGAGGTGGCCAATAAACAAGAGCTAATTATGGTAAATACAAAGGGACCAATTGTGAGTTTATTTAGTTCTTCTTGCATCCTCTTGCATTGTATGGGAAGATTGGTTGACAACATTGGTACGCATGCTTCACCTGATATTGCGAGCGTCCACAGAAGGTGACACTAAAATTCACTCATTGCAGGAATATTGGTAATATTGTACCCATGATTATAAACATAAGTATTAATGCATACTACAAGTATAATGATCCTATAGTATAAGCTTTGCTTAGTTTGGGGCTGGAACAATTGGTGTAATTTGTCCCAAGATATTAATTAATTAATTTCTGTATTGTGATAAAAGATGTTATATTATGCATAATTCTATTGAGTGTAGCAAAATAAATTGGTTAATGTGACTTGCAGAGGTAGATGCCAATTTGTGTTGTAAATTCAATTCCGAATTTATCCATGTCGGTTCTACTATTCGAAACTAGATGGCGCCAGTAGTTGATACAACCATGTTTCTGTAATCATATTGTTTATATTTGTGTTATCAGAGTGAAAAAAATGAGTCTTGCGCATGACTTGTGGGAGAACTGAGCGTCAAATGATCGCACGAGCATCAGCAGAAGCCTATGTCGCGTGCTCCGACAGTGATACTCCGAGGTCCGTACAGTATTAATACAAGTTTGACGGTACAGTGGTTGAGCAAGGGAAAGCTGTGTGATCAAAGTTAAGTATACGCTGTATTGATTTGTCTGAAACAGTAGCAAAGTGACCTTGACAAATAAGGCTGATGGGAATTAGCAACTATATCACTACATGTTATAAAACAAAGTCGTTTCCGCTGTCTGTCTGTCTGTTCCTATGTATGCTTAGATCTTTAACACTGCGCAACGGATTATGATGCGGTGTTTTTAATACTTAGATTGATTCGAGAGGAAGGCTTGTATGCATAATACATGCATAATATAGTAGAGAAACACTGATTGCACCCGTGCGAATGCGGGCGGGTCGTTTTATGTAAAATGTTTAAGGAAATATTATTGGCTCATGACAATTAATGGAAATTAGTATGGAATAAAGAAAGGGGGCTGTCAGTTAGCCCACGAGTAAAGAGATTTGGTCACGACTATTCAGTTGACAAATTGATGTTCAGGTGGTGTGTTCAGTTGTGTTTGTACTCTATGGAATATAAATGTTGACATTTCACTTGTGAATCATGCGAAATTAAGCGTACATTATAAACTGTAGATTTATGGGCATGAACACGGATATTTCTCCTGCTCAATGGTTGCAGATGTATGCGAGTTCCTGCTTCGCGAGGCAGAGCTTGTAACGCTGGCACGATGCGCGGGGCTGAGGGCGTGCAACGCTTGCACGGTGCATGGAGCTGAGAGCGTGCAACGCTGGCACTGTGTGCGAAGCACAGCGCACGGCGAGACTATAAAATTGATGGCTTTAAAGGGCTGACCAACGTTTCAGCTCAGTGAAGCCTTATTTACAGTCAGCTTTTAGATAGATCTCTCTCCAGGCTGAAGGTATTGCCTGGGGACCGAGGTCCAAAGAATTGAAAGTTTTATTTATGCATCTTCGCTGAGGGGCCTCCTTGGTGCGATGTAGAACATATGATGTCATCGACGCTAGCTATTCATGTGTAGTAGCAGTTTACGTGGTCGACGACTAGGTAGCGCTAGGGTCGCTACAACTACAAGGCTATCGAAGCACAAGGAGAGCAATCGAACCAAGCTGAGCCAGACGAGTCTTCGTGCCAGGGCAGCGGACCGAGCGGTCCAGTGCTGTTGGATCCGTGGCTCGCGTGCTGCCGGGCGTTAGCAATGAAGCCTGATGATTCTGCCCGCCAGAGCGGTGCAGTGCTGTTTGATCCGTGGCTCGCGTGCTGCCGGGCGTTAGCAATGAAGCCTGATGATTCTGCCCGCCAGAGCGGTGCAGTGCTGTTTGATCCGTGGCTCGCGTGCTGCCGGGCGTTAGCAATGAAGCCTGATGATTCTGCCCGCCAGAGTGGTGCAGTGCTGTTTGATCCGTGGCTCGCGTGCTGCCGGGCGTTAGCAATGAAGCCTGATGATTCTGCCCGCCAGAGCGGTGACGTGCTGTTTGTTCCCTGACTGGTGTGCTGCCGGGCGTTAATAGTGAAGTCTGATGATTCTGCCCGCCAGAGCGGTGCAGTGCTGTTTGATCCGTGGCTCGCGTGCTGCCGGGCGTTAGCAATGAAGCCTGATGATTCTGCCCGCCAGAGCGGTGACGTGCTGTTTGATCCCTGACTGGTGTGCTGCCGGGCGTTAATAGTGAAGTCTGATGATTCTGCCCGCCAGAGCGGTGCAGTGCTGTTGATCCGTGACTCATGTGAGGAGGAGTACTTTCACGAAGCATGTATAACCTTTTTATAAATCGCATATCGCTTAATACCGAGCCACTTTGTCCCAGTTATTTGATTTTTAGATTTAATTTGATCATATTTCATTTAATAATTTGTACTTCATATAGTACATTCGGCCGTTATTCTTGCTATTGCTATATTAATATGTACTTCAGGTAGTACATAAGGACTTACGAGGATAGACGTGGTTCTTTGAAATTTAATTGTTGTTCACTTGATTCGAGATTGACAAAAGTTGTTAGATAACAGAATTATTCTTAAAGATGATGATTTTCATGAGTGATTTAGTAATTTGAAATTCAACCAAGAGGATGTGCATATATAAATTTTGTGCAGCATTCCTTCATAACCAGAGCATCTGGTTCTGGGGGAGGGGATGCTGCATGAATTGTAATTTCTGATCTTCTGGAGTACTCCCATGAGGCTGACATAGTCACCTCTGTGTACTAAAACCTCTTTAAAAATAAGATAATATATATATATCTTATATGTCTTTCTAATATTATATTCCTGAATACCGGTAAAAGTAAAGTGTGTTTATGTTCTATGCTAAAAAAAAAACCTTTTTCTTTGATGACGTACAATTACTTAGCTACAAACTGAGTCTTAGTCTCCTTACAATAAGGTTGATAGTCAGATGTGTTAAAACAAAGTATGCATGTCCTAGGTGTATTTTCCAGTGCATTAGAAACATGATTGCTACTTTCACGCAGCATAATTGTATGACTAGGGTTTTGATGGTTAGCCTGTAAAGGGATCTCGCATCCAAAATATGTATATTGGAAAATATTGGTACATATTATATGTAAAGGCATCGTGTACACTGTGGTCTTAAGAGAAGATGCAAATTCACTAGAATTTTTAAGTTATGTACTATGTTCTTATTTATGATTAGAATTGAAATGAGAATTTTATGAGTTATGTTCTTATGATGAGAATTGAGATGAGATTTCATTTGAATACTATCTCATTTATGTAATATGGTGTTCTTGTGGAGAGATGTGGGGCCACTGGAACATCTGAGATAGCTACAGATTGTTTATGTTCTTGTGGATATATGTGAAGCCATTTGAACATCTGAGGTAGCTACAGATTGTTTATGTTCTTGTAGAGAGATGAGAAGCCACTTGAACATCTGAAGTAGCTACAGATTGATTGTTCTTTTGGACAGATGTGATGCCACTTGAACGTCTGAGGTAGCTACAGACTGTTTATGTTCTTGTGGAGAGATGTGAACCCACTCGAAATCTGAGGTAGCTACCTACAGATTGGTGATGTTCTTGTGGAAAGTTGTGAAGCCACTTGAACATCTGAGAGAGCTACAGATTGATTATGTTTTCGTGGAGAGACATGAAGCCACTTAAACATCGGAGCAGTAGCGTGCACAGAGTTTTGAGACCGGGAAAAAAAAAAACAAACTTCACTTTCCAAAAATACTGACTGTTAATTTTGCTGTCGAGTCTGTTAATTATGACGTAAGTGATTCCTCAGATATTGAAAAATAGATTGCAATTATAATAATATGCCTCGGATGTTGACTTCAACGAGAAAAGAAGTGAGATTTAAAAGGGTGCTAAATTCAATGGTCAGCCCTGAAATTTATTCTTAATAATATAAAATGTTTTATATTAGCAACTTAAAATACCTACATATATATATATATATATTTTCTTTGGCTTAGAGTAATTATATTGAAGCCAAAGGTCTGACTTGGCTAGTTCTCATATACGAATTGTCAATAAGTACCTACTAAAATATCTTTATGAAGTGCACGCGACTTTTCTGAGGTAGCTAAAGATCGTTGATGTTGATGTGAAACCACTTCAACATCTGAGTTTTCTGGAGATTGTTTATGTTCTTGTGGAAATATGTGAAGCCACTTGAACAGATGCTTAAGTTAATAGTATCGAACTTAGACAATTGTTACATATACGGTCAAGTGCAAAAATAAGTATCGATATGAACTTCTCAAAATACGTTCCACGACCTTATTACGCCGGTGTAAGAGCGTATGATACTTATTTTTGAAATTTTGACCGTATACATATTATTACACTTTACTGTATACCAATTTAGATCTCATTGTTCGATATTCTGTGTGAAGCTAAGTTGTAAAGAAGCTCAATTAATTTTAATAGTGATCTCATTGCCAAATGAATAGATAGCACAGAGTTAGGATTGTTTATTTATATTTTACGTTTGTAAAGTGCATTATTTTTGCTTTTGTGTGAGTACAGTGAATTGTACTTTGTTTTGGTTAATGTTTTTATACTTTTGCTATTATTGTAACTTTAATTGGTTGGCCTAGTGTTAGGTTCAATTGTAGCAATGAAAGGTGCGTTGTTAAAATAATTTTATGTTGAAAGCATGAAGAATGCACTAGATTGTTAAATTTTTTACAAAATACAGAATTACTTTCTGTTCTCGTGCTGATGTATATGTGCAGGCCCATGGAAATGGTGAGCATACTTGGAACCTTGTCGCTTTGGATAAGATATATATATTTAACGTTAAATTGTATTGTGACAAAATATTAAGGTGTTCAACATTTTGGTAGGTCCAACTCCACAGTGCATAACTTGAAGTGTTACTGTATCTCGAATCATGATAAAGTTAGCCCAATATCAGGTTTAACATATTGTATGTGTATGAGGACATACACGAGGTCAGGATGGTCGAGTGTTAGGTTCCATTAATGTGCAAGCTGGAATAACATTACCTCAAATAATCGTTATGCCTGCTTGCAACACTTGCTGATTGGGTTTTGGCGGAAAAGCCGATATACTTTTGACAGTCGCTAGCGTGGGGGGATTCCGGGAATGGGGATGATGAGGGGAGGTTTACTTTAGAGATAAGAAAACGAATATTAGGATTAAGAGTACTAGATTATGGTATTGTATGGTTGCCCTAGAGAAGGAATATACTAATGTAAACAGGTGAGTGTGTTTTATTTTAATAGGTACGGAAGTATGTACGGCAACACTCAATAACCAATCGATAAACCAATAACAGAAACAAGTCAAGCCAAAATTTTCACGCGGCAATCAAAATAGTTCTCAAATTTCAGAAATCTAACAAGGCCAGTGCGTGGGGAATACGGCTCAGTTCATACTAGTCACCTGTTAAGACCGGTGACATGAGCAGGCTGGATTAATATAATCATTTCTGACCGTGGCTAAAAGCCTACTTCACTACCATCTATGAGAATAATAGTTAGTGCCTCCATTTTTATTTGACGGCGTCTCAACGGCTTGCAAACATATACAGGCACACCGCACCCATAAACTATCGTCATTTTTAACATAACGATAAAAGCTTTCACCAAACTATCGACATTGCCACTCCCACCCCTAAACCCGCATGGCGTTTCCCCGCTATCGCGTGCGTCCCCGGGCGCGATGCGATCTCTCGCGAACGCGTGACCGCATCCTGCCTCCCCCCTCCCCTTCCGATCCCCGCTCCACCCCCGCGGTGGCCTGCGCCCGCGCACGCAACACGGGCTTCCGGCCGCGAACCGCACTCGAAGGACGTGAAGCTTTCACTCTGACGACGATTATGTGGTGGCTCATGTAGGATGGATCCAAGGTGAACGGTTGAACTGTGTCCAAAGAGTCATTAAAGCTGAAAAAATTAGGCAGATTTGTGTGAGATAAAGAAAGCGGGAAAGAAGATGAAATTTCCAATATAGAGGTACCTACCCTTTGAACAAGATACCTACGTAACATCATGTATGTAGGTATTTGTATGTGTACGTATTTGCAGCTATCTATTTATTATTACTATTTTTTAATTTCTAGTTAGTATTTGGGTTCCCATCTGTAAATTATTGTTATAATTATATTTTATACCAGCTTCTGCCCGCGACTTTGTCTGCGTAGAATTATACATTAAAACCTTCCTCTTGAATCACTCTATCTATAAAAAAAAACCGCATCAAAATCCGTTGTGTAGTTTTGAAGATATAAGCATACATAGGGACATAGGGACATAGGGACAGAGAAAGCGACTTTGTTTTATACTATGTAGTGATTTTTACCTGTTTTGTTATTCTGACCGCTTCATAATTGAATGGTATCCGTTTTTTTGATATTTCTTGGCTGCCACGATACAGGCTATGCCTAGTGTGAAGTCATTGAACTTCCTAATATTGTATTTCGTTTCTATTTTGGAAAATAAATTTTACTTTACTTTACTTTATCGCATAAAAATTTTTGGTTAATTGTTGATAACACTGGATTCCTCCGCATCAAGCAGTTAAAGTGTTATAACTCGTAGGTAAGCATCGCTTTAATCGTACCCCTTGACACCAGACGGAGCAGCGCACCTGTTAAACGCGTTAACAGGGCTTGTCATTGCGTTAACAGCTCGTAAATTAGAGACCCTTAAAAAGGGCGCCAAACGTGCGGGAGTTTTTATTGCTGACACTATAAACTGCGAAACGATACAGTCCGCTATAAACTCGGGGTCGAAGTTCACAAAAGTAAATATTCGGACTCCACAGGCTGTCTATAAAATCGTTGATGGGACATTGAACCGTGCGTTGGCGCCGTAAAGACGCGCAAAAAGAAAAAAACTATAATTGCATACTAATAAATTATTAGTACCTATTAGTAATAATACACCAATATCAATTGACCAATGCTCGGCAACGACAATCGGCTTGCAAAATGACCAGATGATCTAAAACGTTTAATTTATCAAAACGTGTTGGTAAAATCAGGTTATGTTGTTTATTTTGTTCGTTTGGAGTGCGCGACAAAAGTTTGTATTATGATGTCACGTGTGAGGAGCAGGGAATCAAATGACGTCAAATTGAAATAAAAATCAAAAACTTATTCGCAAATAAGCGGGTAAATAATTTTTAGGGCATTTTTATATGGTATTAGAACTAGCGCTTTTGGAAAGACTATTATAGTCAAGAAGAATGCGCTGCAAGAAACTGTAGAAAGTAATTTTGCGAAACTAAATCATACTACATACAACACTACTTAACCATTAAGACACTAAATATGTATATATAATGTATACTTGCAAATGAAAAGGCTAAAGAAACGAATCATTCGGTAAGAACATCTATTAGGTACATGAGATATCAGATTCCAAAGAAAAGTAATACCCATTTGGTTTCTATCTACTTACAGTACTTTACAGTGTACGATAATCACAATAACATACATTTAAGTGCGATGAACTGTTTATCAAAAAACATAACAATTGCTATTTCTAATACAGAGTAGGTAATTTTTTTTTTTAATTCTCCAGCAGCAATGAACAACAATTTCCAATAAAAAAGGAAACATTCCCCTAACTTACGCTAACATGTCACCGTTTCTTTTAATTACTTAAAGGCTCTAATTATCCACCCTCCACAAACAAGAGTGGCATGCCGTTGCCGATTCGCGGCGTTAACTAAATTTCGAGACACGTCTTGCATGTCTGCCCCCTCCAAGGTGGATCCCCGGAACCGCCGAAACCCCCGAAACCCCCTCTTCAATAATTACTCGCGGCTGCCCTGTCCGAATTTATTTTCAACCGAGACCATTAAGGAGTAGTGGAGAGGGTTTCGGATGAAAATTTGGAATCGATGTGGCATCGCAGTTTATTATTAGACTATAGAAATTAGCTCGTTTAAGCGTTGAGATAATTTAGCACTGAAGTAGAGTATCTTACTAATGTTATTAAACACATCACGCACGAGGATTTTTTATTTAGTGTCGTTTAACTTTTTATGCCTGCGAAACCTTGCACGCATAAAAAGTTAATAAGAGTCGCAACCGTGACTTGCGTTACTTGCAGTGTAGGTGCAGTCAGTATCGGAAGTTGAAACATTCGAATACTTTAATACTTTGACTTTACGATAATTTTATCACCATCGAATCTTGTCACCAACGAATGGCTCTAATGCTGAAGAGTGAAAGAGCGTGGACTTTTGCCATTTGATGTCGCATGCACTTATTTTATCAAACGAAATGTTATACTTATTCATAAGAAACATCCCAAAGTACTCGAAAGTGTCTACGGTTTCCCCTGCAGCGCGACGCAAGGGGAGACGGGGGGACGTTGGTCGCGTGAAGAAAAAAGATCAAGGCCTCGCGCCCCCGGCCATATTTAGCGTTATTACTGTTACTGCCGCCGTGGATGCGCTCCGTAATTTCATCTGCAGATAAATTTGGGGCGGTTGCGTGTTTCGTTGCATGGATAATATGGATTTATTCATCTGTCCAACTTGTTTCGTCGAGCGAAAAAAAGTTTACAAAATACAAATCTGAAGTCATAAGGTATGTAATGATAGTCAAAGTCAATGAAAATGGATTGCACTATTTATAGGTATCTTAAGAATGTACCAGTTTTAATATAAATTTGATAGATGCGTGAAATATGTCGGGCTATATGCGACGATGTCGTCTACCAATGTGAGTTATTGATGTAAGTATCCAATTTTAGTAACTATACCTGTCTCTTACTATATGCTTATATCAAAAAACAAATTGTGACGTTTAAGAAACATAAATCCTAAGTCAGCATGTTCTTTTCCCAAACATAAACATACACACATTTACCTATTGATATTTAGCTTCCATTTTATTTATACCCTATTCCCAACATTCCATTCACATCAGAATACAAGAAACATCCCTTATAGCCGCGTCCGGTTCTAAACGGCGAAAGGGCGCCATAAATATCCGACACGTGTCGCCGTACGGCAATACGGCCGGACCGGGCACGTGCTGTCCCCGGTCCCCCCGAAATGAGAACGCTTGGCCACATGTGGAATAAGGGCACGCATTTGATCCGTGACGTTTCAGAATTGCCGCATGAGTCGCGGAGTGTATCTACCCTGAGAGCATAACCAATGATTTCTAAAGACGGAACTTGTTCAGTCTTGTTCAGTTCCGTAAGCAGGTATACCTTGATATTTATACCTACTTACAGTTTAAATCTAGATAAGAATTTTGATTAAAGTCTAAGCGCTGAATAAAGCCAGTAAGGCTTCGCATCAACCAGACTTGTGCGACGTAGCTAAGCTTGGACCAAAATAAAATCTACCGACAGGATAATGGGACAATATGCATAGCAGGATTTTTCCTCACATGTCGCTTAGATAAGCACAATTCCGGTAAAAGCAATAATTCAAAAATGGAAAAGCATAATTAAAAATGGGCAACCGAGTCCATCGTGGGTAAAACAACCACGCTATTAGGGTTACTCTTCTATGTGGTATGTAATGTAGCATTTTACTTTACGTACTTAAATCCTCTTCAAGAGTGAGAGCTTATAAAATATTTCATTGGCAATATTTCAAAGTACATACACACATACATAGATACATACATATATCACGTCTTTATCCCTTGCGAGGCAGACAGAGCCTAAGGTAACAAACAAAACCTTAAGGCCACGTTTAGCATGATTAGGTGGAAAAGAGAATCAAAATATGATTCCTAAGATTTGCCCATTCCAACGATGGGCTTTTACCATCTGCTACACTGTGTTTTTTTTGCTCCCAGATAAGCATGGAATCTCAAATCATAAATCTCAAAAAAATAATTGTTATCAAAAAACCCGACAGCGTAATTTTTTTCATTTTTTATGTACCCAGCGTCACTCTCACGCACGACTAAGACGAATCTAATGATACCTCTCTAGCTCTAATGCGACAAGTCGTTTAGGCTCTGGAGCGTGCCAACGAAATTCACATACAAACATACATGCACTCAAAAAACATAAGTCTCCCTCTAAAACCTCATCCTAATTATTATCTAAAATAGACTTCGCACCTGCGACCGCGGCATTCAATTCTAGACGGAAAAATTCAAAGCCGTGCACTCGACCCGCGGGCGCCGCGCCCCCACCCAGCACCCAGCAGGGGTGGTTAATTAGTCGCGAACGGTCCGGCTCCACTCCATCTAACTTGTTTCCTTCTTTATTTGCCCACTTGAAACAAATGTGGGGATCCAGGGCCTGTGCGGGCGCGACAGTGGGGGTTGCCAGGATCGGGTGAGAAAAACTGGTGGTTTAGTTCCAAGGAATTATGTTATAGGCGACCCATCACTATTTCGATTCCCCTTTCCACCTATACGTCTACAATCATGCTAAACTGGTCATGGTCTTGTTACCTTAGGCTCTGTCTACCCCGTCAGGGATAAAGACTTGATTTATGTATGTATGTATGTATTAGTTCCAAGTAAGCATAAAAAACCTTATATTTGGAAGTGGACTGGCAAACTTCAACCACATTTAGACATTTTTTTTGGTGCCAGTTGGCTCAAATTAATCTTTAATATACTAAATCAGCTGTTGCCCGCGATTTCGTCTGCTATAATTCGCTCCCGCGGGAACTGTGCAATTTTCCGTCATAAAAGTAGCCTACGTTTTAATCTATAGTACCAGCTATCCTCGTTCCAAATTTGATTCAAATCCGTCCAGTCGTTTCAGCGTGAAGAAGGTGTTGAAGTTGCTTAAGCAGCATGGATGAGTTAAACTTAGATCTCTTTTATAAAGCATTTATTTTATGGAATCACAAGCATAACAAACAGTTTTTGCATCGCTCTATTTGATGACAGATAGAATAGATAAAGTTCCACAGATAGGAACACACGTAGTGTTGTAACAATATAACATCTCAACACTCCTCCTAAATAGTAAACTATTTAATACAACAAGTATTGTAACAGTTGCAGTTTATTATGACAGTTTAATAAAAAGTTAACACATGAACTTCCTAATACAACAATAAAACTTCTCCTTGCACAAGCTCTTCGTCATCATGTCCGCCAAATTGTTATTTGTGGAGATATGCTTAATATCTATAATTTTATTAACAACCAAATCTTTCAAAAAATGAACTCGAATGTCAATATGCTTGGTACGCTTTGAGTTTTCATAATTTTTCGCCATTGATATAGCACTCCTATTGTCAACAAGTAATAAAGCATTTACATTATGACCTAAATGTTCACTTATGCCTTTTAAATTTACCAGTTCTTGTGCGACAGTTGCAGCTGCTATATACTCTGATTCAGCAGATGACAATGCCACGCATTGCTGCTTTTTTGAGAACCAAGCAATAGGATTTTCTCCTTGTAAGATAATGCCACCACTCACACTCTTTCTGTCATTTCGATCTCCAGCCCAGTCTGCATCAGAAAATCCATACATATTAGTGTCACTAGCCTTTTTAAATATTAGTCCTTTGTTCTTAGTTTCTTTTAGATATCGTATCACTCTTTTCCCAGCTTTCCATAGCTCTTCATTTGGCTTATCCAGGAATCTACTAAGATAGGATACTACAAATGTCAAATCAGGTCTTGTTGTCACAGTCAGGTATATTAAACTCCCTATAAGTTCTCGGTAAGGCACGTCCAGTCCATTTTCATTATTATCCACATGTATATTATAATTTCTCTCCATAGGTGTTTTCATTCCATTACAATCAGTCATTTTAAATTTCTTCAGTATCCTCTCAATCATTTTAGTCTGTTTCAGTTCTAACGTGCATTCTTTTCTCTCAATTTCCATTCCTAGAAAATTTTTCATCTCTCCTAATTCTTTAGCATTAAATTTATTCTTAAGTTCCGTCTTTATTTGGTCACAATTCCCCATCAATAAAATATCATCAACATATATTAACATCCAGCAATCTTCTTTATAATATAAGCAATAATCATAATCTGAACGTTTAAAACCATTCATTTTTGCAAACTCATCTATTGTTTCGTTCCAACATTTTGGAGATTCAACTAGTCCATAAAGTGCTCTTTTCAGTTTTAAAACTTTATGTGAATTTTCCATATACAGTCCTTGTGGTGCTGTTATGTAAACATTTGACTTTAACTTTCCATTTAGAAATGCAGTTGGTATATCCAGTTGCATGATTTTTCTGTCTTCTATTACTGCTTTAGATATCATCATTCTAATTGTAGTTTGCCTAGCAACAGGTGCATATATGCCGTCAAAGATATCCTCCTTCTTTTGCTGAAAACCCCTTACTACAAGTCTGGCTTTTTTAGTACCATCATCCTTTTCTTTGAAAATCCATTTTGTTTCAATAGCTTTGCTCCCCTTTGGTAATTCTGTTTCTTCCCATGTATTTAATTTTGTTAGTGCTTTTATTTCAGTATCAATTGCTTCTTTCCATTCAATGTTTTCTATGGCTTCCTCAAAAGACTTTGGTGATTCTGCACATAGGCAAAGAACCATATTAGTTTCATAATCTTGTAGATGTGTGGGACGCTTTACTGTTCTTCCTGATCTAGTAATTGTATTTGTGTCCATTTCTTCATCATTACTTTCTGTTTGATCTTCTTCTGTTATATTTTCATCAACTCTATCCTGATTCATAGTATGTCTGTACATTTCTTCATCATTACTTTCTGTTTTATCTTCTTCTGTTATATTTTCATCCTGAACTCTATGTTGATCATCCTTGTTGTCTTTTTCTTCTTCATAATGTAAATCACTCTCATCAAAGCTAACATCTCTAGAGATTATTATTGTGTCACTTTCAGGGTCCCATAGTCTATATCCTGTAGTATTGTAACCCACCATTCTCACAGCTTTTGCTCTTTTACTCATTTTGTCTGGTTTGGGTATTATGGTAGCCCAAGCTTTTGAACCAAATACCCTTAGTCTGGATAAATCATTCTTTCCGAAGAATATTTCACTTGGTGTCTTGAAATTTATGGCCCATGAAGGAGATCTATTTAATTGATAAGTTGCACATTGTATTGCTTCACACCAAAGATGTTTGGGTAAATTACTCTCTGCCAATAATGTCCTTGTTTTATCACATAATGTACGGTTCATTCGTTCTGCTGTTCCGTTCTGCTGTGCTGTATAGGGTAAAGTATATTCCAAATTTATTCCTTTATTTTGGCAAAATTCTTTTAATTTGTTAGCTGTGTACTCCCCACCATTGTCACATCTGATTCTTTTTACTTTATTCCCTGTTTCATTTTCAATTTTCAAAATGTAATTAATAAGTTTCTCTGTCGCTTTCGATTTACACGTCAGGGGATACACAACACAAAAATGAGAAAAATCGTCAATTATTGTCATGTAATATTTCTCACCATTTAGTCCTGGCTGTTTGATTGGTCCTGCTATATCTGAGTGCAGCATCTCAGCAATCATTCTTGTCTTGGGCCTTGGTACTGGTTTGAACGGGCTCCTGGTGGCTTTACCTTCCATACACGGGCTGCAAGTGTCATTGGAAACTGGTAAATTTAATATATTAAGGCCTTTCCTATTCAGGTGACCTAACCTTTTATGCCATAAGTCATCTATCTTTTTAGTTACATTACATGTTTCATGCTTACATACTTCAGCTATTAATTTGTACAATTTACCTTGGATTTTTCCACTCATAAAAGTTTTTCCATTAAATATTTTTACATTGTCTTTAGTAAAATTTACTTTGAATCCAGCCTCAACTATCTTTTTTACAGATAACAGATTATAAGACACATTTTTTATAATTAAAGCATTAATATTTATTGTGGTGTTTTGATAACATACTTTAAGATTACCTCTTTTGTTACTTGTAATGCTCTGGCCATTTGCCACAAAAATTTTAACAGTGTCTGTGAATGTAATGTCCGTCATATAATTTTCATACTTTTCATTTATTAAGTGGTCGGTGCATCCAGAGTCAATAATTAATTCAATGGTTCCGCACTCACCAGCACTTGCTGCTACATCACTTACGACAAACCCAATTTCTGAATTGTGCACTTCCGCTGCCGAAGCTTGCTGGTATGGCCTTGAATTTCCTCTTCCTCGCCCGTATGACTGTCCACGCGCCCTTCCATAACTCCGTCCTCGCACTGTTGAACGCCCTCGCTGTTGTCCTTGACCTCGCTGCTGTACATGACCTTGTCTCCGACATTCAAATGATTTGTGACCATTTTTTCCACATGAATAACATATGAAGACATTTTCTTGTACCGTTTCGTTCATATTTATTTTAGTTTCGGCGTCTAGGAGCCTTCCCTTTACAAAATCAAAACTCAGTTTCTTTTCTGTTGCCATTGTTTCTATTGCTGTAATGACATGGTCATATTCCTTTGGCAATGAAGATAGCAAGTAACAAATTTGGTCTTCCTCTTCGATTGTCACTTCTATCGCTTTTAACTGATTTATTATTCCGCAGAATTTAATTAAATATGATTGCAGTGGTTCATTACATTTGAGTGTTATAAGTTTTCGTTTTAGGTGAAACCTGTTATACACGCTTTTCCTTTCAAATACATTTTCTAGCAGATTTATCATTTCTTTCGCTGTTGCTCCATTTTTAATCACCTCAATATATTTGTCAGATACGCTTTGAGCGATTACAGACTTGGCTTTCGCATCATCTTTTTTAAACTGGTCGTCTACTTTTGCATCATTTAATACGTAGGTCAATTGTTTTTCCTCTAATATTAGTTTCAACCGAAACTTCCACGTGCTGAAGTTTGCATTTTCGTTTAAAATTGGAAGAAGGGACGCCGCAGTCGCCATTTTTACACGTACAATTTTTCACTTTGTACTTATTCCGGTTTTCTCGCTGTGGATCGCAACCCAACAACAAACTTCTATTTGTTTTCCTTTACGCCTCTGCTACCATGTTGAAGTTGCTTAAGCAGCATGGATGAGTTAAACTTAGATCTCTTTTATAAAGCATTTATTTTATGGAATCACAAGCATAACAAACAGTTTTTGCATCGCTCTATTTGATGACAGATAGAATAGATAAAGTTCCACAGATAGGAACACACGTAGTGTTGTAACAATATAACATCTCAACAGAAGGAACAGTATACACACTCACTCACAACCTCACATCCTCACTCACAATCTTTCGCATTTATAACATTAGTAGGATCGTCCATTAAGGGATAAAGACGTGATATTTTATGTAAGTATGTGTCGTCTATTTTCAGGCGGCCTATGAATTTCCTCTAACATTTATAGTAAGTCCTAATTATCAAGCGCTGGAGGACTCAAACAATTTAGTCTGTCATCTAGTTGTGAAGTCTTGAGCAGGGTACTGGTGTAAGCGACAGGAGCCAGGAGACCGAACGTTTGGACTTACTTCAGGTCAAATCAAATCAAAATCCGAGGAAATCCTTAGTTACATACAAGGTACTTATAAGCATTAGGACCTCAATGTTAAATTTACAAAAACGCGGTTTATTAACTCTCCGTATC
Source organism: Pandemis corylana (assembly GCA_949127965.1). Taxonomy (NCBI): domain Eukaryota; kingdom Metazoa; phylum Arthropoda; class Insecta; order Lepidoptera; family Tortricidae; genus Pandemis; species Pandemis corylana. Next base: position 3,352,354 of record OX421868.1, read on the forward strand.
CATTCTGAAAAAACGATAGGGTTCCTTATCTTCTTAACAATATAACACTTTCAAGCTAATAAATTGAAAACGCTTCAAACTCCAACGCAAAGTTACATAACACTGGCAGATCAACTTAACTTTGCAATCATTTAATTACGATAATATCCGCTTTAAGTAATCATATTCTTAAGTATCGACTGTAGAGTCTTGTTCTATTTCCATATCTGTTTTTGCGATGACCTATTACCTAATTCGCTCGCAATCGCCATTGTGTTCATTTTGACAGTTCTAGTATGAATGTGACAGCTAGCTGATTCCAATGCCAATTGTCAGCCCATAGAACTGTCAAAATGAACACGATGGCGATTGCGAGCGAGATAGGTAATAAGTCAACTGTCCAAGTTATGGTCAGGCAATATAAAATCATTATGATGTATTCTGTAAACGTTTCGCAGTCACTCTTACAATGGTGGCAATATCCGGATTTTTCGGTCTAGAATTGGCAACACCGTAATCGGTCCAGTCCAGGGGTTATTGGGAGGATTAAGAATTATTAATGATCGCTTTAAAACAGCTGGGGAGCACGTAAGTAGCACTTTTCGCGTCGCCAGCGACTGTTTATTCGAGTGCTCGAGCTTTCAAGCATTTGGAATGCCCGTATTTGTGAGCGAGCGTTTTGATCCTGACCAATCATGTTAAGCGTTCCGTAGTCAAAATTGCAAAAACGGGACTCTTACAGTATCGACATGTCGTGTCCCAACGTAATTGGCCGGTTTTTTTTAGTTTCTTGTACGTATTCGGACAAAAGACAGGATCGTGGAAATCATTTTCTCGATTGAGGTACTCATTTGTCGAATATTATTAAGTTATAAAGTTCAAGTTTTTGATAGTGTCAAGTGCCCCAAGTAATGCATACCCAACAAAATATGACGTCGTTTGAAAATAATCACAAATTCAATGATATTTCCACCTTAAATCTCAAAAATCCTTCAAGCTCAATGCAAAAGACTCACTTTTATGTTATGAGACATTATCTGTAAGTATTTAAAATATGCTTTGCTTCTCTTTATGGCTGAAAATCCCAGGAATCCGGCTAGCAGCCCATCACTATTCTGATTCCCTTTTCCGTCTTAATCACGTTGAAAGTGGCCTTTAGTTCTTGTTAATCCGCAAGCGATAGAGACGTAAGAATTATGTATTATGTATTCAAAATATGTAGATACGATTTTGTGTGTGACTATACATATTATCCCGTGACACTTCATACTGTAACACAATATTAGAGCGCCCATGCACTTTGCCGTCTAGACAATGTCAGGATAACGTCACGTTCCATGTTTATGCAATATAACACACAATATATGTCCTCGTACGCACAATATAACCTTTCACACACAAAAGGATTAGGTACCTACATCAAACTTGAATGAAAAAAGGCGTGTAATTTTAAGGTTATATCATAACATCATTAATCGTGAAAGACTGTTATTGTAAACCACATAATCCCAACTTCACAACTCCCAATATTCTGTAACTTTCAAATTCCAAACCAACAAGCATAAACGACACGATCAACTAAATAATTAAACTAATCTACATCCCATCTTAAAATATAGATGTCCGTCACCGCATAATGCAAAGCGAAACATCGAGAATCCATCATGAAAATCTGTTACCAAGTATTTAGTACTTCCAATTAAGCAAAATTCTCGACGCTCAAGTTAATCCTCGACTTGTGACGCACGATTCGCAATGATAAGCCGGTCAGTTGCTTGGGTGCGGGCGGCGATGACCAGACCTGTCACTTGTGGGCAAAATAAAGTCCGTTTTACTAATACCGTTAAGACCGCGTTGCTGACTATGTAAATATTTTCGATTTACCATTTTTTCAAATCAGTCCAATAGTTTAGGAGCCTATTCAATGCACACAAATAAACAATTAAATCTTTCCTCTTAATAATAATAGGATAGTCAGTAGGTTCCTTTCTCTGTCGCCCTGACCACCGGTAGCTTAGGCCTCGCCTCGCTGCCGGCGGCACCCTAGGTTAGGTTTTTATAATGTTTTTATATTTTGTATTAATATTGTTTTATTACTTTTTATATGAATATTGTAAAAACCTAACTTGAGATAAAAATAAATATACATAATAATAGTATAAAAGAGATATTTTATTATGTTGTATTATGCGTTGCAGGAGATCCTTTGCCGGTACTGAAAAGTCGCGAAGTCCAAAACTAGACTTATTAAAACAAAAATAGACGTATTGTCGTTTATTTCTTAGTTGATATAAGTGTAATAGTAATAGCGGTAATAGTTGTGTTCTTTGTTTCTGTGTTGTTTTGTACTGATTTGTGGTGTTCAATAAAGAGTATTTGTGTTGTATTGTTGTATTTTCAAGCGTCTTTATTGTTTCAATATGAATATCCACGAAGAATTCTAAAAACAGGAAACTGTTACTGTTTTTGCATCAAGCGGAGTGCACAGTACATAAATACAGAAGTAAGTAGATGGAGTTAAGCTAGACCGAAGCACATTACACTGCAACTGAACCCATGACGGGGTAACTGATGCTGCCAATTTTCTACTCCAAGACGTTCTTAAGCCACGTCTTTATAACACACTAGCGGAGCGGTTGACCGCGACTCCGTCTGCGCAGAATTTGCTTATAGTTAGCCCGCGGGAACTAAGTATGCGATTTTCCGGGATAAAACTATTCTACGTCCTTCCCTGGGACTGAAACTATCTCTGTACCAAATTTCATTAAAATCGGTTCAGTGGTTTAGGCGTGAAAGCGTAACAGACAGACAGATAGACTTACTTTCGCTATCATCTTCATATCAGCCATAGGACGTCCACTGTTGGACATAGGCCTCCCCCATAGACCTCGAGTTGCTTCGACTTACATCCAACGAAAACCAGCGACTTAAACCAGGTCATCCGTCCACCTCGTTGGTGGACGTCCTACCTACTCTGCGCTCGGCGATAACGCAGTCATAGTTTCATGCAATGTCCACCCACAGGATTTCACTAAGGTCAACTAAAACGCGCGTTTATAGGGGTACTTAGTCTGTCCTAGCGGGTCAGCCGTACCCCGGTCCCCGCGGGGTCAAGCAGACCCGCCCGCTAATGAAGGTATCTTCAAAGGGGTTGGACCCGGCCCGCGGTGTTTTGAATCTTTAAAAGGGTCGTGGGACGGGTCGAGCTACTGGGACTAAGTGCGGGCTCTAAGCTCTCGATAGTAATTATTGACAGTGGATAGTTGATGTACTCGCTACGCTGCCTCAATAGACAGCATTTGCGAAAGCTGGTCACTCGACTTTTATTTTTCAAACAATTCATACATACATACATAAATCCCGCCTTCATGTCTTACGGGGTAGACAAAGCCTAAGGTAACAAGACCTTATTTTTCACAGTTTAAGAAAGAAAAAAGTTTATTTATGATAATTACATAACAAGAAATAGATAGGTAAACACATGTTAAAAAGAACAGATAAACAAATTGCCACAAAATGGTCCCAACTCAGCATTTGCTGGCCTTACAGCCAGATCCATAGCATCATTACAAATAGTAGGCCGACTTTATCTCGTTTCTTAACTAGTACCCACAATCGGCCAAGTTCTTTTTTCAACTGCAAAGCTAATTGTTTTTCAATCCGACCTAACTTTTTTGTTAAAACCACAGTTTGCTGCTTTATGTATTAATGATATATTCTTAGAAACGATATGCGAGCGCGACAAAAATTACAAAAACAAAACACTCGCTAACTTTCGCATTTACAATGTTTCTATTCTAATACCTCAAGAGTAGTTTCCTCGAAATAATTTAAATTTACAGTTTTTTTCTCACTGAATAGATGCTGTTGTATTAGTATATATTACTTATACATACCGTCACGCTCATAGGGGTAGGCAGAAACTACTTTTTTCCACTTGCTACGATCCTGACATACTTCTTTCGCTTCATCCACATTCCTCAACCTCTTCATACATGCTTGTCGGTTTCGGGTACTCCTGACCTGACCTTTTTCCAAAACATCTCCTATTTGGTCTCGGAACGTCCGTCTAGGCCTTCCCCTCCCAACGCAACCATTCACACTCTCCATATAGATCTGTTTGGTTAGTCTACTTTCATCCATCAGCTCTACGTGACCAAACCAACTAAACATACTTTTTTCTATCCTAGTCACTATATCCTCTTTCACACCTGCACATTCCCTTATTACACTATTCCTTATTCTATCTTTCAGTGATACACCTTCCATACTTCTTAACGCTCTCATTTCTACTGCATTTATTTTACTATCACGTTTCTTTTGCCATACCCAAGCTTCGCTACCGTACATTAATGTTGTACCATAAATTACTTAGTACGAATAAATAGAAATAGGAAGTACAATCACATTAGTAGTAAGTCACATTACATTATGTATATTTCTAGCATATGAACGCCTAACTTTACGGTCACTTGCTAAAGAAGCATAACCAAATTTCAGCAATAACCGAGCAAACATTTCCACAGCGAAAACTAAACGCAACTTGTAAGACTACAAAAGGCGCCCGGGGATTCCCCGCCTTTGAGCGGCCAGTGCCGCCCTCTGGTGCCCGTGACGTTTGATAAGCCAACAAGGTAAACTTGTAGTCCACTATTTAATTTGATTTGCGCAAAGTTAGGTACGGAATGATGGACGATGTTGGACATAATTCAATAAATAACCGTAAGTTGAAAGTCTGAAACGGACTTCAAAACAGTCGTTAAGTTTTCACCGTCGCCTTGCTAAACTACTGGCGCGTCCAACTTCTCCAATGCAACTAGCGTTGTCGTGTTTTTTTATGTTAACGAGATTATTAATGCCATAGTTACTATATAGGTAACTATCGCCAACGGTGCTGGCAACTTTTCAATAGTATAATCGAGACGTTAATTTGACACTTGCGAGACGTTTTAGTGTCTAAACTTTACACAAGAGGCTCTGATACTACTCTTCAAAATTTTCGAACTACATTTACTAAATCCCGTTTCAAAATTCCGCAACAAACAAACAAATAAAATGAAGACGAATAGCGACATAATTTGCCTCACATCAAAACCGACTACGGTTTGGATATGACGTGCCATCCTTATACTAAGTAATCATCAACAGGACTCCTCAGTGACGCTCGACGAAGCCTGAACAGGGGAGGGGGAAGAGGGGGGTGCATCGTCCGCGCAGCTGACGCCTCTATCCGCCCGTGATGCAATTGTGTGTTGATACAGCGTACCTATGTGTGGGTGTGTGTGTAAGACGTATGAGTCGTGGGTACATCAACTCGCTGAAAAAGCGTGATAGGTTTTATTAGGAATACGTATATATGTACTCACAATATTTTTTTAACGGTACTGTAATTTGAATATTTAAAGAATGTTTCGATGTTTTTTGTTATCTTTCCGCTCTTAGCTGTCTGTACAGAAATATCGACGACTAGTCCGCTACTCCGTTATCCCGCCCGAACCATGCGATTTTAAGGGATAGAAATTGTCCCATGTTTTTCCCCGGGACTGAGACTATCTATAGAACAAATTCCAAATATATTGGTTTAGCGGTGTAAAGCGAAGACGTAGGTAATAGACAGACATGACACAGACAGACATTTTCGAATTAGTGTATTAATTATTAATGAATCGTCAAATTACTCTCACGCTAATAGTTAGAGTAATTTGACAATTCGTCAGCTCGTTACTGACGACGGCAGACAGCAAACTCTTTATCTATCTATCTATATATACGAGTATATCTATATAAATAAAAATGAATCATCGAAATGTATGTACGCGCATAACTTCCAAACGACTGCAACGAATTGGATAATTCTTTTTCAGTTGTGTATGTTACTGTTTGGACATGTGGTTTGTATAAAACAAAATTCAAAAAAGCACTGGAACGGGGGCGAAGCCACGAGCAACAAGTATTATTTACTGACATAAAGTACTCTATATTTTCATAAAAACCTGTCCAGCCATTTTAGCGTGGACTAGTAGTAAACACACACATAGACACATTTATAAACACTCGCATTTATAATATGATATTACTCTAATTATAGATATAAATGAATGAAAGATGCCAGTTAGAAAACTAAAGCAACTCTACGCGTAAAAAGAGTGCGTTTGTACATAAAAGTACCTACTGAAATATAAAAATACAGTGTATTTTAAGGCTTGCGATGATACAATTTTTTTCCTTTGCCAATTAATACTTTTGTGGCGGGCTTTGTGACTATACTCGCGTATCAGTTTTTTTACAAAATGAACAAAACGTGAAACAAATGTGGTTCATTTCACAAAGCCTCGTTTCCTGTTGCATTAGTTTATGTTGAGGCGACAATTGCCTTATTTTTAATAGTCTAATACCTATACAATACATGTCTTTATACAAACTACCTTGTTTCTTCTAGTTGTAGTGTAAAGCTGTAAGTTCAAAATCCGTATAATGTAGATACTTTTCTCTCTCTGCCTCTCTCTCTCTCTCTCTCTCCCTCTCTTTCTTTCTCTCTTTCTCTCTCTCTCTCTCTCTCTTTGAGTGTGTGTGTGTAAATACAATACTTTTTTGAAGAAGTCGCGGGGCAACAATTAGTATAATTATGAGACCTGAGAAACCAACGTCTTGGCCCACTTTAATTTCGTAGCAAACCAAACCAAAGCAACATAAACATCATCCAATAATCATTTCACCAAACTTTCCGAAAAGAGTTCCACCCATCTTTTATGTCTACGTAAAGCCGAGTGTACACTGGACGTGCCGAAGCGTCTTTGTGTGGGTATTGGGCAGGACATCGAGGACCGGCCGCGGCGTCCGCGCTCTAATTAAAACACCCCCCGCTCCTCCCCTCCCGATACCGCGCAGAGTAGGTGACAGAGACGTCTTGTTTTTTTTTCGGTGGTCAGGATTAGGTGAAAGGTTGTAGAGAGATCCTGGTGGGAAAACTTCAGTATATTTTGATTACTTAAACAAATACTATTTCAACTAAGTAATAATAAGGTACCAGGTAAGGAAAAAGGCAATGAGTCGCAAATCGTGAAAGTTTAAATCAGTTAAGAAGGTAACACTTCATGTGTTGCAAAGTCAGATTCTAAGTTGTTGAAGCGACTTTCCTGAAAGCATTCATCACGACTCATTCGTGCAAATTTTGTTCGTCAGTATCGTCATCTCCAACCTATTCTATACGTCTCACTGTTGGGCACAAGCCTCCTCTCAGAATGAGAAGGCTTGAGCTATAGTTCCCACGTGGGCCAAGTGCGGATTGGGAACTTCACACACACCACTAAATAAATGCAAATTTTGCTAACCCAGGATAATTAACAAGAAATAAAAACAAAATTTACTAGAATATATTCGATATTTTGGTGACTAGGTATAGTAAGATTTCCTAAGATATCTTTAAATATATTTAACCGTTTTGAGAACACCGCAAATTTTGGAGCCTACAGCGTATACGGGTAAATTAATTATTGCATAAACACTTTAGCTATGCGCTTTGTGTTTGTAACAATAAATATTCAAAGGTGTAAATTTCATCATGACAATTAAACATACTTACAAACATAGTTAAAAAAATGCTAGCCTCTGTTTTAGCACAGTCTGCACGCCGCGGCCGCCGGGGGCGATGTAAAAAGAACAGCGACGCACGGCGCGAGTAAGATTGCCCTCGTTAAACCTGCCTACATAGCTACCCGCTACCCGCACCCGCTACCCGTGTACCCGCGACACGCTCGTAGGACACGGGCTCACGCATGTGAAGCCTATCCCTTACGAGAATTAAGTTTGAACGCGTGCTTTGCTTTGTTTCGTAACTTCCACGGAGGACGACTGTGTAAACTTCAATGCTTAAAATTTGAATACATCTGACGATGATGGTTAAAATGAACTATGTATGTGGTATTGTTTTTATATATTTAGATGATTTAAAACATAGGAATCATGTTATAGGCGATGCAGCTAGCAAGCCATCACTATTTTGATTCCATTTTTCCACCTATACGCTCACAATATTGCTAAACGTGGCCTGTGGCTCTTGTTACCTTAGGCTCTGTCTACCCCGTAAGGGATATAGACGTTATTTGTACATGTGTATGAATTTATCATTTTAGAAAAGAGAATCTTGAAATAAATAAAACTTGATGGTCGAACTTGTTTTTACCCGTTATGTTTTACTTTCACAAATTAATAGCTGTAGTAACTTTGTATTGGCTAATGTATAATGTTATACTTTTTATTGCGCATTAGACTTGAACATACACAAGTTTCGATAAAAGCCGAGCCCAGCATCTCCACTGCGAACTCAAAGTGGTACACAATAGTTAACAAATGAGACGAAAACGCACTGGCCATTAAATACTTAGTTACAGTAATAAGACCTCCATATTACGCAGTTAACAAAACAAAACCTTTTTGCACGCTGCAATCTAACCCTACGTTAGTCCAGTGCCCACCCTTATACTAAACAGTCTCAAATCTCGCGTCACTCCGTTTTTGCCCCTTAGGTAGCCACCAGCGAGCGGACGCAAAGGGCCCCTGGCTGATAACCGGCACAAAGCTAACGCGGACCTCACAGATAACGTTATACCTACGTACAAAGAGGTTTGCCCGCTAATGAGCGAAGGTAATTTAATATCTTGAATTTCAGCGCGAGGATTATAACTGGGGGAAGAAAAGGATTTACAATGTGCTAACGGTTTTGATGGCCACAGTGGCAGAGTTCATTGGTTCATATTATGTTATGCGATCAAGCGGCGTAAGATTTAGAAGGAAAAAAGTTCATCAATACCTATGTTAGTTGATAAGTAGTTCATTAATAAGAATAAGAATAACTTTATTTCACCACAGAAGTTACAAAATGCATAACATTTTCCAAAGGACAAATTGTTACATAGATATAGGTAGATATAAGAGAAGAAATAGTTAGAAACTGTGTGTATGTGTGTGTGTGTGTGTGTGTGTGTGTGTGTGTGTGTGTGTGTGTGTGTGTGTGTGTGTGTGTGTGTGTGTGTGTGTGTGTGTGTGTGTGTGTGTGCGCGCGCTCGCGTGCCTGTGTGTGTGGCTACATTTTACCATTAGTAAGTGCTTGTAAGGAGATCCTCAGTATCTTGGTAGTTTATATTTGCTAGACCAGGGGTTCCCAAACTTATTTTGTCTACTGCCCATTTGAGAATAAATTATTTTTTAGCGCCCCCATTTTTTCACCTACTTAAAAACCACTATAACTTCAAATTAAATTAAAGTCTCTTACCGCCCCCTTTTAGGCCTGCAGCGCCCACAAGGGGGCGTTATCGCCCACTTTGGGAAAGGCTGTGCTAGACAAACGTGGGAATATGGAGGCATATGTTTGGCAAAAGTAGACCTGATGGATGGCAGAGGGATGCTATATAGACGACGAGCGGCAAGGCTAGGAAAATCCTGACTACAAATTACTTTTCTTTTTTTACTAGATCGCTATTAAGCGATAAGACCGCCTATTGTCTACAATGTTCTTTGTTTCTGTATTGTTTTGTACTGATTTGTGGTGTTCAATAAAGAGTATTTGTATTGTATTGTATTGTACTTTTCGATGGGTGGCTACGGCTACTTTTGTAATGTACGATTGTCTGACCCTTAATATCTCTGATTCTTTATAAAGATTATCAGTGGGAAACCTATTTGGTTTGCTAAGCATAACTTTAAGTACAGCACGTTGGGCAATTTCTATCGAATTGAATGTAGTATCGTAAAAAAATTAAAATACTTATATTACCTGTCTACATGCAAGAGTTTTACTTCGTCTAGAACGTCCTTCACCCTTTCACTAAATTCCACTAGTAATATACAAATATTTCGTCACCGGATCGCAGTGTATGCCAGTTAATTGGACGTATGTTGATTTTAAAATTTAAGGCGAGTCAGCGTGTACATAGGACGCCATACGTCACTCGGGATAAAGCCCCGATATTGATTAGTCAGCTCTCCGGTATAGGGAAATATATGGGCGCGATACATTTTATCCTGTCCGTTAAAAGTGGCGCCCAACGTGGGACCGCCGAAGAATGGATTCGGAGGGCCCCGCGAAAACGGATGAGAGTTATTTACGTACCGCGAGGGTCGGAGCGAGGTGATGCTTGAAAAAAGAGTGATCGATACAGAGCGGCGACACGGCGCCCCTGGGGCGCGTCAATTTGGCCTTCGGCTCGTCAGCGCTAAATTTCCCCGACATCTTTAAATGGAATTTCGCGGGTCGTGCGTCCAAGCCCCAGGCCGCGCGAGGGCCGAGGGGGCGCCGCGACACGCCACCTGCCCAGGGACTGAGACGCAACTACCCACGTTAAGGGAACAAGCAATGTGTTAAGTTTTATCACGACGAAAAAGTTTTTATAATATAGGTACCTACACTGTGTCGCAAAAATCAAAAAGTATGGCATTCACGCTCAGTAGTGGATGATGACAAACGCAATGTGTCTAGGTACTTACCTGTGTCATTTTTTTAAATTAGGGCCTCGACTTTTTTCTCCAAGCCATTCGGCAAACATGCACTCACATACTTTTGGTTGCAGTTGCTAATTAGCAGCGCTGCTTCGAACATTTGCTTCATCGGCTCCACGTGCCCGATTGAAGGCGGACTATATTAGTTAAATACGTGCAACAGCTAACAACGGACGGGAGAAAACCCGCTACTCAATAACGTGGCTCTGAATTTTGTGGTATTGAATGCAATTAATTGAATAAAAATAAAAGTTTTCTGTTAGCTATTCGAAGTTATGTCTGCTTTAAAGAAAATATTTCCAGAAAAAGACGACAACTGCAGGGTTCCCGTACATCGTCTGACATTTAAATAAGTAGAGAAGGAAGATACAGTTTTAAGCACGGCTAGCTTTATCTTCAACGCGATGTGAACGTTTCTTTCACTATAGCTAAAGAAAGAGACGCATAGACTAATAACGAGAGTCATCATATCAAGCAGACTACGTTATGGACATCTCACGAGTGAGAGAGAGAGCGCCATGCTCTTCCACCGCAGAAGATTGAATCAAAAGCGCCAACACACGCCAACAATTTGTACAAGCATTTGTGTTCGGCCAGATTACGCATTGGTTCTAATTCCGGTGTTTTGGCGTATCGGGATAACCGGGATATTCTCGATCAGCGACGCCGAGTCAACAACGCGATTAGGCGCGTAAATTGCCGATGGCTCTGGCGCCCAACGCCGCGTGACCCGTGGGGTTACGTAAACTAGGTAGGCTATATACATCTAGTATAGGTTGTGTGTGTAGTGTGCTGGTTCAAAACAATTCTCAGAATAACGCAGAGTTGCCAAAGGATGTGATGAGTTTGACGGTAGGCAAAATTTCGTAACACTGGTGATGGTTAGCACCGAATTGAAGCATTGAAACTACACATTAATTGGATTTGACACATCGTATAGGTTAACTTAAACCCTACAGGTTAAGAGTATAGATATGTTGTATGTGTTACGTTAATAGAGAATCGTCCATGTTTTTATTTTTGCTTTCTGAAGTACAATTATAAATAAATATCATAGTACATTTAACACCAATTGGCCTAGTCGCAAACTAAGCAAAGCAGCGGGTTCCAGGCGACGACGGATAAACATACTTAAATAGATAAATACAAACTTTAATACATGTAAGACCACGCAATTTTTTTCAGACATAATATCTGCCGCCCTGGGATCGAATCCGGGACCTCAAGCTTCTTAGTCAGGTTCTTTTAACACTTAGACTATGCGGTCAAAGACTAACGCGCGATATCGGCTTTACGCGGAACCATAAACTGCATAGCTATGCCTTCTTATACTTAAAATTTGTCCCGGCATAGCACACACACGCATGCAAGGCTAGCACGAGCGCGCGCGAGAATAACAAGCCGTTTTTTCTTACTGTTCGTTCTAGAAGCCGTACTGGCCGACTGAATAATCACTTTTAATCTAACCATCCTTGCAGCGTCACCACGAACCTACTCGAACTCGCCCACACCTCGTTTTACTGTCGCCCGAATCCAATATCCCGCGTAATAACAATCGCGACCGTCTATCGTTCCCGCGTAAATTATGTACGATCCCGCCAACTTACCCGTACAAACGGCCTGGGGTATTCTGAACCTTAGAAGGCTGTTATAAAGGTGGTCGGGGGTGGTTCTAGTAGTGAATGGGCGACGTTGTGCCCGACGCTAATGGCGACCCGGCCCCTTCAACGGATGCGCGAGTAGCACGTACACGTACGGAATTAGAAGAGTTTGAGAAAAATGCGTAATTAATGCGGCTGTTTGTTGTTATCACAGAGAAAAAGGGACAACGCGCGTCGCTAGACATGGTACTGGAGAATATACCTATGCGTGCCAGCTGGGTTCCTTGCACTATTTACGGGAGAGAGCCGTCAATTTATATTTACACTTGAATTAGTTGTTTTTACTTGACTGCGCCAGAAGAAGGGTCATGTTTTTCTAGTGTATGTATGTATATTTCTTTGGCACGCTCTAGAGCCTAAATGACTGGTCAGGAGCTTGAGAGGTATCATTAGATTTGTCTTAGTCGTGAGAATGACCTGGGTACATCAAAATTATTAAAAAATATTACTGACGCAAACGGGTTTTTTTATTTTATATAATTTTAGTAGTCTAATCTATGGCTTGGTGCAATGGCCAGTAATCTAGACCACAGATACGTAATTTAAACAATTAAAAACCACGTGTAGTATTCATTTGAATTTGACTTTCAAACAAAAATGGTCACAGTTTTCAAAACTCTTATAATCTATTTACTTACATAAATAAAAAAAGAATGCCTAAATGTGTTGCTGAGCGCTGAATTCGAGAACGACTGAATCATTTTTTTTTAATATTTGTTAAAGTCCAAAGAAGCTTTTTATGCAGCATAAATTGTCATTCTCCGTTACAGGAAAAGCCGCGGGAACAAGCTAGTAATATTATTGAAGCAGCCAGTTAACGTACAACAATACAACTAAAAATGTTTAGCAACTACTCGCGTCCCAACAAGCACGTTCACGTGGGCCTTGCACGCGTCACACATGTGACGTGTGGGGTCCTTTTGATGCTGTCACGACTTGCTCTAGGTGTACACAGACTTACCATGGAGAAACCGACCTATCACATTATACACTGTGTCTCTAAATCAATCCGGAATACTTCCGCACGTGGTTTAGTTAGTTTAACTGAACGCCCACGTTTATGTTTTTGCAGACTTTGTCAACTGTATCACTACATAGTATAAAACAAAGTCGCTTTCCACTGTACGTCTGACTGTCTATTTGTCTGTCCTTATGTATGCTTAGATCTTTAAAACTACGCAACGGGTTATGGTGCGGTTTTTTTTAATAGATAGTGATTGAAGAGGAAGGTCTATAATGTATAATTCTACGCAGATGAAGTCGCGGGCAGAAGCTAGTACTTGTATAAAACTAGCTTTGCTTAGTTTGGGAATGGCACAATTCGAGTTAAATAGTCCTTCCATATTTAATAGTTCTATTCAACAATGATTCTTAGTGTGATTTGCTGCAAGGTATTTTAATGATAACTTTTCCGTTAATTCACAACATTTCAATTTTAAATAATTACTAAAGTACCGACAACCATTTCGAGCTTTGTGTTTAAGTATTCCATTCCATATTTTTTTGATTTTTTTTATTACTTATTTAACGTAATATTCACAAAAATCCTCAAAAAATCCGAAGTAAGGCATCGTCGTAGTATACCTTTGCCTTCCTAATTATTTATGAATAAAAATGTCAATGTCAAAAAGGTGGCAATGTCAAATATCAGTGTTGTTTGCCGATCGATGTTGTTTGTTCGTTTTGTTTTGAAAAAGCATTGTTATATTTATTAAATTGATTTGATGAAAGTTTCGGACGGTTATGCCATGGCAGACAGCCGAAACCTTCCCAAGGTGGATTATAATAATGTTGTTGCAATACATGCGTGAAAACGACTCGTTTAACGTTGCCGAAATCCGGGGAGCTAAGGTTTTGTTGTCATCAGGGGATGCTTACGTTGAAACTTCTGTAGGCTATGTGGAAGTAAACGAGAGAATGCTGTGTGTTTTATCAAGGGCAGAGTAACTCCTGAGCACCGAGTTCGTACTAAAATGTACTCTGTTGTCGCAAGCATTAACGAGGCAGAAGAAACTATATTGGATGTGAAATGTAAAGACTGTGCTGCAAGTCAGGGTGGATGCAAACATTCAATTTGTTTTATTATGTGGCTTATTTTGTTGTCAATTATTTCCAATTCAGTCCAGAAAATGCGAATAATTAAAAACCAATATCAAATCACCAAACGTCAATCAAAAATTCAAAATGACAACCCGTTGTGATAACCAGTAGACAATGTAGACATCAATCTTATCTTATTTTTATATGACCCAGGCAAAGGTAATGTGTAGATTCAACCTTACAAGCGTTTTTGAATTTTTCGAGATTTCAATATTATTTTTGACTAACTTAGAATACAAATTTCGCGAAAAGAAAAAATATGGGTCTCCTAGTTTTCAAAGTACTATTTATTGAGCATAAGAAAACACGAGGTAAAAAAATTGAAATGTTGTGAATTATACGTCAAAATCGTTGGATATGATAAAGTAATTAAAATGCAATTCGCATGTCTAGCTGTGAAAGTACGGAGGCGCCACCTGTTGGTCGCGTGCGCAATATAGAGGTCCTGATAGAGTTACCGATAGCAATTTTCGATTTTACCCTTATTTCGTTAAGGGCCCTTGGGCCGGTTGTCGAGTGCGTGGAGGGCTTAAGTAAGATTGCTGTTAGAACGGAAATAATGAAAGCCAATAGAAAGAGCGCTAACTATTATTAATTATTGCTATGAAGGTTTTATACGGCGGATAATGAGTCGTTTAAAAAAAAAACATAGTTAAGAGCTTAATCACAACAAAAATGAATTGATTCCCCTGTGTTACGTACATACCTTTCTGCCATTGCAATAAGAGTGAAAAGGTCGTAACACAAAAGAATCAATTAACTTTTGTTTTAATTAAGGCCCTTAACTATGTACATGTGTTTTGTAAACGACTCTAATGTGTCTATGCGAGGTAGGCGCCACCAGAACCTTCGCCACCGTCGGAGTTTCTTTTTATACGGCAAGGAAGGTAAAATAACGAGTGGCTTGCCTTTCGGTTTTGTACAGGCTACATTTCGGAGTGTAACATTTTTAAGTATTTCATTTACAAATTTTTAAAAACACAATTCAGATGATTGCGCCGCGTTAAGTTGGAATTCCAGCGTGGAGAGTGAGACAGACAGCCGGTAAAATTACTTGCACACGAGGTATACTATCTTAGCCTATCTTCTATCTTACTCTATCTATCTAGCTCTATCTTAGCTTATCTAGGGTGACAGCGAATCCTCTAGCTAGCTAGCTATAGCTAGTGTTACAAGGGTCCATGGGAGGCAGTGCTCACTTGCCAAAAAGTGACCGAACTGCTTGTTTTTCCGCCCTATTAAAAAAGTGGAACTGATGTGACAAATTTGCATGCCTCCTTTTCGTCCATGCTGGTCTGGGAATAAAGAAAAAATATGGAATTTACCAGTTGCTTCTCTTCCCGCGCAGATGGTATATTCCATAGAGGGAAAGGGCGAAATTCTTAGGAATCATGTTATAGGCGATACGGCTAGCAACTCAACACTGTTTTTGATTTAGCTTTTTAGCTATACGCCCTTTCATGCTAAACGTGGCCTTAAGGTTTTGTTACCTTAGGCTCTGTCTACTCCTAAGGGATAAAGTCGTGATATATGTATGTATGTATGTAGTAAAAATGTACCCTTAACCTAGGCTACTGTGGTTTTCCTTATCATGTGTTTGTTACTGCACGAATTTGTATCAATTTGAGTGAACTGTCAATATCACTGCTTATTTACTCAGCTTACTTAGTATAAGCCGAGAGCTTGCGTCAGTGGCTCAGCCTACCATTTACCAAATAGTGCCTATACATAGTATCGATAGTATCGATACATGGCACCGCTGGACCGTACGTCGTCTAGCGGTTCGCATACCCATGATATCGATAAAGACAGAGCGATACTTTTCAAAGCTTACCTATTTACATACATACGTCTTTATTCCTTACGAAGTAGACGGAGCCTAAGGTAAAAAAACCTTATGGCCACGTTTAGCATGATACGCCCGTATGCAGCATGGAAAGGGAAATCAAAATAGTGATGGGTTGCTAGCCGCATCGCCTATAACATGATTCCTAAGACTTTTGCCCATTCCCTCGATGGGCTTTTACCATTTGCGCGGGAAGAGAAGCAACTGGTAAATTCTATGTTTTTTCTTTACTCTCAGCCTAGCTTGGAAGAAAATATTTGGAAAAAGTACACTCAGCATAGCACGAATGGGCTCTGTAACTTAGTTTGAAATGGTGTCTAACATGGTGGCGTTTGAAATGTCAGTTTCCTTAGAATTGCTAAATTCTACTAGGCACTTTTCGACATGATATCGACACGAGCCGAATGAGTCGATAATATAAATTATTCACATTTTCTCATCCCTAGCGCAGCGCCGGCGACGATAAATTCCTCCACATGTCAATCGCGAGGAGCGTGGCACTACTGCTGATACAGAGAGGACGTGCGAAGCGGAGTCGTATACGGGGAAAAATCCACCAATAAGAAAGCAGCGCCGAGTGAGGCTAGGAGAACGAAGAAATGCCATTGGTAGATTTTTCGCTTCTATAACCGATGTTATACCCGCGCATGCCTATCAAACGATGAACTAATTATCTATATTAAAAAAAAGAGGTATAATTTGTGAGTTTGTGAGGTTGAACCGATTTTAAAAATGATTTTGCCAATAGAAATCCACATTATTTGTGAATGTCATAAGCTATATTTAATTCTGCGCGGACGAAGTCGCGGGCAACAGCGAGTACATTATAAAGTAAAAATTAATATTTATTTTTGTAAATCATCGATGGCGTGTAATCACGTCACTAGTGCAGTGCCGGCGACTGGCGAGTGCTCGCGTCGATAAATTCCGCCGCGCGTCAATCGCGAGGAGCGCCGCACTAACGGCCGGCGCTGTCAAGTCACGAGCAGGGCTGTCACTCGCCCACTACAAATAGCATTTAGATTTAGGTATAGAACTATTTTTGTACCCAATATGCTTCGATCAACAATACAACTAGATTCAAGGTCCCATACAAAATCAAAGCGAAAAAGTGGCCCTGTTGCTTATGCTTATAGCTATATCTGTTTTACCTTCTTTATTAACGTAAAATAAGCCTTAAGTCTAAGCAACAAAGATCCAAATAATTATAATTGTATATAATACTTACGACGTTTCGTCACAAGCGAGCGAAAGCGTTCGATAAACAAAAGAACTACCTTCGTTTCAAAAAGATGTCATTCTATTTGAGGAACGGGGTAATAATGGAGTCGCAATTAAGTATATAACTCAGTTTTTTTTTATTTGACAGATATTTACAAATACAAATATTAACATGAATTTTATTAATTAAGCCCATCTACGTTCCACTGCTGAGCACAGGCTTCCTTTAACAACGAGAGGGATTGGGTCATAGTTCCCACGCAGGCCCAGCCAGGCAACAGCCGTAGTAGCCTAGTTGTTCGACCTACCGCCTCTCAAGCAGAAAGTCGTCGAGGGAATGGGCGATTATAATAGGAATCATGTTATAGGCGATGAGGCTAGCAACCCATCACTATTTTGATTCGATTTTCCACCTAGACGCCCACAATCTTGCTAAATGTGGCCTGTAGGTACCTGTTACCTTAGGCTCTGTGTACCCCGTAAGGGATAAAGACGTGATTTGTGTGTGTGTTATAAATATTGTACGGCTTGAACTTTTCTTGAAGCTTTACGTCTTCTTTAATAAGTGATAGCTCCTCTGTTCCTTCTCACTATACTTCATCTTATATTATTTTAAACATTTCTATGTAACTATACCTGCAATTTGGGAATCGCCTTTTTCTGTAATCTACGTCTTTGGCTATTTCCAGTTATGTCGAATTTGTCAAAATGAATCGAACATTATAGCAGAATTTTTGTAAGGCATGTAAAGTTCTTCTTCTCTTTCTCTCGCGACAATAGTTACCCATTCCGCACAGCAAAAAGGATCACTAAGAAATCTACAAAAAAATGCAATATATATTTTATTTTAAAACAAGAACTACTCCATGAATTTCTTGTTCTAAAACATCCGATTATTGTCAAGATGGTGGCCAAACAATAAATTATTAATTTTAAAATGTAAACTGCCAATTTTTACGTACTTTATGAAATACTGACTTGTATTTACTTAAAGAAAGATATTCCTTCCGAAACCTTAGTGTTTCGGTGGCTGTTTTTGTAATTTTTGAACGCACATTGTGGCATTTTGACACGTCCTCACGTTGGCCGAGGTTGGCGCATACTGTCAGAACTAAGGCCACAAATTTATTTTGTGGCCTTATTTCTCGGAGCCGTTTTCAGAGCTATCACCGTGAATCTAGTTGTATTGTTGATCGAAGCCAATATGTTATGTAAATTGTGTAGAAATAGAGCTTTTGATATAAATCGAAGGTTTCCAAAGTGGCCCAGAGGTCCACGGAAGGCCAGACGAGGTTAGCGTTGGCGCGAAAAAAATGGGTATTTTGGAAATAGGTATAGTAGAAATGTAGCAGCAGGGGCTCTACCGCAAACAGTAAAACTTTTGTGATCTATGTGAAAAGAAATTTGCGAACCTCTGATTTAAACAGTACCATATAAGTAGACCCCGTTATCTGGTCGCACAGAAATTGTTTTTCAGTAGAGCGTGAATGTTTTTTTATTGACTATCTAAATGTTGATATTATATGTCACTGATAATTTCAAAAGTGTCACTAAGCACTATTGATTACTTTTGTTTGAAAATATATCCCTACTAATATTATAAATGCGAATGTAAGTTTGTTTGTTACGGTTTCACGCAAAAACTACTCAACCGATCATCATGAAATTTTGTACACATGTTCTTGGAGGTATTAAAAGTAACATAGGATACTTTTTATAAAAATATATATATATTTTATGTCCTCACTCTGACATTATCTGTGCGGACGAAGTCGCGGGCAAAAGCTAGTATAATCATAAACGAAGAATTAAGTCTAGGGTGTTCGTTAGTTAGTATTTTTCCACAATAATTTCACTAAACTTTACACAACTGTACATCCTCAGTGTAACTATGGGTTATATAATTTTTTATTTTATTTGTAAACAAAAAGGTTTCATTAAATTTGAGCATAGACTTAAAAAGGCGAATTGCATTGAAACCAATCGTATTGTATACTTAAACATCGATATCAAGAAGGTCGATAAAAAAAACTTACACACTCTACTGAAAACAATTTCTGTGCGACAAGATAACGGGGTCTAATCATAAGCGTGGTTCACCAGAATCCCTTAAATGTATGAATAAACGGTAAAATTGCATAAGAGTTTACAATCTTATTATCTGCATACCTATGCGTGCTTGTAGCTCAGAACCAGAGGCCTAACTAAATTCCTCAGCAAAGGGTAGCTTAGCTAAAGGTACGTAGTTAACGGTATAGTAACATTGTCATCGCATTTACGTACACATGACAACTTGAAAAAATTCAATAAAAAGAATTGTAGCCGGAAATACCAAGTTGAAGTCAAATAAAAACTTAAAATAAGTTGTACATTGTGTAAGTACTTAGTTCGTTCAGACTGTATACATTATAATATTACCATACAATACATAGTAATATCATAAATTTTAGAATCTGAAGATCTTCTTCAACTCTCACCATTTCGTATATAAAGCGTCTACGCATCGCTCTATCTTCTCACTGCGTATCCAAATCCAAGCGCTACGAAACTGCTACGCCGTAGACGCACTACGAAAATACCTTAAGCATTAAAGAATATAATCACTAAGTTGGCAGCCCTGCGTAATGCGGCTCCGACACTAGCCTGTGAATTATATTAGTTCGCGGCCACATGTTAGAAGCAGTGCGCTGGAATATACCCTAATGCGAACGGAATAAGGTGCATAGTGTTGTAGCAGCGTCGATTCGGTTTTTAGTGGTGGCAGTATGCGAGCCGCGTCCGCTGTCTCGGGCGATCGGCGCTGCCAACCGCACGGGAAAAGCGGTATAGTTAAGCAAGAAAGTGCTATATCAGTACACTGTTAAAACGAGTGCCTTAAGTCTCAAGATTCCAAATATCAAGGGTTCTGCGAGTAAATGGACCCTGTGTAACAGTTTGTATCACTTCTATGAGAGTAAGACAGCTGAAATTACTGGCATGCGAGGTATCGTATACAGCTGCAACTTTGCCGAAACTGCTTATAGAGGGCAATTATTAAAATTACTTTTCGTGTTATTTACTCAGTTCTCAAAATCAGTGAGGAAATTATAAGAGCGAGATGGCAAAGTTGTAGTTTACGGTATTCTATTTCGGCCTTCTTAGGAGTTCTAGGCTAGCAACGCTTCTGCAACCCATAAGAGTTGCGGGTGTCCATGGGTGGTGGTGCTCTTACCATCAGCAGACTCACTCGCTCGTTTGTGTTCCTTGTAGTAAAAAAACAGGCTATTTCTCTTATTTCATGCATCCAGAATTTGCGTTTTTTTTATCTTTCACTTTTGTCACAAGCTTAACAGATAATAATGTAAAGGGAAAATAGTGCCAGCACGATGTAAGTAGGTAAGAGTTCACTAATATCCAGTATTGTCACTCTTTCGGTTAATTCCTCCATGCCGGAGAGAACGGCGATTTGACAATAATAATTAGTATGCGCTATATTAGTTGAAGACAATACAACAGTGACAAGACACAGACTAATTTTAATTTACAGACTAAAACAAAGACGCTTCTGGTTCTTGGTACATTTGCGCTGTGCAGCTGAGCGAGGCATAGGCCGGGTCTATACCAATCACATAGGCTCAGCCTGTATGCACAACAGTGTCAGTACAAAGCATAAAATCGATGCGTTCTCGATTTGTGCGACGTCTATACGACGACTTCGTAATTTTCATACACTAGATTCTATTTTAACTCGTCCCTTTCTTAGTCGGTCTCTTCCGTCTCATATCTATGAATTACGCGCATTCTGACGCTAAAATTTGAATTTTTCCTAGAGACGCAATTAGTACAGAAACAATGTCTCAAGAACAACAATGCGCATTGCCTCCTACTGTCATAAATGCATTGTCTTCGCATAGTGAGCGTATTCGACCTCAGTCTTTTGCGTACAGCAGGCGGGTTGAAACAGAACATGACCTAACTCGTGCGGTGAACGGTAGGAGTTTGTACAAGGTCTGACCGGATTACCATTTTACTTGCTAATCCTGCCGATACGCAGCAGTGCTTGCGCTGCTGTGTTCCAGCGTGGAAAGTAAAATATACAGAGTTTAAGATAACAAGGCCACGTGTAACATGATTGTAAAATACCTAGCTGGTAAAATTACCGGCAATATATCTGCAATGCCGCAGTGGCGATTGCTTACCATCAGGCGAGCAAGTGTCATTTTCCTTCATTGTTGCATCAACAGCAGAACCATGTGGTTAGTGTGGCCCCTTAATCCCAAGCCCGCAGGGCCCACAACGAATTACGGCCTGGCTGTCTGTGGACGTTTCCAAAGCCCTTTGTGCGTTTAAAAAAAAATCACAACGTCCGAGTTCTGGCGGCGACGTGGAAGTCACTTTGTTAAGCGTGTGTAATCAAATATGAAATTAAGAAAGTAGCTAAATAACAATAAAAGTTATTAAAAAAGTGAATTTTATTATTCTAAGTCGCTTCGGTTTAAGAATACGTTATCGTTATCAATTAATACCAAAACAAGTTCAAATTCAAACTTCAATGCATATTTATATTCTATTTGTAAGGGATAAAGACGTGAGTATAATAAAGAAGTATCTACCTACCCCTGTGGGAAAGAGGCGTGACGGTATGTATGTATGTAAAAAAGTTTTGCAAGCTTTTTAGTGTTCAGATATTAGCTTTTTGTAATAAAACGAACCACTATCAGTTACTTTTATCGGCGTCACAGTAGTCCAAGCGTATGTTAATTTCCTAAAGAGGCTCGACCAGCGCAAATCCAACCACCCACGCAAAAACAGATCAGGACCTGTATTCAAATCTATCTAAGTGATATCAAGGATACCACCAAAGCAAGATGGTTTCGCACATTCACATCTCATTTTAAAAGCATGATTCACAAATCAATTAATATAAGTAAGTAGTTCTAGAAACATACTCCGCCGTAGTTCTCGCCGGTAGAGTGAACAGTAAGCGATCGAACTGCATCAATAGCATCTGATTAAGAAATGTATACACTTCCTTAGAGTTTATTTGGTCAACTGTATGTTTTCTCGAGAACCTTGAATGAAAAAACAATCAAAACCTAGTAGATAGTTTCCTTGTCTACCGAGAAATAGCAGTAGTAGACCAAATGTTTGCAAGCGCCCTGAATACAATACAATAACTCTTTATTGAACACCACATAATAACAACCAGAACAGAAAAAAGTGTACAGAATATTTAAAGGTAACAATAGCCGGCCAGAGCGATCTCTGCCAGGCAACCATAATGGACTGGAGAACAGAACAGAACAGATCTGAGCAGGTGGTGCAATTTAAAATATATATCAATATACCCACTAAGTACTGAAAATACATAATATATTATACATGAAACACACATTTATAATAAATGGAGATATAAATAGACACATACACATACCTAAAAAAGCCAGCTACAAGATTCATGAACAAGATAACAGATAGTGCTCCTTCGACATAGATTTAAATATGGGTAATGATTTAGCGCACCTTATGATTATAGGCAAGGAATTCCACAACCGTAAAGCCTGAACAGTATAAGAATACACAGAATTTGGAATTAGAAAGAAGTATACAGTAAGGAGAACATTTTGAGAACATCATACATGAACCAAAATCGAATAGGGTGAGTGGGGGTAAGATGAAAAACAGTGTAAGATGAAAAACTACTCGTAGCACCCAATACGTGCTTATTTTTTAATTCTGGCAACAGTCAAATCTTACCATAACTTACCACCTGTATAATAAAGAGAGGGAATGGATTTGTTTAACATGCTGCTGTGATATCACTTAAGTAGAATCAAATAAAGGCTCAGTCGGAGCAACGATTGGTACATCAATCAAGTTATATCCGAATGGCCAGCGCGGCCCGGCGGCTGCAGACCGCCTGTCTCAGCTCTAAGTGATTACTTTGAGCGGGCGACCGCTTCAAAGGACACAACACTACAGTCGTTAGTCTACCAACCGCCGTCCATCTGATATAAATCTGGCTACAGTTTAAGATGACGTGACGGTGTTTGACTAATATTTTGACCACTTTATTCATAAACGCTAGTTAAACTTCAGTTAACCTAACATTCGTTTGTTTTTATATGTCATTTAGACAATTGCCTTTATCAAATTCAGATGACACATACATTTTTCTATGACTGTTTTGTTGTCAAGGGCAGTCTTGACTAAAACCAAAAGACGTCTTGTTTTAGACATAGGCCTTCGACAAACATCTGAATGAAACAGATTTTGAACAATGATTTTGTACAACCCTAAGGTAACATTTTGAATGACCTATAGGTACATCAATTGACGATATCTAGACAAAATAGTGTAGTGTGAGATACGAAAAGTTGAACGAATTAGCTTTCATATAGTCGCACCATTTGAAAGACGAGCCGCTGTGGATGTTGCCACCCGCAAAATTATGGCTCATCATAATAGTTTTTTTTATATAGTAATACACAAGCAAGTGGGTAGATGGTAATCACCCAATGCCTGCCTGTGGACATCCGCAAAACCGAAGCATTAAAGACGTGCTAGACCGTTTGTCACACTCCCCACGCCGCAACTTGTTTATCTTCAAACCAAAGACCACGAGCGTATTTCGCTAACGAAAAACGCTTCAATGCACTACAAATCTGTTCCGTACCAAGTATAGCTTAAGCTATACTCGGTCGTGTCAGACGTGACTGCGTAATCGCGAGAGCGCGGATTAAGACAGGCGGCCACCGGTCAGCCCCCCCCCCCCCTGGTGGGGGGCGCTGGGGGGCTTGCGGGCAAGGGGCATTGTGCGAAACGATGAGACATGACTTAAGTCGATAAGGGCCTTGAATAATCAGCGCGGATTGGGTAAGACCAGGGTATGCATTTGTATTGGTTGATGAGGTTTTAGAAAAATAAATGTAGAAGATAATGTAATCTGCAATATCAGCAAGTCTAACGAGCTACACTGATAAATGTATAGTCAAACCATTTGATTTCTAATCCATCATAGAACGTTTTGACGGTAGGAGTATGGATTCCATTACGACATTTTGTGCGAAAAGATTCCACTGTGGATCGAGATTTGGAAGATATGGCCGTAGCCTAAGCAGTAGGTGGGTACCTAAGCATACCTATTCCAGCCGCCGCAGTCGAAATCTTGCAAGCCGATTTTCAGAGTAATTAATTGCTTTGTCTCTACAGTTTTAAATAATGATTTCAAAAGCATAATATTGGGTTACACAGGTCACTCACACGTATTTGTAGTTCAGCTATACTCGACGTGTTTCGTTTCAGTCCGCGGTTCTTTTTCAAGGTAAGATCGAATGGAAAGCCAACCGGGCCTCGACGAGTGAGTGCCCCGTGTATCTTATTTTAATAATCCTGTCAGTAAGATTTTACATCAACGGCTCAAAAAGCAGCTCAGCAGGGGCCCGATCACCGAAAACGTATATGTGAAAATACCACTCGAAAGTGGTGAAAAATTGTGCTTAATTTGAAATACTAATACTAGATTTTAAGAAAATTACAGCACTAATAAATCTAGTAGACGTGCTTTCTGAAATCGGGCCCCAGGATAGCTTTCTAATCAGTATCCGCACCGCAACCAGCTTCAATCTTACCCTGGCTACAAACATCGAGTAATCCTACCGGAGACAGCGAGCCAAATGAAAACTACTTACGTATCCAAATATTCAATACCCATTCCAGGCGAAAGCGGACCTCCTTGGACTAGAGCGGTGAATGAGAACCTCTGGAAACGGCAAAGTACACACGAGGCGAAGAAATTTGAAGAAGTGATGCTATGCGGTCGTTAATAACGCAAAGCAATAACTAACAAGTATACATTGATGATGTGTTTGTACTTACATGTAGTAGTAATGTTACAGTACTTACTGTAATAGATGCAAGAGTTAGGTACTTTGCGGAAGACCATGTAAATCTAAATGGACAACTTTACATTGCTACTCCGCGAAATAGTGGGGGTCAAGTCATGCATAATACCCGCTCCCGCGTTCATTATTGTTAATTCATGCAGTTACAAATTAAAATAATGATCGAAAACATAACCATACCCACAACCAAAACCACTACTACAATAAACAATATCTGGACATTTTTTTCCTTTGTGGCATCAACCACTACAACAGCTGAAGAACAACTATTCTTCAACCCTTACAACAGTTCTTCTTCTTCGAGTGCCTCTCCGATAACTAAAGTGCCTGGCTATCAACCCGAATATTAATCTTTTTTTGCGAGATGGTCAATTTCGTGACCTAATAAATCAATAGTTCAATCCTAGAAACACAGCGACGCAAGGATAAAAAAAGGCGTAAAGCTCCAACCTTTGCCAACACATGCCACTGCCATCAAAGCTGGTGACTCCTAAAAATACGTCAGAATAACCAAGAATTGTTGAGGCTTGCATAAAATTGAATTTTAGTGCGGTCATAAAACCCCTTTGGTCCTTCCAGCGTGCGTAGTCCACGACTAACGAGCGGGCTCGGCTAATGTCTTCATTTGTATTCAGATTTACCTACGCAGACACATCGGGTTATATAAGGCGAGGTAAATAAGGCTGATAAGAGTGTGCGAGAACGATTGGTGCAATATGGGATCACGGAGACGCTTGCGGATGTGGTGTTGAGGGCGTTACGATCGACGGTCTGATAAAATCTTGAATTAGACGTTGGTAACGAATAGAAAAATAAAATAAAAAAAGAAGTTATAGATAATTAACAGAGATGCAATGAGCAATGAACGCCCCCTGAAGATCCATTTACCACAATGTAAATTAACATGCAATTGTGGTGACATTAGTGGCCAAATAATTAAGCATAATAATTGCAAGGATCTTGTAATTTATGGTTGCTAAGCAGAAGGATCCGGTTTAATAGGACTTCAAATGGTTACCGAGCAATTCTAATCCATCGAATCAACAAAGGTTTTAGAATGAAGTTTCCAGCTATACTAACCAAAATTTTGATCCAAATTGTAATCATCTTCGGGAAAAATAAAAAATAAAAACGGAATTATTGCACCAGTGCTGGCAACACAGAATTGAGAAATTCGGACAATTTTGAACTCTGTTACCTTACGTTTTCACAGTTCCATGAAACAAGTGGAGAGTCCCCATCTGGCCTTCCCCCCCCCCCCCGCCCATCTCCACAAACACTTTTTTAGCCGATTTCGTCGAAGCCCCGGTTTCAAAGTTATTTTTCAGTTTTTAGGATTTCAGAACCGCTTTAACCAACCAATCAAACCAACTGTACGTTTGTTTACCTACAAGGTAATGCTAGTTTAAAAAATACCGGTACAAAATCTGTTGCAGTGAACTAATCAGAAGTCAACAGTTGCAGACGGTAGCCAGTAGATTGAATTTATTTATAGCTCACTTCAAAAAAGGACCCTATCAGACTGTTTTTGTTAGCCTTTCTCATTAAAAAATAATATGGAATTCAGGATGACGTCATACGCGTACCTATTTGGTCATACACATTTTCCTTAATTATACTGGACGGCCAACAATTTCCAAGCTTCAGCACCAGGCATATTATTCGCCGAAACGTTTAATATATATAGTTTAGTTACACGTGTACCCCCTAAAGAAGCCACGGTAGCTGTACCTATTCCCCAATCCTAACCGCCACCCCAATCCGGACAAGAGAAATCTTTAGTCCCAAGAGGTAAATTATTATTATTATCTCAGTCATAAATCGTCATCATACTCATAGACCAAATTTATAACGGCTTATAAACTTCCAGTCGAATTTTTTTAAGTTCGAAGGAGGTATTAAGAAAAAAATTAAGAACAATATAGACAATGTATGAGATCAAAAATGATTCGTGTCGGAAACAAGGGTTATAACCTATATCGAGAGGTAAACTGACTACGACTGAATAGAAAGAAAAACGTGTATCATCAACCTGCATACTTAGAAACAATAAGATTAAATCCTATTAAGCGGAAGCATCGAAAAACTACTACATCTATAATTAAAAAGTATGTATAGGTAGGTACCTGAAGGCTTGTTGTCGGCGGCGCGGCAGACGAGGCGGGGGGCGGGGCGCGCCAGACAGCCCCACTTACATACATATTACGTCGCAACTTTGACCCACTTTCGGAAAACAACTTTTATTGTCCGCAACTTTTCCGGAGCGCGATATTAAAGCCTAATGGCGGACGGACTTTTAGTTCGCCGCTCGTCGGAAACTATTTTCGACGTTTTTACGTTATCGAATAAGCAGTTTTGATAGAACACTAGTTACAGTTTAAATAGCTGACAACTCCTGTATAAAATAAGAAAGGAAAAGATGTAAGTAGGTAACAAAAAATACGTTTCACAATTAGGTACTTATCACAGGAATACAATAATGTGCGTGTAAGTGGATGTCAAACTCAATTTTTGTATATTTTGGGTCAGCTAATATTTTTTAAAAATTTTAACTGAAAGCTAAATGTTAAAATTTTTGAGTGCATACTTCATCTTTGGGAAGCAAAATCAAATAAAACCACGCTGCCCGGAAAAGCAAAGCCTGATATAAAAGCAATAAAAACAGAACGCAAGGCAACCGCGAGCAACACAACACGGCCGCCCCCCCACGAGAAAAACTCCTGAAAGAATCGTGAACATAAAGCTAACTCAATAATCATAATGAGGCAAACGTCCAATTTACGTTTACGATTCGGCAAACATTTCGCGTTAAGAAGACAGCGGAAGCACATAAAACAGCGTCTGGCGCGGGAACAATTTTCTTTCATCAGCGCGCGGCAGGGCATAAACAAGCAGCGGAAAAACTCTCTGAATAATAATTAGGGTCCAAGATTAGGCGGCTGACGACGGCCGATTCGACCTCTCGCTATTAATTACGGTGCCGAAGGCGGACACGCTATATATCCTTATACCCCTGTACATATAGGCTCGAATTTCCGGGCATATAGTACGTACCTACCGTGTACGTGGGCAGGCTCCCCCCCGCGTCTAATTGACGCCGCACCGGACGGAGCGCCCGCGGGGACGCGCTCCGCCTTCCGGGCTCCGTGCTCGCCCCGGGTACGATTTACAACATCGGCCGATAATCTTTTCTTGATGACACACCTACGTAACGAGCGGAGATTACGCCAACTTATTGTTTACCCGACTGCTGGTAAGTTTGTCGGTTTGTGAAGTACGAGAGATGAGTTTAATGAGGCGAATAGAAAATTGTGACTTTATTTTGTGCTCCAACTTAACTTCGAGAAAAGATTGAAATAATCCAAGCAAAAAACTGGTCTCGTCGGCGTTACGTCCCCGTGTGTGACACGTAAAAGAGGTCTTTAATATCCTTGTATTAGTTCAATCCCCTAGCGCTTGTGTAGGTTTTGTAACAAAAGGCTATGTTAATAAGCGCGGCGGCGCGCGGCTCGGGCCGGCGCGGCGCTGAGCCGGCGCGCCGTTCATTAGGGCCGCGACGCCGCGTGAGTCTTATTAAGTTTCAGCGAGCAAGGTGTCAACATGGCGACTGCCTACGAGCTTCCGTTCCCTTTGGGGATACTAATTAAAAACGTTCTACGCGAGCCGGAAGACCGGCGGCGCGGCCTGAGGGGTCGAGGGGGGCGCCGCGGGGCCGCGGAACGAACGCACTAATTAATAAGGGTCCGCCGATATTGATTTACGAGTCGCCTACCCGCCGCGTGTGCCGAGACCCCGAGGAATAACCGAGCGCGGAATACGAACGGACCCAAACGCGAATTAGATCCCGTCGATTCCCGAACCGGTTCATCGGGCTCCGCGCGAACAAAGAAAATTTAATTAAAACCCGACATTCGACTGTGCAACAGAAATTTTCTTTGTCCGACAATCGGCGACGCTTATAAAAAGTAGATACCGTGCCCACTCGTAGCGGCTCCGGCTCCTAATTTACAGCTAACAAGCGGAGACATAAATGTTTAAATTGAAAATGTGATTTTCCTTTATTCGTTAGAGATTCGGCCCCGGCGTAATGAGCGGCGCGCCCCAAAAAACATTACCGAAAATTCTCAATTCCCATTTCCATGCTGGCGTTACTCGCGACGAGAAATTTGCATCGGAAAGAAATGCAAAAAGAGCAAGATATCGCCTCGGCCCCTTCCGCCCCCACGGGCGCGCGTGTATGCCGCGGCCCCCGCCTCTAATGACTACCTCGCGCTCGCCCGTCCACCGTATTGATACACTAATTAATTTACGTACGTGGCGCGCAAAGAAAGTTTATGAAAGAGTTTTGTTGGAAGTTTTTATCATTTAGTAGGTTTTTTCACCTATACACCCAAAATCATACTAAGCGTAGCCTACAGGTCTTGATACCCTAGGCTCTGTCTATCCCGCAATGGATAAAGACGTTGGTTTATGTATGTGTATGTATGTTTTATCATCTTACGTCGCAAAGAATTATTAAAGGTGCATTATGTACGTTCAATTATTTTATTTTCACAAACGTGACATAACATTATATATAACTTGCAAAGCTTTGAGGTTTGTGATCTTTTAGGGTATTTACCTCGCAGCTATTTGCATAGATTTGGTCACTAATTATTTTCTTAGTCCAACCGTTAAGTCGTCTATGTAAATGCCTGCCCACACAATGGCTGACCTTTATATTGGCGACTGTTTGCGTTCATCTGCCTTCCACTCGGGTAATTTGTTATGGCCCATAATTCCGCGGCGGTGGGCGTATCATAGCCAATAGGGATTTGCTCGCTCTGATATTTAGGACCAGAGAGCCTTAAATACTAGCATTTGTCACTTATCAGGACCTTTAGAGTGGCACCTAAATAAAATGTTCCGAATAGTCGTCATCAAAACTTTTATGGCTTAGGGAATACCATTCAAAAGTATGCCTACAATTGATATGTTTATTCTATTCTGGTGAAGATTTTTTATAATGTAGAGTTTTTTCTAAGACTTGTTTCATAAATGCCTTTAACTTCCAAACATTTAACGTAATTACACAATTAAAAACACCAGCAACCGTCAAAGGACATTACTAGAACTCAGACTCGGTTGCATGAGCTTTGACCCCTTTGCCTTTTTTGCATGAAGAAAACAAAAAATCAACGAACGTCAAAACTATCTTCCATTAGCCAAGAATAAGAACGTTCTGAATTTAAAATAAAAGCTGTAGCAATCAGAAGCGTGATCAGGTGAATTACGAGTACAAGCCGGATTCCGTTCCAAGACAATCAAGCCGGCCGAGCTGAGCCACGTCCCATGGGTGCGGGGCTAGTTGCTGATCGTCACGTACCGAATAGCTTTATTTACGCCGATTTTATCGACATGAGCTCCTTAGGTCGTTCTGCCAACTGGGGGGGGCTACTCCGAAAATCGAAATTAAAACTTCGTATCACATCGTCCCTTTCGTACCAATATTAATGACTATTAGTGTGAGCGGAAAGGCACGATATGAACTTCGAATTTCGGAAAATAGGGCCCGTCGCTGCGACCGCACGGGTGCGCGCCAAACACACTCCAGAAGCCCTAAACCCCAGGACTCACAAGTAAAATCGTGCATGTCGCATTACACTGCGGCACTAGGTCGTCGATTTGTAATACGGTCGCATCACGGCCTGGCAATGTAATGTAATGACCCTTGTAGGATTTTTCTGGCATGTCTAAACTGGGTTTAACACTAGCATTTATCGACGTTACATGGCGCACACCTACTGATTACGAGGGGTTGATACAAGGTGGGAAATGAACGGGCCCAAAGGAAAAGTACCTTAAATAATTAAGGTTATATCATGCTAAACGTGGCATTTAGGTCTTGTTACCTTAGGCCCTGTCTACCCCGTAAAGGATAAAGACGTGATTTATGTTTGTATGTGTACGGACAAGCGTACATTTTTGTATGTATATATTTAAAGTAGCACATAGCTTACACTGCGCAAGCGTTTGCATACGCTTGCAGTTTACGTTAATGTCGAAACATTATTCAGTATTAAAGTAGTTCGTTCACATTCAGCATTCAACTCGGTCGTTTGCTTTATCATCCCTAATCAACCCCCTTTATCAGCATAAATCAGTATCACTATCATTCCTATCAACTATCATCCTTAAATAGTGTAGTTCCCGCTACAGTATGTATCTATCTATTTTTAGTCAAAGCATCCTTTAGTTTATTTTTTAAAATAATTTAAAGTAATGTAAACCTTCTTTCTAACAGTCTTTATGGTGACGGACGACGGTTAAATTCTGTCCATGTCATAATTTAAACAGTCTATCAGAAATGAACAAATGCGTAGCTTTGTTCTATCAGCAGCATAGATAATATAAGAGCTGCCGCAGAATCTAATCTCCATTTCAAACATGCCTTAAATACCCGCAACCGGCAAGGATATCAAAACAGTGATCACGAAACCTTCGTGGTGGCACCACACGGTATCCGCGTCTTCTCCGCGCCTCGTTAGTAGCGCTCGTAAACCGCTGCGTCTCACCTCACCTGCCACTGCGCACTACTGCGGGTGCAATACGTGTCTGTGTTACGATGGGCATTCCTATGGGGCAGGGAAAAGGCATGAGTTACGAAACGAACTTTAAAGTCCTCCCGCTTGTCTCTAGTATAGGTATGCCATAATCATAAGTTTAGCGCTTAATAATTATGTAGGATCCAGCGAGCGGTACTTGAGAGATGCGTGGTCAAGATATAACCTACATTGCCTATGTATACACGTACATTTTTATACATAGTGTCCCTTTCGGTCTCTTAGGTCCAGTTCTTAGGTGGGTGAAAACCAAAAAGTTACATACCGTTAAAATTATCCATACAAATGTATGATTAACTTTCGTGTCACAATGGAAAAAGTTAGTGGTAGAGTTAGTGGTAATTTTAAATACCCACTAACGCAACTTTAACGGTGTGTAACTTTTTGGTCTTCACCCAGGTACGTCCAGTGTGTTTGGTACGACTATTTCTGCGAAAGTCCATTTATGCAAAGGTCAATGTCCGCGAATGTCTATTTCTGTAAGAATCCATTTATTTGAACGTCAATTTTCTGGTACTAGTGGGACAGTGCAGTCACAACATCTCACCTTTCCAGACGGCACAGCTACTATAGGAACCCGGATACTACGAACTAGTATAATCGTTTCAAAGCGTTTCGCATCAGACTACTGACAGCACACGCAACGTGTTATGAAATCGCTCGTGCCATCAGTAACTACCGCATAGTAGCAGTTATTCCAACCGATAATGAATACGCGAAATTACTATGAAAAAAAAACTTAGTACAATTTGCTTCGCTTTTATTTTCAGCCAGGACGAGATTAACTGGGATTAAATAAACAAGCAATTTGGCAGAAATAGATCAATAGAGATGATTAAGGACTTCATAGAGCAGCAAGCCTTTATTCTCTTTTTAAAACATTAAACTGTGATGAGCTCCAATTTCCTGCAGAGAATGTCATAGCAATATCCATGGCGACACGTAACAGCGCCGGCGCGGCGAAATGGCAGCGAGTGCCGCATCGGCCGTAAATGATGCGGTCTGACATGCAGCACTTGCAGGCGAAACTATTGCACTGTGCTATGCATTCAAGCCAGTAATTCTCTTACTCCTTTCTGATTCTAAGTCAAAATACTATGGACTTTTCAATATATTTTTCGTAATGTCAACGTGTCGCAGGCGAATTGGTTTAAGCGACATTTTCGTTTTTTTTGTACAAATTTGAAATAGAACAAAAGCACCAAAAGTGCAGGTCCAGTCTAGCCTAGCTAGACCGTTAAAATTTCTCGTCTTTTGCAGCAGCGTGCGAAAACAATAAGTAACTTACCATGTGTATCTGTTTTTTTTTTTTGCAAAACACAAAACATGGAATGTGCGGCTCCAACCTCGGATAATATCATTACCGGCCCCGAGTAGCTGGCACGGCACGTTTACGGTTCCAGTGAACGACCATCGCGGCGATACGACCGGATACGGCTGAAGCGGGATCAACGACAATGCTTTACGACTGCCGTATGCCCGCACAGGTGAGAATTAGTTCCCATGATGTGCCGGAGTGGCCTTTTAAATTTGTCACTAATTAAATCTCTCTTGGAATGTAATAAAAGGAGCTCTGCTGTTTCATTATCAGCGGGATGAGTGTCAAGACATCAGTACCTAATAACTTTTGAAACTACTTAAGGGAGCCTTTTTAAATACCTATACCGCCTATTGTCTACTTTGTTCTTTGTTTCTGTATTGTTTTGTACTGATTTGTGGTGTTCAATAAAGAGTATTTGTATTGTATTGAAAATACATTTTTTTAGTTTCACCAAAAAAATGGAGACCTTCCTCCCTTTACTCTTTTCTGACAACCTTCTAAGTGTAAGTAACTATGAAACGGTTAACGTTTTCAGTATCTTGCAATATCTACTCATCGGTCTCAGTTCATGGAGCCATTTCTAATCAAGTGGAGTTTTCGATTGGCATTAATTACAGCCATGTCACCGGCTCTTGGCATTTTACTCTGGACATCTAGATTGATAATTTCCCTTCTTCTGTATAAAGATCAGTAGCAGTACGTATAAATATGTACCGGAAGATTAGGATTACTGCACAAGCATTCGTAGTTTTATATTGCACTAGTTATTATGGGACCCCGTTTTAAAATCAAAACAATCAAGATCCATATAATTTATGCCCTAGACTCGTAACTCGCAGTTTCCCGAGAGCTCACTAAACACTGTATAAGAACTGAAATACTCGCTGCAGTATTTAATCTGAAGCTAGCTGTAATGCAGAAACAGGAATTCGGTGAAATACATTTTTTGTTATAAATACAACAAGGCAGGTAAACAAGCAAATAGATCACCTGATGGTAGAATCGCCATGGAATCCGCACCACAAGAGGATTGCAGAGCTGTTGCCAGCCTAGAGGGTTAAAACCTCATGTGCCATTAGTTTCATCGTAAATAGTTCAAAACCAATGTTTCCCCCGACCCACGATATAAATCAATTTTAGACTTCGTATTCGCTTTAAATAAATCTAACTTAAACTCTTGATACCGAATGTGAAACTTCACAGCATTTCCAAACACTCGCCTATAAATTTCGCCTTTTGGGCGTTCCGCGCCAGCATACTGCATCGCTTGCAGCTGCAGGCGCGGGCTCCATCAAAGCGAACGTGGTAAAACCGGAGCGGGTTTTTCGTCGTACGTCGCACGACGTCGGTCGTTGCGAGCGACGAGTCTGACGAGATGACGAGACGTCGTCAGCGCCGGAGCGCCGGACGCTCGTAAAGAAACGTATTGAGCGAATGTTCCGAGTTCGGGGTTCGAGTCTGTGAATAAAATGGGAAAGAAAATTGGGACTTAGTCGAAGCGCGTTTAACAGTATTACTCGGAACTCTCGGAAGGCAGATCAAAAGCAAAAGTTAAAATGGAAGTTATGTCCTACAAATATTGTACGTATGTGAAAGTTTGTGTTCGTTACTCCTTCTCGCTAAAATGACTGGACGGATTTGGAACAACACATAGGCTACTTTTTGACCCAATTTTCACACAAGATAAAACCATCATCATTCACGTGAACAAAGTCGCGTGAAGAAGCAAATCTTTAATAAATAAGTTCAGCAACAAATCTATTTCTGTTACCAGTCTTTGTGGAAAGTTTGTGAGAATAAGTAATAAAACGCACTAAGCGTCAGCTGTAAATTTACCTACATAAGTATTTGTTTTATTTAGAAGAAGATTTTTTTTAGAACTTATAGGAAGTTCTTATTGCAGGATTTTATTGGGTTTGCCCTGCCTGTTGTTTTTTATTTATTTGGATCAAAAGTATTTGAAGTTTTGCGGAGGTGTTTTGGTGGAGTGGTCGGATTGACTTGGGTATAAAAAAGCTTATGGAAAAACAAAAGACAGATGCAGAATTTAAAGTAAGTGCAACATATGAAATATAAAATTAGTTACGTTTAAAAATTCCAAAACAGACCCGTGATCTGCTCACATTTAAATCATTGACCCTCGCGCCAGGCCATAAGCTCGTCCGCATTTTATTAGAAACTGGGTTAGTTTAATAAGCAAAGTGGGTTGGACCGGAGACGGAGGCTGTGAAAACGTTACGGTTATGGGAACACGGTAATAACTGGTGTGCCGCGGGTATGGGATGTGCTCTCCGGCGACGCTTGCCTTACGATGCGATGCACGTAATGAATGAAAATTGTACCTGCTGGTCGAACCGTGAACACGGTTTTCAGATTTATACAGCATTGAGTAATTTAGCTTATGTGGAACATATTTCGGGCTGCAATAATCTATAGCAAAGCTAAGAAGTTGGAAGAAAGACGAAAAATATAGCTTTTCTGGGCATGGTGAACAGTTTCGGTTTGTAAAATAAGTTTAGTCATAGTTAAGTTAATAAGACCTAAAGGCCACGTTTAGCAAGATTGCGGGTCTATTGGTGTAAAGAGGAATCAAAATAGTGATGGGTTGCTAGCCGGATCGCCTATAGCATGATCGCCTATAACGTGATATAGCACTTCGGCACTTCAGCACTTCGGTACTTCTCCGGTCATATTAGACCCTTCCGTAAAGCAACAAACATTGTCTCTTCTTGCCGCTACACCTCGTCCTGACTGCCCTGTTTTTGAAATTGGTAATATTTCACCTCAACAAATTGTTAGTTATCTCAAAGCCATTAGGACGAAGGCTGTTGGTGAGGATTGCCTTAGCTTGGATATGCTGGTGCTCGCGGCGGAACACATTGCTCCTGTCCTCTCAAAAATTATTAACTTCTCCTTTTCCTCGGGCACTTTTCCTTTAATGTGGAAACTTGCTCATGTGATTCCTCTCCCTAAAACCGCTAACCCAACATTGGTCACCCAGTACCGACCTATATCCATACTCCCTGTCCTTTCAAAGGTCATTGAGCAATTTGTTAACCATCGTCTGTCGTCCCATCTCAATAGACATAACCTGTTTAATCCTCAACAATCCGGTTTCCGCCCCGGGCATAGCACAGCCACTGCTTTGGTTAAGGTCACTGACGACATTCGTTATAATATTCAGCGTAAAATGCTTACCATTCTAGTTCTATTGGATTTTAGTAGTGCTTTCAATACCGTAGATTTTGATATTTTGATTGGAACCCTTCAGAATTTAAATTTTTCCCCATCTGCCATCTCATGGTTTCACGCATACCTCTTTGGAAGACGCCAGCGAGTTAGGGTTGATGATCATTTCTCGGAGTGGCACGACCTTGCTGCTGGTGTTCCCCAGGGGGGTGTGCTGTCTCCTCTTCTGTTTTCTATTTTTATAGATGGTATTACAAAGTCACTTCAGTCTTCCTATCATTTATACGCGGATGATCTACAGATCTATGCAGCGGCTGGCTTCGATGATTTGCCTTCTATAATTGATCAAATTAATACTGACCTGGACTGCATCAGTAGTTGGGCCGAGCGGTTTGGCCTTAAGGTTAACGCTGCTAAGTCACAGGCCATAATTATTGGCAGTCCTCACTTCGTGGGCAGATTACCGGGGGTTGTGTTGCCGAGTATTATGTTTGATGGTGCTCCAATCCCTTTTTCAAATACCGTTAAGAATTTGGGTATTATAATCGACCAAACTCTTTCCTGGACTGCGCATGTAACTGAGGTGAGCCGTAGACTTTTCGCATCGATGCACTCCTTGAGACGTCTGCAGAACTTTTTTCCTTTTCAAACAAAACTTACTCTTGCTCGTTCTCTTCTCTTACCCCTACTTGATTATGGTGATATTGCTTTTCTTGACTTGACGGAGGAACTGCTTGACAAACTTGAACGCCTTCAAAATGTCTGCATTAGGTACATTTATGGTCTGCGCAAGTATGATCGTGTCTCCCACTTTCGCGAGCAGCTTAACTGGCTGCCTATTCGACGTCGCAGAGACATGCATACCCTGTGCCTCCTTTTCAATGTTCTTTTTGATCCTACTTCTCCTTCTTACTTGTGTGAAAGATTTGACTACTTGGCCACTGGAAGCGGGGACCGTTTGCGGTCGAGCTCCAACCTCACACTTGCCTTTCCGCCTAACAAGGCACGATCATATGCCAAATCTTTCACGATTCGCTCCGTCAAGCTGTGGAACGAGTTGCCCCTGACGTTGAGGGAATCTCAGTCTGTGGCGGTGTTCAGGGGTGGGCTGAGGAAGTTGTGGCTGAGCACTGGCACCTGAGCTGCTTTCATATTGTATTTTAGTTAGAGTATTTATTTATGTTATTTGCTATTTGATAGTGTTTATGTAAGTTTATTGGTTAAATTTTATTCCGTTATTTATATATTATTTTATTATATTGTATTGGTTTTATAATGTATTGTACTTTAGTTGTTAATTTATTAAGTACTAGCTTTTGCCCGCGGCTTCGCACGCGTTAACCATGAGCATTTCAAAGAAGCTAGCAATCAAGCAAGCGAGCACCCAAACCTGCAAGCATGTAAATATGCAAGCAGGCATGCAAGCAGGCATGCAAACAGGCATGCAAGCAGGCAAGCAAGCGTGCAAGCAAGCGTGCAAGCAAGCATGCATGCATGCAAGCAACCATGCAAGCATGCTTGAAAGCAAGTATGCAATCAAGCATGCAAAGCAAGGACTCAAGCAAGCATGCAAGCAAGCCCCCGCATTGCCCCGCTGCCTTAATTTTTCTGAAACTGTAAATATTGCAGGATTTTTATAAAACAAACCTAACCTAACCTAAAGAGCTGTCCTAAAATATGTACCTACCCCAAATAGCTTTTGCCCGCGACTTCGTACGCGCTAAGATGTAAAACGAAAAAATAAGTTTTTTCCCGTTGCCGTGAAAATTTTGGGGAGTGCTTTCGGAGTACACTTAAAGCCTTTAAAGAAACACACGTTATAAATGTTAAGTCTCTTTCTTCCGCTGTTTCGTCTGGAAACGTAAAATCCCGTTTTTTCCCGTTTTAGTGTTCCCCTACACTCCCGAATAAACGACAAATTTCAACTTTTTATGTCAAGTAGGTAAAATGTAAAATCCCGGTTTTTCCCGTTCCCGTAAAAATGTTAGGAAATCCTTTGTTAATGCTACCTTACGACCCCTAAGGAAGCTAAATGCTAAATTTCATCTTTTTACGACCAGTGAAACGAAAAATCCCGTTTTTCCTGTTCTCGTGGGAATTTCTGGAAATCCTTTCTCAGTGCTCCCATACACTCATCAAGGAAGGCTCTTATCAAATTTCAGCTTTCTACGACCAGTAAAACAAAAAATCCCGTTTTTTCCCTATCCCATGGGAATTTCGAAAAATACCTTCTTAGTGCACCTCTAGGATACTCAAGGTATGTGTGCCAAATTTCAAGTTTCTAACCATATTATGCCTACCGCAGTATTTCTTTGTAAACAGATATTTTTCCCGTTCCCGTGGGAATTTTGGAAAGTACTCTCTTAATGCTCCTCTACACTCCCGAAGCAACCTACATGCCGAATTTCAGCTTTCTGCAACCAGTAAAATGAAAAGTCCTGTTTTTCCCGTTCCCGTGGGAATTTCTGGAAATCCTTTCTTAGTGCTCCCATACACTCATCAAGGAAGGCTCTTACCAAATTTCAGCTTTCTACGACCAGTAAAACAAAAAATCCCGTTTTTTCCCTATCCCGTGTGAATTTCGAAAAATACCTTCTTAGTGCACCTCTAGAATACTCAAGGTATATGTGTGCCAAATTTCAAGTTTCTAGCCATATTATGCCTACCGCAGTATTTCTTTGTAAACAAAATATTTTTCCCGTTCCGGTGGGAATTTTGGAAAGTACTCTCTTAATGCTCCTCTGCACTCCCGAAGCAACATACATGCCGAATTTCAGCTTTCTGCAACCAGTAAAACGAAAAGTCCCGTTTTTCCCGTTCCCGTGGGAATTTCGGGAAATCCTTTTTTTAGTGCTCCCCTACACTCCCCAAGAGAACTTGAAGGCCAAATTTCAGTTTTATACGACCAGTAAAACGAAAAATCGATCCCGTAGAACTGAATATATAAATCCCGTTTTTTTCCTTATCCCGTGGGAATTTACAAAAATCATTTAAACATTATTTTACTATTATAATCACCTACTTCTATGCCAAATTTGAAGAGTCTAGTAATTATAGTTCACAGGATTTCGTTAAACTGAATATATAAATCCCGTTTTTTTCCTTATCCCGTGGGAATTTCCAAAAATCCTGAAATTAGTTTCTTCGTTTTGTAATCACCTACTTTTGTATCAAATTTGAAGAGTCTAGTTATTATAGTTACTGAGATAGCGTCACTCGGAGTCGAATATATAATTCCCGTTTTTTCCTTATCCCGTGGGAATTTCCAAAAATCCTTCCTTAGTGGATGCCTACATTGTATAAGGTATCTATGTGCAAAATTTCAAGTCTCTAAGTCCAGTGGTTTGGGCTGTGCGTTGATATATAGTTAAGTCAGTCAGTCAGTCAGTCAGTCAGTCAGTCAGGACTTTGAATTTTATATGTATAGATTAATACTACTTATTTGCGCATAATGACTGCTTGCCTTTTTGTTGTCAACTATTCCTTTCTGTAGGTTAGCTGGAAGAGATCCCTTCTTAGGGATAAGTTCGCCTTTGTACTTTTTTGTCTGAATTTCTGTATTTTTTTAAAATTTTATGTGCAATAAAGAGTTTACATACATACATACATACATGATTCCTAAGATTTTTGCCCATTCCCTCGATGGGTTTTTACCATCTGCGCGGGAAGAGAAGCTACTGGTCCATTCCATGTTTTTTCTTTACTCCCAGACCAGCATAGAAGATTAAGTAACTAAGTTTAAATAATTAAAATTATCCTTTACAATGAATGAGACAATTAAAAAAAGAAGAAATTAATTATATGTGCTCGGGAGTATACTGTTTACCTGATGTTAAGTGATCAACGCCGCTCATAGACACCTACAGTACCATTAGGACTGCCTGGTGCGTTGTCGTTACTCACAAACTGTTAAGCGTTCTTGGCAAAGAACTTGTTTAGTTCTCGCTTAGTTAGTTAGGTCTTCTTAATGAACCCACATGCCCCTTAAGAATATTCAGTATGTCCATTTTTCAACGATTAGCTTTGGGCGGAACGCTTTCGTTATTTTGTTTACCTTTGTTTCTGCAAACAAAGTTGATCGAAAGATACAGTAATGCATCATTACACATAAACGGATAACTCACGTATAAAAAGTCGAGTGATGCTCGACATGTTTATGTTTATGTGTAATGATGATTAAGTCTCACGGTAGTTTCATGTATACAGTAATGCAGTTATGATCTTTGAAATCTGCACGTAAACATCGCCTTCAGCTTCAATAATCTACCTGCAACAGCCACCGCGACGCCGCATCAGGCCAGCACCAATATCGGACAATGGCGGCGCGGTCAGGTACCCGATATTTTTCGGCAGTATCGGGCCTTTGTGCCTGGCACGCTCGAATAAGCTTGTGTACCGAGCGGCATGCGGGTCGGCCACACCATTGAATGAAGCCTCGCAACTCCGGGGTAAGCTTTAAATTTACACACACACACACACACAAATCACGTCTTTATCCCTTATGGGGTAGACAGAGCCTAAGGTAACAGGTACCTACAGGCCACATTTAGCAAGATTGTGGGCGTAGGTATAGGTGGAAAATCGAATCAAAATAGTGAGGGGTTGCTAGCCTCATCGCCTATAACATGATTCCTATTATTATCACCCATTCCCTCGATGGGCTTTTACCATCTGCGCGGGTAGAGAAGCAACTGGTACATTCTATGTTTTTTATTTGCTCCCAAAAAAGAAATTCAGGTTAGTTTTAAACTCTTTGTTTCTTTTAAATCGAGTTCTAATTAAATCTTATATTTGTAAATGATTGATTCATACAATCAAATTTCTTTCAGGTCCTAAAGACTTTTGTAAAGAAATGTCACAATTTTTTTCTTAAATTTTCTGCCAGATCAGAATACAAGAAAAAATTACCCCAATTTTTCATGGTAATTTTCGCTGTCGAGTTTTGTTACCTTACAAAACTGACCTGGGGACAGATTCTAATCTCATATAGGAATTAGTTAGTAGTGTCCATTAGTTCAGAGTAGAAATAAAAATAACCCGACGCCGACAAAGGATCAACAATAATTGTAAACTACGCCAGAAAAATTGACCTACAGAGTCATTTTTTTATTGCAACTCTTTCAAGCCCGAAGTGTTTCTCCGTCTTCATCACATCTTCATCTCCCCTTTTCTTCACTTCTTTAACGACAATCATAAAGTATCCTCATTAACGACCTTAACCTGGAGTACGACAACGCGACTTGCGTCAACATCTCTAGCATACTAGCTATATGTATAAGCAACGTCTAGCACAATCGGTGGGCGCTGTAAGACGAGCGACCGCAGCGGGCAGGCTTTGTGCGAGCTCCATGCTGAGTTAAGATGCTGGCTCGGTGATGAGAGTGGCGAGGAACAGAGAGATAAGCGGGAAAACTGGGGCGAGTCAGTAACCATATAAGAAGACAAGACCAAGACCAAGACCAAAAAAGACAGAATAAGAGCTACAGCGCTTAAAGATAAAGCAGATGGATTCTGACTACGATTTCAATGCAGCACTTTATTCGGTTTTTGGTACATATGTATATATTGTAGTGTACGGATCTACGGATACAGTAATTCAAAGGTGATGAATAATAGAGTAAAATATATCTTCATGACTCAATTAGTCACATAGAAGAACCGTGTTAGTAGACAATGGGATGAGGGGAATCAAATAAGAACTAATAAGACTGAAGAGTGTTGGGTAGCCCGAAAAAAAACTGCCCAGCATTACCCATTCATCGCCATCGCTTACTTAAAATTAATTAAATAAATTATCGACATGCATGCAGACGAGTGCATGCAGCGCGCTGGGCAAATGTTGTACCAATCCGAAAGCTTTCTACGTGCATACATACACGCCTCTTTCCCACAGGGGCAGACAGAGACTTCTTGGTTCCACTTGCTACGTTCCTGACATACCTCTTTTACTTCATCCACATTCAACAGTAGCTCCTCGGTTTCGGGTTCTCCTGACAAAAAAGCTGAAAGCTAATGAACAAAATCAAATCGCTTTTACCAGCACCCCGTTCCCGGGCGAACCCGCTCCGGGCACCGAGCGTCAGGTGCCCGTATTTTGGTCGCTGGGATCCGACTAGCCGTCGCCGTTCAGTTTATGTAACGCGAACACATAGCTTATACCTACGTACATACCCCCATACACCCAAGGCACATAGGTTGCTTCGCTCCGCCGAGCTTTCAGCTCACCTTACTCGCAACGTACGAACATGAATACTAAATAAACGTCGATTGTAAAACAAGTAGAACAAATGAACCGATACGAGTAAAAAATCCAACCCTTAGCTTAGCGCGGCTGGGGCGGGGGAAATTCCACTTCCCGTAAAAGGTAAATTCTTACGTGTGCGAGGGCGGGGGGTCTAGTGTGTACGCGGGTCTATTTCGCAGTAATCTCGAGGCGAGAGCTCGCGTGTCGACGCAGCTAAAATACCGTAT
Organism: Pandemis corylana; assembly: GCA_949127965.1. Lineage (NCBI taxonomy): Eukaryota > Metazoa > Arthropoda > Insecta > Lepidoptera > Tortricidae > Pandemis > Pandemis corylana. Next base: position 3,395,121 of record OX421868.1, read on the forward strand.
CGCCCACTCTGACACAAGGTTCAGGAGACCGAAAAACCATTTTGAATTTTAATCTTACATAAAATAAAAGTCTTTATTTTCTTTCAAGTTGCAGAGGCGCCTACTAAGGTGTAGGACAATACCTGGATCCCGAGCATTACGAGCTTGACTAATCACGAAAAACATACATACTCTTTCTCACAAGACGTTCGCTCTGCTATCTCAAGCATCTTTGATGGTTAACACTCTTATAATACCCAAAGGTCAATTTTAATAACTGAGTATAACTGACCGATACATTAATTTATTCGAGCGAGTCCAACACAAAGGTACATATACGCTTGCGTAAAATATTGGCGACCTGGGCTACGCTATTGATACCTGGTGTGATACTGAACTGATAAACTAACGGCTTCAATTAAAATTGTACGAGAAATATAGTGTCTACGATCAGCCCGTAAGATCCGGACGTAGCTCTAGGTAGATACTCAGTACTGCAGGATAACCTTCCGTTCAGACGACTTGTACATATTATGCCAACATTTAGGTACATTATAATATAAGTCTGTCCCTTTCCACCAATAATGCTAAACGTGGCATTTTGATCTTGTTACCCTAGGCACTGTCTAATCAAACCTGTAAGGGATAAAGACGTGATTTATTTATCTATGTATTTTGTATTAGTAACGTTAGTCAACTTTGCAGTCGGTGTGTGACTGGTGGAGGAGTGCTGAGTCGCGCGGCCGGCGACGCGCTGAGCCAGCGCCCGGGCGAAGAATTATACTGTTCGCTTAGCGGACAGGGAAATTAGATCGCGACCTTTTCTGCGCGAGCGGTTTCTGCCGCGCCGGAGATCACAGCCGGGTACTATCATTATTGATTCAGCGGAGGGATTGCTTTGTATCATTAGTAAGGTCTCCATTTTAGGTATATACAGGCAGTGGGCACTTGCCGTCAGGAACACCAATTGTAGGTTCGTTTCACACAAGAGTGTGGTGTGGCGCAATGTACCTAAGCCACGAACAAATAGCCGCGAAGATGCATTAAATTTAATTTCATCTCCTATTCGTGTATATTTTAATTGAAATTGCTAGTGTGTCGGTTCATAATGTAGATAATATAGGTAATACTTATTAAAGAAATAATAAATAAACAATTGACTTGCTAGCCGTAAAGGTCTCAGAAATTTATTGATTATTAAAAATAAAAACTCACTGTAATCAGAATGTCCTTTTTCTTATTCCGTTATGAAATTAAGCCTTTTGGGAGCCGTGTGAAGTCGTAAGAGAGCCTCTATTATTATAAACCTCTTGTAGCTCCTTTAGCGTACTCATAACTTCATAAATGTATATAAATACACACAAATTAGTTAAACACCAGTATTACATTTAAACTAATCAAGTTCAGCTGACTAATGGCATGCATTTAATTGTAATTCATCTACTTGTTTGTAGCTAAGGTGGTATTTGCATGCATAATAGCTTGTAATAGGTTAATAGCCGTACAGCCTGTGTAAGGCAGTGTGCGATCGAAGGCGAGTAATTTCTCTGTGCACAGAGGGAGTCAAGACGGTCACTGGACGGACTGTGGAGATACATACTATAGGGAATATCGCTGGTTGCGTATGGTCGTCGAGAGTTAGGTAATGATAGTTTGGCTCGCAGGGAAGCTTAGCGACAGATATATGCTCATAGCTTAGGTTAGAAAATACATCATTTTGACAAGTATGCAGCTGTGACTTTGGAAAATTTGAAATTAAACAGTCACGCACAAGATACATAGTCAGATGACTTTATTAATGTGAGTGAGCGTCTTTTGATTAACAGACTAGTAGATGGAGAAGGTAGTTTATACTATACTTACACAAATCACGTCTCTATCCCTTGCGGGGTAAACAGAGCCTAAGGTAATAAGACCTAAAGGCCTCGTACAGCATAATTGTGGGCGTATAGATGGAAAGGGAAATCAAAATAGTGATGGATTTCTAGCCGCATCCCGTATAAAACGATTCCTAAGATTTTCGCCCATTCCGTTGATGGGCTTTTCCCGTCTGTGTGGAAAGAGAAGTAACTGGTATATTCTATGTTTTCTCTTTGCTTCCAGACCAGCATGGACGATATTTATACTATAGAGTATGTTTAGAGCCAGGCGAGGGAAGCACGGGCAGCGCTGGGACGGTTGGCTCGCGCGGCCGAGCTTGTCATGCCAGCACTGACGCAGTTAGGGTGGTACTACGTTGGCGAGAGGCGAGTTGTTAATAAAATGGATAATAGAACCACATCCTAAAACAGCGCATAGTGTTAGAATACCAAAGTCAAAAAGAAGTAAGTTCTTAACTGTATGGGTTACCATATCGAACATGAGCTGTACTGTAGGTAATCGTGTTTTAAATAGTCTTATGTTTGTACTTTATTAACCTTGAATCTTACATTTCATGTGCATTAACTCGTGGTAATTTCTAACCCTATCTGAGCATCTCTATGATAGGTAAGCATTTATTTATTTATTTTATTTTATTAACATCGGTACAATAACATAATGCATGCTGTAAAAATTAGAAACAGTAGATTTTCCAATACAATAATTACTTACATCACAATACTAATTGTACACAGCATTCAAAACAACACAAAAAAGAACTTGCTCACATACTTACGAGGGGTGATCCAAAAGTGATGATAATCAGTATGAAAGATACATAAAATGTTTAATAAAATAATTTATTTTTCTACGTAATCTCCTTCCAAGTCTACAACACACTTAGACCATTGTTTCTCCAGACCACGAATTCCTTTTAAAAAAAAATCTTTTTCTTGACCCTCCAAAAATGCCTCCACAGCGGCCATTACCTCGCCATTATTCAAAAATTTGTTGCCTCTAAGATCTTCCTTCAGCCGTGGAAAGAGATAAAAGTCGCTGGGGGCTAGGTCTGGCGAATATGGGGGGTGTTCTAGCAATTCGAACCCTGAATCACGAATGGCAGCCATCGCAACGCCGGCCTTGTGGGGCGGTGCGTTGTCCTGGTGAAACAGGATGCCAGCTCGAAGTTTACCCCGCCGCTTCTCTTTGATTGCCTGTCTCAATCTGCGTATTTGGTCAGCGTAGTAGGAGCCCGTAATAGTGGTACCCTTTTCCAGGTATTCAATCATTATGACTCCCTCAGCATCCCAAAACACTGAAGCCATGACCTTACCAGCGGAGCTTGCTACCTTGAATTTCTTCGGTGTAGGGGAAGACGCTCGCTTCCAGGTCATGGATTGCTGTTTGGTCTCAGGATCGAAATGGTGGATCCAAGACTCGTCCATGGTTACAAACCGACGCAAAAATGTTTCGGGATCAGTTTGATATTTGTCAAGATTGGACTTCGAAATCTCACATCGTATTTTCTTTTGTTCAGCCGTTAACATTCTAGGCACCCAACGATCGGAGACTTTTTTCATGTGTAGTTCATCAGTTAAGATTCTTTGAATGCTGCCATACGAGATGCCTGTGAGCTCAACTAGATGCCTGATAGTCATCCTTCTATCTGTTAAAACGAGATCATGAATTTTTTTGACGTTTTCTCCAGTAATGGCGACAGATGGACGGCCTTCGCGATGTTCATCTTGAGTGGATGTCCTTCCCAAGTTAAACTCCTTTGACCATCGTGCCACTGTGGAATACGGCGGAGCGGACTCGCCCAGTGTGCCCACTAATTCAGCGTATATATCTTTAGTACACATTTTTTTCAAACAGAAGTATTTAATAACCGCTCTCACCTCAGTTTTCTCCATTTTTGCGTTATTGTTCCGACTGCTCGTGAAGAAACAACTGCAACTCTCTGATAGATACATATTTTTTAATTTTTATTTTTTTTATTTAATAAGGAGTCTTTATGGCCAGTAACTGCATACCTATTTATTTTAATCCGATTCAATAAGTATTCAGTTATCATTACTTTTGGATCACCCCTCGTAAAGCGGGTATCATCAGCCAAATATGCTGCACCATTGTTGTATGTCTGCCAAATTTTAAGTATCTACTTCCAATCACGGCTTATTTATTACGGTTCTATTTTGCTTAGTAGAAGATAATTACACATAATCAATCATCACTACCTAAGCTGCCCGCACTAACGCTACTAAACAGCACATTTTGTCGTAGTGCTATGTGGTACACACTAGATGTCGCCACCAATGTAAACTAAATAACAAATGAAAATCGCTCGGCTCCCATCCCACTAAGCTCTGAGCTTGTGCCTGCACCTGGCGCCGCGGCAACGGACCAACCCTGGCGCGCGGATCATAAGACGCGCACGGCTGCTCGCGACGTAACGCTGCAGCCGCTTGTAACGTAATTTATGTAATGTAGTGCACACCAGATGACAGCACTAGTGTAAACTAAATAATAGAAGAAAATCCCTCGGCTCCACTAAAGCCTGAGTGTACAGCTGATGCCGCGTATGGAAGAGTCGCGTCGCGCGGACCGTACAGGACCATTCAGGGATGTGATTTACCAAAAGAAACTCGCCCGCGAAGTGTTCGTTGCACTTGACATGCAATCATAACTTGACCCGTTCTCTCGTGGGTATTATACGGAGTCGTGTGTCTGGTTAAACTGGTCAATGTGTGACCAAAAACAAAATACTCCCGAGTCTAGAATGCCTGCCAGAGGAAGAGTTCAAGTCAGTAGCATTCCAAGCGCAACGTTAACTTCCCGGGAAGTTTCTTTTAGAAAATCACACTCCTACGCACTACGAGCTTGTATTATTTTACGCTCTAGACTAGTTGTCGGCGCAGATTTAAAATTTGTATTCCAGGCAGCTCGACTTTTCCCAACACTTCCAAAGTACCGAGTTATGGATCTATTTCAACCAATTTAAAGTTCTTTTTAAATTAAATGAGGGCGCTTCATCCCTCGCAACACAACTGACGAGGTCTTGACGAAAAATGCTTGAATATGGCATCAACAACATCAATTAGGTACCTACGTACGAAAATTTCTGATTTTTTCATGCTCAATGCCAATATTCAATGTTGTCGCATCCGGAGAGCTCCATTCTGTTGAGAAATTAGTCCATAATCTAATAACTACAAATGTCAACACTCGGGAAAAAAAATGCCAGGACCTCCAACCTAGATCATTTAAACCCAATTTAGGCGAGACGAGACAAGATAATCGAAGAATTCACCATTAAATAGCACCGGTACAGCTTTAAGAAACGATGTATACGCCTAACAACATAAGATGAAGCTTTGATATCTAACACATCTTCAAACCTATTCACGAATCATGGCACAATACCGAATCCGCGCGTCCGGTGCGGTGCGACCTCAATCTGCACATTAAGCCTATATACCATTATATAACACACGTACATACGGCTATGTACCTGAGTACCGAGTACATAGACAGGTGTGCACAGCGGCGTCACAAACGTGGCGGTCTGAGACGGAGTAGCGTCCACTTTGCTTAAACGCACTCGCTGCACACGAATACAGTAATATCTGTGCACTGGAGCCGCAGACGTAAGATCTGACGTGGTAGGACGTGGCTTGGTCGCCGTGTGCGAGTGGGGTGTTAAGTTGATAATGGACCACGTGAAATGTTAGGCCTTGACGAAAGTTCGGAAAAGGTAGTATGCATAGACATGTACAAAAAGGTAGTAAAAAGTACACGTCTTGTTTATATGACTCTAAAGTTTAAAGATTCAGTCAAGGCTTCCAATATCAATGTCTATGTGTCTATTTAAATCTCCATTTATTATTATATGTATGTGAACCAGGCACGAAACAGGGGGACATTTTTTTTCATTTTTTTATTTTCCATATCGTTTATTAAAATAATAATTTATTTACACATATTCTATAAACCATACACAGAAAGATTCATTAGGGGGGTCATTTTTTAGGTTAATTTTTAATCATTTTTAACATAATTTACTTTAAATCAACTTTCCTAGTTTTAGTGTTCCTTATTGTTATTTAGTTTTTAATAGTTTGTATATTAATAAATTAGTTCTTCATTTATAAATGTCTGTTTCAATAGCTACTTGGAGAGAAAGGTATCGACTTGAAATTCAGAATCACATTCTGTAATCGCACCAGACTAGTTTCTTTTTCAATAATAATACTCTCGTATCTATCTATCTAATATAATACCTTTAAACGAGCAATTCTTGTACAGTCGCGAACCGGGATTGGTGAGCCACTTGCCACTGTTCGCAATTTAGCCGTGTAATCACTAACCGATTTTACCGACTAGCTGACAACTATTACATTCGCATTACACGGCCAAGTTACAAACATAGGTAAGTCGCTCAACAATCCCGGTTCGCGACTGTACATATATAATAATGTGAATCTCGTAAACGACTCCAACGATTTTCATGTAATTTAGTATGCGGGGGTCCCGGAGGCGCTAAATCCATCTAGCTAGGTTTCATCTTTAAAAAATGTACCTACCAAAAAAAATCGTCCAGGTACTAACTATAAAATCAGTAAATTCCTCACACCATTCCCATTCTGCATCCATAAAACAAAACACGATGACTAAAAAAAGTAAAAGACATCGTTAAACGTCAGTACGAAATCCAAACACAACAGCAACAACAACATTATACCATTCACAATAAAGCAAGTCAAAACAAAATAAAACTAATGCGGGGAGCAATCGAGTGCGGCGGGGGAGCGAGGGGCGCGGGGCGCGGGGCCTACAACTCTACTACGGGCACTCTCGGTTTCATTCATAACTTTTTACAAGTTTATCTGCGGCGATACCTCCTACATATTTATGTGTTTAAGACTGCTATGCATCAAAGATTATTCTTGGTGTGCTGAAACAGATGATAAATCTGACTGAACAGCGCAGTGAGACTTATAGTTCTGTAATTGTTACGTTTTAAGATCTGAAAGAAGAAGCTGCAAATTATGTTTACATTATTACAGTCAGTACGTAATCAATCATGTATGTACTTGTAGTGGTAGGTGGTTATTAGTATGTAATATACTTTAGCAAATTATATTGTTCAATGTGTAGTAACTCAAGGTAGAGCTACTATGTTAATTATAATTTAAACTGTCGTATTTGCGTGTTAAGAAACGATTTTGATACGGAGTCAACAGACTTAAATACTATAAGAATAGAAGCCTGAAAAACAACAAATTTCGAGCTGAATCGACTTTCTGAAAATGACCCCGAAATACAGTTCGTAAATATCTCTCTAGTCAGTTTCATAATCTTTGCCGCGATGGCGCACACATGCGCAGTGGAACTGGCACAGGAACAAACACATTTACAAATTGAAATAAAGTTTGTTTTAGTTGGGCATTGGGCATGAATGAAAGCGAAAAGGCGGGGCCGGGGGGAGTTGGAAACGGCTGATTGTTATCAAAACACTGGCAGTTTGTGGCATTGAAAATTTAATTTTACTTTTCTGCAGAGCGGTGCTGGTGTTCCATTTTCAAAAGATTTAAATGCTGGCTGTTACAATTTAACAAAAGATGTGTTTGAGCCGGTGCTGCGTTACAATTTATGATAGTATAAGTACCTATTAAAAATAAAAATAAGAACATTAATTTTGTTGTTTTTGGTTTCGATTTTTGTTCTGCACGAGCAACATTTTGCACTTCCCATTTTTAAATGACATTGTTGAAACTCTCTACTAAACCACCCAGTGTATAATACAACACCCGAGCTTTTTAAAGGAATTGCGAATCCTTATGTTTGGCCTTCCTTCGAGCTGAAACGTGACGTGCTCACGGTACCGAGGATTCAGATCAGCGGACAAACAACTGGTGTCTGGATACCCCGCCAGCAGAATAAATAATGAGGATATTTGACGAGACACGACACTATGTAACGACTTATTCCATATAACCTATACTTAGTGAGAGCTGGGCAGCTTTGTACAAAACATGCGAGTGTTTCGGTGTATAATTATTATTAACCTTAATAACTGTGGTCATGAAAGAAAGAGATGAAATATATTTCAAGCTACATACATAGGTATGCACGTGACTTCGTACATGAGAAAGATCCTTAAGTAATTTTGAAAAATCCACACCCGCAACACTAGAGGATTTCAGATGCGTTGCCTAGTGGGCTAGGATAGAACACCTCTTGCAAGCACTGCTGTTTAGCAGCAGGATAAGCAAGTAAGACGGTGGCTGCGATCCGGACGGACCTTGCAAGAGGACCCGCAGAAAACCCGGATTTTATTTTGAATTCATGAAATTGACATTCTGAGAAAAGGAAGCCCAGCCGTGGGACGTATATGGAATGATGATAATGATGATGAAATTGACAATGACACTGACAGACAGTGCGGGTCAAATTACATAATGCTTCAAAATGAACAGTAAGGGGAATGTAGTCACGTACCACGGTACAACCATATCGCAATACGGTGACATACCACTCGAGTTTCAGTGACAGCGCGCTGTCAATTGCGACAGGGTTCTACGGGGGTACGTGAATACCCTATAAAGGTCCGACCATACCGGTGCGTAAAAGATGTTGACAGCGCTTTTACGCAACAAAATGTATGAACAAACGTTAAGAAAACGTGACGCCTACGACACGTGACTGCGTATACGCGGCGGTGTGCTCACTTAATCAAAATCAAAAATCAAAATCATTTATTTGTTCAACACAGGTCTTATGAGGTCTTGCAAATATTTCGTATCACTATGTTGAGCCTTACGGCATACAAATTGTAGGGTCAGTTAACTAAGACACATGCAGTTCTTATTATTTATTGTTATTCATATATTCCTTTATTGAATAGAAAGCTTTTTCAGCAAGGAATTTATGTAATCCTTTTTTGAACTCAGCCAAATTTTCTATTTTTATTAACTCATTAGGTACTTTATTGTATATTTTAGGAGCCATGCCGAGTACGCTATTTCGTAATAAGGCTGTTTTAGAAGGTAACGAGCATTTCTTATTTCTCAGACGTAAACTATTAAAACTTTGAAATAGACCGGGATTACATTTGACAAAAACTATAATTTCATATATATATAAGCAAGGGAAAGTTAATATACGTAATCTTTGAAAATGCGGTTTACATTTAATGTAATACTATTAGCTAGACCAGTGGTTCTTAACCTTTCAGATACGAGGGACCATTTGACAAAATGTCTGTCTTGCCATGGACCACCTAGTAACTACATAATATCTAACGTATGGCTTCGATCGGCCCCAATGGACGTAATTGCACCTTCACGTGTTGTGTCTGGTTGTCAATTATCTAATTATCTATTAGATTGGCCCCGCGGACCTCTTTGGATGCTTCCAGGGACCACCAATGGTCCGCAGACCACCGGTTAAGAACCACTGAGCTAGACGAACGTTTGATCCCGTAATCTGCAGATCGGTCTAGGTTAGGCTAGGTTTATTTCTAAGCTTATTTAGGGGCGGATTTAGGATTTAACTTCTCAAAAATATGTCCCACGACCTTATCACGCCGGTGTAAGAGCGTATGGTACTTATTTTTGAAACTTTGATTACACACATATTATTGACACTTAAAGTAAGTAATAAGGAACAGTCTGATAAGGGAACGTGCTGGTGTGAAAGAGGATATAGTGACTAGGATAGAAAAAAGTATGCTTAGTTGGTTTGGGCATGTAGAGCGGATGGATGAAAGTAGACTAACTAAACAGATCTATATGGGGAGTACGAATGGTTGCGTTGGGAGGGGAAGGCCTAGACGGACGTTCCGAGACCAAATAGGAGACGTTTTGGAAAAAGGTCAGGTCAGGAGTACCCGAAACCGACGAGCATGTATGAAGAGATTGATGACTGTGGATGAAGCGAAAGAAATATGTCAGGATCGTAGCAAGTGGAATAAAGTAGTCTCTGCCTACCCCTGTGGGAAAGAGGCGTGACGGTATGTATGTATGTAAAGTAAGTAAGTAAGTAAGTAAATGCTTTATTGTACAAATATAAAGAAACAGATACACAGATACTTAACTGTACAGCGATAAGGAGGACATGATAACGATGATGATGAGGTCCAGGTATGAACTGTAACACGAGACAAGCAGAAGCGTGGCGTCAAGTGTATCAGAAGGCAAGCCAAAGGGAATTTAACTAGCCTTTTCCTCTAATTCTGCACAATAAAGTGCCCAATTGCCTTAAAATAGGCAAGCCGGTGGAAATCGAGTTCTACGGATGCCACGCCACTGTTACTTTGTTGATTCTACATCAAATATGTGAGTCGAACGATGAGAACAAGACTATTATCAAGATTGTTAGGCGAACGCGTCGCGTGTTCTGATATCTTTGATCAGGCTTTGATTATATTAATTGTGATTAAAAGTAAGTAAGTAAGTAAATGCTTTATTGTACAAATATAAAGAAACAGAAACAATTCACAAAAAAATAAAAATAACATTAATATATGCACAAAGGCGAACTTATCCCTATAAGGGATCTTTACCAGTTAACTTTTGAGTAGGTAGATGAGAGCACTAAACGAGGGACCGAAAAAGTGTTAGTTTAAAGTTCCAAATAGTGAAAGCCACAATAGTGCGTATACATATCTAAACAATAAACAAATCATAAAATAAACTACTAAATATCATTACACACATGCATACATACAAAATACAATAAGAGTACACACATACAATATCTAATGTGCGGTGTGAGCCGCATCTTCCTCAAGCCCTCCTTGAACGACGCCACGGAGGCAGACTGCACGATGGAGGTCGGTAACCGATTCCACAGCCTAGCAGAGTGAACTGTGAAGGATTTGGATGTGCATGCATACATGCCTATAGTATAGGTATATAAGACCTTGATTTTACATCCATATGATCAGTACAGTTTGGTAATGACTAAGTCTGTATATACATATAGTGTGGTAAAGCTGTAGTCTACATAAATTGCCTTTTAATTTCATCCCCGAGGAGTTATAAGTTATAAGTTTGACGTGTGTATCTGTGTGTCTGTGGCATTGTAACTCCCAAACGGAGGAATCGAATTTGATTCAATATTCTTTAGTTTCAAAATTGAATAACTAAAGAAAATGTGTGCAGCGTGTGCAGTCAGTCATTCGGCGTTAAAAATACTCTAAAGATCTTTCAACTTCAAACCACTTAGTTTTTATAGACCGACCGGTTAAATGAGTCCTCGCCCGCGCGGTGCAGTGGTGCGGGGTGGGACGACCGCGGGGGAAGACAGAGCTCGCCTTTGTCGGCCTACCCCGCGCCCCTGTGCCGCGCGGGCGAGGACTTATTTAAGTGGTCGGTCTATACACGTATACAAAACCGCTCGATCCTAAAATATCTGATTATAAAATATTAAAACATTACACACTACTTAAGATTGGGTAATCGCTTGAGATTTTTTTTAATTCTGACGCTTTGGTATTGAGCGCGACCATAACGACAAGCCATAGATATCATTAGCCCGTCGCCATTGTTACCAACATGCATCTAAAAATCCAATCCGTCAAGCGTAGGACGGTGTCGTCGGCGGATCGAAAAACAAAACAGTCGCGGGTGTCTGACCGTAGGCAACGTGACGCGGGCACGCGGCCCGGGCGAGGGGGCGAGGGGGGCGAAGGGGGCCGCGGCAGGCGGCGCGGTGTCGCCAAATTGGCGCTTTTTATAACTAATCTGGCACTAAGCGATTCTAAACACTAGAACACATGAAAATTCGAAAAGTAAAGCTATCTACACAAGCCGACAGTAAAGAGCTACCTTACGCTCGCTTTATTCGTGGGAGTTCCGGAAAACACGTCCTTATTCTACATCATAAGTGATACTTTGCAAAACTTCAGTGGTTTGGTAAAATAAAAATGAAATTAATTAGGTTATTGGACATGCCTAAAACAACAGTTTTCTATGAATTAACTTACGCTTGTTCAACGATTCTTCAAGTCTTTTTTATAAGGACTGAACGGATAATAAGTCAGTCAGGACTTTTTTAAGTAGGTACTAAATATATTTCTAAACTAGCGACCGGTCCTGGGTTCGGTATGAGTATATTCGCGCTATGTGTGCTTTTTCTCTTCAATCATTATAATATCTTTTAAAAACCGCATTAAAATCCGTTGCGAGCCGGCGTGGAGCGACTTGTTTTGTACTATTTAAAGATTTTCTAGCCTTAGCTGTTTAAGTTTGAGCGTTACAATACAATACAATACAATGACTGTTTATTAAACACCACATAATAAACAACATAGAAAAACAGGTACATACAGAAAATTAGCGATAGACAGTCTTAACGCTACAGAGCGACCTATTCCAGGCAACCTTAATAACAGAATGTAGTAGATAATTGATTAAAGCCGGTGGTGCTAATAGATATTAGCGCGTTAGTTTGGAGTGCGAGCTGGCAACACTGCCCTTGCGCGAAGGTGACGCGTCGGGCGGCCCGCGCGCGGTCGTTGCCGCGCGGCTGGCGCGGAGTCAACGATTCCGGTCATCCCGAGCGCGGCAGCGGACGCCCGCGCCGCGCCGCGTCGCGCACTTAGGGCTGTCGCTTGGACGCGATGTGTGCGCGCACACCGGTCATTATGTCATTAAATGGGTGGATCAACTTTTTCTTGTCACTCGATGCAATAGTTACGTTCACCCCGGTCACTCTTTAAACCTTGTTTGTACTTAGCTTAGGTTTAAAGGTCCAAAATTTGCCAAACCAGAGACTTCTTTAGGTTCGTTTCCCTGTAAAATTATGACAGCGGTAATGGGCGAAAGTCACGAAAATGCGTCGGTGACGGTGAATGCGTTAATTGGTCTTTTAGTAGGCATGTTAGCAACCTATAATGGGACACAACATTTTTTTAATTCAAAAGCCAGTTTTCTTGCGGTAGCTCTTAGCTATATTTGGTAAAAATCGGTCCAGTAGTTTCAGCTCTTCAAAAATAATCTAAGGCATTTTAGGCGTAATTTTTTTTATCTACGTATGACTACTCGATTAATGCGTGGGAGGTTTTTAAACTTTACATTTAATGTTTTTTGTTTAAGAGTAACATATAAGGTTCGATAATTAAATAGTGGAGAACATTCATACCATAGAAAACATTTTATTCGTCACCGACAATGCTTGTCGGATGACATAAATATCACCATAACAAGATTCTGCAGCGCCCTAGGTTTTATATTAGTTGGCTTTATATAAAAAAAACAATTAAAATAAAACTTCCAATTATCGCTCCAGATGGCAGCCCTAGCACGGCGGCCATTTCTAAATTGCGCGCTGCGCGCGTACGCGCCTCCAGACGCGGTTATCGGCAGCCGAGGACACCGCTACCGAACCTATACCTACACACGTATCTATAACCGCTCTAACTATAACCACAAATATATCTATAACGGCTCTACCTATACACACGTACCTTTACAAGTACATAGTGTACGGTACGCCGTAGCGACCTGTCTATAGCTAAGTACATCTAATCACTCATGCTTGGAGGACTTAACTTTGACTGGGCCTTCTTTTGTCTATGTATATTTGCTGCTGTGGCGCAAGACCAGTCTGGGTTGGGGGAGGGGGAGGCCTATGTCCAGCAGTGGACGTCCTTCGGCTGACATAATGATGATGATAATTATACCCCAAGGCAAGGCCATAAGCACGAAAGTGAAGAACGACCGCTAAATAATTTAAAATTAAAGTAGGTACAGCAGTCTTTAGCCCAACGTAAATGTAGTTTATCCAATACCGTTTAGTATAGCGCAGCAACCTATAAAAATGAAATCAATACAAAATCAGTGGAACGCGTTATCTATCAGAAGCCACCTAACACATTCTTCGAATAAGAGTACCTTGTTAGTAGATAGCATCTTGTACTGGGTTAGTCCGGATCGCTACAATCATGTTACTCACTAATCCTGCCGCTAAACAGCAGAGCTTGCACTGTTACGTTCCATTGCCGGGGACTACAGAACAGACACAAGCGGCATTTCATCCTAACACCCTACGTAGACAACGCATCGGCAATCCCTCTGGTGTTGCATGCAACTGAGAGCAACGGTAATCTAATCACATATCAAGAGGAACCACTTATACATACATACATACATAAATCACGTCTTTATCCCTATAAGGCTAGGCAGAGCCTAAGGTAATAAGACCTAAAGGCCACGTTTAGCAAGATTAACTACAAACTACTTATACAGTGAGAGAAATGTATTCACGTGCCACCGTAAAACCCTATCGCAATTGACAGGCACCCGTCACTCAAACTCGAATAGTATGTCACCTTACTGCGATAGGGTTCTACGGCGACGTGAATACATTTTCCGGGTACCTCCCATTTGTTCTATGGATCTGTGACGTCATAGGACTGTTAACATTTTTCTTTCCCAGCAGTTCCATGGTAGAACTACTGAAACAAAAAATGTGCTATTTGTTCTATAGAACTAAAAGCACCTCAAGTTTCCCATCACAAAATTGAGGTGCTTCTAGTTCTATAGAACAAATAGCACATTTTTTGTTTCAATAGTTCTACCATGGAACTGTTGGGAAAAAAAAAATGTTAACAGTCCTATGACGTCACAGTTCCATAGAACAAATGGGAGGTACCCCATTTTCCTTACTGTACGTTTCCCTTACCCTTACAAATAAATGAACAAAAGACGTTTTTTTATTTTTAAAACGTCTCGTCCGCAATCACGTCAATAAGCCAGTACCTAATATACCTATATGTGATAATGATAAGAGATATGGCGCTGGCAAACATCGCGCCAATCTGCACGTGTAGTGACGAAGCCGCGAATTCAGCGCAATTGCGCCCGCGACTCGTTACACAAATACAGGGTGGATTGAAATTGGTAATACATACACACATAGGATATACGTAGCTACATAAATCACGTCTTTATCCCTTTCGGAGTAGACAGAGCCCAAGGTAACAAGACCTAAAGGCCACGTTTAGCATGGTTATTGGTGTTTGTGGATCAAAATAGTAGACAAATTGTGCGTGCGGTAGATTCGATTCGCATTGGAGATCTGCCGGTGCGGGCGGCCCGCCCTGCCCCCCGCGCCCCTCTTTCCTGTGTCGCCTGCGTCGCTAACATACCGTACTACTTTTAACAAAAGGTTTTTAAGTAGTTTAGGTATCTTTTGTTATCACCTGACGCAGCACTTATGAGGTTAACGTAATTTGCTTACTAATTGGCTCTTGTCAGTTGTATTTTTTTAAGGTATGAAAGTTTACTATTGAATGTGGAGTGACCACAAATCGGGACTTTATTTTTGTTATCTTAGGAAATTAACGATATATAAAGACAGCTAATTTTAACAATTGAATCAATGTAATAAACTATTGATTATCAGATTATCACCGCAATCAAGTGTTTTGTATTACCAATTTGAAGTCGCCCTGTATTTCTATAGGTACCTACCAACTCAGGTGCGTCTGTTGACGTTTCCAAATAGGTACTCATTGGCCAACATCCGCTCGCGATTTGGTACGCGCGGAATAAATATCAGTATCAAAACACAGACTTTAATAATTCATAGCCTACCTCGATTTCGCATGTAAATCTTATCCAATTTTCCAACACACACTCCAACACTCAAAGTTTTTTTTTTTAATTTAAACTCTTCGCTTAGTTAAAACTTGCTCAGAAGAAAACATCCAAAACGGAATCATTATAGATTCAATACGAATTTGACAGGTGATCGAAGGATCACCATGATCACGATGATCGAAGATGTGTAGTTCATACACGCTCGCGAATTAGCCACAGGCGCTAAACCTGATTCAATCGCTTGAAGCCGTTTAAATGATGAATCAAACGTTAGCAAGGACGTTTACCTTTCAACTTGTTTGTGTTCCCGTCCTTAAATGAATCGGTGCTTATGAATTCGATTGTGTTTAGTAATACTATCTATCGTGGTCAGACTTCCTGTTATGATATGATTCGAGAATATCTCAAGTGTGGAAAGTTTTCAATTCTGGGATACATTTGCAAATAGGGTTGCAAATTTTTGTAAGTGCCAACCCCTCCTCCACTACTCTCAGATAAAGGTTGTTTTTGGAAATGGAAAACGACTAAACTGTAACAGGCACAAAGACTGTACAAATTAATAACTATAACTGTAAACTTAATAACTATTCGATATCTGCCGTACGGAACGGAACTTGGGCGACTTTTTCGGCAAGTCCTCAACCATCTTGTGCAGGATGGAAAACATTAGGTATAGGTACTTATTTACTGTAGAACGCCAGCTACCGAACCAATCAATTAGATACCAGTGAAAATAAATTGGAGAGAGCACGCCGCGCAAACATTATTGAAAAGACCGCCTCGCCGGCAGTTAAGTGAAAAATAGACTCTATAATGCGATACATAGGTATTAGAGCTGGTTATATCTATAGGTTTGTGTAATACGTAGGGGTATAGACACGTAAGAGCACAGGTGGCGGCCTGGCGGCGGACGATCCATCGATCCCGGTAAAAATACGACAATACCGTATATTGCTCGCGCAGCACTTAGTAGGGGCATAGAGGAAACGTGGACAGGCGGTAGCGGTTTTGTTTACACAAGTCATCATCTAGTGCGGCTCGTATACCAGTCGAAACTTCCATCCAAAAAATACGAGGAGCGTCTGTCACCTAGTTTGTTTCTAGGTAAATCTGTTTTAACTGATTTCGGAATTGCTATTCTTTTAATTGCTGCTAAGTGTGGTTGTTCATATGCAGGGGCCTTACCATGTTGTCTTAATGCGATTCAATTCCGATTCAATTTTACGTTTAGCTGTCATTTTTGACACTTCTAGTATGAATCTGACAGCAAACGATCCAACTTTGGTTCGGAATTGAATCGTATCAAGACGTCATGATAAAGCCCCTGGCTACTAAATGACAGACTAAATTACAACACAATATACAATACAATACAATAACTCTTTATTGAACACCACATAATTATAACAACCAAAACAGAAAAAAGGTATACAGAACCCGCAATTACATAACTTGGGAGTGTACATGTTTTCCACGACTTGACTTTACCATAGGTATCGTGGAGATAGCAAAGTGAAGTTATTCAACTGTGGAGAATTACTTTAAGTATGAACCTACATAGATCAATGCCAGGAAAAGTTTGACTATAGGTCATAAGAAACAAATTAGTAACCTATGTCATCGCAACGACATATATTTTTTATTTTATCTAGTGAGGCAAGACTGGTGTTGAATTACCAATTGAAGAACATTTTTGTACATCTTTGAACATCAGTATTTTGCAGTGCAATTCAGTTTAATAAATATTCCGCCTTTGACCGTCGTGTGCGCGCATCCTTATTATTATCGCCTGCGGCGGCAAAAATACACGCGGTCCGTGGCGGTCAGGCCGAGCAGCCGGCGCCCACGCGCGGACTTATTGCGACGAACCCTCGCTAATGAAAATACACCCGCGACGCGCTCCTTGCGAGACCGCAGCACAAAGCATTCCGAATACCAACCGGAGGGTTAAATTTATCCCGAGCGCGGCCGCTAAAGGCGGCCTCATAAAAAGCGCGGCTCGCTTGATTACAAAGCCGCGCGGTTTACTACGAGCCGCGTGCGCGGAGGGTAGTTTTTCAGGCGGCGCCGGCCCCCGGCACATAAATAAGCGATCACGGCGCCCGCGCCGCCCGCCGCCCCGCTCGTAAACTAAGCGCAGATAGCGAGAGGACTTAATGGCTGATCGGATTTTGATTAGCGCGGGCCGGCGACGCGCCCCGCGCCCGCCGGAGCCGAATTTGAATAGATAAGTGGGCACCCGAGGACGGCCGCGCGCGACCGTAATTTACATACTTTACTGGCTTTCGGCGCACCTACGGGGTGCCAAGTTATGGGACGGCGCAAAAACGATAAAGTTGAAATAAAGCTTCGGTCATCGATTCGGTCGCGTCGAGAGTTTTTTCACCGGATTCTGTTTGTTATCGCCCCGGGCGGCCGCCGCGGCTTTTTGTTTCGCTAATCGTTGCGGAGCATCGCCGGAGCGGCCGGGCGGCTTATCCGAGCCGAGCGCTCATCTAGACAGTGCGTCTTCAAATTATCTCTACGGCCAAACAATTAATTATAAAGCCTGTCGGGAAATTTTGCTGTATTCAAATTATCTTAGTGCCTAGCGACTAGCCGGTTTGGAGCATGAGCGAGACAGCTGTGCATAATAAAAACGTGCATCTGGAACACGTGGCGGGCTGGCGGCGGCGTGATGCGGGCCGCGGCGCCGCGCGCAACAAATACGTTATTTACGGCTCGCTCCGTTCGGACGCGCGAGACCTAAACCGGCCGCCGCGCAACTTGGAAATGTTCGCACACGGCGTTAAGGCTTCATAAAGTTCTGCATTTAACCTATGGAATAACGGGATATGGAAAGTATATTTATAGAAAGCATTTCAAATTGCAACTAAAACTGAGATCATTGGAATTCAAAAAATTATGGCGCTACTTTTTAAATGCAGGTTTGGTTTTAAACGCGAAATCTGTATCAATTGGACATATCAGTCCGAGTCCAGAGGCCATTATATTTTCTAACGCTCAGGCGCTCGCAATCGCAACCGCCAATTCTTTCTACCACCATCTACCGTTTGACATGAAAGAAATGGTGAACGCGGTTCGAGTACAGTTTGAATCTCATGGCATTATTTGGCCCAGATAAATGCTGTTCTGCCATTAATATATGTATTCGCTGTAAGTACTGACTGTAAGCCGGGACGAATATGAGACGGCTCCGGCCGGGTGGGGCGCCATGGCAACCAAGCTCGGCTGAGCGGTCAGCCGCCGGCTCGATCGAGCTCGCGGACGGAAGGTCGACAGTGGCGTCCACAGAGTACCAGACTGCCAGTCGGACCACTTCGAGCAATCTGTGCACAAAAATCTGGTCATTGTTAGCCAAAGCGAATATGAGACGGTTTCGAACCGGGTCGATGCGAAGTTCCATGGCAACCAGGCTCAACTTAGTGATCAACCACTCGGCCAAGTTCACAAACAAAAATCGACAGTCGCCCGCGCGCGTAGCAGGCTGCTGTCAGTTCAGTTTGAAATAACAGCTGGCAGAGTAGAACTCAAAACAACACAAACACACTATGACAACGCAAAACAGACTAAGTTTATAGAGATTTTTTTAGATGAAGACTCCATGGTATACATAGAATTTTTGTTAGCTAACCACTTCGAATAAGACTTATGATGCTTCGAAAACAGGAATATTCAGTAGTATTTGAAACAAAAACGGTACCTACTATCAACGATGTCCATGCTATTATCATGATCAGTTATGAAAACTCTTACTTGCTGAAGTTTGCGGTAAGGCCTGGTCTAGTCTCAGCACAAAAATCTAGATATTAACATTTAAAAAGTAATTTAATACTTAGACCCCAGTAAAACTACGCAGGTTTTAGAACTGCGAAAGATAATAAACATACATAATATTTAATTATATTATTTGATAATGAGACCACTGTCTGCAGGATAAGCTACGTCCAACCCCCCCATTTCTCGCGCCCCCGTCTCCAGGCGATTCGCGTTTGTTTAGAAGCAGGTAAAGCGCAACGGTCGCGGGCGACAACCTCTAGACCTGCGACTTATGGATCGAAGGCAACCCTAACTATTAAACACTGTTTACTTAGGTTACTACTTAAAATTGCAGCTAGAGTTTTGCCACGCATTGAATTTTAAGTATGAAATGCGTAACTGACTTAAAGTTACAAGATGGAGAGTGGCACTCACCGAATCAGTTATAATTATTATGCAGCTAGAGTATGAATACAATTCCGAGGAGTCATTTTCTGACTTCGTCAACACTACTAAAACGTGGCAAAACGTACTCAAATAGTCAGATAAGTTTGCGTGTTGGTGACAGTACCTACGAGTATGTTAGACCCATGTCCCATGTTTTGGTATCTTCATGAATCTGATCGAAACTAGTGTAAGGGGTCAAGTCCAAAATTCGAGATTCAAAGTTCGTATTATACCGTCCCTCTCGCTCTCATATTCATTCATTAATCATTAAAACTATTAGTGTATTAGTGTAAGCGGAAGGGCACAACACGAACTCAGAATTCGTAACTGCAGAATATAAGGACCAGACTTCGCTTCGAGCAAAGAACTCAAAACGATGCGGCGACCGCTGCTTACTGTACTGAATCACATATCGAGTTTTCTCTCATTCAGTTCCGAAGCAGCGCAGTACTCAGGCGCAGGTCTAATGAGCGCTCTCGAGTAAGTGGTAATTAAGCGCTTAGAAGTCAACTCGCTCACACGCCGCGCCGCGCCGGACGGGAAATTATACGTAGCTTTATTGCCCCCAAGTCCCGCAACTTCGTGCAAGTGCATATTTAATAGAATTGCAGTATATCCATGGTTATACCTTGTAAAGCATAAAACCAGGCATAGCAATGATACTTCGATTTTCTTGTCAGTGAGAAGACCCATGGCTTAGTCGAGTGGGGTGATTTCTATAGAGAAGTAACGGAATAGTATGATTTAACAACTAAACAAGGTAAATGCATGGTTCAGTGCAAGTTTAGTATTCAGTCGCTGTCAAGTATAATTTAAATTGATTCGAATTAACCGTAAAAACGGTGTCTGCAAAATAAGTCATTTTATTGCGTTTTTTTTTTACTTTCAGCACTTCCCTACGAAAACATGAGGGTACGGACAATACTGCAGAAGATGCGGACTAGAATGACTGTACCTATATTATACGTAGAGGCTGGACAGCGTCGGCACTGTTTAAAAGGCCATCAAAGCGTCTACATAAAACGAGTGCCATTTTACATTCGGGCCGGGTTTATAGCGGATAGCGGACCGGCAGGAATTTCTACGTAATGAGGAAACCGGGCCCCTACTATACGACTTTAATTTTGCTAAGCGGCATTAAAATGTTGATTGGTGTTCGATTCTTGATTAGTTTATTCGATCTGTGTTGAATGCGCCCGAAGGCGGCGGATATTGGGAGTACAGAGTGAAGTGTTTGAAGTCCGTGTCAAAGGTGTAAATTCGCTTATCAGCATTTAGAATTAGGTGCACCTTAACGAGAGAATATCATCTTAAAAACGCGGTGGTTGTGAACACTATCGACCGCTGGTCTGAATGAAAAGAAGAAATTTGGGCACTAATTTCTTAATTATAATAATTCTTAATAAAACGTGACCTTGTTTCCGTCATGGACCTTCTGACAATCCAACACTTCGAACAATTTACTAAGCATCTCTGCCACTCCAGTTTTCAGCCACTTTTTTCGAATGTTCTCTACAGAAATAGTCGAGATAAGCTAGTAAGGGCCTGTACGCGAGCTAATTTAGCTCTCGGCGCCTTATCTGCGTCAACAAGGAAAGGTGCAGCGTCGCTGGATAACGGCCGCGAGAGGTCGCGCTACAAATAATACGGCTGCAATACACGCACTTAACGGTTAGCGGCTGGGTATCTCACCTAGAGGTGAAATTTTCAAGGAATAAACTAGTCTTATTAGTATCCGTGACTACGCTTGAAAAGCAAACATAGACACGACACTTGTGTTTTCGCGCAGATGTTTTCCTGACAATACCTCGTATTTAAGCGCAAAACGCGTTAAATTTCTAGTGCGATTATGGTGATAGTTTAGTCTATTCGTGGGAACGGTTGGTGAGTTGATACTTATTCCCAGCCAGGTATAGTTGGCAGGTGTCAATATACTCCATAATAAAATGTAAATAAGATTGGTAGATGAAAATTTTCGTCATAATTGCAACTACATATTCTACACTCCTCTTGTTTTTCTGTATACTGTCGAGTTTTTGTAGATGGCCAATCTGAATTAATGCTGAATAAAGCTGTAAGCAACTACTGCCTCGTGTTACTGATTTAATTCGGTCATTCTGGACAGTCGTTAAAATAACTGGAATCAATAGCGGTAACAGATATATATCATAACTCTTGCAAGTAGAAAATCATGCTCGTAAATATTTATGATCAAATAACAATAATTTCAGCATCGAAAAGCTATAGCTAAATCACAACGCAAACAAAGCCTTGATACGCAATATGAGAAATAAACAAACAAAGAGACACTTGGTGTGTAAATAACCGAAATGTCAGTGTGACATGTTTCTCAAATTCTTGCTTTTTATTTGACTTGTAGGAGTGTCCAGAAATCAAGCTGTCCACAGCTCACAGCGGCAGCGCTAGCCTTTACTAAGCCTATAGGATATACGCATGTGGATACATGATAATTTTGATTTCTGACCATTCTGGTGTGAAAGAGACAAATACTGTCAGCGTTCGCGGAGGTCGTACGTTGTAAATTAAGCTTTGACGACACCGCGGCGCTGATGCTATTCTGTGCCCATATTTTTACAATCGTAATGAAAGCGCATGCACCGTGCGCAAATGAAATCGTAAAATTCGATTGTTATTGCACGAAAATATTGACGATAGAACTCTTAAATTTTCAGATTAATTCCTGTTCGTACTTGTAACGTGTTCAATAGCATAATATAGCCCTATGTAATTCGCGTTTGTGTAGAACGGATTCTATTGGTGTGCAATTACGTACTAATACTAAGAGATACTTTAGTTAAACAAGTACCTACACACTTTTAACACGCACCATGTTCATTACGTAGTGCACTTTTGTCGCGTTATGGCAGTATACATGAATTGAATGTACACTTAAATATTTTGGTAACTGTGCAGAGGTTATCAAATCGCATTTTCATGAAATTTATAGTTTTATAATCGACGCTCGCGTCTAGCACGAATAGCACGATATGGCTGGAATAACGACACGCCAAGCCCTTTATGGAGCGGATAGTGAAGTGACATAGTTAATGAGAACCCCTGTGGCTTTAGCACGCTAAGTATCGTGGCGGACATAAAATATGAGAACAGAACGAATGTGAATTTGCGCAGTTACCGCTAGCATGCTTTTTTATCAAATAGGGTAGCAAATGGGCAAGCAGGTCGCCTCATGGTTAGTGAACACACATGGATACTCGCATCACGATTGCAGATGCGTTGCCGCCCTAGAGGGCTAAGATGCAATACTTCACGTGCCAGTAATTTCTGCGGCTGTCTTACTCTCCAAACCGGAACACAGCAAACACTGCTGCTTGGCGGCAAGAATAACGAGTATGATAGTGGTTCCCTGTAAGAGAAAATTACCATCATGTAACGCCCAGGCACTATCAGGCAAGTAGAAATCGTATACTCGTATGCAGCTCACTGAGACCCTGATGTGCGGCCACGGTCACGCCTGCGCCTTATGCTAATGGCATGCACGTGGTCTGGCTAATAAAGTAAGATGACGCACCTACCGCCGGCAATTGTGGCTGTAGCCGGATCAAATTGATTTTGAGTACAGACCCATTAAAAGCCACCGAACGTAGCGATGCGTTCGTAAATAAGCCGCGATAGGTGCCGCCGTTGTTGTCAACTAGAGCAATGTTATCGCTACTATTACGCAGCACTCGCGTTTTTGCATCGATCCAGAATCGATACGGCACGGCTTAAAAGCAAGAAGTCAGCCTATTATTATGACATGTAAATAGCCAATTTTTTGGATAAGGTGGAAGGCCAGGAGTCCGCTGGTGCCTGGTGATACCTTGTTGGCAGAGCTTCGCGAACTGATGCGATCGAAGAAGTTGTTGGTGGGGCGATGACCTGATAATTATAGCTCGAAAATACAGAAATTAGAGCGCAACACCTTGTAGTGCGTAAATAGCTAGAGACTAGACAACGATTCAATTTTAAGACCCAATGAGCACAAATTGGTCTTTGATTCTGTCACTGGCTTGGCACAAAACCTACACCTACTTTGCATGTGAACTCTACACACATTAGATGAATTATAGATTAGACGATCTGAAATATATCAGCGGAAAATTTGATCATGTGCTAAATGCCCTATTATCACAATTATGACAGGCTACTGCGGAGAAATACTCATGGCAGCACAAATTGAGACAAATCATGCAGCGCAGCCACTCGCACCCACGCACAGGCAACGATGCGACCGAGGCACGCCCTGTGCCTTATGCAAATTAACGTTGCGCCTAATGACGCAGCCCGCAGGTCGGCGCAGCCGCCTTCGAATACAATGGAACGGGTAGAGCCGATAGTGTTCAGTGATCGGGCACAACACTTATGGTTTTGACACATTTCTAAAGACTAAACCCTATGACGGCAAACTGAGCAGTGACGAGCAGTGATTTACCACTAACCCACCTGATGGAAAGTGCAGATGAAACCGAAGGTCTATTCACTCTAGCCTTAAGAAAGCCTATGTTCTACCTGGATGTAGGGGTTGAAGCTTGCTTTTAGGGTGGTCTCTTTCAGCTAGATTGAATTCAGGGCAGTATATTGCGAAAGATCTAAATGTAAAACTAACATCTTCGTGGCACATTTTACCCAATGCTTTTTAGAGTAGAGTATACTTAGTGGAACGAATTGCAAATATCATCGCTTTCCGAGAAAGTATTTCCTTAATCAACGCGACAATAATAAGGAAAGTTCCAAGAAGGTTAGTAAAGCCAAGTAGCTTTCCAGCGCAAATTACTTAAGTATTGGGTCCTCCCACGGTCCAATCGTGCCGCCTAATGAGCTTGTCGGAAACTGAACTAAAATCGAGCAACACTGCGAAATAGTTATCTTATATTGCGATCGCTCATCTACGTCTTGTAGCTTCACGTAGCGACATCTTTCGACGCTAGGTATATTCTTAAGTAGTTAAATTAATACATCACAAACATTTGTGTCCATCCCGTTCAGCCCCAATCGTGCATGCTGGTTGGAGCTTGGAGCATGCCGCCGCGGGAATGCGCTCACATGCATCGCGAATAATTATGGCCAATGAGGCTTAATGTACTAAAGTAGTACTTTCATTGTAACTCAATTAATGTGGCGGCGTTAACGACACATTGAGTTTTTCCTGGAAGAGGGTACAATATAAGACAGAATACACTTAAACTCACTTTTACTAGATATAAAAGTTTCAAAGCATATTTGAATTGAATCGCAAACTTAGATTATAATAATTGTTTTAAAACACTCGAGACACGAGTACTACAGCCGTTATAATCGACAGTACTTTAAGCGCAGTGTGGCCTTAGTAGATTTTACTCTTATATTTTTCACTAGGTCCGTTACTGGGCTTCCGAGCGTTGACCACGTTATCTCATAGACACAGCTGTAGGTACAGCTACCTACCTCCGTATAGGACGGCGCTTTCCCTCGATATCTCTTCGGCCGACCTATCTCGAGCACCAGACGTCTCTTCTAACTTACGCAACAGAATTTACGCTCAAGCGAGCCGAGGTCCACTAGCACTAACGTTACTCACACCCATGCAATTTGTATGAGCGCTCAACCATTTAGCTTGGCCCGCCTCGCTCCCCCCGTTTCTAAGTAAAGCGGACGGCGGTGGGGTCTAATGTGTTCGCGGTGAGAGGTCTTGATACGACACACAGTGATATAGTGCGGTATTGGTAGCCAGCCAGTTTGGGGTGAGCTGCGCGGACGTTAGTTGAGAAGGGTTGCGAGGTCAGGGCTGGCTGGGCGGGCGTGGTGTATGGTAGGTATGGCGAGTGGCGAGCGGGCGCTCGCGGCGTGGGTGAGACGTTTACGGTCGGATCGCTGGTCGACGGCGCGAGGGTGGCCATGAGGACTTTATTGAAATACCGGACCAGTCTTCGGTAGTACTTTATATTCATAATTATTATGCACGTCTAGAATGCTACAGTGAAAACAGCGTTGTTTAATTCCTATTTTAAATGTAAAATCACTTGAGGACCTATGCAATGAAATGGTCCATTTTAATGAATTGGTACTGACTAAAAGGTCCAGCGATCCTATACAGGAGAATGCCATTCTATAAATATCACCTACCTGCTTACCCATTACAAATATCTAGTAAATATGTACAGATATTTATCTGTACACGAAGCAAGTGAGGACATGCTCCATGCATACATAATATCGTTCAAACAAAATTTCAGCTGCAATAGAATCACCGCCGCAGAGTTCCATCCTCACAAAGCCGACATGTTACAGTAACAGTTACCGTCTATAATTAATGTTGTAGGCGAAGGCCTACATCATATTTTGATGAAGATCAGGCCGAAAGATTCCCCCATAAATCCAGCAACACTTAATAAATTTGTCCACGATTCCACAATCCCATGGGCACCGTGGACGCGGGCGCAATGCCGCTGCGAGCCGCGCCGCGGTCGGCCCCTCGCGTCGCGCCAATTAATTACGGTGGCCATCTTAGCCCCCTCCTCCCCGACCCCACCCTGCCCGCTGACGGACAATAATTGCCGAATCTACGCCAGCAAGGTTCCTGCCCGGACGCAGCTAGCTTCCACGGCGGGGCCTGCATGCTAAAGCACCTCGAAGTATACGAGTGGGTAGTACGTATGAAGGTAATCGTTGGTATGGTTACGGTGATACTCTTCGTGTGCAAATAACGCTCAGATACACTCAGTGAAAATAGTCAAGGGTTTCTTGCATTGAATGCGTTTTGCATTTTATAAGTCGAAGCGATTGAAGCACCCCATTGTGAGAACTTAACTTGCATATTCTGTCTCGCGTGATACAAGTGATCAGTCTCAAGTGTCATCATCATCATCTCATCAGCCAGAATACGTCCACAGCCCTTAGAACGCCACAATGAACGAAAACTTGCCACCTGCATCCACGGCAACTTTCACGTTGTCGTTGGTCCGCCTAGTGGGAGGCCTGTCAACACTGCGTCTTCTGGTTCGTGGTTACCACTCGACAACTGTTCTCCCCCAACATTTGTCTGTTCTACGAGCGACTTCACTTCAACGTAGGTACGTACTCTTTGAGCTATGTCTCAAGTGTAAGTTTATGATATTGAGACAAAAAAGTTTCGAACGCGTTCGCGTAAACGCGTCAATTACTCAGAAAAAATGACACTGCTACTAGCGGCACGTAAAGGCAACAAACTTTTCTTATGTCGTGGAAATTAAACATCTAGAGTCTAGATGTCATCTGTCTATGTCGGCCGGCTGCCAACGGCCACTTGAACTGTTCTCATGTCAACGCAAACTTTGGCCCTTTAAATACTTACCACGAACTGGAACGCTAGTTGCAGGGTATTTATTTCATCATAAAATAAACTGCAAAGGCACTTAAACCAAGAACATACATATGTGTCCAAAAACTACCAATCATTTTATATTCAACATTATAACACAAGCCGCTTGAAAGTCTGCGGCAAAACAATTCTCAAAATCGCTTTATGAATGAAGAGGTTCCTATTCCTCTGAATCTTTTGAAATTATGTGAAAATAACAGTGCTCATTATTCCTTAAATGAAAGTGGTTTCAATTCATTACTTAGTCCTACCATTTCGAAACGTTTAAGTATTGTTTAGATTAGAGCCAAGCCTGTTGGGCTATTGCATACCTGTTCTATACATGCACACTTACACACATAAGTATGCAAATGTGTGCGGGCGCGGGCGGCGACGTCTGGTCTTAACGGCCAGTGTCGCTCGCAACTTTGACAAGCCTTTAATAATGGAGATCGGAAGCCGGACTAATAATGTTAGGTACAATACAAGTTACTGTAAAGATTGCCCGGGAATAAATAGTTTTTTCAGTCGATGAAATGTATCATGTTACAGATCTTAAGAAACAATATGTTTTGTCTGTAAATATCTGAGACAGACAAGGCGTTTAAGTGATGGAAAAAGAAAAATGAGTGTTAAGTTAGCAGAGAGATAACAAGCGTATTTCTGTTTATGAATAAAGGGGGTAATTCTTGACTTACAACCCAAAGAACGACAGATAGTTTTTTTTGTCATTATCAATTAATGATTATGCCGATAAAGTTTCCGCATCGTGAATCAAGCATTTCACTCCCTCCTTACACCAAGATGGAATGGCCAAAAATGTATTCCTCACATTATTTCATAAGTATTATATACGAGTACATATATACCAACTAATATAAGACTATTGCTACTGTTAGACCTACTTTGTAGGAATTACCCAAAATGGACTAGATAACCTACGTGTAGGTATGTCCCAAACAGCCGAATATATTTAATCAAAACATTGTTATCAACTCTAAATAAGTACCTACCTTACCTATTAAAAAAATCAATTTTAAAACACCTTCCGTCAAGGGTTCAAAAATCGTTTCTGGTGAACCATGAGCGTGTAGACTTTTTCAAATATACAATTAAATGATGTGTGAGTATGCTTGGAACAAGAGGCGGTCGTTAAAATCGCATTAGCGCCGATGTCAGTTAGCTTTTGTGTTGTCTCAGTTAAAACCTTAGTCGTATAAAGAGGTGAATAATTGAATACTGAATATAGGGCTCTGCTGACGGCCGGAACTGGGATCAATTCTAGAGGCAATGAAATATTTAGTGATAATAAATGGTATAATTGGTAGATGGTCCGCGCGCAATCTAATAAGATACCTCTAAGGCCAATTACGGCAGGATAGTGATATCTCTAAAACAATGCTATTGTAACTAACCAGCTGTGGTGATGTGATAAAAAATAGTAGTAGCATTCAAAGATACTAAGTAAAAAGAAGTCGTTCTACAACATGACTAACATAACACATTCCATTTAATTAGCAGGTGTAATCATCAGTCCAGTTAATTTCACATGGAAGATATAAACATCTTCCAAATTATAGATACAGAAGTTCAGAGTTCAGATCATACGCTTGAACCTGTCTCGGCCCAAGTATGGCATACAATTGCCTGATTAGAAAGTAATTAGGGCATTAGCTGAGAGAGTTTCAAATGACAGAAATATTTTCCGGTTAGGCATCATAGTCAAAACTGGAGACAACATTTATAAATCTGGACATTACTTGGGTCAAAAAAGGATTTAGATCACTAGCTAGAATGATAACTGATTGTCCTTTCCAAGAAGTTACTATTCGTGGGGTATACAGTTGAATACCTGTTCAAGATAAACGTTAGCTTAGCATAATGGCCTGATTAACTGCGACCAGCTGAGGACAGCGTTCGAGTACAGTTGAAGCAACTTAGCCGGCAGCTAGCAATATAGTATTTCCTCTGGCCACTATGTGGATTGGTGTGTGATGATTGTACTTGAACTTGTAACACCTTGGTGTTCTGCAAAACATGCACAGCATACGTTTGGCTAATAAAACTGTCACGCTGCAATAATACTATGCCCAATCCCACAAAAACACAGCCCTCAGAGACAAGCTTAATCTAGATACGTGTAGAAAGAGGCCAAAATACTTAGAGGAGTCTCTTTTCTGGTAAATACCTATGTCTCGCCTTGGGACCGAAGTCAGAAGAAAGAGAGTTGAAAGTCCTATTCATGCATCAGCGTTAGGAAACTTCTATAGCGCGAAGAAGAACGTATGAACCGGCGTAGCAGTTATGTAGTCGCTGACTAGGTGGTGCTAGGATTTAGGAGCCAGTTCCTAAAGTGGCCCAGATTCATAAAAACTACATCGACGGTTGCCAAGCTACACATTGTTGTCGCATTTCGTGTCATAAAAACCGCGTGCGCCGTAGATGAAGCCGAGCGTTTAACGGGCGGCGCGCGCGCAGCGCCAGATGCGGCACGCACGCAGATGTGCGCAATGATTGATCCCACAAACGCCGGAGGTCAATTTGTGTGGCAAATTACACTTAGAAAATATTGTGGGATCACTGATATAGATTTTAGACTATGTGAAATGGAATTCGCGGACTTCCGAGGCAGTTCATCCCTTCATTCAGAGATGGCGCCACATATTATAACTGAAATATCAATTCAATGTTTTCTCAAAAATGAGACATTGAATGGATAGATTTTAAGACCCCAAAAACCAAATATCTAAAGCAAATTTCATCGAAATCGTTTGACCATAGGTACTAATAGATATATTTTTACATACAAAAATTGCTCATCTTACAGAGTACTTCTAACCTGTTGACCAAACTTTGCTCGATATTAGCAAAATCAGAACAACTAGTTTTCCCATAGATGAGGCCTACCTAGATCGATATTTCGCCCTGAAAAACACCTATTTACTTAAGTATACTCCTACAGCATATTTCTTTGAAAAAGTTGTAGCAGTTTTCGAGATACCGAATATTGAGAGCAACTTTATAATACTTTCGGTTAGTACATACTACATAAATCACGTCTTTATATCCCTTACGGGGTAGACAGAGCCTACGGTAATAAGACCTAAAGGCCATGTTTAGCATATTTGTGGGCGTACAGGTGGAAAGGGAAATCAAAATAGTGATGGGTTGCTAGCCGCATCGCCTATAACATGATTTCTGAGACTTTCGCCCATTCCCTCGATGGGCTTATCTATGTGGTAAGAAGTGCACCTATTCAGCCACAACACTGCACAAAACCCTGGGGCCTTACCATGACGTCTGAATGCGATTCAATTCCGATTCAGTTCGCTCGCTGTCAGATCCATACTAAAAATGACAGCTTCAACCTGAACTGAGTCGCATTAAGACGTCACGGTAAGGCCCCTGCATAGTTTCCCGCATAACTCTTATCGACACTCCAACTCCAGTGTTGCCCATCAAGTGCCGATTCCCAGGATTGCCAGCCTCGAGTTATCTAGACGGTGTCCGGCGCGGGTACATATTAATGAGGGCAGGTAGGGGGGGGGGGGGTTGCCACGGCAACGCGCCGGCCGCGGCTTACGCTGCGGGGCGACGTCTCTCGCGATAGGGAATTGAAACGTAGGTAGCTTTTGTTTGACGCTTCGGAAGCGTTATTGTGCTTCGGTGGAAATTGAGAGATAATTGTTAGTAATTTGTAGCAACTTATCACTGATAACAATAGAGATACCTAAGTGGCGTGGCAAATTGACAGCATGAAGAAATTTTTGCTTTATTCTCGATTCTTACGTACGAGTTGTTGATTGAAATTTGTTCCTCTTAGAATTCGGCGCTATCCCGAGTGGTGGATAAGTGGAATTTCTCGTGATTAAAAAGCATACTATGGCCTTAAACAATGTTCCGTCTATCTTACAGCGTTTCAGGCTTGGAAACTTAACAGTTACATTGGAATTTAATATAAATTTAGACTTGGATAACAATTGTTAGCAACACAATTTTTCTTGACGTTTTCTTTCCATCGCGCAAGACATTTAAAATAATAAAAAACATACCAGTCTAAACAGCGCACAATTTTTTTGACTTTTTTGACATATAATCAAAGTGAGATAATAAAATAACCAAGCTATATGACTGTACCTGTAATTTTGTTGTTATCGCTAGTCTATTAAGTACGTAAGTAAGTAAATGCTTTATTGTACAAATATAAAGAAATTCTTCCATGCTGGTCTGGGAGTAAAGAAAAAACATAGAATGTACCAGTTGCTTCTCTACCCGCGCAGATGGTAAAAGCCCATCGAGGAAATGGGCGAAAATCATAGGAATCTTGTTATAGGCGATGAGGCTAGCAACCCATCACTATTTTGATTCCATTTTCCACCTATACGCCCACAATTTTGCTAAATGTGGCCTGTAGGTCTTGTTACCTTAGGCTCTGTCTACCCCGTAAGGGATAAAGACGTGATTTGTGTGTAAAGAAACAGATACAATTTACAAAAAAATAAAAATAACATCTATTAGCATCTATTATTATTATTATCTATTAGCTATCCTTTAGGATAGAATTGCGTCTGATACTAAAAAAAACTTAGGCTGAATCGTCTATACTATAACAATTTACCGCTCAGATTTAGCCAACGTGTTATCCCTTATCTTAAGACTAACACGATTATATATAATGTGAGTATATATAGTATGCGAGTATATAATGTATGTACGTATGTAAAACCGTTCAGGGCCGCGTCTCGCGCCACCCCGCGGGGGGCTATCTCGCGCGCGTGACATCGGCCCGGCCAGTGGCCGAGGCGATGGCCGAAGAATGGGAATAAAAATTCGGCGAGCGAGCAAATTTATTTAATTTGTAAGATAACTAAACTCATTATCTTAGGACAAGTGAAAATTTTAAATCGATTGTCAAAAAAAGTTTAGCAAATATAAAGTAATAGTTGATTACAACCAACTTTTGGATTTTCGGCTTTGCTGCCTTCGACGCAACAGTACCCAAGAAACAATCGCATTTACATAGATATCTATTTAAAACATGCTTAAATGATAACTATCGAACTCCATTGGATCTAAATCCAACTTGTCTTGTTTTCGGCAAGAATTCATCGCTAAGCCGAATCGCGCCACAATACCAACAGACCGCCACCGCTGTACTGCCCATTTCACTGTCCATAAACCCGCGACTTAGCAATACAAGCGCCTGCTCACTAACAATAACAACGTCAGTATTAATATTTTCGGCGAAAACATCGTTTGGCCGACTCGAACGTCGGTCCGCCCCCTGTCCACTCCGCTGGCCATAAACCCGCGCGTTAGCTGCCCGCGTTAGGCGCCCCGCACACAAACAATAATTCCCTCAAATACTCGCTTATTGAAACTTCAACCAAGTTTAAGGTTATACTATTGTTAAATGGCTTCAGGGCTCTAGTCGGAATTTATACCACAGTTTACAGCAAAACCAGAATTCTTGAAAGCCATTTTCATTATTCAATTTAGTTAATAAAATATAGGCACTCATTTAAGCACATGATCATTTATTGTTTGGACACTATGACTGCATCGTTCAAAAAGATTTAAAAAACATTTTTAACCTACACTTTTATCCTAGTAGGTACATAAAGCATCGGGTTAAGTGACCATAATATTAAATTAAGAAATTTAAAAACCCTCCCCCGTATTAATTGAGTAATCAAACCATAAATAAAAATAAAAATCAGTTAAAACGCCAAAAATGCCATTGGAAAGGAGCTGATCTTCAAACTGTTGGACCGATTTTTACCAAACATGGCTAAGAACCACCGCAAGGAAACTATGCCACATACAGACAGACAGACAGACAAATACACACACACGCACACGCACACACACAGAGAGACAACGACGTCAAACTTATAACACCTCTCTTTTTGCGTTGGGGGTTAAAACTAACGAATCTAACATTGAAAGTATCCAATAACACAAGTAAAAGCAATCAGACACAACCTATTTTTATTACTTAACTGTAACTAAAAATAACTTGAGGAGAAAAAAATATATAAAGAAAAATCAGCCAGCACGTTGCGATACCTATTATTAAATAATTAACAATCTCGGAGATGTTTGTCACGTGTGCCAGTGTCTGCCGCGCGTAACGATCCCCTTCGCCGGCGCGTTGCGTCACAAACGACGCTCGGAGGAACGCACGTCCACGCTCTAATTTCGCGCGGCGCGGGATCGCCCCCCTTCGTCCAGAAAATGGCGATTGGTTTGCTCAAGCGCGTGGCCAGTCGGGCTCGAATTTCATTTGGATAAGTATTGCCTATTTATTGACGAACATTCTGTAGTAGTGCTACTACTAGCTATCTCACTATAACAACAAATTTCGATGGTCTAGTTCAAAAAATTACTATACGGGGAAAAGCTGATGTGATTAGAACGCTAAGCACAAGCCCTAAAATTCTTCATTGACAAAA
Organism: Pandemis corylana; assembly: GCA_949127965.1. Lineage (NCBI taxonomy): Eukaryota > Metazoa > Arthropoda > Insecta > Lepidoptera > Tortricidae > Pandemis > Pandemis corylana. The sequence continues at coordinate 3,428,567 of OX421868.1, forward strand.
AAAAGTGTGAATTAGATCGTCGATATGTGTTTTTTTGCGGCCAAAATAGAACCAAAGATTTTGTCACATGTCTCAAGCTTTTAACCGACTTCAAACGTGAGGGTCCTATGTTCGTTGATGTATTTCGTTGTGAATGTTTGTGAGCTACTTTAAGGTAGCTAATTAACGCACAGAAAATTCATACATCTAAAAGCATTCCGTCAGAATGTTAAAAAGTATTTAAATAAAATGACGTTGACAATGTAGGTATTAATTGAGATCCCTACAAAACTTTACAAATGTACACGCTATTAATTATTTGTTATGCTCATGTAATTTTCGCTGGCTGCGAGATGTCAATAATCTTGGACAGATAAGCCACGAAGCAATTTCCTCTAAGCGAATACATAGTTGTAGTGAATCATCACTACATTATTATAAAACAAAGTATCGCGTCTGTCTGTTCGAGATACACTCAAAACATACTGAACGGTTTTGTATGCTGTTTTCACCAGTAAACAGAGTGATTCATGAGAAAGGTTTATGGATATAATTTATCATGATTTATTTGTAAATTGGTTGAAATATGACGATAATTGTGGCAACACCATGTTTAGTATCTACATTGCACCCGTGCGACGCCGGGCGGGTCGCTAGTAATAAATATAAAGGTTACCACGGAAGAACTTACTTCAAAAACCAAAGAAAATTAGGTGACCAAAGTTTAAACACGACTTAATCGAGATCAAAGCACTCTATAATTTTATTATTAAACAAAACAAATTACCTACAGATTTATACAAAAAGCATGTTAAATAAATGGAGCCGCCAAAACGCCGCAGGCAGAAAACACGTAACCTCATAAATTTAAATTTAGTCAGATGAATCCTTTAGGCAATAGAGACCGCTATTACCAAAGTTGTACAGCGAGTTCAACAGGTGGCGCTATTCGTTTCAATATCTGCAAAACTTTCCGACTCAACTCAATAAATCGGCCAGTTTAATATGAACCGTAACAATACCAGCTGTTTCCCCTCAAAGTTTTAACAGTTAGAACTGGAGTGGCAGGGCAGGGGATCACCTTACACTGGCGTCCCTGTCGCGATGGTTTTATCTGTGACATTGTAGTTTTATTTGAATTTTAACTTTGTTTTGGAGTAATAAATAGTGTTTTTACTGCTGTTTCATGGCCTATTAGTTAACGATTATTACTTCAATGTTATTTGCGTCTGTTGGATTAATATTTATTTCATTCATGAAAATAAAAAAGCATAACGGAATGATATCTCAAACGAATACTTATGTATATGGATCAAAGACTGTATTTCCACTATTTAGAAAATTCAAGTGACTAGTAGACATATGAAATGTACTTAACACATACCTAATTGGGCGACCGAAACAGAGTAAAACTCGGTGTTTCAAATTTGGAAAAACCTGTATTTCCTGAGACATGACCTAGGTCAGGGGTGGCGAACCTTTTTTGGTGGACGTGCCATTTTTTCACAAATAAAGTAATATTTGGCTCTGACCTGTCATCAAAGACCCTGTTGTCTTAAGTGTGTTGTTATTTTACCATCATATGACCACATTGCCCGTTTTTCGCCCTATTTCATAATAAAAGAATCTTAAGTTGGTGATTTAATGGACAAAAATAAACCTTTTTTTATTATTGGCGTGCCAAAATTACTTTGAAGCGTGCCAACAGTGGCACGCGTGCCATTGGTTCGCCATCTCTGACCTAGGTAGACCAATGTTTTGCCCGAAATACCGCTACGAGATCTAACAACACACATACATAAATACCTCAATATTCATAGGTACCTACATAATATTATTAATTCAATAGCATAGAATACTCATAAGTACCTCCATCTGTTTTGGCTGACTAATGAATGCAGATAAAAAACTAATGTACTAATACTACAGCAAGACAGGATACGGGTAAGTAAGGCCCAAATATTAAACAATAATAACTAAGCGGTCACCCGCGCGGCTAGCCGTTGGGGGCGGGAGCGGCAGGGTCGTTATCATTAGTCATGTCTCACGGCGGCGCGGGCGCACCAACGCGGGACCGCGCGCGAAAATACAACTACTTATGTCCATTAGAACTACGTATAGTTGAAAACACGCGAGGACCGGCGTCAGCTTATAAAGCCACGCTTTGTCAGACTACGAACGATTAACAAACAACAAGATGCATTACCAAATAAAGACAATAGGTATAGGCATTAAGGAGATATTTTCACTCAAGTGAGTTTAACTTTCTACATTGCAATTTTTAAGACCTCTACGATTCAAATCTTTTTCGTTAGACGTATACTCAATAAACGCTACTATCTTGAATATTGTTCATTATGTATTTTGATGTCATAATTTCAAAATTTTTACTAAGTACAATTTTTATCTAATATACTTCTTACGGACTCACTGACAACGAAAATATCCATATCCCTTCTTTCATTAGGACTACAAAGCCCTTATAATTCTGCACAAGTAAATTACAGGCACATACGTCTATTTGAAAGCGCAGCGCCATGCGCGGGAGCAGTAAAAAACCACGCAGCTGCGTTCGTCACCGTCGCCGGCGCACGCGATGCGCGGATGTGGCCCTTGTCTCTGTTATTGTTATTGTTCATTACATGGCGGGGATCCAGGCGTGGCACCCGCAGGTAAGCGCTGTATAGTTTAGTTACTTGGTAATGGGTTAGTAGAAGGATTATTTACGACTAAGTATATCGGAGATGGCGAGACGATTTGGAGATTTTGGAAACCTAGCCAAAAGATAGAAACGGGTGGAAAGAGGAAGCGTACTTTATTCAGTAGTGGGAGACTAAAGCAGGCAGGCAGTAGGTAGTAGGCTACCTACATTGAAAAAAATACGTCCTAGGTACATTTACCTTGTTATACGCACGTAGACAAATAGCGGGGTGGATTTCATGAATATTCCAAAACAAATTCTTTGCAGACGAAGTCGCGGGCAACAGGTGTATTAATATTTGATGAACCTAACAGTAAAAAAATGCTTGTTCGATAGGTACAATGCAAAAAATCATTATTGTAGTATTCATGGGTTACGGCAATGCTTGGAGCGGACACGGGCGACCGCGCGGTGACTCACGCGCACCCACGCCGCGGCCCGCGGCCATGGCGACGGCGGCTAATGGCCGGCTGATCCGAACCATAGACGAAATAACCAAATAGAGTGGTTTTCATTCACCGACTACAAAAAAGGAAGGTTCTCAATTCCGTGATTTTATTTAATTTGTTAGATATTAAAGTCCGGGTATGCGGTACACCTGTTAAGTGTTAAGTGTTAAGTGATCGCTGGTAGCCGCCGCCCATATACACCTACAGGGCCATTGGGAATACTGGCGCATTGCCAGCCTTTAATACGGTGGGGGGCAAATATGTAATACAATAAGTGATATATATCACTTGCATTTCTAATTCTAACCTAACATTATTTATTTGCGATTTTCTTTTTATCTTCAACACCACATGTAGGTACGTAATTAGAATTTTGATTAAATATTGAGGTACTCTTAGTTTAAAAAAAAGTGAGTTCCAATCTATTCATCGTACCTATCCGTATCGATCATATTAGCTACTTGCTCAACTCTAGTGACCTACTTGACCTCCGGCCGGCCAGCCAAAAGCAGCGATCGCCACACCCCATTGACGACTTTTTTTCCATATGAATAGTATGACATTTCCACTCTATCGGTTACTTCCTCTATGACCAGAGCCGAGCCCCTATGCGTGCGCGCCGCCCGCGACTCGCGTCTGTGCCCGGTGGGAAAATAATATCATTATGGGATATGGGTTGGGTAGGTAGCGTTCTGGATGGGAGAAAACGATGGTGCGTCTAATTACGTATTTTGTAGCGGTCGTAGAATAAACGAGTTCTAACGTTCTAGCTTAAAGATATGTAAGTTCGAGTGTGGAGTCTTTTAAACTGGCCTTTGTAGGTTTTATAAAAGTAGTAGATAGCTACTGGGACTGTTTTTTTTTAAGTTTAAAGTTTTTAAAACATTAAATAAAATGTGGTAGAGAAAGACGAGATCGAATTCGTGAAGGCAGACGATAATGCATACATTTTAGACGCATCGTGTTCTAATAATGTTTTTAGGTAATTGCTGTAAGTTTTTCAATAAAATGATGTACCAATTCAACTGCTGATATCCGTCACTTTACAAAGTGATTTATCCGAACCTCCATGGCTGAATCGAATCATCACAGATTTGGTTACCTCGAAGGATTATACCGTGCGATTAGACGCTAATTTCCGTTAACGCTTAGCTGAAGCGTTCCGAGAACAACCGGGCGGGCCTTCGGGGAGCGAAGGACGCCCGGAGACTCGCCCTAATTGTCGGTTAAAACTATCTCATAGCCGTCCCTGACTACCGAAAACTGAATTATTAACTTGTACTAGTACATGGAACATTAATATTGAGACGTATTTCATAATAAGCTGGAAGTTACTGCAATGTTTGGGCGGCGCGCAGCGAACGCGGCCGTGACTCGGTCCAAAAATACGAGTGTTTTGCAGCTGCAGTCGCTTCGGCATCGACACTCTTACCGAGCTGTTTAGTTACTTGGAAAAATTAAGTCAGCGAGAACCTAATTAATAAGAAAACAAAGACAACGTTTAAAAGTTAATCAGAACAAGCAATAGATAATAGCGTTCTAGCGCTCTAAAACTTTCGAAAATTTAAATTTCAATAACTATTTTGGTTTGCTCACCAAAAACAACAAATAGCTATTGTACCTAAATATTTGTATGCGTGAACAAACATCGGCTCTGCCTAATAATTTTCCAACATCTTTAATAATTTGATTGATTATGATCGAATTATCTACTTATAATAGATAGAAAATCTTATGAAACATGTTACAGGCGATGCGGCTAGCTACCCATCACTATTTTGATTCCCCTTTCCACATATATGCGATACGCCCACGATCTTGCTAAACGTCGCCTTTACGCGTCGTTGCTTCGGACTCTGTCTCACCCGTAAAGGATAAAGACGTGATTTGTGTATGTATGACTGTTGTATTACATAGAAACACTATGCAATCATTCTTAAGATCCCTGAGACACCGTTAACCACTCTACCTTTAAACTTAACTGTAGAAACGCAAGACATACAGTATACAGTTAACGTCGGCGTAACCTACGGGAGACAAGCCAAAGTGGTCCGCGAGTGGAAAGCGGGACATAAAATAAAACTTTCAAACTTATTGCCGATGAGATGCCAGTCCCGCGCACCCTAAACTCTTCCTCTTTACAACGCTCACGCTAATATCGCTATGGAGCCAGTCCATTGCCGCACGCACAAACAATACTCTCTGACGTGTTCTACAGTGAAGCGGCAATGAACCTGGATTATTGGGATGCGTAATCGATTGTCACTTTCGTTGTTTTAAAAGTGCAATGATGCACCCACGCGGAACTCGGACTTTACGCGTCGGAATACTTGGGGCATACAGTTCGCTGCAGAGCAATTAGACGGTATACGCCATTGCAGCCTTCGAAAGTAACACGTGAGGTGTGCATGTGCAACTCGCGAATATTTAATGCCACGTATGAGTACACAAGTTAGGGTATTTTTAATTACTGATTACTTCTAATTCTAAAAGTTAATAACGTCCATACAAGCCAGAGCACAGAACCGCGACAGGTGGAAATTCCCACTACGAAGGACCAAATGATATCATCATCATCATCATCAATATGTACAGGCAAATAGTAATATAAAAATAAACGTTATAGTTATGATACCCATCGTAGCTAACATACGTCGTGCGTGTCATTTTAACCTGATACCACTCGCTCGATTCAATTAACCATTTTGGAATAATGAAACTAATGGTACCTACTACATATTTCTAAAGTATGTTAAAAGAATCCAATTTCGTCCCTGCTGAACAAATTGCCATATGCCACGAATGTTCGACGGTATTTTAGTTATATTTCTTTTAACTTTCGAGTCACGCTATTGAATCCACGGTTTAGCGTGCCAGAGTGGCAACGCCACGTCGTCGTTTGGTTGTATGTAATGTCAACGCGATCGTTTGTAACCTTAGTTTTGCTGTTGCGGTGATTAGAGTGGAGGGCCAAGCGATGCATACGAGTAGGTAGATGGCTCATGGATGGCACGGCGTCTGCTAAAATAAAGGAAGCGTGATCGATCGTCGCTATATCCGCTCGATGACGCAACGCGTCGCGCGCCCGCGCTAATCACTGCGCGCCGCGGCGAGCGAGAATAACCTCGATAACGTAGCATGAGACGCTGCAACACGTTCCGTCGCTATGCACTCTAACCAACAACCAACCAAGCAGGATAGAGACACGACAAGCGGGAACATAGCAAACTTATAATCCGGCTGAAGCCGCATTGCAGTGTCAAACAGGAAAATTACTGGGACGCAAGATATTCCCATTTTAACTCTCGTTTGACAACGCATCTGCCTTTGGCGGGACGCTGCCGCTCGTAGTTGTATAAAAACGTGCCAGTCCTATACTAGTAGATGGCAGACACAATTTATAGGTCCGCATTTGTCGCTAATCATATCTTTTGCAGGCCGGTTTGGTTAGAAAGGTTAGCATAGTGACAGAGCGTCACGATTGCCTCACAATAGGTACTAAATGAAGCCACTATCTCAATGTAATCAGATCAAGATAATAGTAGGTACTTAATCTTAAAAAGATCCTGTGAGACGACGAACCCCAACGCGATACAGATAATACAGCTGCAGCTATTAAATAGCACTACATGGCATTTGTTTATCCTCGGTGCAGCGCATCATGATGGAATGTGACGGTGAGGACCCGACCGATGGCCGAAGCGAATGGTTCATTTTACATAACGTTATAGCTGTTGATACCAAGGGCACTGGTAATGTGCAATGCTAAATAGAACAGCACAATCCTTTGATGTCGCAGTGAGTGTCACCGAACGTGCGCTTCCGCATGCGTTTGGCAAAAATTCAAGTTTGCAGCGCGGAATTTAGTGGATATTTAATTCTTCGGCGCGAATAGTAAAATCTTTTATTAAGCTTTACAGGAGAATAATGATGCAGTGTACATCGCTGTGCTCTGAGTCTCTAGTGTAAGTTTTTGACAGGAAAAATGTATCGAACGCATTTGCATACGTCTCAATTAGTTTGGGATAATTGACAGCGCCGCTAGCGGAATGAAACGGCAACAAAAAGTTCTCTTCAAACGTGATCGAAACGTATTTTGCCATCGAAAACTTTAAAAAATGATACTTAAAGAAATGATCACATTGATTGTAAGCCATAGTAGTATTAATTTCAAGCTGTACAACTAACATTCATCCTTACGGTGGCAAAAGTATTTCTTGGTCGACTATGCAATGACAGATTTTTACGCGATTTATTTAGCGACAACAACCGGCGGTAACACCTAGAATTTGAAAAGCACTAGCCCTAAATTCCTTTACAGTACAAAAGCGCCACTACTCGTAATTCTAAAACTCCACTTCCTCCTATTGACATGCCCGCATCGCGCTGTCCCTAATTACCGGCCAAGCAAACAATTCGCGTCGATACGACGCGCGGCAGTGAGAAGCTATTGTTCCCGGTAGCGATGTAGGTAGGTAGGTAGATTAGCTACGTATATAGGTATAGGTATAGGTATTGGAACGCGGTGCAGCGGCCGCGAGTCGCGAGTACGTGCGAGGTCACCGCGGACGCGGCGGCCTCCGGTGCGGGACCGTAAATTACTGTGACGTTTGTTAGCAAGAAACAGTGTTAATGTAAATGTACAGCAGTGAGCTCTTAGAATGCCGTTCGAGTCTGTCTTGCTGTCACCCTCACTCGGTCGATCCAAGTATCAAACCAATAAGTAAGAGAGAGAGCGTGAGACAGCAAGACAAAGCTGAATGGCGTTCTAAGAGCTCACGGACTGGTATGAAAATTATTACTTAACCCATCCATATTACGTCTTGTTAACCTAGGCTTTGTTTACATCGTAAGGGATAAAGACGTGATTTATGTATGTGTGTATCACTTATTTTCTTATTTAAGTAACTGAAACAATTGATATAATTGTCACAGAAGTCGCAGAATTCATAGACAATCACGTTTTTCGGGACATAAATTAAATGACATAAAATATAGAGCCACGACGATAAGTTAACTGCATTGTTTTCTTACTAATTACTAACGATGCGACGCCACGGTAGTGAGTTTTGTGCTTAGTAGGTAAACGTTAATTTCATAATAGTACATTATGATACAAGTGTGCTATGTTGGTAATCACACACGAGGCGTATTGTACGCGCGAGCGATAGCGAGCGCGGGTAAGAGAGCCGAGATGTGTAATTACCAAAGCACACGCGTCGCATACGACGTTTTTCAACACATTTGCGAGGAAAAATAAATAAAATTTAGTTAATAAAAGGACTTTAAGAACTTTAGTTTACCTTTGTTACCAGACATTGCTTACCTGGAGCTGCTTTAGAACTTTACTTTATCATTTGGTAATTAACACCTTGGATTTCTTACTGATATAACTGTCCGAACATTATCCGAACATATTTCAGTATTTCCAGCGACGGACACTACATTTCTTTATTACTTGACCTCCTTGTAATTTTTAAAGTAATAAAATAACAAAGTCTGAATCAACAATATCAGTGAAAAATGGCGGCAGATATTATTTCTCCGCGCCAATCCGCGCGCAGCACTCGCGCATGCGCGCTGTGCACTTAGCACGCGCGTGACGAAGACACTGACACAGACTGCTAAACAGCCTAATATTAAAATTATAATAAAAAATAATTAATCAATGCCTGAGATTGCAAATTATGTTCAGTTTTAGATAAAAATGAATAATTTGTCGAAATTAAATGTTTATTTATCATCTTTTCCCTAAAATAGTTTAATATTCACGAAAATATTCCTTGTTCCTATAGATAACTGAACTTTTTGCTGAGATTAAAAAATATATATATTACCGCACTCGTGCGGTAATATATTACAGCACTTGTGCGTAATAAGCTCAATTATGAGCTTAAATGCAGTGCAATAAGACTCAATTTACGAGCAAGTGTGTTGAAAATTATATAATTTTAAGTCATTATAGTTTTCGCATTGGACGCTAATGATATCTTGGCATGAAAACACTCGTTTATCGCTATTCCACGGGGAATACGCAACTATATGGGATACGATGTATATAATGGAAATAAATAAATAAATAAATGTTATTTAAACTCCCTGTATGCCAAATTTAATTAATATTCGTCACAATCTTTGCTGCATTTATTTACTCAATATGTAGTTAGTACGGTAATTAGCAAAAGGTATAAAAACTAGAGGAAAATAGCGGGGTATGTCTGACATGAAAAATTCGTTCTATAGTGAAGTATTAACTAGCCGTCATTATGCCCGGCATTAGGTACTGATGGAAAAGATTTTTTATTCTTTAGGTACCGGTCGGTGGTCTTGACAGGAGTGCGCCTATAGATCAACACGCGGGGGACGCGTGCGCCGCTGCGCCGGCGCCGCCTGCCACGATTAGCGCCCGTGGCACTTTCTACGCGTCGATCGCTGCCTGGATTTGACATCTATGATAGAGACGAGACTACCTAATCATGTCTCTAGCCTTTATTTGAGAATTTTTAAAAATCACGGTTGAACCACTAGTGTAAGTTTAAGAGAGTTGTTCGAGAAGTTTTTTTGTCAAAAACTTACTAATTCTCTGTTTATTCGAACAGTTGATACTTTGACACAGTACGTCAACCAACAGAGTGACACATGTTCGTGTTCCGTATTTCCGCGTACCTATAAGATACCGCGTATTTATTCGGACACGAAACGAATCAGTTACTTTCTATAGGTTTGGAAACAATCAGGCTCAACTCAATTGTTTTGGCTATTCACAAGTGTGTTTGAAGTTCTCAATTCGCGCTGGAACCGCGAAGAAACTATAGCCCAAGCCCACATTATGAGAGGCGGGCCTGCGCCCCGCAGTGGAACGTGGCTGGACATGATGTTGATGGTGATTGCCTAGCTGCATACCCACTAGTAATAGCCATAGCCATAGCCACCTAGTGGTCAGGCGACAGGAAGCGGCCGCATTAATAGTACGGCAATCAATATTCGGCGAGCACAGCCGCCGGCGAGCCCTGCCCGCATCGCGCTTCCAGGAAGTCGCGGGCCGCGGCCATGCGACCCGCCAGGGCTGCCAACTGTGGCAACTTTGACGCGATGACTGTAACAGCATCACCGTCATCATCATCAGCCGGAAGACGACCTGTGTTGAACAAAACCCTCCCCTTTATCTCTATGTACTCCACATAGTATAAGACAAAGTCGCTTGCTGTCTGCCCCTCTGGTACGTAGGTACACTTTGATATTTTAAACCACGCATTGGATTTAAATCCGGTTTTCATAAATATATAAGAAATATATTATGATTCAAGCGGAAAACGCTTAGTTTAATATTTTAAATCATTGAAATTGCTGGCCTAATGACACCACGTTCAAAACAAAGGCGGGTCGCTATTCATATTTAGATAGATGGTTAATTAGGGTAAATATTGCAATATTTAGTACCTAATTATATTATCTACACTAATATTATAACGAGGAAAGATTTTATTGTTTGTTTTTCGCATTGAATAGGCTCCGAAATTTCTGGCTCGATATGAAAATACTTTCACCGTTATCCGTGTTACCCCTGTTGAAGTGTTGAACATAGGCTATATTTAATTCTAAGCGAACGAAGTCGCGGGCAACAGCTAGTTTTGATTTTTGATGATAAGTTAGTAAACAAAACAACAATGAACAGTTTTCTCATGTGTACACAAAATTTAGTGTATACCTACACGTCTGACTCACTACAATTTTAAGTAACAACGGTGCGATGAAACAGTTAATTAAATGACCAAAAAAACTCCATTAAACTCCAAAGCCTCTTAAAACGTCGTATCTCCGCACTGCAACAAAAAACATCAGCTCACTAATCCCGTCATCGCCAAGCTTCCTCATTCGCAACCCTTATAACGCGCGCATCTCGTATTCATTCTAAACTTAATAACCATACCGCGAGCGGCGGTGGCAGGCCTGGCGGCCGGCCCCCGGCGGCGCCGCGCCTCCATAAATCTCCAGGGCCTCGCCGCCTTTGTTTTTTTTCCCTCGGTAATAAGATCGCGCGTCAACGTCAGGTATAGGACACCGGCCGCGCGTGAAGTACACGAAGTAACGTCTGCACTATGAATGCAACAAACAATGTCTTGGGAAATATTAAGATTCCTTTGACGAGCCACGCAACAGTAGGGTAAAGTTGCGCGGGCACATAGACATATAAAAGTTAGGACTAAAACTAGTAAGTGAAAAAAGGCTATGTCTATTATGATTTCCTTGTGGGACCTAAAAATAAATGTCGTGAAAATAATAAGTACAATAATATAACGGTAACCAAAGAGCTCTACTTATGCAACAAATTTCAAATTAATGTGACTTTTGAAGTGAAGAAATAACATAAAAGATTTAATTATATTGAGTATTTGTTACTGTTACAAGTGAATCTGATACGATCGTGTTTAAAACAGTAAAGCACTCACTGTCCGCCTGTTTTCTAATTACATATGTAAACTTAAATCATTAAAAAAGTCAAGTAAAGTTCTCGATAAACCCCTGGGCATCCATGACGTCTTAATGCGATTCAATTCCGATTCAGTTTAGGTTCGCTCGCTGTCAGATCCATACTAAAAATGACAACTAAAACCTGAACTGAGTGGGAATTGAATGGCATTAAGACGCCGCTGTTCTCTAATGTACGATTCGCTACTAATATTTGGCAATCAACTCTAATAGAATAACAAGAACTAGAAAATTGTTACTTCAGAACCAAAAAAACGTAGTGACGTCACCGCTAAGAACCGCGCCAATCAGTGTTATCGGCGCTTGCGAAGCACATGCATTCCGCAACTCATCATCGGAAGTCATCGCCCAGCCAATGGCTGATAGTGATGAGAGACTACGGCATACGGCCACTAACCTTTAGGTGTTCAGTACATCGAAAAAACACTCCTAAATTCAGATGTCGGTCTGGACTGGGGTGACGAAAGACTAGATATTATGTTAAATCAATTTAAAAATAGTAGGTATAATAAATTTTCTTCTCAATGTCTTTTTACTGAAAATAAATTATTCTTTTTTTTTTAAAAGACAATAAAACTATTTATATTTAAACTATCCCTCACTAAACACTGCTGTTTTTCATCCCAGAGAATGTCACAGTTCCCACGGCGCGCGAACACGAGCAACAGCTAGATAACAAAACAAAAATGCGGTTAGATAATTTTCTGAATCCCAAAATTACGCAATCATACGTCTTACTTCGCACTTAACCATACACTCGTACTACTTACGCGCGTATCCTTGAGCTCGGTAGTCAACAGCGTTGAATAACGAGAGTCCAAGTCAAAACAGAGGCTTTCGGCTCGTTTGTAAGCCGATAGCGCGGCAAACGATTCTGATAGGTCCAGGAACACGGTTTCGAAACGCAAGTGAGTCACCGTCAGAGCTGAGGAAATTATTAGTCGTAGAGATAAACACTGGAGAGATATGTTTACATAGATATAAAGGAGTAACGTGATTGAGTGACAGACAACGTACAGCCTAAACTACAAGAGCTAGATGCTAGAAATGTACCTAGCAGATACTCCTTGAGAATTGCCGCGGGCTTTAGCTAATAATACAAATTGTTATAAAATTTAAGTGATGTCCATCTAATCGATCATTTTTAATGCTGCGAAAGGCAAGCGTCAAAGTCAATTTATGGTTGTTAATAAGCTGTCGCTGTTTTTTTAAGAACACGCGAGTTCGCACGCGTGTGATATATTCGAGTCTTTAGTGTACATCATTTTCAAAGCAAAGAATGTAAAGGCTATACTTTCGTAAACACGAAATCAATTCCACGCACACACTTAAACAACTCTTGATTCTCAAACTTATGTACTTGACCAATATTCTTAAGTAGTCCTCTTACTTAGTCATCCTGTGGTTAACCATGGCGTGTATGTTATGGCGTTCAGTGTTTAATTTTGGATTAGTCGAAAGCTTTATGCGTTAAACTTTTTAGTCGAACCAGCTCCATTTTTTAATAGGAAGTCATTTTTAATATCTATTAACGTTATTTGAATACGCTGCGGTGTCTGAGTGTGGTTAGAGGACCGATAAGCTGGAATCGTGTGTAGTTTCCCGATGAGGAAGCAATTGTTTTATGCGTCCGTCTGCGCGCGCGGCGGGGTCAACGTGTAGCATTAATTGTCGATCAAAGTGTCACTCACTGCGTCGGACAATAGCGATCGGTAGTCAATTACTTCTTCAATCATAGCGAGCGACGAGATCAGAATGCCACTAAGCGAGCCACCATGCGTTAGAGCACAAGTAAATATCCTGTGGTTAACCATGGCGTGTATGTTATGGCGTTCAGTGTTTAATTTTGGATTAGTCGAAAGCTTTATGCGTTAAACTTTTTAGTCGAACCAGCTCCATTTTTTAATAGGAAGTCATTTTTAATATCTATTAACGTTATTTGAATACGCTGCGGTGTCTGAGTGTGGTTAGAGGACCGATAAGCTGGAATCGTGTGTAGTTTCCCGATGAGGAAGCAATTGTTTTATGCGTCCGTCTGCGCGCGCGGCGGGGTCAACGTGTAGCATTAATTGTCGATCAAAGTGTCACTCACTGCGTCGGACAATAGCGATCGGTAGTCAATTACTTCTTCAATCATAGCGAGCGACGAGATCAGAATGCCACTAAGCGAGCCACCATGCGTTAGAGCACAAGTAAATATTATATGTGAAATACCGAAGTCGACTGTAGTTTTCGTTGACTCTAGTTGCTTGCATTGCCAGCCAATCTACATTAGTATACCTACGAAAATTCAAGTCAATGATGGTGAATTGTGTTTATTTCTTTATTGTTGTGCAATAAAGTCTTTACATAATCGTAAGCACGTAGTATACATGAAATTCAATAATTTTACCATAACCAACATTTCATAAACTTTTAGTATTTCCTAATTCGTAAACTTAAAAAAATCCAAAAACCTGATCGCGTGGTTTACGTTACATTAGATAAGTACTACTTTTTCATAAACTTAATGTACGAACTTCAAACTTTGCTAAATGAATGATGCATTTATGTTTTTCATATTAATTCTTTTAAAATCCAAGTAAGTACAAGCTCAAAGTGGACCTGTTTCTGCCTTCGAGATGTTCCATCTAAATATCTCTCTATTCTTCCAATCTCTTGTAGCCAATGAAATTCTCTCGTAAAATTAGTCGCCATCATAAGCAGCGCGAGTCTCGCAAGGCTACCTCGCCTGATAACAGATAGCCTTGCAACCGATAACAGGTGCAACAGTACAGTACCTATTATAATCGCAACGAAATTGAACTAGACTTTTGAGTGACGCGAATTTTGTCCTTAATTTTCAATATGGAATTGATGCACGATATGTGGTGCAGATATTAACCCCCCTAATACATTAAGTGCGTGTCAACTCAAGCTTCTGTTAGCTCAACATTCATTTGTATTCATTTATCAGTTTGACATTTGCCTATGCCAAAGGCAAACATTTTTTTTTAACAGGTATTTTTACGAGTTAGAGGGTTATTTAATGATGTACGCTGTAATAAAAAGCAGATAAGGAGTTCTGCATTATGATGTCGGCGTTCGTCTTAACCAGTTTAAAAGTTGCCTAACAGACTATCTTGAGAAGCGGACGAGGTGCTAAAAATATGTAAATTTATGAATTTTTGACCATCGAATAGCTTAGTGGTCAGAGAACCTGGATTTGTTCACGTTGGGGCCTATATATTATGTATCAAAAATACGAGCGTTCTCCGGTCTTGGTTGTCTAATATCTACGTATTTATTTGTAAAAGTAAGTTTAGTTTGGAACCAGGCTACGACGAGGTAAATCGTCCCATGATATTTTTTTTATTCATTTAGTAGACAACAGCGCACGGTCTTCTGAATGACCTACAGCGGATACAATAGTCAAAAGACTTGTATTTTTTTCTGTCTCGCACTATAATCAAATGTAAGCCCTCATGATCCGCATTCGGCCCAACAATCGATTTGAATAGATGTCCAATCAGACTCCGTTCTCACGCGGTCCGCGACAACGGTGACTTTTTTACACCGCGGCATCAGCAACCCTTCCATGTTCCCACGAACTAGTCGCAGCTCTAGTTCTTAGACAATTTGCGAACTTTATCCCGAACGTATGAGACCCGTGTTGAAAGTTTAGGTAATTGAAAAAAAACCGGCCAAGTTTTAGTTGGATTCTCGCATCGAGGGTTCCATTCGTGGGCAGTGTGGGTATGTAAAGAGTTCAGCAAACGTCAAAATATTACGCTATAAATGGCTTATATTAAAATCCAGTTCAGCCCAGCTTCAGCCCGAAATTGCCATTTTAATAAATAAATAAATATCATGGAACAAATAACACCAATTGACCTAGTCCCAAAATAATATGGGTACCCAGGCAATGGATAAAGACATACTTATAAAATGTAAATAAAACATACAACATCCATGGGTACAAACATTCGTAGTCATCATATAAATGCATGCCTATACCGGGATTCGAACCCGGGACCTATAGCTTTATAGTCAGGGTCACTAACCACTAGACTATCCGGTCGTCAATCACCACCGAAATGACCACACTGTTTTGACTGTATTCTAATAGATGGTTGATTCTCTTAACAATATCAAAGTAATGCAACATACATACATACATACCGTCACGCCTCTTTCCCACAGGGGTAGGCAGAGACTACTTTATTCCACTTGCTACGATCCTGACATATTTCTTTCGCTTCATCCACAATCATCAATCTCTTCATACATGCTCGTCGGTAGTAATGCAAACTTGTTTAATATTAATTTCAGCTTGATACCTCCACGCGTTCATTATTATTATTATTATGTTATTATACAGAAGGACTGATTCAAGGATTTCATTATTTCCTTTTGAGGCGCGGAACTCTAAAAAAGCCGAGTAGAAACGAAACAACCGCCACTGATAAGACACGTAGCAATGCGTTTGAGCAACTCGACCCTATCGCGGCGTCGGACGATTGCGCCGATTTCACGTGAATGTACTTAACGAAAACAAATACTATCGTAACTAACTTACCTACTTACTTACCTACTACGAAACTACAATAAACAACTAATGTTTTGGCTGGATTTCTGGTGGGTAACATAGATCTAAGGCAGCAAGAAGATTTAGCCTTTTCAGAAGATGCTCGTCTCTACTATTGCTTATTTTCCTAGACAACATACTGAAAAACAATATTATTATGTTTGGGACCGCGGGTAGCACAAAACCAATCATCATGGAGACCCTTTAGAAAAGCCTACTTCAAACATTGGACGTCTTCCGGCTGCTATGGTGATGATAATGACCAAAAAAGGAATAAAATCCATCACGGAGTTTAGATAGTCACTTTAAAAGTATATAACAAGTTACATAAAGGAGATAAGTATATATTTTGCAGTCATTTTATTAGTCAAATAGTTTATAAGATTTTTTCTATGAATACTTAACTACTCGTAGGATTGGCTAGTTGCAAAAGGAAGGGAAAGGAAGGACATTTCCTAACTTTCCGTGTACTCTTCTCTCTATTGTTTCTAGAAATAGAGTTCGTTAATACGTACAGTTAAGGCGACAAATGCATACAGGCTTAATTGTTCCTAGCATAAGAGGCTAGATTGATCATGGTCATTCCGAATGTATCAATCGAACCGCTGTCATTACCATTTGCATAAACTTGGTTAAAAAAATAGAATCATTATCATTTTAGCAAAGCCGCTACAACGTAGCAGTTGTGAACTTGAAACTGTCGTGGGGTATGAATCAGATATAGTTGCAGCCCCAAAGTAATAAAAATTATTAGACATTTTGTTCCCGCGCTCTGGTAATTTTTCCAACAATACCTCGGTAAACATACAGGAGGGTATAATTATAATTATCAATATATTCGCAGGCAGTGACAATGCAATTTTGGATAGAAACGATTTGAACCAGAACCAGGGCAATAGTTGCGGGACTTTGCTTCCGCTGCCGTACGGTTTAATACCGTTTCCGGTCCAGCAATCATCACTAATTGTGCACAATGGACATGATAATCATGTTATAACGAAATTATCGTAATTATCAATGATTTCATTAGGGACATAGGTTCTTAATTTGAGCTTTTCAATGACTATCGATTTAGGTACAGACAATACAAGTCATTAAGTAAATACAAGATTATGATCATCGATATTTAGACGCAGTTAAATATATACGATTACGGCCATTACGGGTAGACTAAAAAAACAGCTGATGAATGTTAATGTATGTAGACCGAGCTACCCTCGTTTTTAAGCACATTTCGTAGAAAATATGCGTAACGTAATTAACCGCGAATCATTTGAAACTATTAACTGTTATTATTGTTTAACAGCTTAGTTTTAGTTAGTTTGTTATGTCATTATCATACCAGCTACGTCACACCACACAACTAGACCCACCGTCGAAACTATACGCACCGCGGCGTTCATTGACGCTCATCCCACGTATTCCGCCGCCAATACCCGTAGAAAGCAAAGCCAAAGCGCAGCTTGCAAGTTTTTACGTAACCGCGGCCGCGGGGGGCGCGGGGCAGCGCGGGGGGGTGTAAATTATCGGGCGACGCGACGGCCGGATGGCGGCCGGCACCGAGAGCTCTTTACGCCGTCACCGACCGATCGTTGGTGGGCGCCGCTCTGCTCCAAGGGCAAAAAACGGGCCTTTATTTACCAAGAAACCGCGACACGAAAACAAGTATTGGGAAAACCCGCGGCACTGTTTATAGACGATATAATTCATGGTAACTTTTATTGTAGACGTGTAGGAATAATTTTACTGATGGTAGTTGATTGCGTCTCGGCGTATATCGGATCGCGAACTCAAGCCAGATAAAAATCAAAATTGTTTACGTAGAGTTGCACACACACAAGCCCAACCAAACTATGATATAATGAAATCGCTTATCACTCCACTCTGTTTTTAAAATTGCCCGTGACTGTCTCGCCAATCTTGACTTGAGTACTTATATTGCGATACGAGGCGAGGACGTAGGTAACTAAGATTTACGCATTACGCTGTTTTCTACACATGAATGGAAATGAATATTAATATTAATACTAGCTGGTGGTGTCGTTCATATTGTTACCTAACATAAAAATAGGCGAAAATCTTAGGAATCATGTTATAGGCGATGCGGCTAGCAACCCATCACTATTTTGTTTTGATTATCCTTTCCCGCCCACAATCATGCTAAACGTGGCCTTCAGGTCTATAGTTACCTTTAGGCTCTATCGACTCCGTAAGGGATAAATACGTTATTATTATTATTATTATTATTATTATGTATAAGTATGTATTGAGACGTTTACGTGAACGCATTCGAGGCATTTTTTCGTCTATAAACTTACAGTGCAGGGGGGCGATTTTTGATAGCACATATATAAAAATACCATTCGAAAGTGGTGAAAAACTGTGCTGAATTTAAAATACGAGTAGCTTAGAAGACATGACAGCTCTCATTAATCTTGTGTAGTCAAAAATTCGATTAGAGCTGTAGTTTTGGAGATATAAGCTGGTTTATACCACTTTCGAGCGATGTGCTTTCAAAAATCGGGCCACAAGCTCCGAGCTGCCCGTGGGATTAGTAAGGGCACAGCGGAGCACAGCGCCGCGGCCGCCATTTGCGACACAGATACATAAACGTCGGGTGAGCGGTAATGACCCGCGCCCGCGCTCCGTGCCGACGCGCCGGCACACTTGTCGATGCCTCGACGAAACTACCATGCCGAGATTACTGCAGTGCTAAGAGTCATCCCTATCAACTTTTTTGTTTAAGTTGAGTGTAGTTGATCGCTGTGACAACTTAAGATTCAAAAACCAGTTAGGAAGTTAGTTAACTTGTGCTAAGAAAGTTAATCACAGCATAAAACATCCGTGCATTAATCATCATCCGATTCATGACAAATAATGGTGATAAATAGAACCATAGGATAGGTGACTCTACATATGACTCTACAATCACTCGTAAAATCTAAGAGACAGGCTGCACATGAGAATTACTGCCGCTATTCGTCATTTAATGATGTTGCCCTGAGTAGTGCCATGTACATTATACCTGAGATTAACTAATGAGTTTGATATAAATTAAGTAACTGTTTTAAAACGAAATGCCGTAGAATTAAGACAATAAGAACTAGTCGAGTTCCGTCTTGAAAGCAATCCTAAAGTTTGAAGGGCGGGACGTGGATGCATCGCAAGTACCTACACCAAGACATGTGAGGATACGGACTAACATTATCTTGAAGCATTTGCATTCCTTAATCACTTTAATGTTCGATTAAATCATTAAATTTACTGCCACTCTAAAGGCAGCAACAAGCAACAATTCTTCAAGCCGCGAAATCGCTATAACAATCATAATGTTATCATTATGAAATTTAACTATCTACATGCTTCCTAAACTAAGCCTCACATTGCCTAACAACTCGCAGGATAGGATATCAAGATACTACACATACTACAACAACAACATCTACCTGATTGATAATGTATATTACCAGCCACTAAGCGACCTCGGCGAAACGTGTTTTTCTAAAAATTCCTTCCAAGAATGACCATTCCGATATCGTTATCTTGCACCGCGGGCGCGTTACCTGCGCACGCTCACTCTGCCTACCTGCACCGCGCCTAATTGCACACCGCGACTGCGCGAGGTGGCGCGACTTTTTATTGCGTTCTTGTCATAGATTTAGGATCCGCCGCGCTGACTATCGATACATCCTGATTCAATGGTTCTTGCGCTGTCATTACCATGACACCCGTACCAATGCTTCGGGTCATGATCTATTTTAAAACTAGATCGTTTCATATTTTGGCTATTCCGTGAGTTGTGTTGTGATTTCGTTACATGTAGTTCTTTCTATATTTACCCTAAAGCCATAACGCTTATTTTTTGGTAGCAACTTACTCAATAAAAATCGAGGTTGTCCAAAAATATCTCTTGCGCTATATATTTTTATGTACCTTTTTTCTCTATCACTTATTCTATATTTTTTTAGTTTACTCAAAACATGTTAAAAACACAATTCTAAATAACTAGAATTGACTATTACCGGACCGCCAAAATCGCAGAGAACCGAAGGCCAAAGATTACGACCGGTCGAAGTGCATCCGAAAAAGGCCCAGCGGCAAGATAAGATAAGATAGTCATACTTGAACTGTTCTCGTATTCCCTTATCACTAAATTCTACACTAAAACTTGCCCTGTCAAGATGCCATTGTTATTTTGCTTCAAGAAATACCTCACTGAGTTGCTTGGTTACCAACTCTTCTGTTGTAAGTTTTTGTTAAGCGGCGGTGACTTTTATTACGCGCTAGTCCTGACAAAGTTCAATAATGCGTGAGTAAATACAGAGAGTAAAAGCAATATAGCATTATATTACATTTGCGGGACTACAAAAGACTCCGACCGCATAATTATGACGTCAAGTATAATGACATCAGCGTATGACGTGCAACTCGCCCTCTACAAACTCAATGTAATGTTCTTTATATTTTGACTTTAATTTGCATGAGCAAATCAAAACGTGAGCACAGGCGCGTGAGCAAAGGAGCACCTGCCTAGCAAAATGCTCGAATCCTTTAAGCGGCAAAAAATCGCGAGCGGTCCCTTTCACGTGTCGCATTGGTGCTGCGGGCCGAACACGGGCACATCTGCTCGAGGGTATTAGGTAGTTAAGTATGTAGGGACCCACAACAATGTATAGGAGAGGTCTATAGATCGTTTAAAACAATATAAAGTATAAGAAAGGATAAGTCTGTATTCATTAACATTAAAGCTCTAGTAATAAGTAGGTTTATGGGTGGACAATAGGCTTGGAATGGCAATCGTCACTTTCCTTTTAGCCTAAGGGAGATCAAGAAGAAATAAATGTGTATTTTTTCATAGAAAAACTAGAATCCGTCCATAATTATCTTGTTGTAACGTAGACCTAATTTAAGAGAGATGGAAACTAAACAAGTTGTAATGTAGGTAATTCTTTGAACCAAGCGTTTCTTTGCGGAGGCCTATATCCACGAACACAAACCTTATTACTTTGTTATTCCACAACCACACGCAAAACAAAAGTCTACAGCAAAAAATATGACTAAGACGAACTTATTTCTGTATGATACTCTTACTTCAACTAATTGAAAAAATAAAGCGCTGGTTATTCCAGGCCGGCATCGTCATCTCTATCTAACACGAGCTGACGCGGACACGTAACGCGTCGGCGCATTGTCGCGTTTTCCGGGAAAAGATGGCCGCCGCGGCCGCCGCGCACCGGAGCGTGCGCGCGCGCGGACGCCGGCAATAGGGTTGCCACCAAATTGGTACAAATAACGATTAATTAACAGCGTTTAAAGTATGGCAGTTATTTGTATGGATCATGAAATTCATGAAACTTCAAAAATTTACTTTCTTATTAACATAGCGTATGTGTTCTAATTATAAAGTCCATCAGATTCAATTTTTTTTTCAGTATTTCAAGTCAATTTCACAAACGTAATTTACTGCAAATATATAGCTGCTATAGTTTAAACGAGTTTTTTGACGAAGATTGTTAGTACAGTAATATTATTAAATGTTTAATTCAGTGTTTTTTGTAGTATGCTTAATTCAAATTGATTTAAAATATTTGCTATGCCCTTGCAGGGTGTTACATCTGTACTACTTTATGATTATGATTTCCACCTTTATACTGTAATGTGACTTACAATAAACGATTCTATTCTATTCTATTCAAATTTGACTTTAACTGCTTCTCACTAAAACAGGGAATAGGTAGGTATTTTAAATAACAAACTAAGTAAGAATGCAGGATCGAGGACTCTATTATCTCCATTACTTCAGCGAACATAATCCATGGGGAAATAATATTTTTACATGTGGCATTATTTTTTTATAACACTTCTTACCATCCAATAAACAGGCAACCTTAGCAGTAAATCATTATCAGCCGCCGGCCGCCGCGTAAAAACTAATTGTCGGGAGCGGCGCGGGCGCAGCCGCGACCGGCCGACGCCGCGCCCGCGATAGCGCCGATAAAAGTGGCCAGTGCGATTATGCTGGCTCGTGGGACAGAATAACTTTGTTTTTTAACTGGAAGCCTAAGTTTTGGGGGAGAAAACAAAGGTACCATGGCAACACTGATCAACATAATGTTAATTCCCCACACCACACTTTCCCGGCATTGTACGCCTATTCACGTAATTGATGTGAGAACAAAGATTACTATTGAAATTCTAGTGAACCAAGAAATTAACTTTCGGTGGAGTGTGCATGGAAATTTTTGCACGGCAACGCGACACATAAATAAACACTGGAATCTTATTATTTAAATACTATGCTTAGTCGACATCCTACATGACATCAAGCCAAGATCAAGTCACAGATGTAGCTATAAGCAAACAAACAACCACGCTTCGCGTTTACAATTTCGGTTGCCATGCCACGCCAATACCGCGGGTAGCATAATTCCCTGATCCCAGTATCAGGTACAGCAACCATGTACGAAGACAATGTAGCATTTTAAACGCCCGTCCAATGAAGCAAACAAAGCCTAGACGCATAGCAGAGTTATAATGGCGCCCGCGGGGTGCGACGCGGGTCCCTTTGTTGCTTATTACGGTTAAGTAGCGATGCGTCCGTGGGATCGTCACAATGACGCTTCTCGGAAACCCCTTATCGAACGTGCGGGCGGCCGCGGAAGGCCATTCGTTCCATATCCTAGCTATCTTACCCTGGCCGCTGCGCGTGCTTCATTTTCGAGATGCACAAAATGCTTTACTGAATGACATGGAATACCTACTTATACACCGACCGCCTGAGTCCTCGTCCGGGCGGGGCGGGGGCGCGGGGGCCGAGAGAGGTGCGGGCGGCAGGCGCACTACCCGCCCGCACCTCCCTCGGTCACCTTTGTCGTCCCATACCCCGCGCCCCTGTACCGCGCGGGCGAGACTCATTTAAGCGATCGGTCTATAGACGGTCAATATAATCGTGATCCCTAACACGAAATATTGATGCATACCGCAGCGAATCCAGTTGTTTGAAATTCATGTTTCTATATTGACATACAAGTATCACGATAATGTGTGATATGTTCGTAGACAGCAATGTCCTCGGAATAGAGTTAATTAAGTAAAAGATGAGCATAATATTAGTACCTAGTTAAATTACTTTATTATGTATCTACTATAGGCAAGTTATGCTAAGCTAGATCAATAAAAGCAGGTGCGAAAAAACGTTGATAGGCCTTCTTTCTTCTTCTTCTTTCTTCTCCTTCTTTCTATACACTGGCCACATAATAACAAAAATTCGCGGACGCCACACATTACCTTGTATTTCGAATTCGAAACAAAAGATAACAAAAATCGTTAATACATCGTCGAGCGATCCGATTTTCTTGTTAAAATACTAATACCCATACAATTCTAGAATAGATAAGCAGGATAAGCTTAATTTCGGAGCGAGAGCAAAGCAACAAATGGTTCATGACAAAGACAAAGTTTAATAAATGAGAAGAGTGACCATCTAATGGGCAGGTCAGTTCTAAGCGTGGGCTTTTTTGTATATTATGTGCCATAATCTCGAACCAAAATTTACCAAATAAAAAGTAAAGACAGAGTTCTGCGAACAACAAAGTAAAGCAAGTTTAGACTCCATCTATGCAACAACTGCAACCAAATTCCGCCAAGAAACATCTTAAGTACCTTTAAGTACTTAAAAGTGTAGCCAGTAGGTTTTTTACATTAGGTAGTACAATTAACCTATACATTTTTAAATGGCTTAAAGGCATATAGATTATTCCAAATATACATTATCACGTGTTCCAATTAGCAAAGAACAATTAAAACGTATTCTTCCAAAGATAACAAACATAAAACGCCTCTCACACCCTATACAATTCACACTTTAACGCGTCCCAGTAAAATATAGGCTGGTTAGACACTTAAAACTTCGCATCTACACTACTCCACAAATACCCTAAAAGCGGCGTTAAGTCAAACAAAAGCTAATAAAACAGTTTAATTAGCACGAACCGTCCTGTACAAAATGATACGTATAATATACTATATGTTACACGCACGGGGCGAGCAACAGGTAATGGCTCCCATATTAAATTTGTTTTGTGTATTCGCACTTCACTGGGCCACTTTATTAGGGGCAAGTTGTTTTAATTTACAACCCAGAATTATGCCCCAGAGTACTTTTATTTGGCGATAACGCTGTTACAATACAATTGATGGTTTACAATGCGCGCTCTACTAGTTCATTAAGCTACTGTATTTGAATAATGTTGTCAAAGCGAGCGTTGTATAACGCGTACGGACGCTTGCCCGCTATCAATTCTTGTTAAGTTATTAACAATCAGGTGATTAAGACTGGTCTTTAATGAAAATGGTAATGAAAGCTTGCAATTAGGCTTAGATACTGATAACGTTTATCTACAGGGGATTAAGCGTAAGCACAGACTTACTAGTTACGATGTAGGCTACTAAAGTCATCAACTGAAAACTGTGTCAGACGCGTAGGCGTCTAAACTATGCCTGCGCCTATTCGACTGATTTCCTTGAGCATTAGCATAATTTTGAAGGGCTATATATTTATAAGCTTTAATCTTCACGCACACAATTTTATTTAACGGGATTAAAACGAAAGTCAGAGGTTACTGAATAAATTGGGCGATATCAAATTTCATCCGTACACATGGTGCGTGGAAGACAAGGTAGGTACTGAACAAACGCATTTTTTGCACCAAACATTATTCATGAGGGAACCGTCGCGACCGCGTTCGCGCCTGACCCTTTCCTATCTGCGTCCATTGTCTATGCCCAGGAAATGTAAAAACTACGGCCATAAAGCTTGCTCGCCTTTGTCCGTCCACAATGAGTCTAATATAATGTCTCAGCGCTTTTTTACGAGAAAACGCAGCCCTCGTGAGAAGCCCGAACTAGTTGCTGGGGTGTGATTTTAACGAACTTACGGGTCTCATCCGTGAAACGATCGTTGCACCCGGAAGACAATCATAATTAGACCCGTTCGTTTGCAGGCGTTACATGGAATCAGGTGTCTTGCCTTAGTTTGTGCGATGATATTGATAACAAGACACCTGGGCTCCGTATAATGCTTAAGCGCGAAAATGTCAAATAATGTTTGTCTTGCTAGCACATTGATCACACTACATGGACGAGGTTCGTTTAGGGAATCGCACCGTAGATTGTGGATCTAAGACATGAAACGACACGACAGCTGTCACGGTAAAGGATAAATATGCCATTTGAAGTCTTCTAAACAGGGGCAAGTTCGAGTACAATATTATTATAATTGTTTTCTTCGTGGGACTCGCGTCCATCACCACTCTTGCCAAGATAACTTTTATCTTCTTCAGAAGAACAAAAACATTTTTTTAATAGACCAATTAGACGAAACTTTAATATAAATAAAATCGAAACACCTACCGCAAGATTTACGTTCATTCAGCAAAGTTTTAAAGTGAAATAAACAAACTAGGTTTTTTTAAACCTGACCAGGATTGGTTGATCTGTTTCACAACGTAAATACCATGTGGTCTACACAATGTAAATACTCGTATTAGCCAAACACGTCCGTTATAACAAACAGTTTAAGCGCTATTAAGAATCCGGACGATCTATTGTTTAAATATGCTGCCCTTTCACTATCGCTATAAATACCGTCGCATTTTAACAGGTAGATATTTAAGTTCATTCCAAGTAACTAACAAACAATATGGCGGGACATTACGTTAATATTTATTGCTTAATTTCTCTACCTGGCCTTATACCCCGAAGTTAATAGTATTCGAAGTTCGTATCGTGCCGCTCTGTCACACTAACAGTCATTAATAAGAAAGTGAAAGGGACGGTATGATACGAGCTTAGAAATTTGGTTTGGAAATATTTCCCCTGTTCGTGGTGCCGCGGGTCGCCAGCGCATCGCTTTGTTATGCCGCGCGCACACGCCGCCACTCGATTCACGGAACAGGGAAATAATATCTATAAGGGCTAACGAGCGGCCTCTTTCGTCATAACGAGCCTACGGTTTACTTAATTAGCGAACAATGAACCGAGTAAAAGTGCGGATTTTCCTTTTAAAAACCGTGCAGATACAACACTGAATTGTTTGTTTTATAACTTTTTTTAATATGCTCATAAGATTCCAAAGTGTCATAAACGTCAGGCATCTATTTCTTACTGGCCAGCATTTTTTGAACGACGATGTTATTAAAAAAACTGATACTAAAAGTTTGTACAAAGAACACAGTAAACTGTTGTCAAACTGACCAGTACGAACATTTAAAACGGGAGTCAAAACACGTTATACCATAGAGACCCACCCAGATACCAGCAGCAGATAAATTGGTCAGCGAATTTTGTTCCCATGACCATGATGCCATGATCAGATTACCTTACATTGTAGTAAGCACTGGGCACCTTTCAACGTACTGCTTATGTACAAGTTTGTTTCCTTTTAAGTAGAGCAACAGAAAACAATATTGCGCCGGGCTCGACTGATAAATGACCTGATAAGGGATGAGTCAACGCTGGAAGTTCACTTGTTGATGTTTGAGGCTCAATATACATACATAATGTTGAAGGATTATATTGAAGGCGGCAATGTAACTAGTCATGAAGTCGAATGAAGTTAGGTGTATTGCCGACTGAAGTGCAGTATCACAGTGCCCGATTTTTACTAGAGGACTAACAAACCGAATAGCAATAGATTGCGGGGTTACTGCAGTAGAAATTATGCGATGGAACATTTCAAGGCTCGCAATGTATTGCTAATCGGATTGCTACTTTATAACACGCTGTCAGCAACAGCCGATGGTATTGGCGGTAACCACAGAGCACTTTATGATAGGAAGCGACTCGCGATCGCCCCTTTGGTCTTTCCCACCTTTTTTCATGAGAATTGTTTTCTATTAAATATTGTTCAGCGTGAGTTGCACCAAGTTTACTTTAGGTACTTGCAGAAATGGAACTGCAATAGAAAACGTATGGGCAGCTGGCAAACATTTACAATCGGAATGCAGTCAGCAATTAAGGCTATTAATCGTTTTTTCGCCAGTCTATTATCAATTGCACCATTTTAAGCTTAGATATTTGGTGATTTCAATGAACTCAAGTTCAGTAATTCTCAGGTGATACAAAAAATCACATAATAGGTGGACATCACATCCTCTAACAAGTCGGCACCTATGGCTTCAAGTATCCATCTTTTATCTGTCAGCGTATAGACTTTGTAATATCCTCTTATGCTAGCCGCAGACTTGATAATATAAATAAATACCTACCACGAAAAAACGAGTATATCCATTTTAAAAAGCCTATGATTTGAATGTGACTAATATGGAAATACGGTGTATATTATATCCTCTTACTATGGATATTGACCAACAGGAAAGGAACTACATTCTCATTACAGTAGGTACCTACATGTGCAGCAGAATAATGATATCCTTTAACAATCAAGTCAGAGTATAACATGAGTATACCTAAATATATAGATCCTGGCAAATAAGTAATCTTCAAAGGCGTATACTTGGTTTCATTCATAAGGTTGCAATGATGGCCTCTTGAGAATTGCATAAGCACAAGATTGGAAAAGGAATAAGAATCGAAATGCTTTGAAAACATTTTAAAACTGTCACTTACGCTTTAAAAACCCCATAAAAACTTAACCTGTCATAAATGTGTGCATGTTATAGCCATCAAAATGGTAAGCCACCGAACATCACCAATACCAGAGAATTGCAGTCGCGATACGTCGGCAGCCTCACAGGCGCTGCTGCTTGGTCTTGGTGGCAAGATTAGGACTTTACACAAAGTTCAGCCACCCAGCCAAACCTACCTATGCCCACTTAATTAATAGACGTGCAACTTCGCAAAATACCTATCCTGATTAAAACATGCCGTCAAAGTGATGCCCGGATAGCCCAAACAGATTACATCGATGGCATTCTGATCTGAAAAACATCAGGCCGTAATAAAAACCTTTACGAGTATATACTTAATTAATTAAACGACCGTGACGACTTGACCGCAGCTGATTGTGCCGTGGCAACAGAGCGGGATATCACGCCACGCTATACCTACCGCGGTAACTGACGCGGGGCCTTCTCGCCTTGAACCCGCGGTTCTAGGTAGCATTGTTTCATCGAGTAATTGACGGTGTAAATGCTGCACGCATGTTCCTGGAAAGAGTAAGCTCAGTTTGCGCGTCTTGGAGATTTGCTCGAATTGACGTCGACAACAATCTCCGTCGATGCGTAGGTCCAAAGAAGCAAAAAGTAGATTGAGCTATATTATTTGTAAGGTAACGTGCGAGTACACTTTTTTACTAAATACCTAATGCCATAATGACTCTTACTTAGCGTAGCGTACCTATTCAATATTGTGAAATGGTTCCACGCAGAGGCTGAGCATTTTACTTGGAGTGCGTGTCGTAGAATTAGACCGTATTGAAGGAATTTTCCAAACACCAATTACGCCTAACCTTAAAACTTGTACTTTAGTAATTTCGCGGGTACCATTGTTCCAAGGTCAACAGCTCGCGACTGCCTACTAGGTAGAGTAAAATGGCGCACCTCCAACTGACTCACGCTTTCAACTGGACTATACCTACACGCTACCTATAGTATTACTCACTAAGGAGGACTAAAAATTCACGTCGCGGCGAGTGCACTCGCGATCGAGCTAATGAGTGTGTGGGCGAGGCAGGGGTGCGGGGTGAGGCGGGAGGGGGGAGGTAATGGCGCGCGGCGTCGGATGTCGCCGGGGGGTGCCGCGCCGATAACAAAATCACTAGAGAACGTGAAACGGGGATGCGGGAAGCCAGATATAGATGGGACCGCGGATACGGCATGTGTAGACTGTCCTTACTCGAGACATTGACACCGTTTACAATATTTACATTTTACTTAATTTAGATTTAAAATAGATAAGATACGATCGCGCCGTAGGAATCTACCTTTCGTTATAACATTTGTAAATCACACCTCAACCGCCCTTTACAACAATGCTTAAGAGTAAATTAATGTGGATTTATAGCACAAGAAAAAAAACATGACGTAGGTATGTAACATTAAGCACATATAAGTAGGTATAAGTAGGTACCATAACTTTCCTTAAAGTTGTAGTTAAATTATCTATTAAATTTACGCTATGGAATTATGTCAATAATGATGCATAACATGTTATACCTAACGTAATGTCTCATTACTTAAAGGCTGTAATACCCAGACCGCTATCCAAGTTTTATACAATTTCATTTTGTGTTTCTGCATGAATCATAAAATACGTCGTAGGTGTTTTACATTTAATGGTCTTCAGTCAAAGGTTAACCAATCGAGCCATCGGTCACTCACATAAATTTACCATAAGATGACTCGTATTTCAGTCAAGGAAATTCAGTAGTTTTCCTCATATTGCTATTGTATTCGCTTTTCGACTCCTACGTCTATTATGACGTATGTTCGTGTCGTCGTAAACGTCAATCTATGACGACTGCAACGACGTCTTATCTAATAGCGCGATAAGAAAGGCATTTCTCATTATTTAAAACGTCATTCCTTATCATTTTGTTGCCTACCCTAACGTGGAATTACGTAATATCTATAACTTTGCACTACAATTCCTTAAAAGAGAGTTTTTTTATGAGTCAAGATGAAATGCCCGCAAAGAAGGTAGGCATACCCGTATTATTTTAGGTAACTGTTCAAAATGATCGTGATAAAAAAAAAACAAAATAGATACAATAAATTGCCACATCAACCCCTTACCAGATGCGAGGAGATCGGCAATGCCCGAAATACAGTGCAGGCAGGGCGCCGCGTCGTAAATCGCGCGACGCGGCGCGGCGCGGGCCTTTGTGTGGCCGAGGCCGGCGAAAACACAACACACACAGTCTTACAAACACACACAAACGCATAGAACACAAACGAGTAGGTATAAGGTACTGTACTGGTACCTTGCTGGATAAAGGTGCGTTCAGACGCTTTCAAATGCGTAGGAGAGGTGACCTAACGGCATCCGATGCAAGTGTTGTGTTGGACTCATTATTGCCGCGGCCGTACGCATACACAGTACACTATAGGTACAGTCTCAATCGAGCAATGATATGCGGTTATTTAAAAGTGACCAATTACCTTGGAATAAAGACGTTTTATACTTGATCTGAAAAATCGTTGATCGTATTAGTACGTACGCACCTAGTTGTACAACATTATAGGTTGGTGTCCAGAGAAGTAACTTAAGTCTGTACAGCTCAACTAAATTCTTTACATTTTCATATCAAGAAGAGGATCTTAGAGTCCAGAAATATTATGATCTTTCTGGGATCTGAGCTCCAAACGCATCGATCAAGGTCAACACTTAGTCAACATTCTGTTACATCTTAACATTTTGTCTGTACTTATAGGTATCTATCACTTTGATATTACCCTTTTTCATACACGGACAAAACATAAATTTTGCAATAAGAAGTCGCTACTTTTTTATTAAATGTGTGTCAGAGAAACAACAGTTTATTTTTAGGGTTCCGTGCCTATGAAGGAAAAAAGGAACCCCTACGGCATCACTTCGTTTTCCAGCTCTCTGTATGTCAAGAACATTTTTGAAATGAATGCGAAATAGGTACTTACGGCTATGGTCCCTTGCAACCGTAAAAAAATAAGTGTCCAAGTGTTTTAAAAGAATACCTATCTACCTTCCTCCTCCTACATAGTATTAAACAAAGTCGCTTTCCGCTGTCTGTCCCTATGTATGCTCAGATCTTTAAAACTACGCAACGGATTTTGATGTCGATTTTATATGTCTAATTCTACATAGACGAAGTCGCAGGCAGAAGCTAGTAGAAATTATGTATCACCAAGGTTTTTCGCTCGAATAAATATAATATCGCGGTCTTAAAAACGGTATATTTTGGCTCGGCGCAGGAACTTCGTGTGCTCGTAGCCAATTACGAAAGTTCTTCGATAGTATTTATTAATTAGGTAATATAAAAAGTAGATAGGTATGTCGCCAAT
This sequence comes from Pandemis corylana, assembly GCA_949127965.1. NCBI lineage: Eukaryota > Metazoa > Arthropoda > Insecta > Lepidoptera > Tortricidae > Pandemis > Pandemis corylana. Next base: position 3,459,752 of record OX421868.1, read on the forward strand.
TAACTGGTGTTTTAACGATCGTTGTCAATTTAACACACCCGTGAGAAGTTATTAAAGCAGGTGTGCATACCTAACTAACAAGTGACTTCATAATTTCACCAACCAGAATTACGAAACGACCTGCCTAACCTAGGTATCCGTCTAGCTAGACTGTCAAAATGACTAAGACAAAGTTTATAGCATTTTCGCTATAGCTTAGGTAATCGTGAATGCTTGGACATTGTCGTCTATGCACCATTAAGGGTTATAACTCGACAGTGTATGTGATATTTTCCTTTAGATTCCAATTTCAAGAAAAACAGTGACGGTTTACAAAACAAGGGGCATTTACTAATGAAACGTATCTTTTTCTTGTGTTTCATCACTACATAGTATAAAACAAAGTCGTTTTCTCTGTCCCCATGTCCCTATGTCCCTATGTCCTTATGTATGCTTATATCTTCAAAACTACACAACGGATTTTGATGCGGTTTTTTTTAATAGATAGAGTGATTCAAGAGGAAGGTTTTTATGTATAATTCTACGCAGACGAAGTCGCGGGCAGAAGCTAGTGTACAATAAAGAGTTATACATACATACGTATTAAAAATATATGTACCTACCTATATTCAACGGGATGCGATTACATTAACCGGTTGATATCGGGAGCTAGTTAAAGGTAATCGGGATACCACGTTGAAAACACCGGTTCTCGTCCGATTACCGAAATTGCGCAGAAAATGTCTAACGTAATTAATAGTGCATCATTAAAAACTATTATTTGTCAAGCGTACTCCACGTCCATACACTGGAGGGTTGCCAGATAATAATTTGATAAAGGGGTGGTTGCGTCTAAAAGGATGACATTTACAATTAAACGAGTTTTTACGCAATTTAATTCACTTCATCAAGTTCCTGTTTCACCGATCTCAATTAAGACCCTGATATTTTAAGTGTCGGTTATCTACGATGTCATCTCTGTCTGTTTTGTAGTAATAACGAGAGAGTGGTGAGACAGGCCCTAAACAAACTAAACATAATTAGTTCAGTTGTCAATTTTCGAAAGAAGCTCTCGTTTCTTGCAGTAATAAATTTACTTATGAGAATTTTCACATGACATGTTCCTAAAATTGTATCAAAGATTTAATAGCTGGTGCGTCTCGTTGGACTATTTAGCAAAGCACTGCGTACGGCATTTTCAGCAAGCAATCAAAACGTAGAGAGAACGGGATTATCCTCTTTTTGAATACCATCTAAAAACCCTAAAATAAGCGTCTGCATGGTTTACTTTAAAACCATAACGGCTAAACCGCGAAGATGCAGCACCGTGAGAATGAGAAACGCCGGCTGATCGCTTTGGCACCTCAGATTGTTGACTATTCGGCTTGTCCCATATGCCGTTTGTCATTTGTCCGTGTTTTCACCAGTAGACAGAAAGAGACGCATAACGACAAAGAAACTAGAAGCCACTTATGCCAACTGCTGGCCGGCAGCCAAGTAATCAGCAGGCGCGAAGCAGTGCGCCTCACTAATCACGCCACGCAAGTCCTAAGTCCTAATATCATACATTACATGTTTTAGACGGAAAGATATCGATTTTGAAGATTGATTTAAAATACGTATTTTAACATATTTTCATTAGCTTCAACAGTGGACTGAGGAACAAGAAATTAAATTGCAAATCAAATTTGCCCTTTTCCTATGATCGGATAACGGATTGACTTGTGTATAAATCTGCATGACAATGCAACAATAAAAACATTTAGTACATAAATAAGCCGTGGTAGCCTAGGCAAGCTCGCAGCTCTGAGTTTTTCGGAATTAATGTGCCAAAGTACATTTGAAATTCACCGTGAGCTTTTCGGTGAAAGAAAACATCGTGAGGTAACCTGCACATGCCTGTGAAGCGATTCAATGGTGTGTGTTAAGTTCCCAATGCGCCCTGGGCCCGCGTGGGAACTAATAAACAGCCTGTGGCCTGATGTGGTCAGCAGTGGGACTTATATAGGCTGGAGATGATGTTTTCAACATTAAATGTTAACCTCAACCTCTCTAAAATATAGACTTCCACTTCCCAGAATACAGAATAAACGTAAAAAAACCACAAAACCAAATCAGTGCATTCGGAGTGTAAAGCAACAAGTTAATTAATTCAACTAGGTGGGCAGAGAACAAGCCGGAGCAAAATTAATTGGCGTCAACTTGCTTACGAGTATCATGTTATTAAGCAAGTACTTTTCGATCGACGAGGCCCGCGATTTTTAACTTAACAAAACCGCAAACCTTTAAACCAGTTGTGGACTGTATGTAAGAACAAATACGAGTTGATCTTCGGCTCCGAACATTCATTCAATAAACTATACGCCTACGGAACTCGCGAGTTAGCACAACTCGTAGCGCCAGCGACTCTGCTACGAAGCGTAGCACCAAAGAGAAACCCCAATCATTATACTCATCCAATCCAACTTTGTTTCGCAAAGAACAAAACATCCTAATTAGTTGCTAACTAGTTACTTTCTAGACGCCCGCGAGACGATATTACGATACAAACTTGAGTGCTTAAACTTTTCAAACGACGCCAACCGAAAACTTTAGAAGAGTCGAGTCGAGTCGGTATGGCGCGAACGGTCGCCGAGAAAGCTGATGCGTCGATGGGAATTAATTGCAATAATAAAGTGCGGGGGCTAGGCCGATGTTTACGGGGCAGGGGAGGCGGCGGGGGGCCGGGCTGGACACAAAGGAGGGCCGAGCGGCCGGGCCTTATCACCGACCGGCACACAGTCGCCGCGCGCGCCCCGCGACGCACGTTTCGCGAAGTGACTCCTGTGAACACTAGTGGCAGTGACGCGCTCAGCGCTGTGATTCTGTGCAGTTACACGGGTTACCACGCTGGACCTGACAGACGTAAACAGACCCCACGTGCCGACTCGCAAGTAAGTTCCGCTCCAAGTTTTCTCCAGTAGTGACTACCTGTTGTTGTTGAAAGGGCGAAATTTATTGCGACGAGTTGCTAAAGTTCCAAAAATTGTGCAGTTACACCGGAAAGTGCAGGATTTTTTTTAAACTGTAGGTAGCTGGGATAAAATGTTTTTGTTAATTCTTCAAAAAATATTTTTTATTAACTACTAAGTACCTATAAACTTTTCTAAATTTTAGTGAAATTAATGTTCAGAGGAAAAACAAAAATGCGAGTAGGTAAATGCAATTTCTTTTGCCAGGCGATGGACCTAGTTATTTTTCAAAGTTAGGAAGCGATTTTTCGATGTTGCTTGGATTACAAAAAATACAAAAATGAAAAAAAATACATTTCAAAAAAGCAATGCAAATTTCTTTTCAGATTGAGGCATAAATTAAATATAATCATATAAAAAAATTCAAAAAAGTGTACCTGCATCATTTATTTACGGTAAAAACAATTTAATATGCTTTTTAAAATATTGAAGATTGCAATATTTATGTTAAAACCACCAACTGATAGGTAAAAAAATATTGAATCAGGCGTTACTTTGCTTTTGCTTGTGTGGTAGCGGAGTAGCAAGGCAAATGTTTTTTTTTTGTTCATTGTTATATATTTCTTTTTAAACCGGCTTAAAAATAGAAGAGGGTCCTCAATTCGACTGTATTTATTGTCTGATATTTTTGCTCATTATAAATTCTTTAATAAATTTAGCTGTCAGACTCAATTTTGAACAAATCTTTTGTAAATAGGTATAAAAAACAAGTAAATCACTAAGTTTAATAATGTCATCATCTTCATAGTTGGTACATAAATAAAATACTTAGGTAACTAAGTAGTTACTTAAAAGTCGTAACACCTCTAATTTTCGCTTAAAAAACCACAAATTAAAGGAAACTATCCATTATAAATAAAATATAAAACGCTGACCCAAACTGCAACTAGTGTTGAAAAAATACGCCATCGCAAAGTAAATAAATAAAAATGCTAACACACCAAACGTCAAAACAGTTTACAGAATTAAACAAGCAAAACACGATTCAGAACGCGCAGCGCCATCTCTCGGTGACCGAGAGCGGCGCGCGTGCAAGGTCACCGTGTCAACGACCCGACAACTTTTGCCGCCCACTGTTGTCGTAGGTCATAATTTTATGTCTTCTTTTTGTTTATCTTTTCGCAACTTTATGTCTCGTAAACTCTATTACCTAAATTGTAACGTTCCGGTACAGTGTTAGAAACGATTGGGGGTTGTATTAGGTACGTGTGGAAATGTGAATGGTATTGGTATAGTGTTTTATTTGATTGCAATGAGTTTGCTCGGTCGAGCTGATAACGATAAGCGGTGCAACAGCCGAGCTTGTTTTTGCGAGCATGACATTGTACTGTAGGTTAACAATACTTGATTATGAGGATTTAATCGGATGCCGAGATGCCCTTTTTTAATGTAATGTCCCTTCCCTGGACGGTAAAGATACGTCGATAAAACTAAACCTAGCAGTTAGGCGTAGTTTCACCCGGTCTCACTTTGATGTGCGTTGTTTATATTTACTTTATTTTATCTGAGCCATAAATAGCAAATGTAGCTAATGTAGAAGTTCAAGGTTAACATGCTAGGTGAAAGCTGTCAGCAGCAATTAGGGACGAGTTGATGAGGAGCCCGCTCCCTTCAAGATTAAGATTGATTAATTTCTCACAATAATAATTTATGTGTTAGGAATTTAGGCAGGTAGTTGGAGCTCGGAAGACGGCTTCTCCAGTTTTTATACCTATCAAGTGTAAGTAGTTTTCTGGTAGTTCTCCTTGGGTTGATAATTCCCTGTATAGACGCACGTGTTGCCCGCTATACATATTGTGCTAATGAAGCCTGAAGGATGCGATTATACGTTACGTTAGAGTGAGCAAAATATAATTCTATATTCATCTCATTGTCCCCAAGATTGGCCGATGTTGCCTAATATGTATTTGTGTAGCAAGCTTGAAAGTTACCCTACAACCTTCGCGTGAACTCTCACATCGCCGACTCTAGGTTAGGCAATTAGTAGTTAATCGATACCTACAACAATAGCGTGTTGTTACAGAAGGCGAGGTGGTAGAATGGCAACGAAGGGCAAGCGACCGATGCGCGCGCTGACGCCCGGCGACAAGATCGAGGCCATCCAGCGCGTGAACGACGGCGAGTCCAAGGCGTCGGTCGCGCGCGACATCGGCGTGCCCGAGTCCACGCTGCGCGGCTGGTGCAAGAACGAGGACAAGCTGCGCTACATGACCTCACGCCTGTCCTCGCCCGACACCGACAAGAGCAGCGACACCGAGCCGCTGGATAAGCGCGCGCGCACCGAGTCGCCCGCCGCGCCCGAGCCCGCGCCGCGCGGCCTCGACCTCAGCGCGCCCGCCGCGCCCGCGCCCGCGCCGCCCCCGCCCGCGCCCGACGCGCCTGTCGAGCTCACCACGCGCCGCGACCCCGCGCCCGCGCAGCCCGAGCCGCGCGAGCGCCGCCCCGACCCCGGCGCCAGCGTCTCCATGAGCGCAATCAGCCCGCTCTCCGGCCTCGCGCATCTCCCCGGCCTCGCGCACTCGCATCTCGGACTCAGCTTCAATGAGATCGCCACCAACCTGACGCTCCTCGCGCAACTCAACCCCGGCCTGTCGACGCTGTCGGCGCAGCCCGCCAGCCGCGCGCTGCGCTCCGTTCGCTCTCCCAAGCCGGCGCACAACGGCCACGGTGCGACTGAATCGAAGCACCGCAGCAAAGCTCACCACTACACGGATCCGTACACTCGGCACGGAAGCTCCAAGTCGAGTCACCACGTATCCTCTACGACAGCCGGCCAGCCGGTGGACGATACCCTCTGGTACTGGCTGAAGACACAGCAGGCCATGCTGGACCTGTCCGCGCAGAGCTCTACGACCCACGCACTCCAGCTAAAAACGAGCGAACAAAGCCTGCCGCCGAAGCCGGCCGCACCGACAGTACCAATCAGTTCACACTTAGATTACAACAGGAACACGTGGCTGTGGCAATACTACAAACAGTTCGGAGGAGCGGTGCCGCTGCCGGAGGACAAACTCAAACCGGCTTCGCAAGTACCAAAAGATAAAACTTCCGAGAATATCCTGTATTCGCATCTGACGAAAGGAAAGACAGAGGAACGCACGGCGACGACGAGCCCCTCGCATCCGGGGCAGCCGCCGGCGAGCGGAGACGTGCGCGAGCCGAACGGCGAGTCGGAGCGCGTGGCGTCGCCCGCCGCGAGCCCCGGCGCGGGCGCGGGCGCCGAGAACAAGGAGCCCCCGCACGCGGGCGCGGAGGCGGGCAAGAGCCAGGCCAAAGCACGCACCGTGCTTGACAACCTGCTGTTCAACAACGGGCTAGCGGGCGCACGTGCGGCGGCGGGCGGCGCGGGCGCGGGCGAGGCGGGCGCGGCCGAGGCGCTGGAGCACGGCGACAAGTTCCTGGCGTGGCTGGAGGCCAGCGGCGACCCCAGCGTCACGCGCATGCACGTGCACCAGCTGCGCGCGCTGCTGCACAATCTGCGCGCGCGCCGCACGCCCGCCGACGCGCGCCGCAACTAGGCGTGCGGCGCCCGCAATACAGGGATTTGTATCAATTAATTGTGTAAATATAATAATAAAGACTCATAGCCACTAAGACTAAAAGGTCACTTGTGATACGTGTAGCCAAATTTGCGTAAATTTCTTTGTTCTAAAAGAAAAGCTATGCATTATTTTCCTTTAGTCTTAAGCGTAGCGTTAAGGACCCGGTGTTCTGTCTGCGTGGAGCTCGCGCCGCGCGACGCACCACATTAATCAGTTTCAAGTCTGAGGCGGGCTTGCGCGGTCTAGAGTTAACTATATAACTCCGAGTTAACTGCTAACCCAAGGTTAAGTAGTGTCAAAATGTGTGAAACTGTCAACCTAAACCCAGGTTTAACGATTTATTTTTTAACTTCAGTCTGCGCAAGCGGCCCTAAGAAATTATTCATAAGTAGTGTCTGTTGAATGAGTCTTGAACCGCTGTGTTGATTTCTGATGCACGATTAAATATTAATAGATTTAATAGTATCGCTGTATGTTGCCATTTGACAATTACATTCCTAGTTGTACCCTTATAGTTTATAGTCGGATCCCTATGTTCTACCTCAAGTCAAAACTTAATGCTAAGTCACGGCGTCCTTTCGACCGTTCACTGCCGCCTCGTGTCGAGTCGTGTCGTGCCGGGGTCGTGGCGTGGCGCCGCGCGGGGCGGAGCGCGTGTCTGGACCGATACCAAATAACGAAAGGACGCGATCGTATTCGATGTGCCAATCGTGCGAACAAGGTACTATTGTTAAGAAATAGATGACTCTATCGCGTTAGATCTAGACGTTGTCATTGTTTTTTATTGCTCAGTATTTTATATAGTAGACATTCTCGATGTCACTCGAAATTGTATTATATGTTAAAGTTAACAGTTAAGGAAACTGTGATCAAAATTATAAATTATTGAGAGATTATTAATATTGTAAGTACATTCCTGATGAATAGAGTGTATAATGTATCGTTGAAGATTATCCGCCGGAGCCGGCGTCCGGTCCGACCCGGCCGCCGGCCGCGGGGCTGCTCCCCTCCGGGAGGTTTATTTGCATTTCGCATTTATTCAAACGCAAACAAAAACATTCGTGAAAATGATATTTTGTACAAAATGAAAAATTTGGATTATAAATTATAACTCTCTTATCACAGAGTTTGTGATCTCGAAAATGTTAATTAAACTTGATTGAACCTTTATTTAAGACTTTTTATTAATACCTGCCAATTATGCAAGTTTTCCCAACGACTTCTAATTCGTAACTTGTAATTTCGACTAGGCTCAAAAATAAAATAAGAACATACCTAGTTTCTATTTAAAATCCTCATCCTGCTGAGGCTTTATCGAAACTTATCAATACGGAAAATATCACTAAATTCTGCTCAATAGAAAAACATTGAAAAAAAAAATAGAAGTCCTTATTTTGAAGATAGTGAGAGACATTATTACACATAAACGAATAACTCACGTATAAAAAGTCGAGTGACGCTCGACATGTTTCCGTGTTGTGTGTGTTGTTTTATCCGTTTATGTGTAATAATGATTAAGTCTCACGGTAGTTTCATGTTGATAGTGAGAGACCTTGCATAACACTTCATTTCGAACATACAGCGCCATCTGATGAGAAGTTTCTGCGTTTACTACTGAGAAGAATTAACTACCCACTTACCAGTAAGATCGACTTTGTGAGAGGTTCGTAGTCAAAGTAATCTGATACTAATGAAGCGATGCCTTGCCATGTGTTAGTGTCTGCATAACATAGCTTGGTGGGTCGTATACTAGTGCACACCATTTTCTGAAAGATTGCGTTGCGCGTAAATAACAAATAGCGCCATCTAGGCCAACCATCACTAAAGCGTTGATTCACGAAAAGAAAGGTATACAGTACCTGCAACCCACATTCATTTGGAGCTTGAAGCAAAAGGGGTCTTCGAAATTTATAGTGAAAATTAAATTGCCGTCTGAAATTCTCCGCATAAGCCAGAATGAGGCGTTCTTTAGTCGAATTTGTATAGTAGCTTACAGGAAAGCATGTTCGTGTTTCAAAAACTGGCTCGGTGATCTCCGGCCAACACAAGTTTATCACACCTAACTCATAGATGGCGTTCTTCAACGAAGGTATGGTCAATGGCTCCTTAATGTCTTTAAGTGTAAATATTCTTGGTGAAATTTCTTCAAATTCTCCTTCTTCATATGGTCGGTCTAGAATTTCGTTTTCTTCCATAACTGGATCTAATGGTAATGGCTCGGTTTCTGATTTTCTTTCTATAGTCAAAGTTTCTGAGATGGTCTGTTTTGAACTCGACATTGTAATTTAATAGGCAATAAATTTGCAAACACAAAGCTACGTAGAAAAACTTAAAACCTGATAATGATAAAACTACAAAATAGACAACACAACTGAATTTCAGTAACTAGGCAACATCACAGGGAGTGTTGAAAAATGCTGAAATAATTTATTGAAACGTTTCACTTTCGTATCATATAAGAGCGTTTTTGCAAGACTCTCAAACAGCATTCGTTCAAGCAGTGTTGCCATAACTTAAATATACCCATAAATTAAGTTCTTCTGTATGCATAAAAAATGGAATAAGGAATTGTTACTTTAAAAACTGTATAGATTCAGGCGTTCATTTGCGGAGGTCCATGTTAAAATAAATGGATAACTTTACTTCGCTATTCCGCGATATAGTGAGGTTGTCATGCAAAAATGTAATGAATTGTTACTTTGCTGAAATCCGTTTAATATTGAATTTTTTTCGTCAACTTTTTCAATGGAGAAAAAATATATATATTGAAATTTAAAACTGATACTGAATTGACATCTTTTATCTTCTGTATAAACGTGAAATAGCAAGGAAATATAGTAGGTCGAACACAAACATCTTCCAATGTTTTTGCCGTGCTTGTGATCGACTGCACTACTCAAGTTAAAGATTATGATTTATTGATTACGAGTAAAATACTTCCTTCCCTTCCTTAGCTAACTATGGTACTGAGGATTTTCATATAATAACTTGGCAACTAGAAGACTGCCAATTCAAGCTTGACTTTTTGGCGGGAAGTCGAACTAGGCGGGCGTTTTAAATTTTTCTGCGTGAAAATTTTCTAAGAATTTTGTAAATAAAACTAGTTAAAAGTGTATAATAATTTAATATAAGTTTGGTGTAAATAATTTGAAACATGAGTGTAGATAGCGACGGGGAAGACCCCGTCGAAATTGCAAAAAAAAGGAAATTGGACAATCGCAACAAGGACAAAGAAGTATGCTATAAAATGTTCACAAAAGCAAATTATAAGAGGCTTTTCTCTGAAAATCACACGGGTGACTGTGTTGTATTTGTGGAGTCCAGTGAACAGGAAAAAGTTGGCAATAAAAATCCATTGACTCTGACAAAACTTTTCACGGATAATGTGAAAGGAATCGTGGGTGTTCACAGAGTGAACGCTTACAAAATAGGAGTTTCCTTCAAAAAGCCTGCTCCGGCAAATAACTTTTTAAAGATGGACAGTTTTTTAAACCGTCATAAACTGAAGGCTTTTATACCAGCGTACCTCACTGAAGTAACTGGGGTAATAAGGCATGTACCTACCAACATGTCGAATGAAGATATTTACAAGAATTTATCCTGCGACCAGGAAATTATTTCTGTAAAACGCTTTATGCGCAAAGTAGACCAGAAACTTACCCCGCTGGGCACCATTGCGGTGACTTTTGCGACCACGGTGCTACCACAATATGCATATATACAGCTTTTCAGATATCCCGTGCATACGTACATCCCCCCTGTCGTACAGTGCTACAAGTGCTTGAAATTTAACCACTCTGCAAAGGTATGTAGAGGCCAGCAGATGTGCTCATCGTGCGCCGGTCAACACTCGTATAGAGATTGCGAGGTGGAAGAAATTGTATGTATCAACTGCAGCGGAAATCACCTGGCCATCTCAAGAGATTGTCCAGTGAAGCAAAAGAAAATTCAAGAAAAGAAAAATAGACATCTCAATCGATCCTATGCCGATGTTACTGGTACGCCTAATTTCAATAACAAGTCGTTCCCTCCTCTATCTCCCAAAAATGTTCAATCCCCACCCAATACAAATGATAAGAATGTAAACAAACCTGATAAGACACTCAGTGCTGACCAGATAGTCAGCAATGATATTATAATTAATGCCTTGGTGAAAACCCTTATTACTTTAGGCAACAATAAAGATAATGTCCCCATTACAAACACAAGAATAAAAGAAATATTGTTAACTAATTTACTTTAATTCATGGATAGATATTTACATATAGCACAGTTTAACATACAAAGCTTACAGAGTAAAACAGCCTTACTGACAAAATTTCTTCTTGATCAAGATATAGACATTTGTTTGTTGAATGAGACTTGGCTTAAAAGTAGTAGCAATGTTCCTCGGTTTCCAGCATATAATTTCATATTTAAAAATTCCAAAAATTCACACAATGGTGTTGGTATATTAATTAAACAAAACTTAAAATATGACATAGTAAATACTTCTTTTAGTGAATCAATTCAGAATATTTGTATCTCAGTAGAGACATCTCTAGGTAAATTACATGTTTTATGTGTATACTGTCCACCAAATAGCAGCAGGTTTGATGCTAGTAAGATGAAAAAAGTCTTACAAGAAACTCCTCAACCATGTTTAGTCATGGGAGATTTTAATGCACACCATTTATTGTTTGGCTGCCAGGCTAATAATAGTAGAGGGAATGCCCTTTACAAAGTCATAGATGAGTTCGATTTTGTGGTTATGAATGATGGTAGTCCAACCACTGTCCAGTATCCTAATAGAAATGCGTCTGCTATTGATATAACATTTGTTACTCCCACATTAGCACCATTATGTGAATGGCGTGTCCATGGTGATCCAATGGGTAGCTATCACTACCCAACTCAGGTAGAAGTCAACGTGCGCCCTTCGGTGTATGAGGTTCGTCCTGTGGAGGAAAGGTATGTTTATAATAAAGCAGATTGGTCTAAATTTCATTCACTGTCTGAAAACAAATTTTGTCACTTAGATGTTGAAAATGCTCAGCCTCTTGATTTGTATGATAATTTTGTAAATATTCTGTATGATATTAGAAATGAAACTGTCCCTAAGCAAAAACCAAAACAAACTTTGCAAATGTTAAGAAAACCAGCTCCTTGGTGGAATCAAACCTGTGCTGATGCTGTTCAACATTCCAAAGACGCTCTTAAAGAGTATAAAAAATCACCAACCATTCCTAACTTTATAAATTATAAGAGACTTGATGCTAAAAAAAAGAGAATACTAAAGGAAGAACGCATTAATTCATGGCATGAACTGTGTAGTAGTTTTAATAGAATGACCCCTGTTGCTAGAATATGGAAGTATATTAAAAAATTCAAGAGGATAGGTAGATCACAGAACAGACATCTAAATGATGAGTGGATACCAAGTTTTTTAGATAAATTGGCAGATTCTTCACAGATGGATGAAGACTACATAAATTATATTTTAGGCCAGTCTGTGGAAAGTAACAATAATTCTTTTCTTAACGAACCTTTTACACTGAAGGAACTTCTTGTTTCACTTAAGAGTAGGAAAGATACAACACCAGGAATGGACAACATACCATACATGATGATTAAAAATTTACATTCTAATGCGCTCAAGATATTGCTCAATATTTACAACAAACTTTGGAATAATCTACTTATACCAGAGTCATGGAAAACCCAATGTGTCATCCCCATTTTAAAGCCAAATAAATCTGTGAATTGTGCTTCTTCTTATAGGCCAATCTCCTTATCTTCATGTTTAGGTAAACTTTTTGAAAATATGTTAAAATTACGATTAGATTATTTTGCTGAAACACAGGGTAAGCTACCCAACATACAATTCGGATTCAGAAAGGGAAGGAGTAGCTCTGAAAGTTTTGTAGCATTTATATCTGATATCAAAAAAGCAAAGCTCAGTCACTCTAATGTTGTGTGCACCTTCTTAGATGTGAAAGGAGCATTTGACAATGTAAATATTCAGTGCTTAATTAAGGTGCTACACAGCTTAGGTGTACCAAGTAAAACATTAACATGGATTTATAAATTTTTGTCCAATAGGACTTTATTTGTTAAATATAACAATAAATTACATGGACCTAAGATTGTAAATAAAGGGACTATGCAGGGAGCAACACTGTCACCTCTGCTATATAATTTGTACACATCTCAAATTCTTGATTATATTCTAGACACTTCACAAATAAAAATCTTGCAATTTGCAGACGACTTGCTTTTATACAGTGTAAATCAAAATTTAAATATAGCTGTTAGTAATATGAACACTGCACTAAATCAATTAGAACAGTATTATAGCAACATTTTAAAATTAGAAATCAGTTCAGAAAAAAGTTCTGTTCTAGTGTTTAGTACAGATCCACTAGCTCCATCTTCTGTCCAACTTACCTATAGTGGTAATGTTATTCCTATTGTTAGTCATCATAAATTCTTAGGTGTCATAATAGACGATAAATTGAAATTTAATTTACATATTAGTCACATTTGTCAAAATGCCATGAGAAGTATTAATGTGTTAAGATGTTTGGCAGGAACATTTTGGGGTTCTGATCCTAAAACATTAAGTATGCTGTATAAAAGCATTGTCAGGAGTCATTTTGACTATAGCAGCCTTGCTTATATGAATGCGAGTACTACTTTATTGAGAAAACTTGATGTGATACAAAACATGGGTTTGAGGATAATAAGTGGGGCCATGTGCTCTACTCCTATCAATTCGATGGAAACCGAAAATTGCATACCTCCATTATCCTTACGACGCTTGCAATTGGCCGAGAGATTTTGTTTGAAGGAGTTATCTTCAAATAATAGCATAGTCCTCGACAAGGTTTTGTATCCTTTAGAAATGTCTCAGTCAGTTGCTATCTCTAATATCACGGCAGACACACTTGTTTCCAGGGTTTTGCCTGAAATTTCATATATTATGACATGTGTTAAAAACCAAACAAGGAACATCAATATCACTGATAAATGGCCAATTTACCAATGTCCATACTATTCTTTGCTCAATTTTCTAGATATTAATTGTAATTTAGATACTGTTAAAAATAAGTTTGACTTTCTTGAATTTTTAGATAGTAAATCTGATTTCTACACCATCTACACAGATGGCTCTAAAAGCTTGTGCAATGTTAAAGCAGCATTTTATGACCCTCAAAAAAACTTTTCTAAATGTGTTAAGTTAGAAAATAATTGTAGTGTTTTTACGGCAGAAAGTTATGCCATATTAACTGCTTTGAAATTTGTACATAGCCATGTAAGAAATGTAAATATACTAATAATTACTGATTCCAAGAGTGTCTTATCCACTTTATGTAACAGTAACTTTGCATTTAAATTGAATTATATTGTATACGAAATTAAACACATATTGGAAATGTTAAAACAAAGTAAACACATAGAATTTGTATGGGTCCCCTCTCATAGTGGCATAAGTGGGAATGAGATTGTGGATTTGAAAACTCGGCAGGATCATGATGAAGATCACACGGAGATTTTGAAAACGCCATTTACGGACTTTCACCAGCTATTTAACACGAATGCACGAAAAATGTGGCAGCAATACTGGACCAAGACAACCGAAACGAAAGGAAAGTGGTATGCGGAAATACAAAAAGACTTACCAGTGCAGCCCTGGTATAATAGATTTAAGTACTACGGCAGGAAGTTTTTCACCATCATTAATCGCCTCCGATTTGGTCATTGTTTGGTTCCTGCACATCTGAACAGACTTAAGATTGTAAGTGACAAGAAATGCAATTATTGTTCAGACACCAATGCGGATATCGCCCATGTGATGTTTAAATGTGAGACGTTTAATATGCAGCGATTACTGCTCGTCGCGGAGTTGAGTGACATTTCGATCGAAAACTCGCTAAGTGTTCCCCGCCACACTCAGGAATTACTGTCTAATGAAGTTTATTTTTATTCCATTTATAAATTTATATTAAACTCAGTGGAGAAAATTTGATTAAATTTAGATTTAAGGAATTTTGTATTCATAGGTTAGTGTAAGTTAAGATTTGTTTAACATTGTAAACATTCCTTTTTCTGTATTCGGCTGAAGGGCTATGCACCCAGCGCCAGAAATAAATTAAAAAAAAAAAAAAAAAAAAAAACAATTCAAGCTGTCACTGTCAGTGTCACGAATTTCCTTGACATAATGATAAAGTCATGTCATTTTATTTCTTTGAATACATTTTCAGCATGGAAATGTAACTACTAAGTTAGGCCAATGATTTAAATTCAAATACTAGTCATCTATCACACAGTGTAAGAATAAAATAAAATATTGTAATTTGTAACCTAGCATACGCGTTATCTTTGTCAGGCGTTCTACGCAGACTAAAATTTATTTTGTGACCAATCGTTTACCTATTATTCCAATCAACCTAATCGTTCCGAAGATTAATTAGTAAGCGTTATCGTTAATAGTAGCTGGCCGCGTCGCGTTACATTCAAGATGGGAAACAAATCGTCCTTAATGTTAAGAGAAGAAGAAATCGCACAAATACAAGAAGAAACTGGTTGTAAGTTGACTTACCTTATTTAATAATATACGATTTTCATTTAACAATTCGTCATGTTCATTGTTACATTCATAAAGAAGATAACTTTATTGAAATAAACAAATGACCTTTTGCTGATGTTAATGTTTCAAAGGTCACCATGGTTCCAATATTCTACTTTTTTTTACTAAAATATATCCAACTATTATCTTAGTGAACTGGACATTAAACATTGACCTTTGTAATGTTATCTGTATATCTATACAGGGCTTTGTCTGCAAACATTGTAATTAACTCTGCAAAATTAGTGTACTTATAATGTATAATAAAAATATTGTATTACATTATTGACTGTTTTATTTAAATGTTTATTATGGCAAGTCACTGAAACGATTTGCTGACTTTATGCTAAGAATTAGTTACTAACTTCACAACTATTATCCCAGTTGGTTGAAACAAATGTTTTTGAATTTAAATGAGCTTTTGACAGTTTTATGTCTGGTTCTCCTTTTAATATGTTTATCCAGTGTCCTGTTCTTCTAATCATCACAAAATACATTTAGTAGTTGCTATGTAGATGATAAAAAAATAATGTAATTTACCTTGTAGATGTTCAGGAACCTAGAAAGATGTATCTATGTCAAAATATTTAAGTCTATAATACATAATTGAAATTGAAATGGCAACTAGTTTTGTTCTGTAAAATAATTTTGTGAAACAATTACCATTAATTCTTGATAAATTTACAGTCACCCCGAACCAAATAGAGCGACTTTATTCAAGATTCACATCTCTGGACAAGAATGACTGTGGCACGTTGGCTCGAGAGGACTTCCTTCGCATCCCAGAGCTTGCAATCAACCCGCTAAGTGAACGGATTGTCCACTCCTTCTTTGCCGATAGTCATGATGACAGAGTCAACTTCCCGCAGTTTATGAAAGTGCTATCTCACTTCCGACCCATAAGGAAGAACAGAGAAAACAAATTGAATAGCAGAGAAGAAAAGCTGAGGTGTAAGTAACATTATGTACTCAGATTGATAATGACACTTTGTAAAGCACATTAGTATCTGCACACCATACAGAAGTTTATGTTAATTTCAACATTATTTTTGAAGTTGTTGAGGCTTTGAAATTATATTCTGATGCAATAAAAGCAGTACATTTTATCATTTTTATTACTGAAAAGACCATTATGGATAAAGTTGTTAAACTTGTAACACCAATTACACTAAAATACGCAAGCTAAAAATATCTAAAAGATTGACAACAAATAACTTCTTATCTGTCAGTGCCTTGTCCGTAGTGTCCTATATTTGTCCTCAAAGTAATGTTTTGATAAGTGTCTTAATTGTATAACCTTCTTTTCAGTTGCTTTCTCCATGTATGATCTTGACAATGACGGGAAGATCTCCAGAGACGAGCTACTAGCTATCTTGCACATGATGGTTGGAGTCAATATCAGGTACTTGCATATTCTATTGTTAATTATTCCAAGGTATAAATAATATATACTTTTTCAGCTGTTTGCCCATATCCTACTAATTTTATAAACGCAAAAGTTTGTAAGTATGGATGAATGGGTGTTTGTTACTCTCTCACACCAGAACGGCTGGACAGATCTGGATGAAATTTGGAACATAGATAGATTATAGTCAGGAATAACACATAAGCTACTTTTAATCCCGGGTAATTGCGTAATTCCTGCGGGATAGAATAAACAAATTCTATGCAGATGAAGTTGCGGGCAACAACTAGTAACTCATATAATAGTACTATACTATATGAGTTTTCGTGATTTACAATCATTACTGCTGTTACAATTTTACTGGCATTAAACACACATTTGCGGTAGCAGCATGGGAAGATTTAAACTTATAATTTATAAATGAGTGATTCTGAGTTCCCAATATCCAACCTGGGTTAGATAGGTAGATGGAAGATGGGAATCACTCTTATAAATAATCCAAGAACAAACATGTTAAGCACTAAGCTTAAACTCTGATAAGATTTAAGTAATGCTTCATTTCTTTTTTGATAAGATTTTAGTATCGAGAAGTATTTCAATTTAATTTAACATCCTTTTACCCTTTTTACCCAGATTTTTAATTATATAATTATCTTTATGTAGTGAAGAGCAGTTGACCAGCATTGCGGAGCGGACGATTCTGGAGGCAGACACCAACAACGACCAGATGATCTCCTTCGAGGAGTTCTGTCACGCGCTGGACAGAACAGACGTGGAGCAAAAGATGTCCATCCGCTTCCTCAACTGACTTCCCTGTCGCTAAACCTGTAGAATACCTCGCGCACACAGTCGCAATCGCAAACTGTATAAGATGGTGGTAAAAAGAGATGGCGATTGCGGTTGTCGTTCGCGAATCGCGAGCGTGATAGATGATATGGCCGCAGCTTTAATTTAAAAAAGGCAAATTAAAAGGATGATGCGATAATTTGGAATTTACAGACGGAAATTTTGGCCGTACATTGCATCACCAAGATACGTGTTGTTGCTCGAGAAACCAAAGTTCCGATTTGACACCTGTCATTTACATACAAATTTTAGCCTAAATATTAATCTGAGATAATAATCGATGTAGTAGTTCCCGGAGGCGCTGTTCTTGGGTATTTTTTAAAGCTTAATAAACCTATTTCTTTCCTCGTACGGTAAAGACCTGGAACCAACTTCCTGCTGCAACATTCCCTGAGCGGTACAATTTAGGGATCTTTAAAAAGCGAGCCTTCCTGTTCCTCAAAGGGCCGGCAATGCACCTGTGATTGCCCAGGTCTCGCAGGTGTCCCTGGGCGACGGTGATTGCTTTCCATCAGGTGACCCGTCTGCTCGTTTGCCCCCTCTTATATATTTAAAAAAAACCTATGGAATAGCATCTATTTTGATAATTTAATCACTTATTTAACAATGACTAGAAGCGCTTATAGTTTTATTAGCAAAATGTCACGTTAGCGATTAACAAAGGGTAAATAAATAAGCATCCTATTCATTCCGCATTCATTTTGCTGTCAAGTTTCCATTTTGTTTTCAAGATAAAAAATACTGGACAGACATGTAACCTGTTTATAGGAAATTAACAAAAAATCATAACCCTTCTTTGCTGTAGTAGGATAGCAACAGCAAGTTACTATCTGATGCTTTCAAGGATTCATTAGTATTTTAAAGCAGGTGCCATTCACGATGAAGATTAAGTGTGGCATACATAAATTATTTTTTACATTGAATAGTCTCGTTTGAGAAAATTTTGGAATCGTAATTATTTAGGGTACTTTTCTTTCTAGGGCTATTCATTTTTAACACCCTGTATAAGCGTAACTAACTTAATGTATGCTTTAACTTTGATTAGTAAAAGTTGGCCAACTTATTTAAGTTTATATTTATAAATTGTAATTAAAGCCGTAAACAGCGCCCTCTATAAAAGCCCCTTTCCAAGTCCGTATATTGCAACGGGCAACTATCAGATATATGTATACAGAAATCTACACCCCATTTGGCTGATTTTATTTTTTCTAAACCTAACGGATTGATACATTGAGTAGGTTATTTTATGTATATAATGGTGATATTATATTTTATTAGCGAATAAGTTTGATGGATTTCAACAGCTTGATATAACGCGTGACCATGTTAGCATTATGTATTAGTTGTTATCAATTTATTGTATGTTAATTACTATTGCATTATTTAGCGTGCATTTAATTCGTAGTTTTCTAGATAAGAAGAGAGTTTAGCATAATTTATAAAGGGAAATCTTATATATAAAAGCTCTCTGTTTTAACTAGAAGGGGATTAATAGCAAATAATTAACAATGTTCTAGGCATTTCAGCTATGTATAGGGTTGCTGAAGTGTAGATGCTAAAAATACTTAATATATTTCTGTTTTTGTGTAACAGTTCGTGTAGCATAATTCGCAGGTCTCATTAACACTATGTTGTTGTGAAAATGTGTTAGTCTTTTGTTTTTAAATGTATTTTGATATGACAGGGATTGTAAAATATAAACTGTACAGAGAAATGATAGAGTGAGTGGTGGGAGATGTATGTATAAACTGATATATTTTTTCTTAAAATAAATCATTTAATCATTTCATAAACATTTGTTTTAATTAATAATGTAGAATACAAAATTTAACTTAAATAAAGGACTCAGGAAACCTGCAAGACTGTAGACAATAGAAAATAAGATTCGATTTTCATGAATGGAAAGTATTCTATGCTGACAGATAATCTATGTATGATCAAATCCATGATTTTCGGAATTTACTTCGCGTATCGCGTCAACCGTTAAATTATAACTTAATAACCAATAAGTCCATTCACGCTTGCAGCATGCGACCTTTAGCTAGCCTGACTGCATCAGTAACATCCATTGCAGTATTGAACAGAAGACAACAATTAAATATGTATTAAACTAACTAACGCACAGGATAATTATTAACATGACAATGATAGCATCTGCAAGTTAAAATACGAACATGACCGTAACTTACAAAATTGACTGAATGTTTAAACTTGCACATAGAAAAATCTTAATACCACAGTTGCCAAGGTCATCCTAACTTATGCTGCGCACCACAACTATTCATAGGACATCTGAACAATTTACCTTCCCTATGAATATAAATTTGGAAAAGCGTTGCGGTGTCTAGTAATTTTTGATGACGCGCATAGCCTATTCCTTTCACGCTTTATTAGTTACTAAGAAATTACTCAAGCAATACAGGCATGGGCTAACATCTGTCATTTCCATAACGAGACTATCTTGGGTATAGTGTAGTGAATCGCCCGCGAGACTTAGCACGGAGTCTACAGCCACAGAAGTGTTAGGTTAACGGCTCTGCTTAAAGGTCCTAGGCTGTCGAAGACACAGCCAGCTTCTTAAGGTGCTCCATGAACACCTGCAGCGACACGTCGTCCGTCAACACCGGAGCGCCACCATCCTGCTAGGTGGAAAATAATATTAAATTAAATGAATGTATTATCAATATGAAACCAACACTATTTTGATTCCCCTTTCCACCTATACGTCCAGAATCATGCTAAACGTGGAGTTTAGGGTCGTGTACTTCAGGCTGTCTACCCCGAAGGGATATAGACGTGATACATGTATTTACAGTCAGCGTCATATATTATGAAACATCCAGTGACCAAAAAGATCGACACACCATACTATTTCCATGGTGCACCGAAATATTTGGCCGGCTTGGATGCTTCAAACTATATAACGCTGACCGTATGTATCAATATGAGAGGTTGGGCGCTACTCTCGCTTTTAAACGTCTATGTGGGTACTAGTGGGAATAGGCCCTCGGGACGTGATAGACTGCCATGTGCTCTGGATCAGATACTATCTGCATCTGCCACCAGCTCACGCTAAGTGTGCATGCAAATAAAAAAACGAGAGTGCCTCGTCCCGCATATAGAAAGCAAATTAGTTAGACGGTGAATTTTTATTCACCCTTTATCTCGGCTAGGCTTAAAATTACTAACAAAGACGTATTGTTGAGATTTAGAGATTAAACAATGGTGTATGAGTAGAGTTACTTTCTAAGGCCAGCTAAATAAAGTTTAAAAGAAATATCTCTTTGTTTAGAATTGCCTGTGTAGTATAATTAAGTATATTGTTAGTTGGTAGGCATGCACTTTCATACACTTGTGTTAAAAATGTAAAAAAAAATCTTTAAGGGTTTCCGCCATGTGCACTACTGCTGAAATAGTTAGTGACAAGAGAGGATTGGTATCAACAGTTAGAAATCACAATAAAAAATCATGCATAGTTATTTCATTCATCCACTAGTCAGGTTTTGGTAGCGTTAAATAGGAGCCCTGTTTTCTGAGAACATAATTACTTAGTCTCTCGTGATTGGTTAAGTATATTAGGTTCAAAAATAGTTTTTAAGTTTACCTGTAAACATACCTCGGGCTAGAATTAATAAAAGCATAAACATGTAAGTTTTGCATTGGAAACTCTTTTTGCTCAAACGATTTTTTTTATTAAGTTCCACTGAACCTAACTGCAAGCATTCTTATTTTATTACTTATATGTCTAATTCACATGCTGAAAACTAATATTCACATTCATAAAGAACGGCATAATGTTGTTAATTAAAACACTTATACAGAAATAAAAGAAGCATTGCAAAAACAATAAATTTTGAATGATTAGAAAGCCGACACCGAAGTTAGTAGAAAAAAGAAAGAGTAAAAAAAATTACTACCGCTGATGGCATCGGCATCGCCTGGTTTTCGCCAAAACAATGATGGAACAAAAAAAAAAAAGTCAAACCATGCTGTAATGGCAGATCATCCATAGGAAAATCACACCATGCGAATTAAAAAAGATTTAATATTCTAAAATAACTTCATGTCATGCATGACATCAAAATTAAATCTTTTAGAATAGTAATAAGTGCTATGATTGTTTGGATCTTTTCGTCACTTACCCCTCCGTACGCGTACATGTTGTTATGGGTCTGCGAAGGATTGACCTTTGACAGGAGGAAACGAGCCTGTAAAAGAAAAAAAAGTTATTATAATTTATAACCATGGTGACACTTTTTTTGGCTCAATAGCAAATCAATGTAATACGCCTTTCACTTTCAAAGAAAACAATAAAAATTAAAAGTTTCTACAACAAAAAAGCTATTACCGAAATATTTGGATAATAACCTAACATGATCAGTATCAGCCCGTTTTCTAGGCAACGTTATGATTTTAACCTAATTCTCTGTCCGAAATATGTCAACGTACTTCCTAAATCAACCAAGTTCTACTTGCGTCGCCTCGAACCAATGTAACCAGTCAACTGGCACAAAACGAGCACAAACGCCGCGCCCGTCGACTCCGCGGCAAAACAATAAAAGGCCGCTATCGTGAAAATGTTGTGCCGAGTTCTGTTCGTCGCCGCCGTCGTCTCATGTACGTTCACTAGCGAAAACGAACGCGCACCACGTTTAGTCCGCATAAAAGGTCTTAGTAATAAAATATGTTGTTGTCACGCGTACGCCATCCATGGCTCGAAAATCTTAATACACGATACCTAATAAAGTTGTACATCCGCCAACAGATTCATCAAAACTATCCGGATGCTCAAAAATATCTGAATACGATCGTATAAATGCGCGTCCAGTTAATTTTGAGCACGTAGACAGCTTCGATGCACCTGCTGGCGACTGCAGGATCATTCTCGATGGACAAATGTGATATGTGATTAAATACACTCAGTGTTGACAATAGCGGTGTAAGTTGAGATGATGGTGTTTTCAGATGTTCTGTGCGTGTTGCTGCTGGGCGGAGTGCAAAAGGAGGAGCTCGACGCGGGCACGCTGCGGAAACTGCAGCGGCACAACGTAAACATAGACGCTATCGGCGATCGGTGAGCGAGGAGTTCACTAACTGTTTACTTATACAACTAAAGTTGAGGGATTAAACAAACGTGTTCGCATGAAAATCTTAGTTGAATATTTGAGTGTGGACCATTTGATTGGCAAGAACTTGATTGTGTCTGTTATGAAAAGGAGATAAGGTGTTTTAAACAAGCGTTTTAACTGCCCCAATGTTGTTTAAGCTTTGTAAGCAGGTTTCATTGTAAAAGGGAAAGCATTTTTCAAACCTTCTGCGTGTGAAAGACTCTCGACTATAATGATCAGGTTTTTTTTCATTCAGTAAACTAAGAACACAATGTCTAACTGAAAAGAATTTGGCCACCACTCTGCCTACTGTTGGAGTAAGCTTAGACGACGAGACGAAGAAATCTACTATCAAGCCAATTACTTTTGAACTGGACAGTAGGTTAACTATTTTTGTTTTTTTGTATATTACTTCTCTGAATTATTATTGACCTGAGTTCTTTTTAAGCTCGAGTTGGAGACAGCCCGGTACAGTGGAACCAGTTTTTTGACTATTTGAAACAACAAAAATATCAAAATGCATCACAATTAAAGGAAACCACGACGCAATCGTCCATCTTACAAAGCGATAGCAACATAAACGCACTGCTTTCTCGTTTCATGGAAGACAGTAACAATAAGGTAACTAAGACCTCAGACATTACAGTCAAAAGCAATAAGAAAGAGCAGGCTGGATATATTTTGCACAATTCCGATAAAAGTCATCCTAAAAGCAGCACAGCAAATGATAACACTATAAATGAGCGATCAAACGATGTCGAATACATAAGTAAAATAGTTGCAGAAATACTGTCACAAAGACAACCAAAATCAGTCCAGACCTCTACAGTTCTGCCTATACAAGCATTCACCGCCAATAAACTAGTTGAAGACTTAGATGAAGTGTTAGAAGAGAATAAGAAAACCGATGCTCCCTTTCGTAATAACTATCGTTCAAATACGACTGTAATTCAAAAACAAAAGAGTTCTGATGAAATTATAAGTCATAAAACAGGGAGACAAAATATGGAACGTTTTTTAAATCAATTAAAAAATCCAATAAACAATATAAGAAATAGTTTCATAAACAATGTTAAAACGGAACTGAAAGAAGGAAAAGTCACGTTATTTAATGCCCGTGATAAGTTATCTGATATGTTAAGTATCACCAAAAACGAACCTAACAATTGGCTGTATGTTGTCGATAGCCAGAGTATTAAACCGATCGACAGTGAACCTTCAGCAGATCAAAAAGTAGAGGTCTTTAATCAATTAAGCAAGCGAGACAAAGCAAATCTATGCAAATCAAATAATGGAATGTATCTCATTCAAAAAGAAACATATAAATATATTTGTCCATACGACCAGAGGACTTCTGAACTGACCGAAGCCACGCCAGAAGAACAAATGAATTTACAAATTAATAAGCAAAGTAGTAAATATGTTAGTGAAAATTATCACTACTCTAATGAAAATAAAAGTAATTGGCCCTATTTCATTGAGAACCAGAATAATAAGATATATCAAAAATTAGAACCAGTACGTAACAATTTAGATATGCAATCACCAAGTGAACTCTACGAACCAACCAAAACAGATGATCGCAGAGTAGATGATGGATATAAAAATAAATTGCAATCATTTCTGGAGAGACAAAGATCCAGAGAACAAGAAAAAATGTACCATGGAAATCCTAATTTATTGTTTACCCGGCCAAACGACAGAGAGCAATCAATTAATGTAAAAAGTGAAGCTGATAGAGCGAAGGTTGCAAATAACCAAAACAGCGGTAGTCATTATAAAACTGAATGGGATTTTAATGTACATAATACAAAAGAGTTACAACCTAAATTAGAAAGTGAGTATGAAAATCTGACCTTTATACGACCGCACGCAGGAGAGAAGATATCAATTCCTGAATACCCCAGTTTAAATAGAGACTTTAAGAACACCTGGCCGTACTACTTAGATAACATCAGAATTACCCAGAAGCCCAATTTGCAAGATAAAAATGGGTTATATCAAATACCTCTTGATCGAGATATTTTAATAAATAAACAGGAACAGATATCATTAGAAAAAGAAAGTTCAATAAATAATCGAGACAGACACAGAAGTGATCCCAAATCTTTTTATTGGAATGAAATGGAACGACATGATATGAAAGATACTAAGAATATCGGAACATTAGGCTATAACACAAAAGTACAACAACAAAGTTTAATTCTGGACGAAACAAAGAATGCCAAAGCCAATATCAGTCCCGGCAACTATAACACAATTAGCTGGCCGTATTTCATTGACAGGCAAAAAACTCAACTTGATCTTTTTGCAACAGATGGAAATAAAAAAGAACCACTTTACATCAATGATGCCCAAATTCTTAAACATAAAAATTATAAATATGACACCCAGAATGAAGAAACCTACAATAAACTTTTGATGAATGCAGAAGCGAGGAGCAACCTATATCAACAGTATACTGTGACAGAAAAGTCGATAAATGGAATACAAAAGGAAGACAATGAAAAAGTCAAATCGTTACCGCCAGATATATTAAAAGAAATAGCAGATACTGTTAAAGAAATTGTGTTAAAGGATTTGAAAACAGAAACACCTGTCACATCGTCTAAAACAGCAACCACAACTACAACTACAGCAATACCAATCACAACAACAACAATAACAACTACTACTACTATTACTTCTTCTACCGTCACTGCTACTCCAATACCAATAACTATCGTAGCAAATGAGCTTAAATTTACTACCGGTAAGTTATAAAAAATTAAGATATGAGTCATGGTAATGTTTTTATGTAAGTATTTTATTGTCTACCATATTTTCGCAATATTTTGTTATAGATACGCCACCAAAAACAGGCACAGAAGAACACATGAATGCTCAAGAGGCTTCTCAAGCTCTAAAAAACTTCATGGAACTATTCGAAAAATTTAACTTAATGAAGAACGGGAACCAAAACCCAAAGGTTACACAAACGCAGAGAGCTGTAGTTATTGCCAAGCCGACACCTATAGCACCTATGCCTTATGCTCCGTATGAGATTGCGACGCCCCCCACTATGGTACGTAATCCTTTTGCCCCATATAAGTTTTATGCTCCTCTGCTTCCGCCAATGAGCCTATACGGTAATATAAAACCTCCGTATTTACATACAAAAGCTATGGTACTGGACCCGTATCTGCAAAAAATAATACAAGTTCCTACCACAATTCATAACAACCCACTGAACAACATACACACTGCCAGTCGATCGGCACAAGCTTTAACTTTTCAAACGAATTCAAACGAAATCAAGCCCTTGAATATACCAGTAGCTAAAGGTATGATAGTGGACAACATAGTACTATCACCGAAACAACCACGCGAAAGAGAACGAAACTTGCGAGAATACAGCGACGAAACATACAGCTACAGAAAACCAAATAGATACACTCAGAGAAACGAATATAACACACGTTCCAATAGAACCAGAGACTACTACAGATACGATGAAAGGCCGAAACCTAGAAGCGTGAAAAAGGAGTACAGTCACAACGAACGATCTTATAAACCTCGATCGAATTACGAAGGTGTAAGGTTCCACGAGAAATTGGAAAAAGAAAATAATTGGCCTAGGAGTTCTATGGAAGGGAAATGTGGGAGTAAAGAGGGCTGCAACGACAGGGTAGCGCCGAGACAGCAGCGCCCCCTCATCAACATAGCTTCTACTTACGACGACTCACATTTCCGAAATTTTCTGAAGACTCAACAAAAGGTCAATGACATGCTCGAGAGAATATTGGCCACCAAGACCAAGCATCGGCCAAGTGGTGAGGTAATTTGAAATAAATTATATTACGATCTAACTTTATCATTTTCTTATTTAGAACCCACCTTCTTTGTGATCAAGAACTTGTTCGATATTTCGTTCTTAAGATGATTAAATATGATTAGAAACCTCGGAGTCGACGTAACTTGAATGAAAATGATTCTTAATTTTTATGTTCCTCAGTCAAGAATTACGTAACATTTTAGTGTGTATATTCTAAGTAATCCTACGACAATTTTCATCATATTTTGTTGATGTTAACGTAGCTGCGAGTTTCAGAAAACAGAAAACATTTCCGACCCTTTTTCAATGGGTGTCGCGCAACGTAGGTCGGACGGACTGGAGCCCTACAAATTAGCGTAGAGTAGTATGCCGCGTAGTTGCCCAGTGTAAACGCCTGAGTGACCTCACTAGTTGTTATCATGTGTACAGGGCTTGGTAAAACACCAATATTTATAGGTTCTCTTCGTTTCGGTTCCAGAGTAGCGATAAAAAAGTACCTAGAACCCAAAAATACCCGTTCTCTTATAAAGGTCCTTACACATGTATGCGACGCTACCGATAAATTTACCGGTTCTCCAGGTTCCGGACCCTTCTAGGATACCAGTTCTCATAATACCGGTTTCCTAAGCTTCGTACTGGTACTGAGGAACCAGTTCTAATCAAATACCGGTTCCTGGTTCTAAGCCATGATACTGGTTCCGAAAGATGCCGGTATTGGGTTACCTGTGAGCCGCCGTGTTCGGTGTCGATGTACCGCGGCACGGGGAAGCGGCTCTGCAAGATCTCCTGCGCGTCGTCGACGGGCGCGCGCAGCAGCTGCGCGAAGCTCTCGTACTCCGGCATGTCCTGGTAGTGGAGGGCGCGCCATTGCGCTATCGTCTGCACAGATAAACGTTACAAGATAAAGTACAAATCCTTTCCTACCCTAAATTTTACCCGCTAACCTCCTATCATATTAACTAACAGTTTCCCTAACTTTGACATTGGCTAAAATCTTCATAGCCAGAAAGAAAAAAAAAAAAAAAAAAAACACCATCGTTGCAACACCTGCTTTATATTTCGTTTTTTTGACATTTAAAAAAAGGTAAACAATCTTGACAGGTATTTTTATCGAAAACACTTTATAAAAATAAATATCAGCACGTTACAATTTTAAACCCCTGAAATGTCGTGATTTGTTTTGTTGTGGTTTAGTATGTTCCAGTTACCGATCTTTAAAAAGTGTTTTTCATAGACTACAAGCCCATGGAAAAAAATAACCTGTGGCATTCCAGCGTGAATACTGCTTAGAAGGCCGTTACTATATCATAAAATAACTCTGAGCGCTATGCCGCCATTTCGCATAACAGATATATGCCACTTCAAACATCAGGAACCTAAAATGTCCCAATTTATGAGCTTTTATTCAATTTGATTCTGACTCTAATACAAAACGACTTTTCAAGCGTCTGCTAGCCTAGTCGCAGCTGTTTGATGATGTACGCTTGGCACTCACCTCCCCGTGGTAGATTAGGATCTGGAAGAACGTGTCCATCAGCAGGATCCGATCGGGCTGGATGGACGAAGTGTCCAACAGCACCGGCTCAGGCGGCCCGCCGAAGCTATACGAGTACAAGATCGGCTGGACCATGATGAGGGACTGCGTCAGGTCCTCACGCATCAGCATGTGCCTGTAAAGGTATTATCATAAGCGCAATTGTGACAATTTAGGAAACAAGCATCAGCTGCTTTTGAATCAAGAAATAGTAATAAATGCTTTATTGTACAAATATAAAGAAACAGAGACAAATGTTTATTTATATTCGTACAATAAAGCATTTACTTACTTACTTATAATCATAGTACCAAATGCGTCCTAACCAAAACCAAGTACATAATATCGATACAAAGTTTTATGTTATGACTCATCCAACAGCGTGTTCCGATATTCGTTCACTTTGGACGCCACGATCTTACTCTGTACACATTAGTTTCCTGACCTGTAGAAGGTGGTCTCATCAGGCGAGTTGTTGAAGACTTGGAGGAACTGCGAGCGGCGGAGGTGGTACATAAATTGCGGGTACAGACTGAAGTTCTCCGACAGACGGAAGCTGTTGGGGTCGTCCTTAGCGTACTCGCCGAACTTCTGACACTGGGAAAAAAAGGGATACATTTAGGGCATTTGCATATGGGACGGGAATCGAGCATATGGGGTCACTTGAGGACATATTGTCCGAAGCACTCTGAATCATAATTGCATCCATCTTTTGTTTCTGTCAAACGGTATAGAAAGAGAAAGTTAAGTGAAGACTGGATTCGATCACGTGACTCTGCTTCAATTTTCTTATAATTCCGGGTATTTCTCGTATACTATCTGACATGTAGCAGATACAGTACAAATTTAAAAAAAAAACCAACGCTTCAACATCAAATAACAATTAAAAGTGGAGACCAAACTCCTATCTACATGAAACAACCTTCATTCTCGCTCTATCTCACTTACCTTTACTGTGACCTGTATCCCCATCTCCTTTCTAACAAACAACCACAAATGATCCAAGTACAATGAAGGTTATCATGGTAGCTTTAACATAGACTACAGAGTTTGCCCTCAACCTTAAGCTAAAACGTCATGATCCATTGTGTACCAGTCGGATGAGCATGCGATCGAGCCAGCGCAGTACGTCGGGCCCGTCCTCCTGCTCGGCGCGGTACACGACGAGCCGCGCCATCACCACAGCCGCCGCCTCCTGGTCGAAACCCGCCGCGATGTGAGGCAGATTCACCGCCGCATCACCCCAACTATAACACACACACGTCATACATAAGTCTGGGTGCGCACACATACACTCTCCCTATAATTTTGTTACTTTACATAAATATATACATACATAAATCGCGTCTTTATCCCTTACGGGGTGGACATAGCCAAATGTAAGAAGACTCAAAGCCTAACGTTTAGCATGATAGTTACTTAGAATTTTTAAATATTTGACGTTCATAAAACTGAAATAAATAGTAGTAAACTCTTCAGAGAGATAGGTAATTTAAGGTCATTAAAAACGGCTGAACTTCACGTTTATCGTACCCAACAAATCGCCCGTGAAACATGTCAAATGGTCATGATTAAAGTTATTGTTAATGTAACATGGTGCTCACACAAAGAGAGTACTCACTTGCGAGCTACGGTGGTGACGCGCACGCGCCGCTGCCCGCTGGAGTGCTGGTACTGCGTGATGAGCTGTACGCAGCCGCGCCCGCCCTGCGGCACTGGAGCTGCGTGCTGGTTCACCACCTGCAGGGGCAACGCGAACACAAGTCTTAAGCCTCCGGTACACAATGAACCACAATGGTCCACTGTGCACCACGGTGGCCCATTGTACAGAGGGATGGTGCATGACGACGGAAAATACGTTATTTGAAACCACCAATCAATGTTCATACTTTTTATGAGTTGCCAAAATGCAATGCCCCACAGATTATGGATAACAATAAGGAACTGTGACGTCACATAGTCTACTTAATTGACTATTTATTTAACTCAAATTATATTTTACAGGATACTCAAAAAATAATTTGTACTTCATTCAGTAAACTTATATTGTGTTGGCTGGATATCTATTTAGAGACACTCTAGGGAAAAAATAAAATATTAACGTCTATTGCTACGTACCTCAAAGAATATCGCCATTGTGGTACTGGGCGTGAAAGTGCACATTTTCCACTGGCACGTGTTCCCCATGCCCACCTCTTGGTCAGACACGCACGGGCCTTTCACGTTCAAAGACACGCAGGAGCCGATCGCACCGCTTACTGCACGGAAGAAAGATTAAAAGAAGTATGTTTTGGCACTAATAAAAGATTTATTAATGACAATTGGACATTGCTCAATTAAAAAGCAAAGAGCGCGCCGCATAGAAAAAGAAAACAATTTATTGGAGGCTGTATAGCGCCCTGATATACTGGCCGCATAAGGTAATCTGGTTACATGTCTTAGATTCAAATAGGTTTCTAAGCAACGAGAATGTTTGACTTAAACATTGCTTATAATTAATTGTTCATGTAGAGCTTACGTGTGTACGTCGTGAGTTTATACTTGTTTTTACTTTAATAAATTCCCTTTACTGTTACCTCTGGCTACTCATTTCAATAAAACTTACTTTTCAACTCTCGACTGCATTTGACTTCCAATGTTCCGTTGAAGGCCATCTTGTAGTCGGTCTTTTGATCCTTCGCAAACACACGCTGGAATGTTTGCTTGAAAAGCGACGAGTTGAAGGAGTCACCCATAACCATGTGTCCACTGAAACAGGGGTGCCTATATTCAAAAACTGATTCGACACAGTCTATAAAGAAAGTTGATTGAACTGGTGTTACTTTGCGTCCAAGTCAAAAATTTTCAGCATTTCCTTTCTCAGCTTGTGCGGCACATAATGTCACGCAAAATACAAAAATGAATTTAAAAACATTGGCGCATTTTTTTCTGGAGTTTGGAAATTTTGAGATATTTCTACTCATAATCTACACTACTGATTCTCGATTCCTGTACAAAGAAAAATGTGTTCCTAGGTTAGTTTTGTTACTTTGCTTGCATAGACATATAAAGGTAAGAACACAACAGCAAAAATTGGTGTGTAAAATTGGGACAGTGTAAAATTTTTGATTTGTGAAAACAAATTTAATAATGTCTTACCCAGTTGAGTTGGAACACTGCTTCATCTCCATCAACCCAGTCTGATCAAGAGCACAAGAGTAAATATCAATTGAGTGCCCGTTAGTAGCAGCCCTGAAGGCTAAAGCTTCATAATGCTTAATCGCCTTCTTCATATACTTGGCGTTATCTTTGTGGATGTCATGATGAGAGCGGATAGGCTGTTTCAGCTCATCATTCACAACTTGGCCAGGGCCCTGAGAGCATGGTCCTCCGAGGAACATCATAACCCTGGCACCCGTGTTAGGGTAAGTAACCTCTAATAGTCCTATAGCTAACGATAGAGCAACTCCGCTGCTCCGTAATGGTCTCTTCCCAACACCAAGAGGCCAGGGATCCCGGCCAAGTTCTCCAAGTAAATCGGTCAAGGCCATGTCGCACTGCTTCACAGGCTGCAAGAACCGGTGGGCTGGTGGTGGAGGAGCAGCCGCTCCCGTACGCTGCTGAGGATTGGGAGCGTTCACGCGGCCAATAGCCAGTTGTTCTTGGATCTGCTTGGCTGTCAAATCTTTGGTTCCCTTGAAAACATAGCATTTTGATATGCCTTCTGTGCCTGTAAAGGTAAAAATAAACGAAAAATTATAGTTTTTGTTATTTCGGTAGGGTTAACCACATACCTATGCCCACTTAAGGACTTCAAACACATTAACTACCAAAATAAAATAAAAAAATATAAAAAACATTATAGTTACGGACTGTGTATTGTTATTTTATTATAACCTAATAAATTCTCATAAAATTTCAAGTCTTAAATTAAAACTTAAATAACTTGGAAAATAAGTTAACAAAATTAAAATCATCTAAAAGGTGCAGTTATGGCCCAGAAGCTACAGTAACATTACAGCCAGCATTACAGCACAGTAATTGCCCAGGAACTTAAAATCATAATTCAACTTCTGAATTGACTTTAAACATAAATAAACATTAGACATTTATTTATTATTTATTTATTTATTATTATTATTTTGCTGATGATTATGATGAGTTGCAATCGCCAGAGCCAGAATCTTCTACCTAGTAACAATGATAAAATAAAAATAAATTGTGTTTTTGGTATCTTTGGCTATTAGCCGGGCAATAACTATAGATATTAACATATGGCAATTACTCAAACAATGGCGGGCAATAACTAAATATATTCAAATTTTGGTTCAGTGATTGCCCACAGCAAAAATGACCATTAAGGTTCAAAATTTTACACCTAATTTACATCAAAAACTGCGAAAATACAATTTATTTTATCACATTCATGTAATAAGAGCAGAATTTCAAATAACTAATATCAAAAAATAACCTTCAAGCAAACATCTTACATTATTTAAAATTTAGACATTTAGGATTATTTTAGGTTTCGATCGGTTCTTTTACTTTTTCTGTGTGTCTACTCTTGCTTAATACTCATGTCCTGTCAATCGTTCAAAGGTTAACTGGAAGAGATCCCTTTTAGGGATAAGTTCGCCTTTGTACATGTGTGTTGTCCTGTATTCATCTTTTTCTTGTGTTTTATGTACAATAAAGAGTTATACATACATACATACATACATACATAAGCTCTTAAGAAAATTGTTAACATTTTTACCTGTTTGAGTAACACATTCACCCATGTAGACCAAATCCCCCCTTACTGTTTTTTTTTTTCAGTAATGCCAATCGTCCAGAACTAGCAAATTCTAATCCAACTAGAATGATACAAAGCTGACATCTGGCAATGCTTTGCTTAAAGTGGGCAATCATTGTCAGTGGGCAATAACTCCCTGGTTTATGCTATATATGTATATGTATTTATAAATTATCTTACCTAACTCATGAATCTGTACCATACGGCCAAACGTAATAAGACCAACCAATGCATTCTGTGGCATAAGACTGAGCGAAGTCTGCAGAGAATCCTTCAATGCAGACAGTTCTTCCTCGTCCATGCAAGTGTCTACTGCAAGAAGGTAAATAGGTGGCATGGCCTGAGCTCTAGTAATTGTGTACTCTATCGTAGAGAAGTTAGGAATGAGTTCTGCAGGTTGATGTTGCTCTGATATTGCCGCATATTGGGGAGGGAACTGGAAATAGAATAGGTCAACATTAGCAAATTAAGATTGTTTTCACTAACAGTAATGTTGAATGCTTTAGGTTGTTGAAAATAAAAGAAAAAAGCTACAATAAGTTTGACTTATGGCCTCATAAGCAGAGGGAGAAAATAACAATTGAAATTGATGACATGCTCAACACTGGGGCAGGGACATACACAGCCTGGAGACAAGCATTATATTTATTATTTCACATAAATACATGAATCACGTCTTTATCTCTTAACCCGGCGAGCATCCCGTGTGCACAGGGCGCATAATGTTGTGCGCATACCCGTGCACACAGGACGCTCGACGGGTTAAGGGGTAGACAGAGCCTAAGGTAACAAGACCTAAAGGCCACATTTAGCATGATTGCATTATTATTTCATCAACAAATTAAATACCATTTGAATCTAACAATCTACTGTATAATTGAGCCTGGTTTATTTTCAAATTGGATATGTTATATTCATGATTTAAATACCAATGTAAAAAGTAATAAATATTAAAATATCTGTGATGTTTTGAACAAAAATACAATCAATTACAATAAATAAAAATAGTTTAGTCAAATAGACAATAATCCCATAGACTTACAGGATTCCTTTGGAAGCAGAAGTTGCACACCCACAATTTGGCTCTATAGTCGACCTGGCACATTGGGTTCATCACAGCCCGGCAAGTATTCCGGGTACAAAGCACGGGCTCATATTGAATTGGGGGCAGATCCGGCCGTTCCTTCAGGGGCTGGTACAGGCAGGCCAGGGGAACCACCAGTCGAGTAGCCTCGATCCGGCTCGACGGCCACACGTTCCACGTGAATCGTACGCCGTCCCGGTCTTCATTTTGCTGAATAAACTCCTCGTACGTCGCCATATCACTGATCTATAAGTAAAATATAGCAAAAACACCATCACAACACGTACCCACATAGAATACCCTCATTTACGGATAAAGCTGTTTTTACGCACCAGATGGGCATTCGGTGACCTAAGCCTTTTCACATACGCAAAATGCTATAATCTAGGTAGAGACTCATTCAGAAAACTTAATCGAATGAGATTTTAATTAGAATTTTAGCAGACTGACGACTGACGAGTCAGTCTGGCTGATTTGGCAATTGTCAAAACCAAAGACAAAACAGCTGTCACTTCGGCCACGTCATTTCTGAAAACGCAATAGTTCAAATTCAAATGGTGCAAATTTGTAATTTCCCTCAATTATTTTTCTCACCATTTTTGCTATAATTCAATAAACAAAAAATCTGTTTTTTGTATTTATTACGTCACATGTCTCTTTTTTAATCCTTTGCCTTTTAAAAACAGAAAACAGCATCATTTGTCTATGTTGAAATCAAAGACAAACAGATAATTTAATCCATGGACAATTTGAGCGTGCCTTGTTTTTTTCTATCTGTAAAAAACGTTCCGTTTCAGAAGTTAGGGTCAAGATAACACTATTTTTAAAGTTTTTTTTAAATAAAAGGCTATTTACCTTTTAATCAAACAACTCGAAAGTAGTTTATTTAATATTTTTGGTATTTTTGTACATTTAACTATTTAAATGCACTTTAAATTCATATTTTTTACTTATGAATCATTGTCGACAATCGCGTGCTGGAAAGGACGAAACGTTATTGAATGAAATATTTTTTTTTATTTTTAGGGCATAGTAAATTATATTTCAATTAGGGACATGATTTGTAAAATATTTCGTATTTTAATTTTACAACACCGTCGTTTTGATGTAATTAGTGAATAAAATTTTAGGAACATGTCATTGCTTTGTTTTAAGAGCAGGAAGTTTACGCTAAAAAGTGCGACTGCGCACTGGCCAAATTAGTAGTGTGAAAGAAAATGGCGATCAGCGAAAGGCGTCCGGAGTTAACGTGATGAAAAACATTGTAAAAGCTCAATTACATAGTGTTATAGTTAATAATTGTGTCAGATGTAGATTATTTAAGTGTTAATGAATAGTGATTGTGTATAAAAATGGCTGCGAATATGTACAGAGTCGGCGGTAAGTAGCAATAATTGGTTATTTTTGTTGTAGCTTCGCCGGTTCACCGCCAGCCGACTAGCGGTGCTTTGCTTTGATTGTCGTACCTTTATTAATCGGTCGCATTAATTAGTTAATGTTATATCCCGTGTGTATACTCTCAATATCATCGAAATAAGACGTTTTCCGCGAATTTGATCAAAGTTATGTGGTGTTTGCGGGAAAGTTATATTTATACTAAATTTCGTCAAATAGGACATTAGCATTTGCATCTAGGTATCATTGTATCGGCTTGCGTACTGAGTGCGGGTGGTTAGGCATGGAGGAGCATCAATTACCCAATAGTGAATATGGTTTTTCGGGATTATTTATCGCAGTTTGGACGGTTTTGACACAAGATTTTAGGTTATATTGGATGTTGTCAAAACAATTTCATGTGAGTTTGCGGTGTTTGAGCCTGGAATAGTGATGCATGTGAGGATCATTCCTGTGGTACCGGGATGTTGTTGGTGATCGTAGGTATGTGCTCGAGTAGTTGTTTGGTTTTGGTGGTCATTGTGTGGTGCGGTGGTGAGTGGCGCGACGCCCGGTCGGGCCTCGTGCCCAGTCGTGCCCGTGATCGCGCGCCGAATGCTAATCAGTTCTTCCTTTACACTTCCTATCACATCTCATAGAGTAGGTACCTACTTTCGTTATAATACCTAGTGTGTTTTTATGTTACCCATGCCTTTCAATAAAATGAAATATTGAGTGCTCATCACAATTAGAGCAATAGCTTTTTATTATCTGAAGCATCAGATAACCGTTCAGAAACCTGAACATTCATTAGGTTCTGGTTATGTTTCTATTTGTTTACTTGTCTGTTTTATAAACAATCACTTAGTTTTATGGAAATTTAATATTTATGTAACACTAATTAAATTGTTTAAATCTTCCAATACATTTTTCATAATGGCTGTTAATCAGTTTCAATGCTTTAACTAATTTAAATTAACTCGCTGAACTTACAAATTACTTGTGGTATTTTAAACCCAATTCCTGATTAAAGCTTGATAAGTTTTTCAGTGTAAACAGTCTTTACTATGGTGTGTTTACTTCAAACAAGGACTTTTATGTTTTCTTGTGATACTTTGTTTAAGTACTGACACTTTTAAAATGTCAAGTTAAACCTTTGACCCAATGATTCTCTGTAGTATCCACTAAAACCAAAAGTTGAAATGTATTTATTTTTTTGTTCAATAGATCCTTATATAATCCTTCAGTTGCTTCTGCTTGTGATAAGTATGTACCTATAACCAAATAATTTGCTTATCTTAGATGAAATGCTTAAGTATGCTGTAGACTGTAGATAATCTCTAGCTAGATAGGTATAACATGTGAGATATAATACATCATTTCTATTCACTTTACAATCCAAATATACTGTCTAAAAGAATAAACCCTATTTTAATCAAGGAAAGTACATCCAAAATTTAAGGCTATCTTTTCTATTTTTATATTTTTGTTGTAATCTGAAAATGTGCTAATATGCGAGACAAAAATGACTTGACCTTAGTTTTTGTTATGGTTCCACACCTGGAAAAGAATAACAGGAACCCTTTTGACTATAGTATTTGCCAACAGTAAAAAACTAATCTGCTAAGTATACACAGTCAAAGGTTAGCAAACCTAATCAAATGTGTTTCATTAAAAAATCATGACAATCTAATTCTGTTGACATTAGTATTATGAAATTTGACTGAGGGTACACAGGACACAAGTAAAGGAAATGTCCCAAAGATTATTTTCTTTTTGTTCATTATACTATTAAGTACAAAATTATTCTTTGCTAGCTTTTAAATTTGTGTGGGACCCTCAGTGCGCGAGTCCTATTCGCACATGACCGGTTTTTTATTTCCCACATACAATATGTTAAAAGCTGAATTTAGTAATATTTAGCTATAACCACTAAATTTCATTAAAATGAAAACTGGTTTTACTAGACTTGTTTAATCATTACAAGTGTTGCTATATATTTTATTTAATAATAATCTCTAGCCTTCAGCCAAGTGAAAGTCAAGAGTTCATTGACCTAGCTGTCATTATTGCCAATTGTATGTAACCTCTTTTTTTAAATGTTGGTTTTTATTCAGTACTAATACTAAATGGTGCAATATACAATTGCTTGTTATTTCTCTCACAATTGTGTAAAGTATTATGTAATGTCATTGAATATTTTTAATAATATTATTACCTACTTTAGGTGATCTCCTAGATATTAATTTAACTTTAACTTTAATCTTGTGATGCCTACCATGTAATATTTTGTACAAATTTTGACAATGGAATTTGAATCTAATTGTTTCATAGGTAAAGCTAAATTAGCACTGTGCAGAAAAGTAGAGAAACAAAATAAACTTCACTTTATTACATTGTCATAGGTTCATAAATAATTCTATTGTACATTTGGTTAGCTCAAGGTTATAGCTTCAAATGAACAAATATAATTCAGTTTTTTGGGCCCGAGGTCCTATTTTAATTAAAAAATTACCCACAGTAAAAAGGTTAAACTGCAATAAAGTTTTAGTGGCAATATCAACTCTATGTAAGTAAAGTGAAGACTTGATAACTGGCTGTAAATGTTTAATGGGAACTCTGTTCTTAAGTCCTTTGTATTGTGGTAGGTCAAGGTTCAAGTTTCTTTACATATGCAATATCTTTGGTTTTTTATGTATATTTTGATTCTGCAAATAACTTTGTCTACTTACTGACAAAAATAAACATATTGTGCAAGTCAGCACACAGCTACAATAGCTTAAAAAATATTGACACTATTTGATGTAGCACCACAGCACAGACTTGTTTCAAGGGCGTCTTTAAAGGTACCTAACCACTTACGCCGTTTTCTACCGCCCAAATGGCGTGACCTAGCTCAGAAATCTGCTCATTAGTTACGGAAACAGACTATGAGACTACTGAAGCGCCATTTGTAAACCTTTCTTAAGCACCGCTTTTTATAAATTTCGATTCTTTAATAGACACATTATGCATTTCTTTCCAGATTGAAAATTTGATTTCGTATGCCTAAGCCAACAAAACGCCAGTCGTCAGACATCAGTGGATATTGTGTTGGATAGGTTACTACACTATTTGAGTATAGGAGTCGTAATTGCTTTTCTGTCGTGTACAGGTGAAAGCCACGTACCTACCTAGAGTACATTTCTGAACAATGAACTGGTCCTGTCTCAGGCTAAACTCGACCGACCAGTCAGTCGGCGTAAATTATTAATTTCCCCGAGAATTTTCTAAAGAACGTAAGGTCTCCTCTCTAGAACTGCAAGTTGTTCATTACTTTGCTACTTTTAGTTTATAGGTAATTATATATCATTATCGTCGTCATCTCCAGCATCCATACGCCGATCTGCTCTAGGCTTTCTTTCACAATGTGAAGGTTTTCATTCTGGGACTCACTTTGGCATCTACATACGAAAATGTACATAAGTACACCATTAAGTTGCATCACAATGTTTTCGTTCATTTTGGGCGTGATAGATAAATTTGTAAATTGATTTTGCGCGTTAATTCCAAAGAAATAGAATGAATTTGATATGATCGCGATTTTATAACAGTGCGGACATTTCTCGATTTTGTATCGAACGCAATGCAGGACTCCTCTTAAAGAAAAATCTTGCGAGAACGAACAGAAACGTGCGAGTTCAGTGTTTACTGCTAGTAAAGTGACAACATCACGACAGCTCATCGCTCTCGGTCAACGATCTAATATGCATTTACTACTATTTCTTTCGACTACTTTATTTACAGACACTAAAATTAGTGTTCGTTGTCGTAAACTTAATATTTGCACAAAAAGCAGGAATATAAGCAAGTAAAACAGTGACTATGCCTCGAACTCGACCAGGATTCTGCTAACACTGCATTTTTTTTAAATCAAACCGTTTAATAATATTTCTATTACCGAGACGGTTGCAAGCCGCATCGTCAGTGACATGAATAACGTGACCATTTTTTTTTGTCAGAGCGGGACATTGCGGAATTATATAATAAAAAAAAGATTTTAGAGTTATTCAAGTTTTTTCTCATAGTAAATAGAATAACAAAAAAACACAAAATGGTTAAGTGTAGGA
The DNA here is from genome assembly GCA_949127965.1 of Pandemis corylana. Taxonomy (NCBI): domain Eukaryota; kingdom Metazoa; phylum Arthropoda; class Insecta; order Lepidoptera; family Tortricidae; genus Pandemis; species Pandemis corylana. Next base: position 3,498,940 of record OX421868.1, read on the forward strand.
ACGGCTTACTAAGCCCCAGTAGTGGCGTGACTTCTAAGTCGTATTTTTGTATTTGTCGGCTGAACAAATTTGTTTCAAAATATCGGCGCTGAACCACGCATTTCGAGCGGGAAAAGTACATTTTAAATCACCGTTTGGTCTGTTTGCAAAAGCGGGACTATGTCGACACCGGGACAGACTGACTGCCTGAAAGCGGGATTGTCCCGCCCAAAGCCGGACGTGTGGTCACGTTAGACATAATTCCTAAGATTCACCTGCGCGGCAATAGAAGCATACGAGTACATTCTATGTTTTTTCTTTGCTCCCTGGCCATCATGAAAGCAATTCAATCAATGGTTTTCAAATTAACCTCTACCATCCCTGAAAGTCGCTACACTTGACAGCCAGACAGCCTATATAAACAAAAGGTAAATATTATTAAACGTATATATTATGTGCTATTCCGCCTTAAGTATGCCAATATCAGTGTGCCAATTTCATACAAAATCCGTCCAGCCGCTTTAGCGTGGACGAGTAACAAACATACGCGCACAAACGCACAACACCAACACACTCATAAACTTTCGAATTTATAATATTAAGAGGTAATTAACAAAATAATTAGGCATGCCCGCTATTATAATGGAGATATCGGGATATTATGCGTGGGCTGACAAAAGTGCGAAAATTTTAGATTAGTTTGTTCAGTTCAATAATTTGCGGGGGTTTATTTTACAGATGTTAAGAAGGATCTTCTGTCAGGTCAATCACACTTGCTAAACAGCACTACTGTGTTCCATCGTGAAAACGCACCGACTTGATCCTTTGAGTATAGCATCTGTATTGATAACAACAATGATCATGTGACTCATTTGCTAATTGGTTCCATTTGCTCGAAGTTACTCTTTGTTTCATAAAGTACGGACTACCATCGACTTTACTTAGCCATAAGAAATCCAAGTTACGTGGAGTATTCCACGGACCTATGGAGTGCGTCATTCGTTTTCTGTGTAAAATGGCTCTGATACACTTACACTAGCATCACAATGGACAATTTATCGTCTCTGTTCCGCTAAAAACGGCACGTTGATACACGAAGGGTTTAATTTATTGATCTTACTAAATCGTAACATGCCCATTGAAGTATTCTTAATACCTACTTGTACCTACACGTAAACTCGCGAGTGCAGTCACAAAATATCAAAAATATTGCTTATTCAATATCCGGAATGTCTTATTAAACCCGAAAAAAAGAAGGATTCTTAAAAACCGAAATATTTCGGTAATCTGTTCCGATAATGTTGTAAAGGACGACAACAATTTATCGACAAGAATAGTGTTGAGTTCAGTTGAGCTTGATAATAAAGCTTGCTGTTTGTTTGTTACACCATACAGTCCGCCCAACGAATGCGACTGATACTTGAAACGACGTCTTTGAAATAACCAGTGTCCCATGGTTTTTTGAATGTTGAAATAGGTACCTACTGTCCATTGCCGTCTTTACTTGGAAACATTGAGTACTGTAGAGGGTGTGGAAGTACAAAGTTGTACCTCTAGTCTAGTGTTGTATGGTCTTCACAACGAGGAAAAAATATAAGAGATTAACTTTCAAGAGGTAAAAGTAAAAATTAAAATTTGAATAGTAACATATTTTACTCCTTTCTAAAGAATTAACTACTAACTTTCACTCGAAATCAGATGGAATTTTTAAATTAGTAATAACTATGTTTTTCGTTCGTAGTCGATATGATGAATTTAAAAGCGTTCTGATTCGCTAAACGTTTGGCTATCTAAACAACGAAATCGCTCTGTAAAATCTCATCGAGAGCGAATTCAATCACTCCGGTAGGTACTCTCCCGATGACGTGTCCAGGCTAATTTTAATATACACTTACTTATTGACACGTTCCAAAAATACACCGAAGTCTTGGCAAAACTGAACGGACGTTAACATCGCTATCAGCCGCATAATGCCTCAACTTATATACCCACATAGCTACCGCCAGTAAATATGTACCTACCTATAGGCAATTCGCTATAGAGACATATCCGCCGTTGCCTCGCTAAGTACGTATAGAGAGATGAACCAGTAAGGCAACGTTTATAGCTAGCCACCGCATACCTATCGGTATTAATCTACGAATGTTCTTATAGATAGTCGCGGGCAGGGTAGTATACTCCGTAATCTAGATTTGTACAGCTTTACTGGAATCTCTACAACTCTTGTTTATTGGTTAGTGAGTAGTAAACTGGAACCAGTAAGTGTTCTCGTTCCAACTATCAGACAGTATCCCTGGCGCTGGTCGAATCTCATCTAAAAGATAAGGTAGTTTTTGTTATCATCTATATTATAATCAATATTAGTTTCTGAAGTTGTAAAGATTACAGAAAGATGTTTGTACCTTATCACCTTATTGCGTTAATAAGGTGAAAAAATGTATACAACTTTTTTTAGTCGACTGTACCTATTCAGTAATTTGGGACTTACTTCTTCTTCAGCGCGTAAACGCCCACCGTTGAGCATACGCCTCTCCAATCCGTCTCCATCCCGAACGGTTGCCCATTTCCCTCTTCCAGACCTACTATTACATTGTTTTTCTGAAGCTTAACTTTTCCAGTAATTTTCATCGGATGTTAAAAAGAGCTCTCGCGCCATTTACCTACCTATATCATTCATGTTGGATCAAAACGTCTCATCGTAAGTTAATTTTAGGTGACCTCGAAGTCGCACTAGAATGGAAACTCCTATTCATGAAATGTGATATCTGCTGACTTTTTACGCAAACGTGGCTAGTCTGATAATAAATTTTTAGTACTTATTATTTTCGTCATGGTCTTTCCATATAAGGTTAATTATCCGATGCTCGCGCAATTAGTTAATCTGCGATTCCTACATGATCACTAGTACTGTAGACAAGTACAAAGCGTTCCGTCTATAGTCGTCTATAAAATGAGAGAAAGGCAAGAACAGTATTGTCACAAGATTAATAGTCCCAAACTAACGTAGTCACATATGTATTGTTTGGTATGAAAGGTCTGGAGCGTCGCTTTGAGTGCGCGTTAACTATTTTGTATTGCTGTGTGGTGTAACGGTAATAGGCGCCATTTTTAGTTGTTATGTGGTACGAGCAACTGGCATAAGTATTGTGGGTAAGGTACCCACCGAGAGACCGGCCATCCGTTCCGCTCCAACTACTTTCCACACTTCGACGTGAACACATGGCAAATGTTGACTTTAACTGAAACTCATTTTAATCACCTCTTGTGAACTTCCTTCTTATTTTAGCTAAACAGAATTGAACTCGCTTGTTTTCCTGCTTTAGCATGATATAGACGCATCAAATTTTACTTGTATGTGTTTATATTTTCCTCGTTACAAACTACATCGTTGTATTGCTATGAAATACGTACAAAAATGGGTTTATGGTTATTTTATTATTCTGAATAATAGCTCAACCTACAATTAGTCTTGAACAACTTGATCCTTCAGTTGAAATTTAAACCTAGATATAGCAACTTTCTTTTGTTTGTTCACAGACTGCGTCTATTTCGAGACGTCGTCGACGTCTCCGTACCAAATCCGGCGGATAGAAGAGCTGAACAAAACGGCGTCAGGCAACGTAGAAGCAAAAGTCATGTGCTTCTACCGGCGGCGGGACCTGCCCAACCCCCTCATACAATTAGCTGATAAGCATCAAAGTGAGTACCTTAACTTTTAAAAACATTCCTTATCGTGTCACATTGTCCGTGGCATTTGTAAAAGCCTAATATTAATTCGGGTCCTGTAGCTTCTGTACACCAGACTGTTGAGACAAACGTGTGAAAAGTCTGAATTTTCTTAATGGTTGATTAGGTAGGTACGTGAAAAATTATAATGTTCCGCATTTTTAATAGTAACTAAGTGTTTTTGTCACACTCGATTTAAGACTGTATTTTACCTGTAAATTAATCATTTATTTGATATTTAAGTCAATTTGTACTACACTCCCTTGCAAAAAAATCGGGTAAAAAGCTTAATGCTTTAATGCCTAAAAATCTGAAAAACCATAGGTGCCCGATTTTTTGCAAGGGGGTGTGTTATTCACATTATATTTATGCACTGATACAACTTGTTTTAAAATAAATGCATGTACTACATCTGTCCGTCTCACACCCGTATTGCGGTGTAATCATTACACCACTAATAGTAAGGAAATCCTGAAACCTGCTAACGGTCCTTGAAATGTAAATTAGAGTAGGTAATATTATTTGCTATTGATTTTCGTAACAGTCACGCACGTGGTACCAACGGCTAAGACAGCAATAATGGGCAGAACACAAATTTTACCATACAAGTATGTACGTATTATAGGTCTCTTAAATTGGGTTTGCGTCACGTGGAGTAGACGGATCCATTCGGATTATCGCACGTGTTCCCTTTTTATAAATAGCCAATTATTTTATGTAACATCGTCCAGACATGGTTTATAGAAACGAAATGTAAGGTGTAGGATTACATGTAAAAAAAAATACTGCGGTCGAATAAACTAAACAAATAAATTGAAATCCAATAGACTGCCATCAAAAGTAAAGCGGCTTGCGTTAAAAGATAAAAAAAAATGTGGTTTGCTATATCAATTGGTAACTTGATGTGTAGGTACACATACCACCAAATCAAACGCTGTATAGTAGATACAGGGATAACCGTATCCAGATTATACTGGGAAACGTGTAACCTTTATTCGCGTTAGAGCAGCTTGCACAGTCTAGGGTTTTAAAAAAATCATCAAGCCCGGGTTCGGGATGGCATTCCTTCTCATTTTGACACTAGGTACCTACTTAACCCTTGGTTAACAGTAATCTCTGGTTCTCACAAACCCGCCTTTGTACATAAGTAGGTAGGTACCTAAAATCTTAATCTGTCCAGTTTATTTCTAAAAGCACTCGCTTTTCAGATGTTACCCATCAATCCTTATTTCGATGTTGTCATGGTTCCAAAAGGCGTCGGGATGAAAAGACAAGAGTTCACCCGCTTAGAAATCGATCCGAGCCCTCGCACAGCAAAGGTGAACTGGTTTACGCGAACACGCGACTGATGCCAATTTCTTCCTCCCACTCCGACTAACCGACAATACAGCAACTTTAACCTAACCGGCTCTGGTACAGTCTTGGACTTATTGTTGTATACCTACCTATCGAGCATGCTAATTATTAGATGCAGAGCTATCGAATATCACAAGTCACGCAATCCGCGCAGTACGGAAGTAAGCCTTTTATGTCCGACAGGTTTCCGCTTTGTTATTGAGTTATTCTATTTTTTATGTTTACACTAAAACGATTTATTAAAATTTTGTTTGACTACACAGTTGACAGTGTTGTCAGATTTGAGGGCTATAATAAAAAATAAAAAGACGCATTTTTCTTGAAATCGTTGGAGTAAGTAGCCATTACGTTCGCTCAGAGTTATAATTCACTGATAAGCCGCTGATAACGGATCTGTCAACAGCGCGATGTAAGCAATTATGCTAACAATTTTATGACAGCCCGTGTATTATTATTGCTTACCTTGTATATCGAACATAATAATGCAATGTGATTTCTGAAGCAAATTGGATCGCGATCAAAATCCCAAAGTCAGCATCCGAAGTTACCTTTCGTGCTTCTTGTTGTCTGTTCCGTGCGTTTTCACTTTGTGTTAACATCGATTTAAAGTAAAATGTACAAGCAGTGCTTACTAAACACCGAAACAGGCGTATCTAGTATCGATACGAACCTAAAGCTTTTCAGCTAAACAGTCTTCGTCGAGACCTTCAACGTTATACTTACCTATCACACGCAATGTTAAAACTACATATCTATAGATGTGTAGTTTCAAAGCTCATTGTTGTATGCCGGTCAAAGCAATACGTGTCCTGCCCCTCCCCCCCTGGCTGGCAGCTCGAATTACCGATCTCACCCTTCGATTAACCGTCGAATTTGAAAAGCGTCAGTCTGCGGTACAGTTGATACGCAGCGAGCTGGCGACTTTAATCAACTCTAATTAAAGTCGAAACATTCATCTCATCGACTTTCATTAGACGACCCTCAAGCCCTCTACCTGAATAGCTGAAATGTACCTGTACCCTACAAACTTGGCAGACACGAGAGCTACTCGTACCTTCAGACTTTGCATGCGCGTTATGCCTATTGAATATTAGTTATTAATTTGATTGCTGAGCTTTGCTTCTTTGTGTCTACTTGGTGTCTTTGATAGGGGTTTTAGTGTATAATCTACCTAATAAATGTTTCACCGTTTTTTATGGCAGTTCCCTAAATCACATAGAAAGAATAATGTTTATTGACACGTTACCTTGTAGGAGGAATTGGTTTAGATGTTTGAAAATAAAAACGTTTAAATGACACTGAATCTAAGGGTGGTATTTTCTATAAAATAGGGTGGCAAAACTGGCAAACGACCAACTGGGTCATCTGATGCTAAGTGATCACCGCCGTCCATGGATAGCCGCAACACCAAAGTGTTGCCAGCCTAAAGGGCTGAAATATAATAACACATGTACTAGGTACTAGTAATTTCAGCGGCTGTCTTGCTCCATCCACACGCCGACATACAGCAGTGGAAGCGCTGCTGCTTGGCAGCAGGATTTAGTGAGTAAGATGGTAGCGATCGGGGCGGACCTAGCACAAGGTCCTGCCACTCGCGATCGGTATGGAAATTTGTTATAAATTGTAATGTTCGTTTTGTTTTTGATGAATATTTTACTTGACTTGAGAAGGTTATTTAGCGTCAAAACATACGGAAAAGCATATAATCATGGTCGCAACTATTTCCTTTTTTGTGTAATATCAGAAATCACTGTCATTTTGCTTGAAACCAAAGAGATTCTAGTTGAATGTAAAAAGCATATAAAACAGTAGCTGTTGTCCGCAACGTCATATTCGTTCTGCGGGATCTTTGAACACACCGGGTATAAAAATAGATCATATCAATTAGGAGTTTTTAGTTTCGGTAAAGTAGTTATAAATATAAACTACCCCACTTACAAACAAACAAATTGATGAGCTACAGGAGTATCGAAAATACAGAATATCTGGGGGCACGGAAGTGCCCCTGCCAAGTCGAGCGCGAAGCAAACACTGCCGTAGCATCCTTTACTGGAACCATTTCGCCGCATTTTCAGGCCCCTATTTGAGAACCTCTGGATAAGACCAGAACGCAGAAATTTTCGTCATCCAGTAAGCTATTATCACATACTTAAGTATGTGATTATAGCTTATCCAAAATTTCAAGTCTGTAGGTCATTTAGTTCCAAAGTTAAGCGAAAGCAAAGTTTCGCATTTATGACACTCACTGACTCACTCATGATCATCAAAATAGAACTAGTACTTCCCATAAACTCAGAGAGCTGAAATTTGGTACAGAGTTAGGGTTTAATGGCCACATAAAGGGAAAACTATAAAAACTAGGATATTCGAAGATCTGGAGTACCTGGTGACCCTGATTAGAAAACACAAGAGCCCAACCAAACTATTAGAGATCGACATATACCGCCTTTACAAAAAATGTTCAACTTGGTGGTCCGTTTCATTTGAGGTTTGAAAAAAAAACACCTAAAAAGAAAAAAAATGTGTCAAATAAGAAAATCTAATAAAATAACTCAATATGCCCACGTTTCTACAAAAAGAAGTGAAATCCCACCAAAAACATTCTGTAAAAAACTAGCCAAGTCTCGATGAAGCTGCTTGTTTATCTCTAAAAAGTAATGAAATCTAGACAAAGTCGTTCCAAGTCTAAGGTTGCTTACTGCGATTTCTTTATTATTATAGTTAATGTTGTGTGACTTGGCCGTTGAAGGGTATACAAGGGTACAAAACCAAGCAGCTTCATCGAGACTTGGCTAGTTTTTTACAGAATGTTTTTGGTGGGATCGTTATTACTGTTACTTCTACGAAAAATAACTACTTGAAAGTAGTTTAAACGTATGCATTTTTGTATCTCATGAAATTATCTATTATTAGCGACATACACCTACTCGATGGTTTTCTATAAAGGATCCAATGACACGAGTCCTAAGATAATGTGACCGCGTAGACCCCACCTTGCTAGACGAAGAGTATCGCGGTACACGCACCAATAATCACAAGTCGTTACGGCGCAAGTTCGTAGACATCCTTCACGTGATTCTTTCTTATAATAAAAATACCCTGGGAGACATCAATACTCGGCAAGTTGTATTCTAAACTCCTAACTGGATGTCTCCCCCTCCCTGCGGGCTCCCCCCCCTTATCGACCGTGGCGCCCTCATCTCGCAGGTACATGCAACACTTATCCCGGTTTTAATTGTCGCCACGCGCCGATGACCCACCGCCTCTAAACTTCAATACCCGACACCGTTACTTTGCCCGCTCGTGCAACCGACGACTGAATTGTATTAAGCATAGATGAAAACAACACGAGCTACTGACCGCCACATAATATTCTTTGAGACTAAAATTACCCTTAATTTTCGATAAACATTGAATCCCGATCATATATTTAACGCTTGTTGTTTGCGTTTCTAGAACATGCGTTGGTCTCGTCTATTTATATAGAATCTACTAGAGGCTCCACTTTTAGCAAAAAAAAAATGAAATTAGCGACATAAATCTGTAGACGTATTATATAACGCAATCGTAACCATTGCTTTTCGTCCAGCGGTATCCTGCTTGACCGTTTATTGTATACTGCGTCTTAAAATTAATCAGGAATACTCCCGGCCATAGCTTTACTTTTCGGATTTTTCTATGTGTTCTGATTTTCACAGACATTTAGAAATTCAGGAATACTTCAGCAGGTCCCAGGTGGTTGGGTCAATTTATATACATACTAGCTTCTGCCCGCGACTTCGTCTGCGTAGAATTATACATAAAAATCTTCCTCTTGAATCACTCTATCTACTAAAAAAAACCGCATCAAAATCCGTTGCGTAGTTTTGAAGATATAAGCATACATAGGGACATAGGGACATAGTGACAGAGAAAGCTACTTTGTTTTATACTATGTAGTGATATACACATACACAAATCAAGTATTTATCCTTTCCGGGATAGACAGAGCCTAAGGTAACAAGATCTAAAAATAAATAAGTAAACAAATAAAACCGCCTTCAAATGTAGCATGGCGGATTCATAGATATTCTATAGATTTCATTATAAATTGTATTACTGGTGCTACCTTAGAAAAATATCAAATTGAAATTATTTTTCGGTGAGTGCAACCTACTTATTTACATGTGTGACGTCGGTGTCTCACTCAAATTTTCCGTTAGTTACCTTAGTTACTTACGCAGGAATTCTCTCTGGAGGAACTTCCTTTATCAGCTTCACTTTACCATACATATATAGTTATGTGGAAAATGCATATATTTTACAATTATGACGTGTCTTGCTAAACATTACAGTAATCGTATCGCAATTCCTGAAATACTTTTTGAATCCGATGACCATCTGTGATCTTCATAATCAGTTCCAATTCATCATATATAGTGCTTTCCGAAGGCAAATGCTTACAAAAAGGTTACATCAAAAAATATCTAAATCGCTATCGCTATGCCTATGACTATGAGATTTGAAGAGTTCCTTCAGTTTCTCCAAGATCTTATCATCAGACCACACTGGAAGTATTCCCTTTCAAACAAAGAAATATTTTTCCAAATTGGTCCACAACTGACGGAGTTCCGAGGTAACAAACAAAAAAAAATACAAACGAATTGAAAACCTCCTCTTTTTTTTGAAGTTGGTTAAAAATACTGATGGGTTGCCAGCCGGATCGCCTATCATGATTTCTACGATTTTCGCTGATAGGCTTTTACCATCTGCGCGAGCTGACAAGCAGCTGATACATTCTATGTCTTTTCTTTGCTCCCAGACCACCATAGAAGAAAGTAACTAGAGAAAAATATCCATGTTCATTAAGCATAGCTCAGTTCAGTTAATCCTAAGTTTAAGCGTCTCGTGGTGGAAAAATAATGAAGAGTAAAAACTAGAATTGCATTGAGTATTGCATGTACTGATTCTTAGATATTTAAAATTGATTCTTATTACATATTTCTTAGCACGTAACGGATTTTTCTTTTGGTTTGCAGGGTTTGCTATTCTTTTAGCACGTGTCCTTTGTTATTTTTACAGCAACAAATTTGACTTTGTGAAATCTGACCTGGAATATGTAAAACAAAATTACTTAAATGTGAACGTTTTTACGTTCAAATAAATCGATGAAATATTTATTTTCTTAAAAAATTAACATTCGTTTTCAGCAAAACTTATGGCTGGCGACGTTGGGGTTAAAACAATTCGAGTATAATAAAGTTGAAAAACATCAAAAAAAATGTTGTTATGTCAAAGATGAACAGTCCCCATTTAAATTATCAGCCTCAAAATTATGCATTGATTTGAAATTGAAAAACATGTTTGCAAATACATAGCAATTGTTTGGTTTGCGGTTTGTGTATTTATCGAAACGTAGTAGTAGGTTCACCTAAGCTTTATAGGAAACCAGCACTTGCCCTATACGTTTGTGATTCACCGTTTAGTGCTTTCGTTTACGCTTGCTTATGCGTTCGTTTGCTTCACATTTACACTAGCTCGTAATATTTCGCACTTTCTTTGGGTCATTAGATGTTGAAGCTATTTGCCTATTTGTTCTTCGTTTCGAGCGCGTACAGAACCGGAAAAGCGTTGTTCAAAACACTTTCCTGTGTCCAAAAAGTAAACTCGTTAGACTAGACGCAAAAATATTTTTATTTACTGTCAATTACAATGTATGCATTGTAGATGGGGGTACACTAGTAGAAAAGTCATAGGCATGGGTAATGCATCGTTAACACGGTTCCCATGGGGATCCTAATGAAGAGCACAAACAGCTTCACGCTCTACCGGGTCGCCGCTACAGCGCGCGGCCGCGGTCGCGTCGGGACGCGGTGGTGACGTCACCGTCGACGACGCAATGGTGGCTCTCGGGGCACGTGGAGGCCTCGGCTCGGCCGGCGCGGGCGCAACGAAAGTGAGACCGCGGGCGGGGTACGGGGCACGCCACCAACCGGGTCGACGAACCCCGCGCATCCAACCGATCCGCACTTGTAAAACACCGTCGCATTGTTTTAACATCCCATACCGGCTAACGTACATTCTAACATTTCTCTCGACGAAACTGAACTCGGCATTTTGAAACTCTTACCGCCAAGCGGTCATGCATGATATTAACTCCTCATCCCCTGTGCTTGCTTTATGTAGAGCCGTATTTTAGCTTGTGTTGTGACATTATTTACAGTCAATAATCCGAATGAATAGCTTGTTTTTGATTTTCAAAAATAACGAGTTAAAATTTAAATTGAAATGCTCATTCCGCGTATTGATCAATTATCGATGTACATTTTTATGTAACCTTTTTACCAAATTTCGTTATCATCCATCATGCGGTTGGTCAGTGCTTAATATGTATGTAAATCGGTATAGTGACAAACTTTAATGTTGTTTTTACAGAAATGCTGAACCATAGCATTGTCGTATTAAAAAAATGAAGGAATAATCCTAAAAAAAGAAACATCGGCTACGACCAACTAGACAATAGTCGTTAAGTCATCGGACTTAAAGATAAACAAGATTAGATAAAAATGTGTATCGTAGATGATTTAGTTAGAACGTTATTTTTCTTGCAATTATTTGACGGAAGCGGGCAGGTGAAGCGAGTATCCGTCGCGTGCGTCGCTGGCTCGCTGGGGCCGGGAACTCTCGCTATACGCGTTCTATGGGGCGGAGGAAACGACGGTTATTGTCACTATAACTTACGCTATGGTACTGTAGAGAGCATTAGTGTGAGATATTATTCGTTCCGTAGCCGTTATGGTATTCTGTCTTTAATAACACTGGTTATGTGAAACATTACTGCACCGGTCTCGATAGTTCATCATCATCTCAATATTTGAACATGGTTTACGGTTTAATTAATCTAAACCCAAATTTACGACCTCGAGTAGAGATACAGGGAAACCACAAAACTTTAGCGCATCATTAAACTTCGCTTGCACATAAAAGAACAGGTAAACAATAATTCAAGATTGTAATTAATGTAATGCGTCAAATAAAATGCAACTTAAAATGCATTTTTTAAAATATTTTTCTAACTTACCGTCTTGTCGTACAGTTACAAGCAATACATGACAACCCTGTAAAAATATGTGGTCATTGATTGAAGACCACACTTTATGACGATACTCACACAGCATAACTATCGGATAGGTTTCAGCCGACATAAATCGGAGACAGAGTCGCTAAATATCGATACTCCACAAAATCAAGATCAAATTAGATCGAAAAAATCGAGACAATCGATCTTTATGCCGACTGCAATCCATCCATCAGATATTTAAACTGTGAGTATCGTCATATATTTTTATTTTTAACCAATGATCTCATATTCTTCGACCTGGACCTGGATCTGGACTTTACGGGTAAAGAAACTGAATTGCGCACCACTGTGGAGCCTTGTCATTGCAAGGGTCATATTGTCATTCCATTCATAGCCATCACATAATGCAAAATAAATTATTATGATATTGTGTATAAAAACTTTCCACAAAGGTACGTGAAGTTTTTTTGACCGTACATTACATACTCATATATATATACCTATAATTTATTGCTGGCGACTATACGTGAAGATCAATTATAATTTTAAAACGAATATCTTCTAATCCAAACCTTGAAATGATCAGCAAATAACTAGAATAACAAAGAATTGAAAACCTGCTTGCTGGCAAATTTTTAATTAGTACCTACTAATCGGTATTTCCCGCTGTTGTCAAGTGCTTGTCTTTTTGCGTAGCTAAATCAGTGAGCCAAAATTTTGTAGCTATGTTATGTGTGTATGAACTAATGGTGAATGAAATGAAGTTCTAAGGTCCATAAATGCTTTTTTCTTTATTGGTATGATATTAAGCTATTGGTAAACTTCGCCTCTCTATCGGTCATTAAAATAAAGCTCTAATCTTCGACTCTATTTTAGTCACGTGTGATAATTACACGTCGGAATAGATGCTGACCGTTGAGGTAGTTATTGTGTTTAGCATCAAGGTCGATCGGTTTGAGGCTCTGCAGGTGCCGATCTGCGCAGATTTCATATAAGGACAAATCAATCACAATAAAAAAGTTTCTTTTTTTTTTATCAATTTTAGAAGGTGTGAAACGTTCTTCATAAATATCCTGTAGTTTAAATTGACTGGTCGGTTAGGAGTAAATGGGACGAGCAGTTGGGTAAGGTCGCGCACGCAAGATATGGCGCAAGGTAGTAGGTATTTTCGCTGACTCCATGGTGGTTGGTCTTATATGAAGTACGGTCGCCGTTCAATACAACGGTCAAGATGCATAAAAATATTGGAACTGCTAACGCCATATGGGTTCGATATCGGTTAAAATATTATGAATGGTCACCTTTACTGGCCTGATACATAATTATATGTACTTATAATCTAAGCTGATTATTTTGAAACCAAACACATGTAGTCATCTCTGTTAATCGTAAAATTGTAACGTCTAAAACGTCTTTAATAAAATAACGCCACGTGGGTTTCCTAAGCCACAGTCGATTTATTCGAAGATATTTTGGCAATAAAAGACAGCTTAGCATATCTTTAAAACATTAATTGTGTCGAATAAAGCGGGCCGGCTTCCCTCGCCGGCTCCATACAAGCTCCGTAGCGTGCGTAAAACCGGTTTTTGTAATCGTAATGACAACGCTGTCGGGTTCTAGACTAAACGAATGCTATAAAAAGGTGGGTCCGCTGTATCTTCAAGCATACACACCGAATTACATATGTGGTTATTTATTATGGCCAGCTATAGTTCCTGAAAAGACTGCCCTTCTTAATTAAGAGTGGAACGCCTTTACCGTTGCGATCGTACAAGTGACCGGGTTGTCGGTTCTTAGTTCTTACTTAATCAAACTATGTACCTATAAACAATTTAAATTAGGTCACTTCGACGCGATAGTAAAACAATAATTATTGATAAATCTGTGTAGAGAAATATTGTGAACGAATTCTCCGAGCTGACGTCTTCTCACGGGTCGTTAACTTGCACATCGATGCTGAAGTCGTTCAAATATTAGTGTTTGCGATTTGTGTTTGAAGCTCACGGCCAAAAAAACGTTTCTTTTTCCTTATTTGTTTAATAATGTGATACCAATTCGAGTACTCGGTTAAAACGCATTAATATAAATAGCAACATCTCTCAAACATAGGGTGATGCAAACAAAGGATATATCTTATAAATGGATCTACACGTGGTAGTGTGTCAGGCCAAGTTCAAACCTTTCCTTTTTCTAGGAACTGGCGATGAAGCAGCAATTACATTACATTACAGCAACATTTTATTAATTTACTATGACATTAAAATTGTGCCTGGCAATTTTTTACCAACGAATCAAATTTAGTTAAAGAAGAATAGTAGATTTGTTGGTAAAATTTGTCCGACTTCTAGAAGTGACTTAAAACTTAGCATACACATCTATGATACATGACAATGCAAGTAGAGTCAGCAAAAAGCCTGAATGATTAAAAACTTAAATGTAGTAACATTTCAGAACAGAACATTGCACTCATTTAGATTCCAATTCTTTTGTCCGCGAAAAAAACCACCACACATTATTTTTGACCTTGGCTCCCATTTCCACATTTATGTTTTTGATGGGATTACTTTTTACGAGTTGTGTCTTAGCACTCTGCGTGCAGGAGTACGAGCGAGTCGGGTGTCCCGCGTACATCCTCGGATACGTAGAGCCTTGTTAAAGTGAACCGATGTGTCATTAGAGGGCGTGAATATTTAAGTAGAGACGGCGGGCTCGTGGTGCGGTTTTACTCCCATTCCCGGTTGGAATATAGGACTATTGGGATTACCTTCACATTGAATTAATTCTGTTTGCTAATATAAAATCCACGAACTTATTTCGATATAAAATATCTAAGAATTTTAAAAGGAAATGATTAATTGTCCCTACGTGTCTACGTGTCCCTGTAACGGTCTTACAGTAGTTACTGTAAACCTGGAAAGTGTTAAGAATAATTCAATACCTAACAACAATTATGAAAAAAATTAAGCGAACAGAGCCTTTATTTATTCAATTAATTTGTAAATAAGCTACTAAAACTTGAATACCGCACATGTGTAGTCTCTAATGCTAAGAAACATAATCTGTTTCTATATTATTTATTTCCACATAATGTTCAGAGTCGACGATTCCGCCAGTTGACCGAAATTAATCGATTTGTATTGTGTTATTTGGAGGCCCTTGCTCAATCAAGATGGGGGTCATCCTGCCCGCCCAAAAGTCGCACCCACGAAGTGGAGAACAGTCATATCCTATCGATTTGTTAAGATGGCGTGCGCGGAGGGGGCGGGGGCAGGTCGGTGCGGGGCCGCAGCCTCCGCGCGGCTGCAGGCAGTTGCACCTGCACCTGCCCGCAGCCCGCACAACCGAGACGCATGACACACTAGCGACACCAGCCCTCTTAGTGCATCACGATGACGCTCGGATCCATCCATGCATAAACCCCACCCCTCCGCCCCTTCGCAATTTCCGCAAACAAAGCCAATTCTGACTGAACGAACGCGGTGCGAGCATACCTTCGTTCGTTGTGTTACGGTCATTCTGAAATTGAATTTAAATTTGTCTAATCTAATACAAATGACAACATATATACCCAGCGGCAAAAAATGTGGGACTCATATGTATGCATTATAATTATAAGTAATTTTACAAAATGAAAAACTTCACTTTGCTATCTCCGCGATATAGTGAAGTCAAGTCATGCAAAAACAGAATATAAATGGAGACGCACAAATTTTATGCCGCTGATTATATTACTTAGACAAGTACAGTTAAGAAATAATGGAACTCCAACATAAAACACATACATTTCAAATTGCTATCGCAAATCACGTACTCGCATCTAATGGTACGAAGTACAAGCCTAATATATATATAAGCACCAAAACATGCTTCCGTCGAATTATGTTGCTGTAAATTTCGTATCCAGATTTTGAGCATCTCGTGCTATCTCATACTAAAACTGACCCCACTCATCCAAAACAATAATTATGTTGAGTTGTCTCCACTTTGTCATGCGACACTTGACTAGTCTAGTCTTTACATAGTAGTAAAACATAATCATACCACGCTTTGCTGAGAATAGTGCGCACTTTACACTGTATTGCTTGTTTTTAGCTGTGACATCAAAATTTACTACTGTTTCTTTGACTACTGAGTAGGTAGTGATGGCATGGTGACACCGCGGACGGCTGGCCGTCCTAACATAAAGCTTTAAGATCCGACCACACCGGTACGTAAAAGACGTTTATAAGTGCTACAAAATGTATGAAGAAACGGTGAAATAAAGTGACACCTACGACACGTCACTGCGTTTACGCGGCGTGTGATCGGTCCTTTCTTTACCCACTCGTCGGCATAGTACGCTGTACGTCGTCATAGTCATACTAACATCACTCGTACTTGTCACCACTTCACCACGAAGTGTCCTGGCGACATAGATCGCACTACATCGACCGCTATCTTCATAACCGTGACATAATATGACACATGGAACATACGATCCACACGACCTACGGAGCGAATCACCCGTAGTCCCGTACGACCACGGACATCTGCTATGCGTACAATGCACACTACGAAAATAAAGTTTTCAAACTCTGTGTAAAATAGCTTTATGTGAACTCACTGTTTGATGTAGCTGGGCTCGTATTTTTTTTTGCCATAAATTTTATCGTGTATCAAGCGTTAGTAAAACTGCCTCTAAACCATTATATCAGGATATAATTGAGTTGAGTTACAAATAAAGAAATTTAATAATCAGAAACGATCGACACTATCGACGACCAATTAAATTCGTACATCAATTTTGTTAATGTTTCCATAAAACATCAGAGCGGCCAACGAACTACACTTTCGTATAACGGTGCGGTTTGTATGCAATTCGTGGTAACCTACGATTACATCAACCATAAATGGCATATTACGGTTATATTAAACATTTCGTTCCCTATTATATTTGTTGCTATCCACAGGGATGTGTATACATATATAAATGTTGATAATATTATCAAAATAAACTTGATGAATACAATACATATTATTAGGAACTTTTTTGTAATTTATTTGTGCTGTAAAACATGAAAATCATACACGACATCACGTATTATTGCCACTTGTCAGCATTTTACGTTAAAAAAAGTTAGTAAAAGTTACCATTTCTAAGAAAATAATGTTTTTGTAAACAGTTGTGTAATATTAGTATATTGTGCATTAAGGGCGGTAAGTGACGAAATACGTCCGAGGATCTAGTAGAAGCTTTCTGAGTCGAGGTTCGTAATTTCCGTACCGCCCGTGAAACATACAAATGTGTTTCATCACAATTGCGAGGAAGCAAATATACTTAATAAGGAACTTAATAGCTCAACAGCAAGTCAATACCACAATTTTTCAAAGTACGGGACTGGTTTTTTTTAAACGGATGGCGCACTTTTACCCACAGATAATACAAGCTCGTTATGATACTGTTTACGTGAAGTGTGATGAAAAATAACTTAAAATAACTTTTTTTGAAGTCGGTTAGTCTACCCCGTAAGGGATAAAGACGTAATTTGTGTATTTATGTATGTATGTTAGTAAAACAAGGTTTAGTCGGCTAAATGGTGCGCAGTGTACGCGGGCGTTCAGCGCGGGCTCCTCGAGTCGCGCCCCCGGCCGCGTCCGAGTCCCCTGCGACCGAGCCCCGTCAAGGTCGCAGACAGCTCCTGGCACATTTTTATTCGATTTTGCTCTATCATTTAGTAGGTTAAACACATAGACGACCGTAAAGGAAAAACGCAATGTCATTTTGTCGCGTCTCTTTTTTATTAGCTGTAACGTGAAACATGAAACGCGTTAAGAGCATTGGGCTAAAAATGATGATGTGTTTATTTGAGTTAACGTACATTTCAATACTCACTAGTTCGAATAATGTTTTATGAGGAATGCCTACGTAGTTTACCCCGAGCATATCGATAGGGATTGACAATAGATTCGTGAGGAAGGGTGGCTATTTGCTTCATTGTCGCCATGTGTCAGTTGTTTTTGGTTCAGTGTCTATTTCAGTCGGAAGTCAATGGACGACTTCGTGATGAATAAATACCTGAAACTTTTCTGTTACGGTTTTAAGTTGTAAGATGTCGTCTTTCAGCTTATTTCAATAAAACGTCATAGTCTCATATTACATAAACACATGAAAATAATGAATACAGGACAACTTATAACTAAAAGGGATTTCTTCCGGTTAACTTTTGAACGATTTATATGACATTAAGCAAGAGTAGACATACAGTAGTCTTAATGCGACATGAAAATAAAATTAATTCGTTGATCTTTTTATATCTTGGTATTTTAATGTAAACAACATAATGTCTGACTTACGTATATGAAATTAATCAATATAATAAAATGATCTTCACATTGCCCTCATTTTGTTTAGGAGCAAAGCTCTGCTAACACTGGATTTTTTATGTTCGATTGTCGAATATTTATGGATCCTCGGCGCGCGAGTCTAAAGTAGGTGGCCTCCAGTACTCCGTTTGCATTGCTCCGTGGTCGTCACTCGAGAACCTTTACTACCCAGTGGTTATCAGTTCTTTGGTTGGCCTGCCCATTACTTTCACCACTTTAACTAACCTGCAATTTTGAGAACAATACAATACAATACAAATACTCTTTATTGAACACCACAAATCAGTACAAAACAATACAGAAACAAAGAACAATGTAGACAATAGGCGGTCTTCCGTATAGGCGTATAGGGACTTCCGTATTTCAGATTCGTATCCAAATAAAGTTAAAAACAAATTGATGTTCAGAGCGCTACAACATGGAAGCCAATGCTTAAAACTAATATAATAATCTATAACAGCTATACGTATAACAAGTACGAACTATTGACGACTGCTCACTACAGGAAGTCATGCCAAGACACATCACACAATATGCGTATCCTGTTTTATTATCGCGCAGTCTCAATTAACTCGTGCGAGCGTTACCTATTCCAGCTCGGTTAATTATAAAGTTGATCCTGGCAGTAATGGCTGCTGTGGACCTGGAATAATGACATTACCATCGTCGCCAATGTGCTATCATAGAGGACAATTCCTTAAGTAGAGTTGTAATGATCTGGTTTATTACTAGCTTTTGACCGCGACTTCGTCTGTGCATAATTTGCGTATCGCTATCCCGCGGGAACTATGCAATTTTCCGGGATAAAAACTATCCTAAGTCCTTCCTCAGGACTGAAATTATCTCTGTGTCATATTTCATTAAAATCGGTTCAGTGGTTTAGACGTGAAAGCGTAACAGACAGACATACAGACATAGTAACTTTCACATTTGTAATATTGGTAAGAATTATTTATCTGAACAAATTTCATTCTATTGTTTAATTTCCATCTGGTTGCCATCCATGTCATCATCATTCGTCTCTTGCGTATTTAATGTGTTTTATTCGTTTTATTGATCTATCCACATACATTCGTATGTTACACTTTATAATATGTATTCGGAGCACAAATGCTAGTTAGCAACAATTATCAATATTCCATCATTCTGAGCACTGAATCTATATTGCATACGTGCTACATCTCAGGTTACACCACACTTACGAGTAATCTACTCGGCGCGAGATCTGTCTGTACCACCACCACAGTTCAGAACATAGAGAATACTTATCCTGTTTAGCTTGCTTATTAGCTGAGGTTGTTTGGTCGTGGTGGTGGTTTAAAAAAAAGACATTTAAAAGAGCCCTTGGCGGCCAATTTGGAAAATAAATTACGATTTTGATTTTGAGGGGAGACACACCTCATTATGAAATTTTATACTTAGACTATTCAGCATCGTAACGAAATCACCTAGCCTCGGCACAGGCTAGTGAACCGCGAGCGGCGTGCGGGACAACTCACAGTCACCGGCGCTTACGTCGGAATATTTCTGTGCTTGGCCCGTTGGGACGGCATGCGGACCGACAATGGTCTGACGATGGCCTACTCACAAGCAAAGTCCCGCCTCTTGGTGTCAATCTAAGGGATATCAACGATCATCGACGTTAACGAATGGTCGTTAACCAGTCGCCGCCTCGTCGTAAGCGCGATGTCATTCAGAATTCGCTGCGCTGACACCTCGAAGTTAGCATCCGTTTGTTTGACACCTATTTGATGAGGCGAGGCGATGCTGATCCGGTGCCTATATGATATTGATAAGTGTGTGATGACTAACAATCCAACCCTACGTAGATACAAAACATGCACAAATGTGAATTAATGTTATCAAAGAAAGTTTTGCTTTTAGGGAAGCTCTGGGTGAGCTGCAATTTCGTTTTTATTGGTAGTGTAACCGCGCCAGTAGGCATAATGATGTAGATTTTAACATTATGTATTTGTTACAGTGGCCCAGTCGGAAGACTCACCGGTTGCAATGAAACTCAAAAAAATATGTCTAAAGACGCCAGTTGGGGAAGAGCAAGCAGCACAAGCAGTTCTAGACCCCGCGATAGGTAAGCATCTAGTAAGAAATCCTAAACACGCCACACGAAAGACCGTAAACTTCGGCCATAGTTATGTTATCCCATTGCGCTATCGTCGTGTTGGTAATGTCGTGCTGCAAACGGGTTAGAAGTCGTCGATCCAGTGCCGCCATGTAATACGATTTGCAGGTTTTTTCTTTAAAGTCAAAACTGGGCTTATCTATGTATTAATAAAGTAAAATCCTCTCCATTCTTGTCGGTGGGTAAGGCATCAAGGTACTTGGCAACCGCAACACCAAACTTGATGGTGGTTGTTTTAGATCATGGCATGGATATTATATATCTGAATTTTCGTAACACAGGATACGACGATTAAAACGATTCTGAGCCTTACCCAGGGAAAACCTTTATTTATATACACAGTGTTTCGTCTTCCACTGTCCTAAAAGTAGTTTCGGTCCGCTTCGTTTGCAGTAAGTAAATTCTACTTACGTCCCAGGTTGAAGTAAAAAAGTAACATCCGTTACATTACTGTGCAAATTTGGCATATCTATTACAATGGTAAGTACGCTTGTAAAGCACGACCTTCATCGGAAGCATTCACGTGCATGGCCAAAATCGAATATGTCACCTGAATTCTGATATAAGTGTTGGTTTTTTAATATTCATTATTCGTTTTTCATTCAGTCCAGTCAAAAAACATTATCATCTTTATTTTATTTTAGTTCTATATTACAAAATAGTGTCTCACTCAAGTAAGTAAGTCGTGCCAAATTTCATCCTTAGTAATAAACTCGGGAGCAATCTACTCGTAACTGCATTGCTATAGATAGATTTGTTTTTACTTGTAGTAGTTAACTAATGGATCCACCGCAAACATGTGGGAAAAGCTTATTATTGTGGTCCAGCAAGGAACAAAGATATCACATTGACACCTTCAAGGGTTTACTTGTTGAGTGTTCGCGAACCTTACGTCAATCTGGAGGATCCCTAATAGATAGCAGGCAGACGATTTTGCGGATTCCATGGTTGTTTACTGTTATTTGTTATATTTCGTCAAGCACGGTTTGCATTGGATTAAAGTAATCCGGAAAATTTACTTTGAAGTTTGAAACTTTCGAAGCAAAACAGTACTGTCTATCTTATTAGTATTTCAATTTAACTTACTACATGTGTATTAAATTTATTTCGTACGAGAATCGTCAACTGACTATTTGAGTTTTTACGTCCTTATTAACTACTGTGTTTTGACCATAGTATTTTTTTGTCTAACTAGGTAACTTCGACGTCGGGACTGAACGTAAGTTAACAATTGTTACACTTATATTTCTTAGCTTTCTATGTTTGTTGCGTCTTGACACTTCTTTTCTTTCTTCATTTCGTAATATTTAATACTGTCACGTCACGGCGGCGCCCATCCCGTTGATTGAATTGTGCTTTTATTTCTCGTCGTGCGACGCAACGGAGCTATGATGTCATCGATTTAATTGCAGCGGCCTCTTCATTACCTATATTAAAACAACATTAATTTATGTCTTCGCTTGAAGGCAAGCATCAATAACACTGACTCTACCAATCGATTTAACTTTCTTCAGTAAATATATCGTTTCTTTAGTATTATTACTTGCCTTATGGTTTTGTGGCGGTCTGCTCTACTAAAATCTCCCGAACACTCCATGTTTTATATTATTTTTGTGACTCAGGGGTTGATTTTAGTGGACAAAGCCTTTTTCGCTGACGAGCGGTAGACCGCGAACGTATGCATGAAACGATAACTGAAGGTGAAGGACGTAGATGTAAGTAGATCTTGCTAGCTATTTATTTATTAATCTAATTCCTCGTGGTGCATGTCGTCATACGTTGTTATGCATATGTTACGTTGTGTAATAATAATAATCACACTGGATTCAGCTATTTATTTTATTTTAATTACATGAACATCTGTGGACTTCAACCTTTAAAGAGGTTAGGTATTGCAAGCGAGCAGAGTTTACTGTGCGTGACGGTTTACATCACATTGCTCATCGCGTATATAGACATGCTGGCATGTACTGTTGGCCGCTTATGTTGATATAATTTTATATGTATAGGTAGTCGTGCACAGGTCGTTAATGGTGTACGTGGATCTGTTGTGTGGTACGCGGGTGGAATAACCTATAATTAGATGCGCGTACACCAATCCTCAGGCGAGGAACTCGTGGACGTCTCGCTCGCCCGACATCCGCTAACCAATTTAATGCAAAGCAGTCATCCTATCACTGCATATCTACACCGATTCGACGCGGGAACGACTGTCTAAAAACATTGATTAAATTTATGTTTCCGGATTGTTGCTACCAATACTGAATTAAAGTCATTTAGTTTTGTTTAAGCCATTTAATTTTGTTAAGTAGTTAAAAATAAAACGAAAATGCCTAGACATGGCAGTCGGTCATCGTTGAATTCTAGAAATAGTTAACGATGGAAGGCTATGAATGAGGACTTGACATGAGGATGTTATGAAGGTGTGCCAAATTGTTAAGTGGATCCCCCGTGCATACGATAGAGGTGAAGGACTGGGATCTCGGTGATCGGGTAGCGCCGGCGGGCGTCCCGGACGACGGGCGCGGGCGCGCCGCTGCAACGCGGCGGCGGCCCTCGCCGTGCGTGGCGTAGCGTTGCAACTCTCCTCCACGGCCGGTAATTTGATTGGGCCCGAGCTGTCACCTATGCGCCGCAGTCGCCCGGCCGTCGCTCGCCGGCTATCGATTAGAGCCCCCGCCCTCTTACCCCGCGCCGCCCGCGAACCGGATCTCGTCACGCCGCCATTGTGTACCCGCGACGCTTAAAACGCATTCGTTTCTCCCGATGCGAAAACGACGCATTCCTTCCGCGCGCCCGCCCGCACCCCGCCGCCGCCGCCGCCACCGCCGCCGGCCGCGCCGCATCGCGCCACGCAGGGCCAGTCGACCGACCCTCTCATTACACTTTTACCACATTACCACTCCGCCACTCGGCCGCCGACCGCGCCAAACAAAACCGACCATTGACAATCCTTTCATATCTCGAATGAGCCGTAAACTTCCACATTATTCGCTCGTAACAAAACGAAGGCAATAAGCAATAACAATCAACCGATGTCTGCCTTGTTTATGACAAGCTTTACATTTTTTATTTGAACTGTCAGAGGAGCACGCATTGTTTCATGAAATCAGATATTCACATTTAAAGTTTAAAAAACCGACAATGATAATTATTCTTATCTACCTAATTAAAAACAGAACTGAACGTCTTTTCAGCACTTATTGTGGCCCTTCCCAAGCTAAGCTAAGCACTTGCTATTGCACTGCGCACACGCAAGGCCTTCCTATTTATTCTGACAACACTGGATTATGGTAGCCGTACCTAGATGCCGCAACTAGTAAAATATAGGTATCCTTACAAACTTTCGCATTTATAATATTAGTATATTATAGGAGATTAGTAGAAGATAAACTTATATCCTTACCCTATACATGCGTAATGGTGTTTGTGATTGGATATGAAAAGTATCATCGTTTCTTGTTTTCCTGCATGCATTTCATACAAGATATGGTTGAACTAGATTCGAGTCCTTGACATGTTATCTCCGTACATTCGTTACATCTCTCTGACGTAGTAATAGTGTAGGGTCAAATCACATTATTGGTATGGGGTGCATGAGAAATAAATAATATCGATCCCCTGTTTAATATTGACGTCGAAAATCATTACAGTCATTATTCTGGATACAATGTTAATTTGTATTTACATAGAGTTTTCTCTTCACTGCCTCTCAATTGGCTTTACTCGCGAAGTAGCACTACTTTGATTTTACTGTCTTCTTATTACTACGAGGACTCTTCGAACCATTTTTGAATTTGGAAGGGGAGATAATCAGGGCCAATATTTTTGATCTTCACCTTGTCGAATAAAACAGAACAACAATACTCAAGCCAAATCTGGCAACGATATTAGATGTAAATTTTTTGATTAAATGTTTTATAATAACACAGATTATAATGTTAGTAACATATTTACTACCAAAAATGCACATAGTTATGAGTCAGTTAGCAGTCATCTGAACACACATGGGTGCGAACACTACCTACTGAAAAGTCCCCGGCCGAATAGATGGCAGCCCAATGCTTCAACAGCAGTCTTCTAAAACCAATTTGTCAATACAAATCCATCTCCAACAATAAACAAATGCCACTTTTGATATTTTTATTTGCCTTTGATCAATAAGGAAAGTTTATCTCTTGTGCACATAATAGGTACTTAACACTTACATTAATTATACCTATTTTCACTGTTTTTATCACAGGACAAAGCATACTGCAGCCCCGGATTGTTAATTAATGTTCAAACAGTTCGCTGTCAAATTGTTTCGCGCTTAAATTAGGCACAATCGCCAAAATTAATCTGTCTTCTTGGCACACAGAAAACTTACTAGTTCCGAGTAACCAAGCGACAGTCAATCTTTGTAACGAAGCGGTTACTCAATCTTAAGGCAAACCTCTAACTTACTCGCTTTTCTAGTGGGAGATTGGCAGAAAAGCTAACAAGGTTGTTTCTTGATTCCAAAACGGGGAGGTTCTTTTTGTTCAAGTAGGTTGGCTTAGATGATGTGCACTTCAAGTGTGAAAAAAACGATAACTGAATACCTCAAAAGCAAAGCGAGTTTTAGTAGAAACAAACCATTGCGAAATCGCTGAGGCAACATTACCACTTTCTTTACGTTCTTTTTATGACCCCAAACTTATCTTCGGCTATGTTTTTCTTTGGTGATCTTTTATGTTTGTAATTTACGGAAACTTTGTAAGTATGAGCCATTGAACCAAAACAAACACAAGGTGCAACAAAAATCTCGCAACTTTGGATAGTAAACACGGTTGCGTTTGTAGTTTAGCACTCGTTTGTTTTTTTTTGCAAATGGATGTTTTCTCATTGCTATATGTAATGTTAAAATCCCTTTTGGTACTTAAGTTCCGCGGTCTTTCCGTCCGTACTTTTGAACCGTAATAGGGAAGACACTTCATTTATAGTGTACTGCTACGGTTGCTCTATAAAAAAATAATAAAAATAAAAACGATTCCTATATGAACAGTCCAAACATCAGAAATTGATAAACGCATCCACTTATTACCTATTGGCGATAGCATTGTGTGCAGATCGTTTTGAGTTCTTCGATTGTGCATCAACTTCTGATGCTGACTGTACGAGAATGAAGACACGTATTTTTTCGACTTTCTGTCTTTTTTTTTATATGAATAGGTAGGCAAACGAGCAAGGGGGTCACCTGTTGGTAAGTGATCACCACTGCCCATAGACACCCGCAACCCCGGAGGGATTGCAGATGCGTTGCCAACCTAGAGGACAAAGATGAAATGCCTCTTGTGCCCGTAATTTCCCCGGCTGTCTTACTCTCCACACCGGAACACAGCAGTGCAAGCACTGCTACTTAGCGGCAGGATTAGCGAGTAAGATGGTGGTAGCGATCCGGACGGACCTTGCACAAGGCCCTACCACCCGCCGTCTTGATATATTATTGTAAATTGTTCGGTTCTTTTCTGGTGGTACGGAAAACCATTTCTTGTGCAAGCCCGACTCGCACTTGCGCGGCTTTTTAGAAACATAAATGGACTTTTCTTGAAGCACAAATAAAGAAGGAAACCTAATTCACGGAAGCGAATCAAACTTGCAACTAGTCTCACCTAGTTCTTTCATTTAGTTAAATTTACCTAGCAAGATGTTAACTACTGGACTTTTGATTGTCCATATTTTTTATCGTCGACGCTGGAGTTAACGTAGCGACGCGCTGGTTTGTTGAAGGGCGTGTTAAATTTTAAGACGTCATTAAAGCCAGTGACGTATTTACCGTCATTGCACCGAGGACGCCGTTTAATTTGAAAACGTCCTAATTTTTTGTTATTTTATTATCAGTGCCAGTGAGGGTTTAGAAGTCTTCTGCGATTGTTTTGGTATAGGGTTTTGTAAACACTTAAATAGTCGTAAGTGTATTGAAGATGTTAACTGATGTGGATGTAGAACCTAAGAGTCATGTTCAAATCCGGATTGAAGCTTGGCTGTTATCTGTTGTTTGGGAATAGGTACGACGTCATTGACCCCTGTAAAGAGAGCAGAGGCGTCGCGGTTTCGCCGCTAGGTACCTAGCCGACGGTTGCGCGCATGCCTGTTCCTAAGGTCGCGCCCGCCGCTGCCTTCTGATGGAAATCATTTCAATTAAAATGGCACTCGAGGATTTTTGTGTGGCATTGGCAACCAAGGTTAGCCTCCGCACCTGTTGTCGGCGGGCTTGGTCGGCGGGCCGGCTGGAGACGTGCGGCCGCATCTTACCGGCGGCCGCTGTTGTCACTGCGGTGTTTCGCGGGCGGCAGATTTATTTGGACGTACCCCCCCAAAGGGGGCGCGGGGCCGGGCGCGCCACCCACCACGCCACCTCCACACATTTGACTGGATCAATAAGTAAGCAAAGGATGCCCGAGCAGAAAAACCATACACCCGACCACCCCAAGGGGGCACACGTAACCGACACCCCCCTCCACTAGCGGGGGGAGGACTCTACAGATTGCCATTTTCTCTTTGCCTACGCTTTAATTAGTTGCGTAGTGACGCGTGTGGAGCCCTAATCCTCTGTTATTAAATTGCCAAACTAGTCCCATTCGCTAGTCGAGGCGGGCCGAGGCGCGGTCCATTCCGTTGTCGTTTATCCTTTGAACAATTCTCGTTGCCTACAAATGTAGATACCTAAATAAATATGCACACCCCACGCTAAACGGTTACTCTTGATTTTACCGCCAACTGCAATAAAAGTGTCATAAACACTCTATAATGTGTCTCTCAGAAAGTATGAATAACGATAAAATCTCCGCCACAAAATATTCATACGTAGCAGAGCCCGCTTCGCTGAATATTTCAATTTCATGTTAACCCATATTCTTTAGTTATTTTTTTAATAACACAAATGCAACTCAACTATTATGTTTTAAGATTTGAAACCATTCGGGGCTTCATAATATCCACTCCCAGAATAAATTTACCAATTTGACTTTATTTATAAGGTGGCTTTGAATATAATGTAACGATATAGCATCGCCATATTGTTACATGTATATTGTATTCATTTATTCATGATCACGAAACACTTCTACTTGACCAGAACATAATCTCCTCTGCGATAATAAAGTAAAAGACGGATCATAGAAAAAAGAAATCGAAGGTACTTTAGTTGTTTTTCGTATTGACAACTAGAGCTCTTGGGGTTACGACGGGGCGACCGCGAACCTGGCGGAAATGTTTGTAAATCCCGAACAACCACGTAGCTCTCGAGATACATCAATTTACAACAGATGAACATTAATTTTCGCTTATTAGAGGGTGCTTAATGAGTGCCATAGTGTGACTCAAGTGACAATTAATTCGAGCTCTACCTATAAGCTCACACCACAGAATTGAGGATAGCTTTTCCGTGTCTTGTCTACCTGACCTAGCTTGAGTAAAGGGTGCTTTCAGTTCCAAGATCTTTCTAACAAGCTTTATAGTTACTCCATCCTCGTCTCATTCGCGTACATTTGAAAGATACTAATCAAAGTTAACCTATATGCCTACTTAAAGTTAGCTATAGGTAGAGTCCCTTACAAATGATTAATGTGGAGCGTCTTAATTTAAATTTCTAGATCGCTCTCTAAAACTCAGCCAATCGCCTTGCAAATTACCCGGTGACGATAAAAACGGGCCGGGCCGGTGTAAAAGCAGTGATTTTTTTTGTCGGCGCGTGGCGTCGGTCGTCTCGAGATCGCGTCGAGTGCGCCCCGGCTCCTTTCCTCGCGATGCCAATCCAAATAATTATCATAAAGTAAATCCCCCGCAATTCGGCGGCCGCCCCCGGCCCGGAGCGCCGCAGTAAATGGCGGGCCCTCGTCGCCGCCGCTACAACATAGTGATGCTTCCATACGAATGCTTTATCGTATCGATACATCACGGACACTTACTATTTTATAAGGGCTATCCTCGATCCCCATCCTTACAGGCTTACACCTCTGATAGCTGACTCAGAATGTGGAATAAGCTCGAGGGCAGCAAGATTGAATCTTTTGACGAGTCAGACAATAACTAAGGAGTATGTAGATATTAAAAATGAACACTCTCCCTCTGAATAAATAGGGTCAAGTTCTCGAACATTAAATTTAAAAGTCCCAAATTATTATAATTATTTAATTGACGAGAAACTACTACAGGTGGTTAAATATAATGATTAAATAGATATATTAAGAATTCTTAAAAACATAAATGCACTTAAGATATCGACATCGATAGGTAGACATCGAATGTCATTATCGACTGACGCTTACCTAGCTCTCAGCCGGGAGGACCGAACAATCGCATTTTCAGTTTTTGCCTCACACCAACTCTCATCTCGGTATTGCCGATGGAATTAATTTCGCCCGCTTGTTTTAATGTCTTTCCCATCTTTTTGTCCCCTTC
Source organism: Pandemis corylana (assembly GCA_949127965.1). NCBI lineage: Eukaryota > Metazoa > Arthropoda > Insecta > Lepidoptera > Tortricidae > Pandemis > Pandemis corylana. The sequence continues at coordinate 3,527,988 of OX421868.1, forward strand.
ACCCCTTATTAATGCCAATAATGGGTTAAATTTGTATCCAGTCGCAATCTCATTTTTTTTACATTTCTTCAGCGTAGATCAATTACGATTTCATGTAGATCTAAGTACGGTAGGTAGTAAGAGTCTCACCCGATACGCGAACAAGCATAATCGTGTTATTATTATTATACATTATCCGATCCTCATTGTGTAGCGCATTGTGCTAAACAATTCCGTGACATCTGTCGTATAACACACGCCCTATTTAACGCCGAAATCGGCTGGCTTACCAAACGCAGCTTTTATTATTACTCGTGTGTAATTAGTGAGGTGTCTGCGTGGTAATAATAAGTAGCCCGAACCCACCCGACCGCCCTACCCCCTCACCCCGCCGGCCACACGCGCTACTTTCGGTTCACCATTCTAAACCTATCTTAACATAATAAACTTACTTTAAATTTATGCTTATACAACCAACAGTAATGTGCGTCACCTCTGTTGAACTGGTAAATAATAATAAGGTGAGTTGTCGGATCGTAATGAGGTCACAGAAGATGTGGCGCGTGACGCCGCGCGGCCGGGCTCGCGGCAGCTTCCCTCGCGGCCGCTCTTTTGTCAGCCCGCGGGAACGCCGGTCCCCATGTTTACTTTTTCGGTGACAACGCCCCACTTGACTTTACACTGATACAGGAAAACACGCGACTGTATCATACGGAAGTTTTAATGACATTCTAAATGATTCCTTTTTCTTCAGTTATATTTGCGCAATAAACTCGAAATATCATAGCGTCACGCGTTACTAACAAAGAAATTTACCAACAATCCAAACTCAATAAGAATAACGGTGGACTTAATTATTTATTTAATGTTAATCAATGCATTCATTTTAGTTGAAAAGATTATGAAAGCATTCAAATCTTCAATAACAACAATTGTCAGACAGAACTTAACATCGGCATTTGTAATTAAATAAATATGCCGCGTGTCGTAATGGCGGCGGTTGGGTACGCCACCGTATAAAAATTGTTAAGTTGACGTGGGCATGTTTCGCAACACCTGCCGGCCCCGCACCGCCTTCCGACCGCGCAGGGCTCGGGATCATTAAAATCTTCCGCGGCTGCTTTATTCCACCAATGATTAATATTAATCCCCTAAAATAGAGCTCTGTAGTGCTATTTCAAGTCCGCTTTGGATGTTATAACCACGCGGCGACTGCATGATGCCTCGCACACAACTTTAACAAAGCCTTTGGTTTTATTACACAAAAAAAAACTCGTGCTATCAGCGCGTCCTTGCTGTGACTCAAGTCGAGCGCATTGATTGGCGCGATCCTTCGAAAATAACATCACTCTGCCGCCTACTGAACGGGGAATCGTACCTATACCCTTAATTCACCTAAAACGAAATAATTCAATATTTCAAACTCGCTTATTAAAGCACCCTTTGAATATGAATATGCTGTATTAACACGAACTCTCTCCGTTGTCCACGTTTTGTGTTGAATAATACCGTATTTATGCTAATGAGACTGGCAAACATTACGAGGTCACCACACAAGCATTTTTTTGGTAAATTTAATCTTGCATTTATTTGCCATCATTGGCTGGTCGTATGATAAATGGCCACTATTTCACATCAACAGTTGCAAAGCTAGTTATGTCGACACCAGGAAATAAAATCGAGGACTACATACTTCTCACATTTCCGCGAATGTTATAGTCTTACCTAGTCATTCAGTCTTGCATTCAGAAATCTTATAGAGCAGCTGCTCAGTTCAATTATCGGGAAACTTTCACTGAACTAATCATAAGCTACGTATTATGACTGCATAAGGAACAAAGGCGCCGCATGATAGACTCATCCTAACCGCATTTTCATACAATCCTATCTTTGTTTTTACGTCAAACCTGCGTTTAGTTATATGCACTTTGATTAGTTATTTTATGATGTTGCCACTAACAAATATCACAAGTGTTGTTATTAGGTAAAACTAGTCTATACATTCATCTAGACTTCTAGTCATACGACATGTTAATCGTTGTATAATCATCGTCGTATAGAACAGTCAAACAATATTATGTATGTAAACCATTTCCACTGCTGAGCAAAGGTCTCATCACATTGATTACAGCTATTTGCAGCTTTGAACAGTCTTCCTAGAAAAAAAAACTAACAAATCCGAATATGCCTTCTAATGAACGACTTTCAAATTCCAGCGTCAATGGAGGAGGAATCTACCGAGCTGCCAGGCACGGACGGGCTGGCGCCCAAGCAGCGGCACCAAGCGAAGCACCGCGAGCTATTCCTATCGCGGCACGTGGAAACCCTGCCGGCCACGCACATCCGCGGCAAGTGCACCGTCACGCTACTCAACGAGACGGAGTCGCTGCTCAGCTATCTCAATAAGGATGTGAGTATGTACCGGAGGCGAAGACACACCGACGACACATCTGCTATAAACTGTTGCTTGAGACAATCCTTTAACTTCTACTCCCCCGGCCACACCATGCTCCTCGCGCTGCTCATCGCGCTGCCGCGATTTTGCCCGAACCGGCCACACCACAGGTGTCGTCATGTACTTATATAACTTACTTGTAAGACGCATTGAGTAACAAAGTGTGCTTCAGCATCTCCCACGTTTCATGCAATATTAGTAGATGATTGATCAACTTGGGTGGTCTTAATACATAAAACCACAAGCGGTATGTCTATTCTAGACATATTCGAGTCACTAAGTTTTCCTTCAGAGTCTACTTCAAGCGAGTGCGTGATTAAGCAAAATTGGATAACGTACAAGATGTCACTCTTTCTTGTTTTGTAACTTGCGACGCTGCTAACTCTAAAGCTAACCGGCACTTTGGCCTTACCGTTCGCGTTTGGATTCGGTTCGGTTCTTAATACATAACATGCTTGGAGAGTTTTATTGTTTCTGTCGTGTTTTTATGCATATTAATAACGGCCAACTTATGCTAGACCGAGTGACTAGTCTTAGAAAAAAGGTAATCCTACTGTTGTTACTCCTTTACACTAAATGGAAGGATTTGTATAAAGTTTGGAATAGATAGATAATTCGTTGTAATGTACAATAATACGTAAACGTGGTGCCTTTTGACGTATGAGTTAGGTAATTATGAGGAACTAAACAAAACACATTTAAAAATAAGTCAATTTAAAGTCTAAGGACTGAATGTTGATTTCAATATGGATTCAATAGTTTAAGTAACGATTACTCGATACGTTATACATATCTTTCGCGTAATATTTTCGGGACAAGTCGATAGTGTCGTGTCACTGATTTAGATTAAATGTGAGCTTGAATGTATCTATTCGTAATATTGTTTATCTTATCTCCGTGACCGGCACTAACTCATTTTCACTCATTGCCGCCGCGGAGACCAGAGCAGCGGGGCTATTGGCCGACGTCACGGCTTGTACTGATGTCATGTTCCGTTTGCTTTTACGTGAGACGAAACTCACTCTTCAAACTTCCGATAGCGATTTCGTATTCAAGGATCTCGTCCGAATTCTACCGGTCACTAAGTACGCAGTTTAGAACAACCTTGTACTAACTCAACTGCGTCCTCCTCGACCAAACCAATTTTGAGGACTTTACATTAATACACACTTTCTCTTTTGTTTCAGGACGCATTTTTTTATTGTTTAGTATTTGATCCTTCACAAAAGACTTTATTAGCAGATAAGGGAGAAATCCGAGTGGGAAGTAGATATCAGACTGATGTAACTAATTTATTAAAAGAAGGTATGTTAAGTTCGTAATCGATATCAATAATTCGTTCAGGCACTTCTACATGCTGGACCACTGTCCGACTGGCAAAGAAAGAAACTCAGTTTTATATGAGACTAAATTGTTCGCCTTTTCATTGAGCATTTCAATCGTCAGTGATAAACTAGGGAGGCGGCATGATCAACTCAGAGGATGTAATATATCACTCACGTGAGAGTATTTGGTTGTCTCACTTGTTAAGTGAACCTATTGCAGCCGTAGGCGTGAAATTGTCATCCTCTAAAAACTAGCTGACGTCGGCTGACCTTGAAGTGATCGAAGAAGCGCTCAATTTATTCCGTTCTCACTGTAAAACTGCGTCTCTCTCAATCCAACGTGTATACGTGCCTTTCGGAGTTGTGAATTGAAATGTGTCTCGCGATATACAAAGTGTTTGAGCGTTGTGTTGTGTGGTAAGGCGAGGACGACGGTCGGACGGAAGCGGAGCTGGAGACGCTGGTGTGGACGCCGGCGCACGGGCTGACGGACCGGCAGACGGACCAGTTCCTGGTGGTCGCGCGCTCGGTGGGCACGTTCGCGCGCGCGCTCGACTGCTCCTCCAGCGTCAAGCAGCCCAGTCTGCACATGTCCGCCGCCGCCGCCTCCCGAGACATCACCCTGGTCAGTCTAACTGCTTACTTAATACGAGTACATTCTTCCGTTTAGGCGGATAGCATAGCATCACTTTGCCTGGACTTGTTGCATACGCTGATCTATTCGAATTGATCGTTTTTGAGGTTAATCGCACTAAGTCGTATGGAGTTGAAATTATTCAGTTCACATGTGCAATATCAATATGCCCATGACACTAATTAAAGCAACGGGAGTTTTTTTTTGTTTTATGCAAAGAGCTGTGCAAATTTGGGGTGGTCTTTGTCAGGAGTACGTGGACTTAATAAAAGCTTTGTAGAGCTGGTTTCTCTACTTCATCATAATATTGGGGAAAGAATGGGCCGCATATTTTAGGCTTTTAACGATTCGAATGTGATTCACTTTAAATACTCTAACAAGCCAGCTTTAAAAAAAGGTTTATTGTTACGGTAATCTACAGACGAAACAATTATGAGATTCGTTGGAGCAGATAACCACGGCGTGTCCTATACTCACTATGGTCACCAAGTTCCGTTGCATCTATTACATGAATATGTATTGAATTATTGTGTAAACTTATCTTGTTCTTATCTGTGGTCCAGTTCCACGCTATGGACACCCTCCACAAGTCCGGCTACAGCATAGAGTCGGCGCTGTCGTCGCTTGTGCCGGCTTCGGGCCCCGTGCTATGTCGGGACGAGATGGAGGAGTGGTCCGCTTCCGAGGCCAACCTGTTCGAAGAGGCGCTCGACAAATACGGCAAGGACTTCGCCGACATCCGGCAGGACTTTGTGAGTATACATAGCGAACGTGTAGTTTAGCCTGTAGCCTGTATTCAGCCCATAACACACCGAAACATGATTTGTAACGTTTTGGCATGCAACGCACATAACACCCTCGAGCGGCGCACGTTCCTTTCGGTGTTTAGTTTCACCAGTCCCCGCTAAGTTCCTAATATGTCAATTGTCTTATCAGTGGTGCCGTCTCTATTAACTAGATCGAATTAGGGACGGCATTATAAGTATCTGATGCCTAAGATGCCAAGAACTAAACAGTGTAGTGAAACTCTCAGAAGTGATAGATTAACTTGTACTTTATCAACTCAAATAATATCATGAATAGCTGTGGCCCGCGACTTCGTCCACGCAGAATTAAATTATGCTCATCAGGGACAATGTTGGCTTCTAATGGTGAAAGAATTTTTTAAATCGGTCCAGTAGTTTCGGAGCCTATTCAATGTAAACAAACTATCAAATCTTTCCTCTTTATAATATTAGTATATATGATGAAAGTTGGAATTCACCAATGTCATATTTTGTGTACTTGATCGTTGTAAAATATATTTAGTAAGTAAGAAATACGAAAAAATATTACATGCTCCAAAATAATTACATAACGACTAGTCGCTTGTTTAGTAAGTGCTATATATTTTTTATTGTGTACAGTTGCCGTGGAAAACGTTGAAGAACTTGGTGGAATATTACTACATGTGGAAAACGACAGACCGCTACGTGCAACAGAAGCGCGTGAAGGCCGTCGAAGCAGAGTCCAAGCTCAAGCAAGTCTACATTCCCAACTAGTGAGTGTTTGTACCCGCCGCGCTCTTAACTACTCTTGTTATAATTTAGTTGCTATATTTGTTTGCGGTCTATTAAAAATTATAGTGTCTGGTATAATACAGAGCAAATTTTCATGCAAACTTCCGAAGAACATATGGTGATGATAGAAAGTTATTGCTATCGATTATCCACTGTATTATGGTTGCTTACTGCCAGTTGCACTAAGTAATAAATTGAAGGTGGCAGCCACCTTTATTATAGTAGCGCTAACTCTCAGCGCTAGTTCGCTTGAGCGTCTCTATGAGGCATAGAAGTTGCCACGTATCAGCCTATGCTATGATCCTTGGCGTTGGAAGTTACTGCTGTCCAAGTTTATCCACGCGATCCTCTGTCAAATAGTTGTATTGAAAGTAAAAGCGCTCTTTGAGGTATTACCACAAATGCTTGCTTGCGTTTTTAGATATGATCGTCTACTATTATACGTGTGCGGTTTTTACTAAGTGTCCGCCCTCCGCAGCAACAAGCCGAACCCCGCGTTGCTGCCTAGCGGCGGCAAGCCCGGCGCCGTGCTCAACGGCGGCACCAATGGCACCGCCGCGCTCACCACGCCCGCCATGCTATGCGCGTCCTGCCAAGGTACAGACATAATGGAGGTTAATTAATATCTTGGGTAAATCCAGTGATTTACCCAATATTTTTTAATAGATTATATCAACTATTTACTAAAAGTACGACGTGAACTGCATTCCAAAAAAAATTAGAATATCTTTTTTTGATATTCAATTCATGAAATTGTTAGTGTAAGTCGTTGTTATGCTTACTCTTAAATGAATAACATGTTGTTCTGTAAATAATTCTGCTTATATGTTGTTTTACAGTGACGAACTCAAACCAGTGGTACACATGGGGACCGCAGCATTTACAATACAGACTATGCGGCTCATGCTGGCAGTACTGGAAGAAATATGGCGGACTCAAGGTAAACTTCTCGGTTACTTATAAAAGAATTACAAAACTTGTATATGGTCTACTTCAAATCTGGTTTAAATTAATAACAACATGTATGTGTGTTACAGACGGCAGGTGCTTTTGGTGAAGTAGAAGTGGAAGCGGCTCGCGGCCCGCGCGTCGAGGGCGAGGATGCCGCGCTGTCCGTGTCGCACCGCCCGCACCGCTGCACCGTGCCCAACTGCAACAAGGTCAGTACCAACCTACCGGCACCCGCACTACTGTATCTGGTTTATATTGACATTTACGGTTGCCAACACACTTGGCGTCGGTGTGGTTACTTCAAATCTGCATAGGATACGTAGCATGCGACGTTGCCATTGTACTCGTGTTTGTAAATGTAGTGATTCCATTGTGTGGTTAAAAGTAGAGATTTATTTTTTTGTTCGAAATTCTAGGCTACTTTTTGCAGCAAAATATAAAATTTCCGCTGGTGGCAGATGAACTAGTAGGCTAGCTAGTCTGGTATAGAAAGACAAGAGATGAAAGTTTTATGAAGTACAGTAGAATAGAATCCGTTTAATATGACTCCGCCTATGTTGACTAACCGCCTTATATGATTATGTCCAGTTATTTATAATGACCGACATAATGCTTAACACCTTCGGCAATGTTCGGCAGGGCGCTCGGCGCCCGACGACGTTCGGCACGTCACTTGTTTTTGTTTTGAAATGAAAAATATACGTATCTACATGATCGTATTTATTAAATACAATTTACATTTTGATTTAATATGCTATGTTTATCTATTAAAGTAAATGGGTATCTAAAAAAACAGGAGGTCGTTTATTTCCTCAAAATGCTTTGTATGACGTCCGCATAGTATGACGTGTTTATTCTATTTCATTTCACATCTTCAGGGATAGGTAACGGCCATGAATTAGACGATCAATATTATCGTGTGATCCACGCATATCGCTATCCATATCACGAGATATTGATGAGTATTGCAGCGAGTGTTTTGAAATCCGAGATCCGGTATTGACATACCAGTGTCACGATAACATTGACCGTCTAATCTAAGCCAAAGAAAACGAGGTCCATGGGCACGCGTGTAGTAGATTATCCTTAATGTGATATGCATGGGTGTCTTGATGCGTGTGCGGTGTGCAGGAGTTCAAGCTGCGCGCGCACCTGGCGCGGCACGTGGCGACCGCGCACGGCGCGGGCGAGGGCGCGCGGCCCGTGATGAAGACGCGCGCGGCGTTCTACCTGCGCGCGTCGCCATTCACGCGCCTCGCGCGCCGCCTCGCGCGCGCTCTGCGCCGGCCCCGCCACCACGCGCGCTCGCCCTTCGCCCCCATCAACCTGCAGCAGGTCAAGCAGGAGTGTGAGTATACTGACGACATAATACTACCTCAGGCTACTGATGCATAATGGGGGCTCTTAAAACATGACAGCGGCTTTATGAAACGAGCCGAGCCGAGTTTCGTAATAAGGTCACACGAGTGTTGTGTGGTTTGATTGTGTACAGTTGTTTAAAATATGTTATTTACATACATAATTTATAGGGTATTGGATTCGGAAGCGGAAAAAACTTACCGATAATCGGTATCTTTATGTAATCATAATGCCATCAAAAAGAAAACTTGTAAAAAAAAAAAACAAATCTCGCAACTCAGTTCTTCTACCGTAAAGTTGTGAGATCCATGTCGGTTAATTTATTCAGTCCCTACTAAAGGGACTTTGTCTTAAGTTATTACGTAATTAGCTAACCTAATAACATTTTAACAGTGACCAGTATCAGTATTAAAAATCTTTTGTTTACGCTGTTGGTGTATCTAGAAAACTGGACCGAAATTGCAAAATATTTTAGGTTTTCGTTGATTTATACACCAACACCAAAGACTAATTGTATTCTAAATTTGAAGTGTCTATGCTTTTAGAAGTGCCTTGAACTTTTGATAATCGGTCAGTCAGTCAGCGAGTCATTAGTTATAATTCCTAAACTACTCGTTCAAATTGAAAGAAAATTGACATATACCGTGTTTATAAAATATTCAGGCTTCTAGTTTTATCCAGAACGAAATCATAGGAAGGTCGAAAATGGCCTGAACCGCTTCGAAAAAAAGATGGTACGGCCGTGCCGCTTTTTGCTCGACTCTGCGGGGGCACCGCCGTGCCCCCAGATGACAGTGAACTGTTTTTGAACGTACATGCGAAATTTTATAGCTTTGGTTAGTAACAATTTTATTCGGTAGTCGTTTTAAATTAACATGGTGGTATTTCTTCGGTATTAACCCTTATCGTACAGTAGCGAGGTGTAAAGTTGAAAATTTCGGTATCAAAGAAAGAAAGAAGACATTTATTCCTTTTGCAAGACACACAAATATAAGAGAATATACACAATTTTATAGAAAAGAAACAAGAAAAATAAACATGGACATGAAAAATAGATCAGCAGCGTCGTGTGTGTCTTCGCAAAAGTGAAACCGTTCGCTGGCTCAGCATCACGCTGAGGTGATAGACACCTTCAGCACTGATTTTCAGCCAGACCCGTCAAGTCTTCGGTACTAAAAATGAGTGAGTAATTTTAGAATGTGGGCGTGCAGGTTCAATAGCGATGGCGGGGCTGGGCAGCGCGGAGCTGCGCGCGGTGGGCGCGGCGGGCGGCGGCACGGCGCGCGCGCGCGGCGCCGTCAGCAGCGTGGCCGTGCGCCTGGCCTTCGTGCTCGGCGGCCCGCCGCACGCCGCGCGCCATGACTGGCTCGCGCTCACGCCGCGCGACCTGCTGCCGCAGCCCAAGCACCAAGCCTTCCCCAAACCGCCCAAAGCGCCCGGTCAGTACACGCACACGCTTACTTTTCTTGTCTAATAACACTGTTATAATTTGTTGAATCGACCTGTATCTGACCGTTTTTTGATGCACATATAGATGTTAAAATGACATTCGCTCGTTCGAACGATTCCACATAGACAACACTAATCGTTTGCATGCGTTACAGACGGCAGCCTGCTGTACGAGCGCGTGCTGTCGCGCGCGGAGAAGGAGGCGCGCCGCGCGTCGCCCGCGCCCGCCGCGCCGCCGCCCGCGCCGCCGCCGCAGCCGCTCAAGCGCCGCGCGTACGACGACATCAACGGGCTCGACAGTCAGTACCACCACGCTCAGTATAGTACAGGAGGCGCGCCGCGCGTCGCCCGCGCCGCCGCCGCAGCCGCTCAAGCGCCGCGCGTACGACGACATCAACGGGCTCGACAGTCAGTACCACCACGCTCAGTATAGTACAGGAGGCGCGCCGCGCGTCGCCCGCGCCCGCCGCGCCGCCGCCCGCGCCGCCGCCGCAGCCGCTCAAGCGCCGCGCGTACGACGACATCAACGGGCTCGACAGTCAGTACCACCACGCTCAGTATAGTACAGGAGGCGCGCCGCGCGTCGCCCGCGCCCGCCGCGCCGCCGCCCGCGCCGCCGCCGCAGCCGCTCAAGCGCCGCGCGTACGACGACATCAACGGGCTCGACAGTCAGTACCACCACGCTCAGTATAGTACAGGAGGCGCGCCGCGCGTCGCCCGCGCCCGCCGCGCCGCCGCCCGCGCCGCCGCCGCAGCCGCTCAAGCGCCGCGCGTACGACGACATCAACGGGCTCGACAGTCAGTACCACCACGCTCAGTATAGTACAGGAGGCGCGCCGCGCGTCGCCCGCGCCCGCCGCGCCGCCGCCCGCGCCGCCGCCGCAGCCGCTCAAGCGCCGCGCGTACGACGACATCAACGGGCTCGACAGTCAGTACCACCACGCTCAGTATAGTACAGGAGGCGCGCCGCGCGTCGCCCGCGCCCGCCGCGCCGCCGCCCGCGCCGCCGCCGCAGCCGCTCAAGCGCCGCGCGTACGACGACATCAACGGGCTCGACAGTCAGTACCACCACGCTCAGTATAGTACAGGAGGCGCGCCGCGCGTCGCCCGCGCCCGCCGCGCCGCCGCCCGCGCCGCCGCCGCAGCCGCTCAAGCGCCGCGCGTACGACGACATCAACGGGCTCGACAGTCAGTACCACCACGCTCAGTATAGTACAGGAGGCGCGCCGCGCGTCGCCCGCGCCCGCCGCGCCGCCGCCCGCGCCGCCGCCGCAGCCGCTCAAGCGCCGCGCGTACGACGACATCAACGGGCTCGACAGTCAGTACCACCACGCTCAGTATAGTACAGGAGGCGCGCCGCGCGTCGCCCGCGCCGCCGCCGCAGCCGCTCAAGCGCCGCGCGTACGACGACATCAACGGGCTCGACAGTCAGTACCACCACGCTCAGTATAGTACAGGAGGCGCGCCGCGCGTCGCCCGCGCCCGCCGCGCCGCCGCCCGCGCCGCCGCCGCAGCCGCTCAAGCGCCGCGCGTACGACGACATCAACGGGCTCGACAGTCAGTACCACCACGCTCAGTATAGTACAGGAGGCGCGCCGCGCGTCGCCCGCGCCCGCCGCGCCGCCGCCCGCGCCGCCGCCGCAGCCGCTCAAGCGCCGCGCGTACGACGACATCAACGGGCTCGACAGTCAGTACCACCACGCTCAGTATAGTACAGGAGGCGCGCCGCGCGTCGCCCGCGCCCGCCGCGCCGCCGCCCGCGCCGCCGCCGCAGCCGCTCAAGCGCCGCGCGTACGACGACATCAACGGGCTCGACAGTCAGTACCACCACGCTCAGTATAGTACAGGAGGCGCGCCGCGCGTCGCCCGCGCCGCCGCCGCAGCCGCTCAAGCGCCGCGCGTACGACGACATCAACGGGCTCGACAGTCAGTACCACCACGCTCAGTATAGTACAGGAGGCGCGCCGCGCGTCGCCCGCGCCCGCCGCGCCGCCGCCCGCGCCGCCGCCGCAGCCGCTCAAGCGCCGCGCGTACGACGACATCAACGGGCTCGACAGTCAGTACCACCACGCTCAGTATAGTACAGGAGGCGCGCCGCGCGTACGACGACATCAACGGGCTCGACAGTCAGTACCACCACGCTCAGTATAGTACAGGAGGCGCGCCGCGCGTCGCCCGCGCCCGCCGCGCCGCCGCCCGCGCCGCCGCCGCAGCCGCTCAAGCGCCGCGCGTACGACGACATCAACGGGCTCGACAGTCAGTACCACCACGCTCAGTATAGTACAGGAGGCGCGCCGCGCGTCGCCCGCGCCCGCCGCGCCGCCGCCCGCGCCGCCGCCGCAGCCGCTCAAGCGCCGCGCGTACGACGACATCAACGGGCTCGACAGTCAGTACCACCACGCTCAGTATAGTACAGGAGGCGCGCCGCGCGTCGCCCGCGCCGCCGCCGCAGCCGCTCAAGCGCCGCGCGTACGACGACATCAACGGGCTCGACAGTCAGTACCACCACGCTCAGTATAGTACAGGAGGCGCGCCGCGCGTCGCCCGCGCCCGCCGCGCCGCCGCCCGCGCCGCCGCCGCAGCCGCTCAAGCGCCGCGCGTACGACGACATCAACGGGCTCGACAGTCAGTACCACCACGCTCAGTATAGTACAGGAGGCGCGCCGCGCGTCGCCCGCGCCCGCCGCGCCGCCGCCCGCGCCGCCGCCGCAGCCGCTCAAGCGCCGCGCGTACGACGACATCAACGGGCTCGACAGTCAGTACCACCACGCTCAGTATAGTACAGGAGGCGCGCCGCGCGTCGCCCGCGCCCGCCGCGCCGCCGCCCGCGCCGCCGCCGCAGCCGCTCAAGCGCCGCGCGTACGACGACATCAACGGGCTCGACAGTCAGTACCACCACGCTCAGTATAGTACAGGAGGCGCGCCGCGCGTCGCCCGCGCCCGCCGCGCCGCCGCCCGCGCCGCCGCCGCAGCCGCTCAAGCGCCGCGCGTACGACGACATCAACGGGCTCGACAGTCAGTACCACCACGCTCAGTATAGTACAGGAGGCGCGCCGCGCGTCGCCCGCGCCCGCCGCGCCGCCGCCCGCGCCGCCGCCGCAGCCGCTCAAGCGCCGCGCGTACGACGACATCAACGGGCTCGACAGTCAGTACCACCACGCTCAGTATAGTACAGGAGGCGCGCCGCGCGTCGCCCGCGCCGCCGCCGCAGCCGCTCAAGCGCCGCGCGTACGACGACATCAACGGGCTCGACAGTCAGTACCACCACGCTCAGTATAGTACAGGAGGCGCGCCGCGCGTCGCCCGCGCCCGCCGCGCCGCCGCCCGCGCCGCCGCCGCAGCCGCTCAAGCGCCGCGCGTACGACGACATCAACGGGCTCGACAGTCAGTACCACCACGCTCAGTATAGTACAGGAGGCGCGCCGCGCGTCGCCCGCGCCCGCCGCGCCGCCGCCCGCGCCGCCGCCGCAGCCGCTCAAGCGCCGCGCGTACGACGACATCAACGGGCTCGACAGTCAGTACCACCACGCTCAGTATAGTACAGGAGGCGCGCCGCGCGTCGCCCGCGCCCGCCGCGCCGCCGCCCGCGCCGCCGCCGCAGCCGCTCAAGCGCCGCGCGTACGACGACATCAACGGGCTCGACAGTCAGTACCACCACGCTCAGTATAGTACAGGAGGCGCGCCGCGCGTCGCCCGCGCCGCCGCCGCAGCCGCTCAAGCGCCGCGCGTACGACGACATCAACGGGCTCGACAGTCAGTACCACCACGCTCAGTATAGTACAGGAGGCGCGCCGCGCGTTGCCCGCGCCCGCCGCGCCGCCGCCCGCGCCGCCGCCGCAGCCGCTCAAGCGCCGCGCGTACGACGACATCAACGGGCTCGACAGTCAGTACCACCACGCTCAGTATAGTACAGGAGGCGCGCCGCGCGTCGCCCGCGCCGCCGCCGCAGCCGCTCAAGCGCCGCGCGTACGACGACATCAACGGGCTCGACAGTCAGTACCACCACGCTCAGTATAGTACAGGAGGCGCGCCGCGCGTCGCCCGCGCCCGCCGCGCCGCCGCCCGCGCCGCCGCCGCAGCCGCTCAAGCGCCGCGCGTACGACGACATCAACGGGCTCGACAGTCAGTACCACCACGCTCAGTATAGTACAGGAGGCGCGCCGCGCGTCGCCCGCGCCCGCCGCGCCGCCGCCCGCGCCGCCGCCGCAGCCGCTCAAGCGCCGCGCGTACGACGACATCAACGGGCTCGACAGTCAGTACCACCACGCTCAGTATAGTACAGGAGGCGCGCCGCGCGTCGCCCGCGCCCGCCGCGCCGCCGCCCGCGCCGCCGCCGCAGCCGCTCAAGCGCCGCGCGTACGACGACATCAACGGGCTCGACAGTCAGTACCACCACGCTCAGTATAGTACAGGAGGCGCGCCGCGCGTCGCCCGCGCCCGCCGCGCCGCCGCCCGCGCCGCCGCCGCAGCCGCTCAAGCGCCGCGCGTACGACGACATCAACGGGCTCGACAGTCAGTACCACCACGCTCAGTATAGTACAGGAGGCGCGCCGCGCGTCGCCCGCGCCCGCCGCGCCGCCGCCCGCGCCGCCGCCGCAGCCGCTCAAGCGCCGCGCGTACGACGACATCAACGGGCTCGACAGTCAGTACCACCACGCTCAGTATAGTACAGGAGGCGCGCCGCGCGTCGCCCGCGCCCGCCGCGCCGCCGCCCGCGCCGCCGCCGCAGCCGCTCAAGCGCCGCGCGTACGACGACATCAACGGGCTCGACAGTCAGTACCACCACGCTCAGTATAGTACAGGAGGCGCGCCGCGCGTCGCCCGCGCCCGCCGCGCCGCCGCCCGCGCCGCCGCCGCAGCCGCTCAAGCGCCGCGCGTACGACGACATCAACGGGCTCGACAGTCAGTACCACCACGCTCAGTATAGTACAGGAGGCGCGCCGCGCGTCGCCCGCGCCGCCGCCGCAGCCGCTCAAGCGCCGCGCGTACGACGACATCAACGGGCTCGACAGTCAGTACCACCACGCTCAGTATAGTACAGGAGGCGCGCCGCGCGTCGCCCGCGCCCGCCGCGCCGCCGCCCGCGCCGCCGCCGCAGCCGCTCAAGCGCCGCGCGTACGACGACATCAACGGGCTCGACAGTCAGTACCACCACGCTCAGTATAGTACAGGAGGCGCGCCGCGCGTCGCCCGCGCCCGCCGCGCCGCCGCCCGCGCCGCCGCCGCAGCCGCTCAAGCGCCGCGCGTACGACGACATCAACGGGCTCGACAGTCAGTACCACCACGCTCAGTATAGTACAGGAGGCGCGCCGCGCGTCGCCCGCGCCCGCCGCGCCGCCGCCCGCGCCGCCGCCGCAGCCGCTCAAGCGCCGCGCGTACGACGACATCAACGGGCTCGACAGTCAGTACCACCACGCTCAGTATAGTACAGGAGGCGCGCCGCGCGTCGCCCGCGCCCGCCGCGCCGCCGCCCGCGCCGCCGCCGCAGCCGCTCAAGCGCCGCGCGTACGACGACATCAACGGGCTCGACAGTCAGTACCACCACGCTCAGTATAGTACAGGAGGCGCGCCGCGCGTCGCCCGCGCCCGCCGCGCCGCCGCCCGCGCCGCCGCCGCAGCCGCTCAAGCGCCGCGCGTACGACGACATCAACGGGCTCGACAGTCAGTACCACCACGCTCAGTATAGTACAGGAGGCGCGCCGCGCGTCGCCCGCGCCCGCCGCGCCGCCGCCCGCGCCGCCGCCGCAGCCGCTCAAGCGCCGCGCGTACGACGACATCAACGGGCTCGACAGTCAGTACCACCACGCTCAGTATAGTACAGGAGGCGCGCCGCGCGTCGCCCGCGCCCGCCGCGCCGCCGCCCGCGCCGCCGCCGCAGCCGCTCAAGCGCCGCGCGTACGACGACATCAACGGGCTCGACAGTCAGTACCACCACGCTCAGTATAGTACAGGAGGCGCGCCGCGCGTCGCCCGCGCCCGCCGCGCCGCCGCCCGCGCCGCCGCCGCAGCCGCTCAAGCGCCGCGCGTACGACGACATCAACGGGCTCGACAGTCAGTACCACCACGCTCAGTATAGTACAGGAGGCGCGCCGCGCGTCGCCCGCGCCGCCGCCGCAGCCGCTCAAGCGCCGCGCGTACGACGACATCAACGGGCTCGACAGTCAGTACCACCACGCTCAGTATAGTACAGGAGGCGCGCCGTCAAAAAGTATATGAAACTGGCCGTTGCCCGCGACTCATATCCGCGGGAACGATTCAATTTTCCAATATAAAAACTATTCTATGTATGTACTTTTTTTTTTTCATTAAAATCGGTTCAGTGGTATAGGCGTGAAAACATAACATAAGCAGATAGACAGACAGACAGAGTTACTTATACACAGTGACAGTTATTTCAATCCCATTCTCTTCGGGGTCTTATAATAACCTCATGCCCATATGCAAATACTATACACACTGCATATGCACATTAATATGTGACATCGCAGCTTGCTACATCAAAGTCTATCGGTTACTGGTGACAACAATCGTATTAAATTGAAAAAACATTTTGTTACTCCAAGTTAGAATTATACACAGGTGTAAATTAGCAACATTCGCCAATCGGTGGTTAGGATTTGACCACAGTTGATTAGACTTGTAAAATCTTAATTTATAGCTTCGGGAAATAGGTCACAGCTTTAGTATGTATATAATTATAGGTACCCATAATAGTTTCATTATTATTTTAATAATAAAGAAAGGTTTTTTTTTCTCTTTGCTGCTGCTTTCTTCCGGGAATAGCAACAGGTTTGTATGCACCACAGTAAATCGTTACTGAAATATTTGTGTTAAATTTGTAGCGATAGTGTTAACGTGTCTCGTTTGTGTGGCAGGAGCGGGGTCGGGGCGCGAGGGCGCGGCGCCCCCGCCGGCCAAGCGGCCCAACAAGCACCCGGCGCCGATGCAGCGGCCCTCGCGCGAGCAGTACGCCGCCATGTGTGCGCGCGCGCAGGCCACCGGCCAGCCGCTGCCTGCGCACGTGTTCACACACGTACGTACACTCACAGTAACACAGTAACAGGCGCCCTACGCCGAAATATCATTTTTGAAGTTCTTATTATATCGTCCCTGTTAACTACTCTCCTATTAATGACTTAGTTACTTATAATTAGTACGAGGGAAACGGCACGAAACGAATCGAAAATCGAATTTCGGAGTATAAGACCAGGGTCGGGGCGCGCTGTACCGGTTTATGTATTTGATGACTAGGTGGCGCTAGGATCGCTACGTCCCTAACAGGCATTGGGCGCCGACTAGCAAGGACTATGGATGAAGATAATCCTTCAGACAAACACGGCTCACTACGACAAAAGAGAAAAAAAAGACGACAATCGACATCAAGCTTTAAAATCCCCAAAGACTTACTACAGTCCCGGTATCGAGTCTCTTTTCTTAGTTAGTGTCAGAGTAATATCAACTGCAACGGCAGGCTAGTTCATAGACAACTAACTGAATTTCAGGTGTAATAAAAAAAATGTTTATAGGAGATCTAAATAATAAAGAAACATATTCATGAACTAAGCATAAGTTGTAATATGATATGCAAAACTTTGTGGATGCAGGTGAACGGCAAGCCGACCAACCTAACTGGACGCGGCGGACGCCGCCACGTCATATCATGGATGGACGCACCGGATGATCTTTTCTTCAGAGCCACGGAAGCCGCCAAGTGAGTTCTGCCAACTTTATTTATGATTTCCATAACAAAGTTCGAGATATCAACTGAAACTTTGCAGACTTAAAGAACAATCGATCGATACATATTTTTAGTACCTACCCACTCATTAAAATATTAGATCTGTGAATACATCGCTGCTTATAAACAGAAGGGCCACAAATCAAAAACAAGTTTTTTTGGGGAGAGCACAATTAAAATTTTCATTTTATTTTTTAATTGTTTTTTTGCACTCCTACGTCCAATGCTTTTGAATCATAATACCGTCGATGCGTATTTTAATTCTCTACCTTTTGTTTATTTTAACGTTGAGGTAACTATAACCCAAAGACGCCTAGCAGCACATAAGTCCGTTTAGCATATAAAATTTTCTTCACAAGTAAATAAATAATTTGAATAAAAGGCCACAAGTCGAAAAAATTAAAATGTTTTCTTTAATTTTTTTATCACAACCAAGCTGAATAAACACAATATTATAATTTAAAAAAAGCGTGAAAAAAAACTTATCTTTGCAAATTGCTATTTTTTAAATAAATCAAAAACTTAAATTTTAATTATATAAAAAGTGTTTTGGCACCGTACAAAATAAATATTTAACAACAATAAATGCTTCTAGAACCTCAACAGGCATAAATAAGTATAGGTAACACCATAATTATAGCTTCTTATGCAATTGTAATAATATCGTACCTTACTAGTTCTAACAAGAGATCAAAATTTTCACTTATTGTATAATATATTTTTATAATTATGCGATTTCTAAGCAATAATTACTAAATAACTTCTCAATTATTTATTACTAGCTATTGCCTGGGGCTTTGTCCCCACTAGATTTTTTTTTCATAATTTTACTATCTACAAACCATGTCCTGGCAATAAAGAACACAGCAAAAAAATAATTATTAAATTTGGTGCAGTTGTCCGGAAGTTAAGCGGTAGCTACGTGCATTTCGACGATTCATTTTTATTTATATAGACTAGCTGTTGCCCGCAACTTCAGCCGGGACGAATCAAATATAACCTATGTTCATCCGGGATAATGTAGGATTCTTAAGGTGAAAGAATTTTTCAAATCGGCCCAGTAGTTTCGGAGCATATTCAACGTTATCAAACAAAGAAACAATCAAATCTTTAATTTTTAATATATTTAACAATCTTCTGTACCATCTGAGCTCGCAGATTTGCCAAAATCACTATCAGAATTTGAGCTAGAGTCATCATCAGAATCTTTGATAACTAAGTAAAGACTGAGAATCATGCTTCTGTAAATTGATGAGCGTTTTTTTTTCTTTTCTTTGGTATAGGTAAATCTTGATCGGGCTCTTGTATTTGTTGATGGACGGAATTATTGGTTTTAGGTAGAACCATGTTCAAAATTCTGTGTGATCTGGTACTCATTCTGCAAGTGAAAATAAATACTTACACAAACTATAGAGATAGAGGTAGGCAGAAAAAGACAAGGCAAGAATCGATACAAGTATGTTGCGTTGGTTTTGACATGGAAGAAAGGGTGAAAGATGAAAGAAAAAAGCAGAAATTAATAATAAAGCGAGTAGCATAGTGCCGTTGATTCAGGAGCGTCACAAACCTCTTTCATTTGAATGGTATAAAAGAAATAGAAATTTGCGCTTATAAGAATAGTTAGTTAAAATATAGATAAATAGTAAATGTGTGCTATTTTTATTGCACAACATAAAATACCATATCATAAAATAAAGGATTCCTGCCAAACAGCAATTCAAAATTGTATCAAAGCCTTTTTTGTCTTGAAAGAAAACATCGCAAAAACAACAATGTTTTGAGCAAAACAGACATTTTACAAAAAAAGTTGTAACAATAATAATATTATTGGATTTTTTTATTACTAAGCGGACACTTTCCGAAACATGGCACCTTTGCTTAAAAAATGATCCTGTCCTTCTTTGTTTTTATAAGCGAGACAAACACTTTTCAAAACGTGGCACCTTAGTCTTATAAATAATTGAGTACTTACTTGTTCTTTATAGGCGAAACGGTTGCATTCCCAAATGTGGCCCTGTTACCCATAAAATCCACAAGCTGAGGTGCGCTCGCGCCGACTGGTCGGGTCGCAACTCAAATAATGGCCGCTTTGCTCTGAACTTAACCATCAATGCGTAAAAATGCCGAAAGGGCGCATGCATAAAACTGCGATTTAGAGACCGATTTTGACCGGTGTCTTTGTGTCATATGAAAATAAGGTTGATTTTGGCCACATTTTTTAAATAAAAGTGATTTTGGACAATTTTGATTTGTGGCCCTTCAGTTTATAAGCAGCGACATATTGCTTTGCTATACGTGTTTAAACGTAACCAAATTGTTATATATCTTAAATTCGTCAATTAAAGCCAATGAAACAGTTGATCACCGTGGAGAACAAGCTGACATATAGTATCGTGCAGGTCCGCTCGCCGGTCGCTGAGCAGCGGCGAGCTGCGGCGCGGCGCGCGCGCCCCGTGGCGAGCCATGCGCGGCGCGGCGGGTGCGAGCGCGGGTAGCGGAGCGGGCGCGGGCGCGGGCGCAGGCGCGAGCGCGGGCAAGGGCGTGGGCGCCGGCGCGCCGCCGCTGCAGCTGGTGATCCTGGACTGACAGGAGCCTGCGCGCCCGCCGCCCGCGCCGCCCGCGCCGCGCCCCTACACCATGGAGGCGCTGCTCGGCTGATGCTCTGTTGTATATTCCTCATGTAAATACAGTCCGCCGCGAGACCCGCTCGTCGGTAACACCTCCCGCTGTACATAGGCCGGCCCGGCCCAGGCAGCCCGCGACGAATGATGACGATTACGAAACAGTAAGTTTAAACGAAGATTGTATTTTTGGTAAACGAATCACCGAGAATGGATTCTGTAGATAATATTTTAAACTATATTGTTCTTATGTGGTTTGATCTGGAGTCGAGCAAAATAATGTATTTGATACATAAAATGATATGTAAGTCTATTTCATTCGGAGATTCATTGTAGGATAATTTACAATTTTTTTCATAAATAAAGCACAAATCGAGATATTGTTTGGTTTTATTTTGTCCATGTTCTGTATGAGATCCACCAAAAGTTTAGCTCATTGAAATGTAACTCTATGTTCATTCCTATTCTAGAAACAATGAAAAACGCGCTACAAAGTAATTCTACGCCAAGCCAATTTTGAGCCAGTATAACACTTTCACTTGAAGATAAATGTTCCCATCCAATGTTTGCTTGGCTTGGCTTGGCAAGCTTTCACCACACCAAAGCTGTTATGCCGTCTGTACACGCTTTGCCAAACTTTGGCCACTGGTTCACAAGCTCAAGCGTATTGTCTGGCGCCTGTATTTGAAGAGCCAAGACAAGCTCCTACGATGGATGTCTTTTTTTTGATTAGAATCTAACCATGCAAAACGAATTGCAACCACTTTCATTGGCCGGACTGATCCGGCTTGTACTTTGGTTTTTTTAGCATGAGAAAAAAGGTTATCAATCCATGACATGTATTGTATTTTTATTGAAAAACAGTTTTAAAAAATAAATAACAGCAAGTTACGATTTTAGAATCAACCGCACACCTGTCATTTAAACTGACATTGGCCCAAGCCTTACGGCCGCCACTAAGGGAGAATAGAATAGAATAGAAGTCCCTGGAATATTATGATTTGTTTTGTTACGGTTTTATATTTGCCAGTTACTGATTTTCGAAGTATGTGTTTCGATTAGAGGACATGTCAAAATTGTTTACCTTCGTTCTCATGATAAAAAACCGAAGTAATGGCATGACGAGGCAAGTACCTATTCGATTTAGCCTTCGGCCATTTGAAAATACCCAACCAAATTTTATCAGCTCTAGTGTGTATTTTTTATTTTTAAAACCCGAAATTCCAAATAGCTCAAGTAGTTGTGCATGTTGAGTTGGTCCATGAGGAAACCGCCAAAGAATAGCATGTACCTATTGAAAAAATTAAATAGGGTGGCAATCGAGCAAAGTGTTCACCTGATGGTAAATAAGCACAACCACCCATAGACATCTGTAAATTGCAAGCTGCGACACCAGAGGATTGGGATGGGGATCAGCGACTAAGACAGTGATAGCGAACGGACCTTGCGGAAGGTATCGCCCGCAATGCCCACAATGCGCAAAAAATACAGGGTGGAATAAACGAATTCCACAATGGAGGATAACTATCCGAAATATTTCAGGATTTTTGAAAACATGTCTGCCTTGTTCATTGACTCATTGAACATGACGTGTAACTTTGTAGTTTTGACGTTCTGTATTTGGCATGGAGTAACTTTTTATATAGGTACTATTTAGTTTAGAGGCGGTGTACATGTTACTTAGAGAAAACATAGCATTAATAATACAGCGTGGATTTGGAATACGGGCGAAACTTTTACTAGACATATAGGCTTTAGTCGTACAGACGATATTCAAGTATATTTTTTTATTTTCTCTAACTAACTCGACGTAATTAATTTTTAAAGATGCTGTCGAGCAGCAATGTAAAGCAAATTTATTAAAAAAAAAAAAAAAAAAACATTTATTTCGGACAACATTTAGGATTTTGGTTGTCACATTATCGTTAATGCATTGTTTTCTGTACATTGCGTGCTGAATAATTTTGTAAGGTTTTTTTTTGTATTATTTTTTAACAAGTGGTATTTTTTAACTCTTTCGGACCTAAACGTAAAGCTGTTTTAAGATTCGCCCTACTCCAAATCCACGCTGTATATCTTTCGATCTGTGTCAATAGTATACAGCATTTCCAGTAGTTGGAGTGATAAGACTACTGGGAAAAATTTGGGTTTTTGGCACATTTCATAGGCTGGATCCCGATTAAGGTAGAAGTTTCTTCAGAAATCCGTGCAGTTGTTCTCAAAAATAAAGGAATGTTTCCTTTGTGATAATTTATCTATTCCCAATGTTTTAAGATTGTTCCCCTCCATCTAACTTTCATTTTTCCACCTTGTATACTATAACGGCGCTGTCGGCACTGCAATTAGAAAACAACAAAACGAGAAAATGAATACGCATTAAACTTTAAAACCAGGTACTCTTCTGCGAGCTTTAAATTAAACGTAATTGTTGCACGTTATAGTAACCAAAAAGCCTAGCGCGGATGTGGATCGCGAGTTAGCCGAGAGCGGAAAGCCACGTACACACTAGCTCCCAGATGAGTACCCGGCTTATAGTGTAATCGTGTGGAAATAAGGACACACTTGCTTTAAGTGCCAGAGACACAACAACATAAATCAAGTAAGTACCAACCCAGTTACATAGCAAGCATAAATTAAAAACTTGATTTGTAAAAGTTATATTTATTCGAGTACATAACTACATCTTATTATAAATGGATAATAACTATGTTCCGCATTATAAATATGATTTAATGTGGTTTTAAGACACCAACATGCTCACTTTTCTTTATACCCAAAAAGCGCTATCACATGCTTCGAAGAATCGTTTGCATAGAAAAATATTATATTATTTTATACGGCTGCTGAACAATGTCGTGAATGGGAGGAAGCTGTACACTTTTCAAAACAAACAATAGAAATGGCACTGTAAATGTACTTATTTTCTTGAAGAATGATCAATTATAATTACATAATAAATAAAAATACATATACCTAAACAAATTATACAATAAGAATACATTTTATTAGTTCAATTCGGTTTCTAGAAATGTAACTAGACTGGAAACATCCAGAGATAAAAGTATTGCGGAGTAAACGCCATTAGCTTCTTCTATCAGTGTTGCTGATCATACAAATATGGTAAAGCTAATAAAATCGCAAATAAACAATCACAATTTATGGAATCAAAAAAAATTAGACCGCGGCCTCTCCATTCGTAACAATATATAAAGCATACAAAATTTTACTCTGTGTTTTCGGGTTCATACATCTCATATTG
This sequence comes from Pandemis corylana, assembly GCA_949127965.1. Lineage (NCBI taxonomy): Eukaryota > Metazoa > Arthropoda > Insecta > Lepidoptera > Tortricidae > Pandemis > Pandemis corylana. The sequence continues at coordinate 3,551,317 of OX421868.1, forward strand.
AAAGAAGATTGAATGCAGGAAACATGGTCAATGGAGTGCTGCGCGCCTTTGTGAATAGTGAGGTGTCAAAGAAGGCGCCGTCTGATTGTTCACACAGCGGTGCTAATTCCAACACTAACCGTGACCAAATTGGGGACGTTTTGGAAAAAGGTCAGGTCACGAGTACCCGAAACCGACGAGCATGTATGAAGAGATTGATGAATGTGGATGAAGCGAAAGAGGCATGTCAGGATCGTAGCAAGTGGAACAAAGTAGTCTATGCCTACCACTGTAGGAAAGAGGCTTGACGGGTATGTACATCTCAAACGGTTAATATACTGGTAATGAAAACAAATAGCAGCAAACTAACACATGCCTTTAGGAACAAACATGATAGTCCTTGTCAATTTCTTATTTTACTTTTAAAAAATACTATTTCATAGGGCATTGATTTAAATCGTAATGAGAATTGAACACATATTTCCAGTCTAATTAGAGCCGTGTTTTGAAACCTCAAGAACTAATAAAATATTTTATAAATTGTAGAAAATAATAACAATATGAGAGTTTCGGATTTATGCAACCCAATGAAGATCAATTCTGTGAACACCTTCATGCGTTACAACAATATCAAACATAAATACAAGTCATATAGGTATTTCGAGATGTTAAGTGTAGCTATAAGGCCTTTTCACAAATAAATACCCCCTCAAAATGTCCAGCTCCTGAACGCATCGCAGGCACGATCTAGAATTGTATTCACGATGGAATGCATAAACCCAATAAACCAACACAAATATAAGAAAATAATACATTTCACTCCCATTGATAACTTTAATGTGAAGTAGTCCCCTAAGTGTCCTCAGAATTAATTGAGCAGGATCTATTACAACTACATTTACACTATCAACTTTGTTGGTGGACAATACACTCGTCACAGTAGGCCTCCGATTACACATCTATTTTATACAATTCCATTAATGAATAATATTACATCAGAAGTCAGTCCGTTACCGTCTTTCACTTGTCCTTATAAATACATACATAACCCCCTAGGTCAACTAAATTGCAGTAAACTAGTTCCTCCACGCGTTAATCTCGAAGCCAGCGCGGCGCACCGAGTCCACGACAACCAACCGTCATCCTACTAATTATAAAAATACTAATTAAAAAAATACTGTACAAATACAATAATTATTTGAAGGTAATAAAACTCTTACGGATAAATCATAAGCGGTTAATGCTCTGATAAAATCTACTCCCAAACTTCACCAATAATACACCATTCACAAATTATATACAATGTCTCTTATTTTTAATATACATGTTACATAAACACACATCCAAATTTGATCCCAAAAACTGTAGTCTTTACCTCATTTTATTTTCTAAATTAAATAATGAGATCGAACATAAACATTATGGAATTTTAAGTAAACAACGGAGATTTAGAAATAGTGAATACTTATGTGGACGATCCAACCTCAAAGAAGCCGAATATGGACTTGCGTATATTTGAACATAGCAGCTATTATTTCGATACTTTTCTTCACTTAAATGTTTACTAGTATTTTCTTTGTAAAAGGCACTGATCGTCTATAATGATTTTAAGAGTTGTTTGTTCATTTAGATCATCTAAGCATACTACACTAAAATAATAGCCAATATTAAAATATTCAACTCGGTTTACAATATTTTGTATGAAAATACTAATGTGACTCTGCATACGTACATCTATATTAAAAATATAATAAATTTCAGTAATATACATCATTTTGTAAATAGATTCCCTGACAAACAAGTTTGCGGAAAACCACATTTATACAAAAATATTTTTTGCCGATGTGCAAAAAGTAGTTATATAAATTTAATCGCATTTAAGCGTTTAAAGGCTATTAGATTAGGTGGGATGTACTTTTTGGACTTTCAATACTCTCCAATCGATAGTGACAATGGAATGTTGATGGGACAACGACGACAACATTTCACCACAAGTTTACTGTTCGAACTTGTTTTATAATGTATAGTATAAAATATTAAAAACGTATTACATAATCATATGCCACTTTAATAACCTAGAAGTCTTTGATTGCCTTTGTAATACATACAATAGTAAAAGTTCTAAAAGTGCACTGTACGCGGCGACATCACCGGCGCCGGCGCCTCGCCGTGCCCGCGCCGCTCAGTGCTTCGACAGGTTCAATGGCAAATCTGGAACGGCAAAAATTAGCAAAATTAATATTGGTCATACGGCGCCACGTCATCAGTCAAAATACAGTATATTTGAAGGAATGAAATGCACAGTCACCTGACGTGGGTTCCTCTTTAGGTATGTGGTCGTTGATGAGCGGGTGCGCGAGCGGCGCCCAGGGCCCGGGCGGCAGGCCGGGCGCCACCGCGTAGTGCATCCACAGCGGCGCGGGCGGCGCGCGGTAGCCCGCCGCGGCCACGGCCGGCGCGCCCGCGTAGCCGTAGCCGTACATGTACTGCAGCTCGCGCCAGTCGTCCCGCGGCCGGAACGCTGCGCCGCCGCCCCACTGGCGCGCCGCGTAGGGCGCGGGCGCGGCGTACGCGGCCCGGTAGCGCGCCAGCTCGGGCGGCGTGGGAGAGTCGCGCGCCGCCGCCGGCCCCGGCGAGCCCAGCGCCAGCGCCGAGTACCGGTAGCGGTAGTGCTCCGGGCTCGGGCTCAGGTCAGGCGAGCGCGCGCTGCACGGCGACTCGGTCTTGAGCGACGGCGGCTGCGAGTGCGGCGAGCGGCGCGCCTCCTCCGGCATGGCCAGCAGCGAGTTGATGCTGTAGCTGCTGGCGTTCTTGGTGAGCGGGTGCGGGCGCGCGGCGCCGTTGGTGCGCGCGGGCGGCGTGGGCGGCGTGCGCGGCGGCGGCGGCGGCCGCGCGGCGTGGCTCGGGCCCGGCTCCGGCGGGTACGACGCCGTGCTCAGCGCCGGCACGGTGCGCGCGCGCCGCTTGGGCGTCTGGTCCTCGAGGCTAACGCGCTCCAGCTCACGCAGGATGCGCTTGCGCGGCGACACGAGCGCGTGCTCCTGGCGGCAGCCGGCCAGCTTGGCGTGCACGGGCGCGGGCAGCGGCGCCGCGCGCGCCCGCAGCCGCTCCACCGTGCGCGCCAGCAGCTTCGGCCGGATCGCCGGCCGAGTCTTCTTGTAGACCCTTAACTTATGATACTGATATGGTTTCTTGAGTTTCATGTGATAGTATTTCTCTCTGTCGCAGTCGGTCGCGTTCGAGTTCGTTTTGGGTTGGTGCTCCGGAGGCGAGCTCGAGTCGACGGCGTCCGAGCCGGGTTCGGGGTCGGCGGGCGCGGGCTCGGGCGCGGCGGCGTCGTGCGGGCGGCGCCGCTTGGCGCGCGAGCCGGCCCGGATGGCGGAGGCGTGCAGCGCCGCGGGCCGGCAGTAGTACATGGCTAGCTCTTTGGAGAGGTTGCGACGGGGCGTCTGCTGCTTCCAGCAGTGGTCGCGCTGCCAGGGCGAGGAGTGGATGGAGGAGTTGTCGTCGGAGACGCTGAGCGAGGCGCAGGGCGCGGCAGGCGCGGGCGGCGTGGGCGGCGTGGCGGGCGCGGCGGCGGGCGGCCAGAACGTCTTGCGCGGGACCGACACCCAGCCCGCGCGGGACCCCACGCGCGCGCTGCCCCGCACCAGCTCCAGGATGAACTTGCCATCTGCAACACGTAGCCATACGGATCTCACTACTTGTAATCCGTACACCATACCATGTTATTTGATTTTACAGGGGGCTCAGTGATGCACTTTAGAAAACTACAAGAGTGTTACAAAAAAAAACAACTGTGTGCTTTGCCACTTTTCAGTGTTGGTGTTCCAGTTAAATATCAATATCATAACGCCACCATAACACAATGATTTCATTTGTAATAATGAATCTGAGCAAAACACTGCTATAAATATGGTACTGTTACCGCATGCTGCCATTGTTGAAGTGTGCTTAGTTTTACATTCAGTAGAGCTAAATAAAAAACAGTTTATGATGTGCCAATGAGCAATCAACATAATTTTGGGACAGATCTAGCATGATTTTGATGACTAACTAAAGATTTACTTCTGATAGAAACATTGAATAATTTACAAATGTACAAATCCTATCTCTAATATTTATTTCCTCAGTATCATTAAATATGTGTTCTATAAACTCAGACTATTCGTAATACTTATTTTCAATTTATGAACTGTCATTTTTATTTTCTTTATTTTTTTTACTAATAACATAATTATCAAGTTGGAATACCAACTGATTTGATTTTTGGTATAAGAACAAAGACACATTTGCGTTTGCGTTAAATCTGAAATCCGACAAATATGTCACATGTTTTAGTAAGTTAATCTGTTACATAATGGCAGATTTTGACATTCACCCTCAATATAATCAAGGTGTAAATGACTTTTTTCATGAAATCGAAGTAACAAAGATAAAATCTATGGCACATACACATTATAAATAACCCTAGTCAAAACCTTATTGCTAAGTTTCTAGGAAAAATGTGTAACCATTTAAAAGTTATAGTATAAACACCAATCTCCAAGATTAAAACAGCTGGACTGTAAAGTTGGCAAATATGACATCTATCTTTGTTTTAGTGATCATGATGATTTATTTTACCACAAAACTTATAACAGGATAAAGGATATTTGCATTGTAATATGTGTCAAGTCAGTCATACTACATATCCTATACTTGGGGTTACAAAAAGTTTATACATATCTATCTAACTTGATGGATAACTAATTATACTTTATCACCATAATGATACTACGTCTAAACATAATAACAATGTAAATGTTAGTCCAGTTCCTCCTACACTTGTTTATTTGAGTAGATAAGTAATCCTTAGTGAATTTGAGCAGGCTATCATAAGACAGGCACTTGCCTTAAAAGTTTGAGCATATATAAACAGAAAGTGCTAACTGGCATCACAATCATATCAGTTGAGTCATTCATTTCCAAGTTAAGAGAAGAGCTTCAAGATAAATTCCATATGCCTAATCAAAGTTCAATCATCTTATCATAAATCTCCACATGTGGCATGGAACAGAATGAATTCTGGCATTATTAATGAACCCTTGCATGCCTAGCCAGCAAATAACTATTTGTTTTTAATAATTGAGGCATCTCTAGCGTATGGGACACCCCATACAAACATTAGGATTTAGAAACAAGATACCTAATGGAAATCTAAACTATACAATTTACATAATCATGACTGCCAAAACTTTAATCTAGTAATTTCTAATAAGTGGTAAGCAAAACAGAGGTTTGTATGGTAAGTGTGTAAAAATAAATCAAAACATTCAAGCATATCGTCATAAAAGATACCAAGCAGGTATTCTAATACATAAGTTTAGATTTAAAGAACCCAAAATTTTCATTTCATTGCATAACTCTATATTGCTGAGAACAGCTGATAGTTGTCATAACAAAAGTATCACAGATTGAACTTTCAGTTCTAAAATACATCAATTTCTCCACAAGATTACTTTTCCAACAGTGGTTGCACCGAGACTACAGATATTGATGTGATAGCTCTTTACAAAATGCACTATTTATCAAGATGTGATCTCAATGGATGTTTCTGCTAGGCTGCTCATGGCTTCTTACGAAACTCACAACAATAGTACTGAGGTTGTAAGTAGACAATTGGCCACCACTTGGTCCAAATGTGCCTGTGCATGTTTATCAGAGCATGAATGACTTTCTAGTTTTTCTTGAGTAGTTAGCTGTAGGAGTGTACAAAGGAAAATGGCACATCTAAGGGTATTCAAATGCTGAAGAAATATGAACCATCCACTGACCTTTGAAGAACTTAAGTCGGCCGCCGGAGCCCGAGTGCGCCGCGGGCGCGACGGGGCTCTCCTCACTCGCTGGCTTGCTACTACTGTTCCCGTTCACGCCATGTCTTCTGTCTACTTCCTCTGTCATTTTTGAACATGTTGTCAGAGTTGTGTTCGTTGCTTCCTGTATATGCATTTCATTTCTGCCCGCTCATGCGACTCACGAGCAACTCGCTAGTCCGAACGCACTCGCCATATCGAACCGAGCGTCTGGGTCCGCTGCTCGGGGGTCGCCAGGCGCGGGCTAGCCACGACATTCAACACTATGGACACACTCCTCATCCTACTATCCCCGCCCGCGAGTTATGAGGAACTATTAAACATTTCTTTAAACACATTTCCGACACGGTGACTACTGAATTAAAAGCAGTATCCCGACCTCCCAGTTTTTGACGGCACTCGCGACTAATACACTTTCCAAATTAATCCTTAACAAACAACGATACCAGTTATTCAATATGATCATCAGGCCCACGGCACAGTCGACAATAGCTGCTCGTTTTTCAGTAGTTCATTCACACCCAGCATCCATTTTGATTCGTTCAAATACGATCGGTCTTTTTGCCCACAACCACAAATCAGAAATCAGAATGCGTTGTTATTTACGTTTAGATATTGATGCTTTAATTTTAAATATGGTAAAACTGGTAGGATTATGTTGAGTGTAGGAACAAATGCGATAAGAAAAATCGAATGTTATAATTCTAGCAATTGTATGATTTAATTACTTTTTCCTATCCTAAAAATATCTTAAATGTGCAGTTCAAAAAGGGTGAAAAGCAAGCAACAACTAAACGCAATCAATACGCACAATTTTTCAAAAATACCAGTATAAATTATCTACGACTATGTTAATAATTACTATTTCTTTGTTTCTAAAAGAAAGAAAAATCTGTTTTCAGTTAATTAATTTTTAATCAGTACAAAAATAAGAATAACCATAAATAAAAGCAAGTATGTTGCAGTCACAATTTAATATGCTTGCTGCCGACGTAACTACTTTTGAATTTTAGAGGTGGCTACACTGCTAATGCGCAGCTCGCCGCCATGTTGAAACAAATTATTGTTTCGTGCATTCCGGAGGTCTAGTATTCCAACTAAGTTCATTCGTTCTCATTGTGTTATTCTACTCAGTTACTGTATACGTGTAGCAGGTGAAAGTTACTCTAGTTTTGTGGCATTTTTAAAAGTGAAGGAGCTCCAAGATGACGGCGTCAGAAGTTTCATTCAATCGAAAAATAATATCTGAAGATCTGTCGAATGTTGAATTCGACACAAGCGAAGATGTTGAAGTTATCCCAACTTTTGATTCCATGGGCCTTCGTGACGAACTTCTCCGTGGGATTTATACTTATGGTAAGGAAATGCTATTATATGTTGCTATTTATTGAGTTGTGGATAACATTTTAGGTTAGATGTCAATAGCATTTTACATACTTTCTAATTTTCAGGCTTCGAGAAACCTTCAGCAATTCAGCAAAGAAGTATCCAGCCAATTGTAAAAGGCAGAGATGTCATAGCTCAGGCACAGTCAGGCACGGGCAAAACTGCGACATTTTCGATATCCATACTACAATCGTTAGATACTACCCTGCGTGAGACGCAAGTCTTGGTACTCTCACCCACTCGAGAGTTGGCCACACAGATTCAGAAAGTGATTCTTGCTTTGGGGGATTTCATGAATGTTCAGTGTCATGCCTGCATTGGTGGCACAAATCTTGGTGAAGATATCAGGAAGCTTGACTATGGGCAGCATGTAGTATCTGGCACACCTGGTAGAGTTTTTGGTAAGTGGTATTGCTCTTGATATTCTCTTCATAGTTTACATTTCCAAGGAATTAGTATTGAAGCATAATTAAATTTTGCCCCTTTGCTATAACTTTTATTGTCCTGCAATCTGTTATCTGATCTGAAGATGGCATGGCATAGGAGTAGAACTGAACCTGATCTTGGGTATTCTATTCCTTATTTACCTCAATTGCTATTTTTTGTCTAGATATGTAGTTCAGGATGTTTATAATCTTTTTCATATGCAAATGGTAACTTTTATAGCCTTTGTTATTTTCTTTTTGAAATTAGCCAACATAGTGTAGGTAGGCCCTCATCATAGTCTACTGTTTCATTGTTTACATTGTATTTATGTACTGGTGTAAAATAAATTGTAAAAGTATTCAATCTTTTCCTTTTTTCAGACATGATCAGGAGGCGTGTGCTTCGCACAAGGTCTATCAAGATGCTAGTTCTTGATGAAGCTGATGAGATGTTGAACAAGGGCTTCAAGGAGCAAATTTATGATGTTTACCGCTATTTGCCTCCAGCAACACAGGTTGTGCTGATATCAGCCACATTGCCCCATGAGATCCTCGAGATGACTTCCAAATTCATGACAGACCCTATCAGAATTTTGGTTAAACGGTTTGTTATTTTTAATTGTATTTCATGGTATATAATAAGTATTTTAGAAATATCATATTTCATTTGACATTTAACAAATCACAATAATTAGATTCAAATGTTCTATTAATTAACTAGTAAGGTGTATTCATTTATTTCGGAGATGACATAATTATGAAAATCATTACAATCAGTCATATTCCGTTCTAATAAGAGTCCCATTTCTAAAGTAATTATGTTATCCAAAATTACCTGAATACACCTTAATTATTATAGTAATTAAATTATTCTTAATTGATAACAAAAGGAACTTGTTTTTGTTACATACATACATACATAAATCACGTCTATCCTTTACGGGGTAGACAGAGCCTAAGGTAACAATACTTAAAGGCCATGTTTAGCATGATTGTGGGTGTATAGGTGGAAAGGGGAATCATAGAGATGGGATGCTACATTTGTTAATGTTTGGAATCATCATAATCTGATCCTAGAAATTACAGAATTGCAAAAAATTAGGTGCAGGTAGTATCAGTCTCTCGTAATATTTATTTTTCTTTCAGTGATGAACTGACATTAGAAGGCATAAAACAGTTCTTTGTGGCTGTGGAGCGCGAGGAGTGGAAGTTCGACACACTGTGCGATCTTTATGATACTCTAACCATCACTCAGGCAGTCATATTCTGCAACACTAAGAGAAAGGTGGACTGGCTTACACAGAAGATGCAAGAAGCGAACTTCACAGTCAGCTCTATGCATGGTGACATGCCACAGAAGGAGAGAGACAACATCATGAAGGAATTCAGATCAGGACAAAGGTCAGTCTCCAAACCAGATACTAAACATATCATCAGATCTCCATTGCCTGGCTTTTTACTACACTATCTCGATCCATATTATTGTATGTTTCACATTCCTTAGTTTAGAGTTTAGCACACTAGGATACCTTTCTTTTAACATTCCCATAGCAAATTGAGTTTGTACATACATACATACATACCGTCACGCCTCTTTCCCACAGGGGTAGGCCGAGACTACTTTATTACACTTGCTACGATCGATTGAGTTTGTTTAACACAATTTATACTGTAGAGCACTTCCTACCCCAAGATGTTTCAACAGATGTATTCTAACTTTGTTTTTTTTCTTCAGCCGTGTGTTAATCACTACTGATGTATGGGCGAGAGGCATTGACGTCCAGCAAGTATCACTAGTCATTAACTATGACCTGCCCAACAACCGAGAGTTGTACATCCACAGGATCGGTCGTTCAGGCCGCTTCGGTCGCAAGGGTGTTGCCATCAACTTCGTCAAGTCGGATGACATCAGAATCCTGAGAGATATTGAACAATATTATTCAACACAAATTGATGAAATGCCAATGAATGTTGCCGACTTGATATAATTTTAGATGTACTCTTAACTAGTGTAATGTATTAAATAAGTAACTCTTCCTAAACTGGCAGTGTAAGCACTATGAGGTGATAGAAAATGATACACCCTTTCTGCAAATTTTTGTTAAAAGTAAATAAGCATCTGTAATATTTTCAAGACTTATGTTAATAATGTCACACAATAAATAAATAAAACCTATTTTATGTTTAATTTTTCACCTGAATTGCCTACAACTAAACAATTTTAGTGAGTTACAAGATATCTGAGAAAAAAAAATTTGATCCATTATAATGTTTTGATTCATGATCTAATTCAAATTAAATTTTCTTTCTAAAAAAATATGAATAAAAATCACCTGCGGATAATTTTGGTGACTTTTTAGGGTTCCGTACCTCAAAAGGAAAAAACGGAACCCTTATAGGATCACTTTGTTGTCCGTCTGTCTGTCCGTCCGTCCGTCCGTCTGTCAAGACCCTTTTTCTCAGGAACGCGTGGAGGTATGAAGCTGAAATTTATATCAATTACTCAGGTCTACTGTCCCTTGAAGCTGTGAAAAAATCAAACTTCTAAGCCAACGCAATCAAAAGATACAGCCGTTTATGCCGCAAATTTCCGCAAATTTTCAACTCTCAAGGGAATCAAAACCTACAAGGTACTTCCCGTGAACGCAGAATCTTGAAATTTGGTATGAAGGTAGGTCTTATAGCACAGATTAAAGAATAATTGCGAAAACCGTAAATGTGTATGTATGTCTGTATATAGCAGTGACCAATATAAAGTAACCCCACACTGCGTACATTTTGCTTTGGAGCAGGGCTCTGCTTACACTGGTTTAAAGATATTTATAGATAATGATACGGAACCCTCGGTGCGCGAGTCCGACTCGCACTTGACCGGTTTTTATTAAGTGGCCCAGCACTGTGTTTAAATGAGATGAGCCAAGGTTGTCTAAGTCTTCATTCCAACTCTATTACTTTACAGATATTGTAGTTGTGATAATAATAATTGAGTTAACAAAACAATACCTAGGTGATAGTTATTTATAATGTACACAATTCAACTCTGTCAATATTTCTTTTAAGAAGAAAGTTAATAAATTATGAAATGAGTGATATTATGTGATTAAATACACTACTCAATGATTTTGATGACCAAGCAAGGCTTGGTCACCTAGGCATAAATGATAGTTGATAGCCATAAGGGCAGGCATAGTTAATTGCCATAATTGATATATAATGAAACTACAATCACATAAATTATGAAATATTATTTAATGGTCTAGACAAAAAAATCATAATAATAGTTTCCAAAGACTAATTTAATAAATACTTATACAAGTGTATACACAAATATAATTCTTATTATCTAACTACAAGTCCTTAATATCAATCTATTAATAGTTTTAATGATTCTTAATATTATTAGACATGAATATAAAATGTAACAGCTAAACTCTCGGAATGTAACATTTTTAGTTTTTTTACATTAGACATATGAACTTATTATAATACAGAAAGTTATTAAAACAGAAACTAATATAATTATAACCAACTTAAGATAAAATATGACTATAATTCCAAAACATTAATGGCTAAAATGAATAAATAGTAATCATAATGTTAGTGGCTAGAATGCATAATGAAATGGAATCGAATAACAACTATTTTTGTTTTTCTTTATCTGCAAGGTTAAACCTTATGTTATGATGAATGCCTAAACAAATAGTACTTAATGTTAAGGCACACATTTAAAAATAAAACAAATATTTTAGTTGAAACTATTCTATATCAAATAATTTATTTTCATAATTTCATAAAAACACCTTTGCTAGTTTTAGCAATAAAACATTTCAAAAGTATTCTTAGGCCCTACTATCAAACCAGTCAGTTGTCATTTTGTCTTGTTAGAATTCTGTGTCAGCAACGGTGTCATATACCTTCCAGCGCCGGTAGATAAAGATCCCTATTGCACCCACCAGGAGAGCCACCAGGATCTCAGTAAGCTGATCCAAGAAACTTGTACCCGACTCCGAGGACTCCAACACTTGTGCTTCAGGTTCTTGAACAGGTTCAGGCTCTGGAGCCTTTGGAGTTTGTTCATCTTCACCTTTAAATGCTATTTGGTTTAATACAGACTGTTCCTCTTCTGTCAATGGCTTTGCTGCTGTTGATGACAACAACTGTGCTATTTCTCCACACTGTGGGCAGGACCAACTTGTAGATTTCTTAGCTAGTATTTTGCGTTCTGCTGGAGTGTACTCTAGCGATCCTATTGTGCCCTCAGCAGGTGTTGGCATGAAGGCAATTAAAGCTAACAGAGCAGTCCGAATGGACCAGGACGGCTGCCATGTCTCTGGGTGGTGTCCCGATATTGATAAACAGATTTTTTTGTTGACTTCAAACCTTCCATTAGGTGTTAGCAGTATTATGTGAGGCGGGTGCATTGGATATTCTTTAGGCAATAATATCCTACCGTGGTAGATACCCCCTTCGAAGTCTGTACCCCTGGGTCCCTGTACGGTGAAGTGCCACTCGAACAGATTGTCTTCCAGCGGTCGCGCGCAATACTCCTCAGTAGCCTCCGCCAGCTCCAGCGCTTCTTTCATTAGACGTTTTACGCCAGGACATTTGATATTGTACTTCTCACCCATTTTTGCTGTTGTCAAAATAGAACTAAACAATAAAGATAAAAGTGAAACGATAAAACAATAATATAACACTATTATATAAAATATATGATCGCAATCACAGGAAAATTTGATAACAGAATCCTGTTTTCACAAGTGCGTGCTCGAATATGTCATTTTTTTATTATAAAATGTATCATCTCCATTCAATGGGTGGGACACACTGAGGACAAAAAAAAGCTTTCTGATAAATTTAGTTTAGAATACGTAAATCTAAGTAAAAATTATCAAAAAACGATCAGTTTTATCAGTGAAAACGTAGTGTTTTTTAATTCGTACACGCAATATCCGTAAAATTTATGAACGAAAAAAGAAAATCCATGGCTAATTAAATTCTACAATTAAACAATGGGCGTTTTTCAGAGTGACTACAAGGAACGCAAAAAAGTAATTTCTTAAGTGTTGCCAGTATTCGTATTTCCTAATTTTCCTGTAAATTTGGTAAACTTATTCCTTTGCTTAAAATCTTAGATTTTATGGCGCTCACGTTACTCATTGTAGGTAGAGTAAGCAGAAGCGTTTCTTTAATTTATATGCCAATCATTCATAATTAAGAATCTCATATAACTTAATTGACTATGTAATGTTTTGACATCTTCCAAACTTTACAATTATTACCATGGCCATAAAAAGGACACGGAATTGACAGTTGTCAAAATTGCGTCAATGTCAAGCGAAGCGACTAACCTCGATTGCTGTTTATTGTTTGCGTTTCATGGGTTTTAGAGCAAGTTAAAACTCCTGTATTGATATCTGTAGTGCGTTAGAATATCATTATCTTTTAAGAAAATGGACGGTCCACCCGGTACGGGGCCACACAACAATGACGGTTCCATGGGACCGCCGGGCATGAGTAGCTTCCCTCCGATGCCGCCACCGCCGGGTGCTATGCCCCCAGGCGTAATGCCTCCAGGTGGGATGCCTCCAGGTGGGATGCCCCCGGGCGGAATTCCCCCTGGCGGAATGCCTCCGGGTGGAATGCCCCCAGGCGGAATGCCTCCGGGTGGAATGCCTCCGGGTGGAATGCCCCCGGGCGGAATGCCTCCGGGTGGAATGCCTCCGGGTGGAATGCCTCCGGGCGGAATGCCTCCTGGTGCGATGCCTCCGCCTATGGGGCCACCCGGGACGATGCCTCGAGGAATGGGTCCGCCGCCTATGGGTCCTCCGGGCATGGGCCCGCCAAGAATGCCGCCGAATCGCTATAATCCAGGGATGGATATGGGTCCACCAGGAATGGGACCGCCGCCTAATATGGGACCCCCCGGTATGGGGCCACCACCTAATATGGGTCCTCCTGGTATGGGCCATTGGGACAATCAGGGTCCTCCAGGGTGGGGCAGACAGGGTCGTGGGGATGGCCCTCCAGGTTGGGATGACCATGGTGACGAAGGTGACGACAACGATCATGAAGACGAGGAGCAGGGGCCACCACAGGGGCTGCCATCTCTGCCCTCTCTACTGACTATGAAAATAGACACCCCAGAAGAGTTCCGCAACAAACCGTTGCCTGTAGGAGGTGTGGTGCTGCCCAAAGCTTTGGAAGAGGCTCTTGCTTATAAAGACCAAAGACAAGCTGCTTTAGGGGATGAAGATGTAGAGAAAGGTAATTGGTAATCATTGTTTTTTTCTGTATTACTGCTTAATCACCAATTTATTTTAATGAGTGAAGTTGCATCTTAATTAATACTATAGTTAATTTAAATTAACACATGTGGATCCAGTTCAAAATGTTAGACATTTCACATTGGTAAACAGATTTTAATCTTTCGAAACATAACTTATTTATAAGTGTGACTTAACCATTTGTATGTGGAATGTGAAAAAAAAACCTGCATTCCAGACCCGTTTGCCTGAAATAATACCAATATTAATGCTTATCACTTTTTAATTCGCTGCAATTTCTTGTGAAAATTAGCTGCAAAGTGTTTAACTGATTTGTCATGGCAAAAACCCTAGTGAAGTTTTGTTACAACACCAATCTGCAACAATAAATAAAATTTTCCATTCTCTACATTCTGTGCTCATTTTATTTTGAATTTTTAGAAGCGGATGAAGAGCCGGAAGCTCCCCCGGCCCCGGTGATCAGCGCTGAGTATGATGCTGAGGAGGATGACCCGGACTCTGATGATGAAGCTCGGCCTCAAGCCCCAAGGCCACCTGTTATTTCAAAAGCTGAGGTATAAACCGTAAATTTACTAAAACTTACAATTAGTCATTTCATTGAACCTATAGTTTATAATATAACCACTGTCATATTATAGTAAATGACATAAATATGTCAAAATGTGTGGAAACAATGCAACCAAATTCTTGAATATGTATGTCATTGATACATTTTATATGAAAACTAGTTTCTGCCCGCGACTTCGTCTGCGTAGAATTATACATAAAAACCTTCCTCTTGAATCACTCTATCTATTAAAAAAAAAACGCATCAAAATTCGTTGTGTAGTTTTGAAGATATAAGCATACATAGGGACATAGGGACAGAGAAAGCGACTTTGTTTTATACTATGTAGTGATATTAATTGACTAATTTTGTATTATGCTCTCCTATTCATACTAATTTTGTATAACAGCAGACTGAAAGGGACAATATGATACAAACTTCTAATTTGGAACTTAGTAGTAGTAAGAAGACTGTTGGAATTACTCAGACTTGTGCAATCTATAATTTTTGTAAGCATAAATTAAAAAGCAAAAATTGAGAGTCTATTGCTAATAATGTGTGTAAGTAATCTCTTATAGTTCTTTATTAACTATTTTGTTACAGAGTTCATTAAGTAAAGCCAACAAAAACAAGCGTAAAAAGAAGAAGAAGAAGGCAGCCAAACAGAAGCGCAGAGAAGATGCCAAACAGAAAGAGACAACCAAAGAGACAGAACAGAATGGCAAGAAGTCCAGCGACAAAGAGAATGAAAAAGTGGCTGAAATTGAGTAAGTTTTTTGTTACATACATTTTTCATAAAGTTTCCACTATTTTTCCTACTAATATTATAAACTCAACAGTTTGTGAGGATGTATGAATGTATGTAAGTGTATGGGTATTTGTTACTCTTTCACATGAATAAATACTTCTATATATACCTAAACGCTCAATATATACGCGCAGATGGTAAAAGGCCAACGAGGGAACGAGCGAAAATCTTAGGAATCATGGTCGATTTAGACGAAGACTATTTATAGCCGCTTAAATGACGGCGCCTAAAAAAGGCAACGTATAAACAGTTTCGGCGCCATTTCTTCGCGGCATGCCAGCGCTGGCACGGAATAGAACACGAGTCTACTTTTCGGCGCCAGTGCCACCCGCCCGCGTGCCTCGCCGCCCCCCTCGCTGCGGCGCGGCGGTGTGCTAATGACTGCTACTGAAAAGGCACCGTGTAAACGGTTTGCTGCTCACTGGCGGCGAGATTTAAGCGGCTGAAAATAGTCAGTCTAAACGGTCTGAAAATGTGACGGTGCCTTTTTTAGGCGCCGTAATTTAGGCGGCTATAAATAGTCTTCGTCTAAATCGACCATCATGTTATAGGCGATGCGGCTAGCAACCCATCACTATTTAGATTCCGCTTTCCACCTATACGCCCACAGTCTTGCTAAACGTGGCCTTTAGGTCTTGTTACTTTAGGCTCGGTCTACCCCTAACCCCGTAAGGGATATAGACGTGATTTGTGTGTGTGTGTGTGTATGTGTGTGTATATATTATATATACCTATATTTATATTCTGGTCTTTTGTGAAATTTGGTAATAAGGTGACCCACTTGCTTGTTTGCTTTCCTTGTTGTATAAAAACAGATGTTTTGTGAACCAGATTATTACAGGCTGACAATTCGATAATTTGGTTTGGTTTCACTTACATTATAAACTATCAAGATGCCATAGAACAAACCCTTATAGATTAGTTATAAATTCCCATTGATATAGAATTGTAAAATTGTGCAATAAGTAATGCATGTAAAAAAGAAAAAATATGTGATTCCTATTAAATTTTTCTACACACTATTATTTTTCAAAAAAATACAATATGATTAAAAGTATCCTTATAATTTTTCAATTTGTATGAAACCCTATGCACAGGCCAGATTCCGAAATGTCGACTTTTTTTTCAACAGATACGTCCAAGAGAGCATCCACTTCCACGAGTTGGAGCCGATGTATCGGCAGTTCCACCGCGTGCTGGAGGCGTTCAAGATCTCGGAGAGGAAGGACGAGATCAAAGAGGAAAGCAAGGACGCGCCGCGGCCCGCCGCCAAGCCGCTGGAGAAGGTGCAGGACCAGTTCGCCGCCGACGAGGAGGCGGTTGAGGTGAGCCACTACAATACATGTAGAACATCTCTCAACTAGTCAAGGTTAACTCGGATCGCTTATGGGGATAAGTTTTTGTTTTGTAGAATAGGCTTGCGTTTGATCACAATCAGTTTATTATTTTTCTCTATTTGTATATACCTACACTTCAGATTACGACGAGGTTAATATGGACATGCCTTTATTTTAATCTCGGATTCCAGGATTGTTTCAAAGATTTGATACTCTGAAATCTTGTGTTTTACACTTACTCATGCTTTTAAGAGAGCTGTTCCCAAACAAATTTTCGTTTTAAAGTGTAATTGTGTTTTTTTAACTACGACATGTGCACATTTCATTCACAGTGCAAGGTTGTTGGAGAACTCGTTTAGTAACAGCAGCCTTATTATACTGTCATGGAAATAAATTATTTGAATGTATTCAGTAATACATGTCCATATTAATCTGTCATCCAAAAAAAAGAGGATATGAGATTTTTTCACAAAACACTCTGTTTTCCAGAAAAGCGCGGCCGACGAAAAGGAGCGTCTGTCCAAACGCAAACTGAAGAAGCTGTCCCGGCTGTCGGTGGCGGAGCTGAAGCAGCTGGTGGCGCGGCCCGACGTCGTGGAGATGTACGACGTGACGGCGCGCGACCCCAAGCTGCTGGTGCAGCTCAAGGCGCACAGGAACACCGTGCAGGTGCCCCGCCACTGGTGCTACAAGAGGAAGGTCAGTCATACTGCACCCGATGGAACTACTGCTTTATGCAAGCTGTCATCTTGAGTTTTTAAAAAATATTGCACCATCGAGACAATCTTTGATTTAAATTTGAACTTTATTTTGCTACTTGGCTACTATACGTGCGAGATAGACAAGCCTGTGTGAAATATATATGTTTTCATGAAACCTACCCTACTCTGTTTCCACATAAAACATATATAATACACAACGACACCGAATAAAAGCGCTGACCTATTTCGAACCTTCTATGTGTGCATTATCAAAAAGCATACCATCTTACTCGCTAATCCTGCCGCGAAGTAGCAGTGCTCGCACTGCTGTGTTCCGGTGCGGAGAGTAAGACAGCCGGGGAAATTACGGGCACAAGAGGCATTTCATCTTGGTCCTCTAGGTTGGCAACGCATCTGCAATCCCTCCGGGGTTACGGGTGTCTATGGGCAGTGGTGATCACTTACCTTCAGGTGACCCACTTGCTCGTTTGCCTTCCTATTCATATAAAAAAAAAGCATTCTATGACGTGATGTTGAAAAAATCACAATCACTTGTTATGTGAAATTACTTGTATGTAAAGAAAATAATAGTTTTACCTAGTACCTAAACTAGGCAAGGCATGATAAGGGTAAAACCGTCTTGCTGCAAGCTAAGCTTCGATATAGCGCTAAACTTGCCTAGTAATGTTAAAATGTAAGAAACTGTCAAGCTTCAAACCAAATGAATTATTTTTCTGGAAGGTGGCATTTTTTTTGTACGTAATTTTATTGTAAATTAATCTAGTTTACATTAGAGCGTAGTTTTATTACAGTTGTGTCTGTGTGTGTTGTATACTTATTAATGGTGTCAAGTAAACTATTGCCGTGTTGCAGTATCTGCAAGGCAAGCGCGGTATCGAGAAGCCCCCGTTCGACCTGCCGGACTTCATCAAGAAGACTGGCATCATGGAGATGCGCGCCTCGCTGCAGGACAAGGACGACACGAAGACGCTCAAGGCCAAGATGCGCGAGCGCGCGCGCCCCAAGCTCGGCAAGATCGACATCGACTACCAGAAGCTGCACGACGCCTTCTTCAAGTAAGTCCCGCTATAAACTGGGGCGCTATTCGGAAATTCGATTTTAGAAGGTCATATCATGCCGTCACTGTCGAATTGACAATAGGTGCGTTGGGGTAAATTCGAAATTGGGGGAATTTCGATAATCGTGTATATCTGACAACGCTTATCTAGAAGTCAAAGACATTGGAGCTTCTAAGTAAGCGTTGCTAGATTATGCAATTGTTCCCCGTTTAGTGGATATCCAAGAGTTTCAAAATTCCCCCAATTTCGAATTTACCCCAATGCACTATGTTTAAAATTTTTTAATTTCCATGAATCAAAAACCATTTTGACAGAAACGCTTTTAGAACACAAAAAAAAATTGGATTTTTTGTAGAATACTTATTGGAAAATTAAGCAAAATATGTACCTACAATGGGAAATGGCGTCGTACCGCTAGCCCAAATTTTTGTATAAAGGCAGCTGGTTATTAGTGTGAGCGGAAGGACATAAAAGAAACTTCGAAAATCTACTTTCAGAGTATGGCCTGTATGACCTTTGGACCCACATAAGGTTGAATAACTCGGGTCTTGTATGACAGCTGAAACGATTTTTTTTTTGCGAAATGGGTCAAATTAATATGTTGAATAACTTGACTAATGACACAAGTGAATATGCCGTGAAAATCGGATCATTACTTTCCATGATAGAGAGGATAGTCAAACTGAATTATAAAAAAAATGTGTTTTCGTCTTAGAAATTAAAAAAGCCTCAAAATGACAAATGTAAAACGTAAATAAAAAATCCAATGCAAAAAAATATCAAAATGGGGTCATGAAATGAAGTGATTGAAATACACTTTAATTCCGATGAGCTTATTAGCGCCAGTGTAACGACTGGTCGTCCATCCTTTCTTCCGATTTAGGATTCACATTTTCAGAAGTCCTGTACGTCACATACTAATTGGTAAGCATTGCACATATCATTATTATTATTCTCCAACATAGTTTTGCATAATGGTTTTTGATGTACCTAGTAAAACGCAAAAGTAACACTTTATACGCATTTTAAAAACTAAATAAATAGGTACATGTGACATGACATGATACTTTATATTCCCGATCAGAACGCAGCAGAAAGCATCTCAACATACATATACAAATCACGTCTTTATCCCTTACGGGGTAGACAGAGCCTAAGGTAACAGATACCATACCTACAGGCCACATTTAGCAAGATTGTGGGCATATAGGTGAAAAATGATATCAAAATAGTGATGGGTTGCTAGCCTCACCGCCTATAACATGATTCCTATGATTTTCGCCCATTCCCTCGATGGGCTTTTACCATCTGCGCGAGTAGAGAAGCAACTGGTATATTCTATGTTTTTTCTTTGCTCCCAGACCAGCATCGCAACATATCAATATAATGTTAATACGACACGATTACTTCATTTTTGTATCAGTTTTCTATATTCTGTATGGTGTTCAATTAAAAACAATTGTATTGTATTGTAAAAATTGTAACGTGTAGATGGCAGACAAAGCCGCGCATGACGATCCACGGCGACCTGTACTACGAGGGCAAGGAGTTCGAGACGCGGCTGCGCGAGAAAAAGCCCGGCGACCTCTCCGAGGAGCTGCGCACCGCGCTCGGCATGCCCGTCGGGCCCGGCTCGCACAAGGTAAGCCTGCTAATGACCCACGGGCAGTGGCGAGTCACCAGGATAGGTAATGGTGGGCACCGGGAAGGTGACGCGGCACAAATTTGTACACGCTTCCTACCTTGACGTCCCCCCACGAGACGCCATGGTGACATCGCTGGCTACATCTACCGGTGCTTATACTCTTAGCTACGGTTCGGCAACGTCACATTTCTATAGCATATACATACGTCCATTTCAATGAACAAAAAACGTTTATCTACATCCATGTCATAACTTCCCTACAATATGTTCAGGAACGATTAGCAAATGGTCTACATTAAGAAACCTGTATCTGTGGTTGTATTATAATGTTTACTTTAGAGTATTAATATCGATACTCTAATGTGTGGTTGTATTATAATATTTACATTAGAGTATCATATCTATACTTAAATTACATTCAAACATCGAACATCTTAAATAACAAAATATCTGTCTAGTGTCTGTTGTCTTAGAATTTAAGAAAAAAATATAAATGTCAGTCGTTACATCGCTTTCGAACTTTCGAAGAACAGAAAGTAATGTTACCTACCGTATTTTGATTTGAAAATGTTTATTGTAGAAAATTTATGATATGAATGTAGATAAACTTGTGTATGCGACTGTACATAATCTGGCATTAAAACACTCGTTAGATCTTATTATGAAACTCAGCTTCGGTTCGTTTCATAAACCCAAACTCACGGGTTAATGCCCTTCAATATGATACAGTCACATAAACTACTATTACCTTGCCACTCCGCTATTCACGGGCAAGACAGCCACAGACCGTGCAGACTGGACTCGCGCGTGTGTAGTTCTCGGTTCATTAGTAAAGTGGTCGTCCAGGTGCCGCCGCCGTGGCTGATCGCGCAGCAGCGCTACGGGCCGCCGCCGTCGTACCCCAACCTGAAGATCCCCGGCCTCAACGCGCCCATCCCCGAGGGCTGCGCGTTCGGCTACCACGCCGGCGGCTGGGGCAAGCCGCCCGTCGACGAGCACGGCAAGCCGCTCTACGGGGACGTGTTCGGCCATCACGCGCTCGGCCCAGACGTGAGTACGCCCCCTACGTAGACCAAACAGCCTAATACAGTGGAAACGTCGTACAATTCATATGAAATAAAATTACGCCAAGCCGGAATTGGCGATTACTGCGCTCTGGTTGGCCAGCCGAAGGTCAAAAAGGTTCATAATATTGAGCAAGCAGCTATTCTGATACATATGGATAGTTAATGTTTAGTAGTTGTGCGGCATAGCGAATTAAACTCGAATAATTTTAATTAATATATAATCAAAATTCTAATTACATCAATGGGTTTGTTCCGTGTAGAAGATAAAGGGAAAACGTTCGCGAAACTTGCGTTGGTATGATATATGTCTAAAAAGACAGATCTGTTGCCACAATTGGATAGCCCTTATTATACCATTAATTGGGTATTACCTCTATGACACACTGCGACGGGGACATTATAATCTTTACCTGATTGGCAGGCTTGACTATCATAGAAGTGCATTAAGAAGGGATTTTTCTCTACGGTTCTATTATACGTATAAATTATGTTGTGATGTTTGGAGTTATTGTTTGCAGGACGGAGAAGATCAGGATATCGATAGGACAATGTGGGGTGAACTGGAATCAGAATCAGAAGAGGAATCGGAAGAAGGTGCGTAATATGAATACATCCAAATTATTATATCATTCGATATTCACTCTCATTCTACTGGCTGTTTTAACTATAGACTATAAAAGATTTATTCTCAAAAAAAATCTCTACGGGGAATTTATCCACGAAATGATCACTACGTTCAGGTGACAAATATAACTTTATCCATTCACTCGCAAGCGTTGTATGGAATCAGGTGTCTCGTGGCCGACTGCAAGACACGGAAGACATCTGACCCCGTATAATCCGAACGGATCAAGAATTGTCTGCCGAGCCCAGCTATTATTTCACGGGAGTTTCAAATCTTGCGGTTCTAATTTGACCCACTTTTATTGGTCGGATTACTTTCAAATTTGGTACAGTCGACGTCAAAGATATTTTTACATTTTAGTGCCTGCTTAGTCGTTGTAACTTCATGTTTGAACTTTCATGTGAAGTCGTCACATTGCTCGGAGCGACAAGGCACTGAAGTGTAAAGATAATTTTGACGTCGACTGTACACATGTGTTGGATGACAATGCAAGATAGCGAAAAAAAATTTTTTAACGTATGTATCGTTCGTGTGTTGCAGAGGAGTCTGAGGAGGAAGGCGACGGGGAGGGGTCCGCGTCGGGCGCCGCCACGCCGGGGGAGGGGCTGGTCACGCCGCTCGGCGCCAGCTCCGTGCCGCCCGGCGTCGAGACGCCCGACACCATCGAGCTGCGCAAGAAGAAGGTCGAGAGCGACCTGGAGGGGTGAGCCACACTCAACCACTAACCACGGCGTTACTAATATGCTTTTTTGATGATTTATTAGAACCTCTTTATATAATAATATTATGAGTTTGTGAGATTGTAAGTAATCTCAGGATCTATTGAACCGATTTTGAAAATTCTTTCACTAGTAGAAAGCCATTGTTTGTGAGTGTCATAGGCCATATTTTATTCTACGCGTCACTAGTCCCTATCCGTACTAATATTATAAATGAGAGAGAGAGAGAGGCGAAAATAACTCTGTCTGTTTGTCTATCTGTCTATCTGTCTGTTACTTTTTCACGCTTAAACCGCTGGAACTAAATAGTTGAAATTTGGTATACAGATAGTTTGAGTCCCAGGAAAAGACATTAGTTTTTATCGGGTGCAACAGCTAGTAATAAATAAATTAGTTAACCGTTGTTGCCCAGGGTGCACTGGTCTAAATGTTACCATGCCTCCCTTAAAAGAACTGCCAGAAGAGAACACGAGGAGGATATCCAACTCGTACCCCATTTTTGACATTAAACTTATAAAGTTGTGCCACTCACTGGAAGTGCGTCAAAAATCGTTTGTAAATTTTAAAGCTGTTTAACCTTGTTTTATAACGTCATCGTTCGAAGTTGTGGTTGATAAGGGCGTGGTGTTTGTTGCAGCGGGGACACGCCGGCGCTGTACCAGGTGGTCCCGGAGCGGCGCGTCGGGCTGACGGCCGGCATGATGGCCTCCACGCACGTCTACGACCTCGGCGCCGCCAACCCCGGTCAGATACCTTACTTTACTCTACCACCTGGTTGTCTTATAATATTAATATTCATTTATTTTATTAAGTGTAACTCTTTTATAATAAGTAAATGATAATGAGTGTGTAATAGCCAGACGGAGGTAACACGCTAGATCAAAGGTTCCCAAAGTGTGCGCCGCGGCGCCCTGGTGCGCCGTAGAAAGTAAAGAGGGGCGCCGTGAGTTCTATCATTATCCGAAACCACAAATATTCGCGGGTACCTATTTGAGCGCTCGCATCGGTAAATAATATAGCAACAATACAACTTAGCTAAGGCAGGGCGCCGTTACAAAATACTAAACTTGTAACTGCGCCGCAGGTTGAAAAAGATTGGGAACCCCTGCGCTAGATAGTATTAGTAAGCACATTTTGAAATGTAACAATTCCTTTTTTATTTACTTATTCATTTCAGAGATTTAGGTAACCGCTGTAACGGTTTCGATTAAATTTGCTATGTAGGGGTTTTTTTGGGATGAAAAGTCGATCTAGCTAGGTCTCACCGCTGAGAAACCGCGTTTTTTTTTTTGTATTGGAACCATCGAATTTTTGTCGGTCGCCCAATGCTCAATTAAGATGCTTCACGCTTCGATGTTTTCGAAGTTTTAGGGGTTGTTTCACCACTCTGTTAAGTTTCTAACACCTCGAGTGTATATGAAGTAGTCTCTGACTATTTGGTAGTAATAATAGAGACAGCGCGATAAATATCTGACACGAGATATCAGGAAGTTAACAGAAAGAGTATCAGGAGCTCAGTATTGTTGGGTTAGTTCTCACGCTCTTTCCGTTATGTCCCACAGTTAAATGTCTAATCACACCACACCATAGGGTATTTACAATCGGTTCGTCTTTCGGGGATTCGAAGATACCTAGTGAACTTAACCTAATTTTAGTATCTCTAGTCTATTCTTTTATATCGGATACTATATTGACAAGTGCAAATGTCAAGCTGTCGAATAATGATACCAGCTTTTATTGTTTAGTGGTGTATTCGAAACTATCGTCAATGCTTGTGGTTTGCCCATGTTATATTTTAAGAAAAAAAAATCGTAATCAAGTAATTTTAAAGGTTTATTAGTTTATTATACTTATAATTAATATATCCAATTTCCCATTTCCTTGTATATTGTGATTTAAATTAGTATTTACATATTTTATAGGATAATTTACAAAAATCTGTACAAAATTTAATTTATTGTTAACTATCGATAGTTTCCACTGCCTACATTCATCTTTGTCTGGTTAGCGTCGGATGATATGAATATATATAATTTACTTAATATATAAATAGTAATGATATTAGAATTTAGCCAACTGTTTTCCTTTTTTTGTATATATACATGTATATTATGATTTATAATTTCACTTGTATAATGTACCTATTCACTTATTACTAAAATCTATTATGTTCCTACACAATGTTATAATAGTTCTTTCTATACATTTTATTCCAAATTCCGTACTTATTCACGTTTCCCTAACTTTACGCGTTTGTGGCAAACGCGCAAACCGCGTGAACTATAATGAGAAAAAAAAACTTTCGCCGCACACATCCACGGCACATCACTATTGTTGAATTGCAAAAAACACGCAACACACGTAATGTCATTTCAGTATCTGATATAAAAGAATGGGCCAGCGAGGAGTTTTAGAACGGTGGGAGCGCTCGAACTGATCGGTGTGGTTCTCGTGCAGGCAAGCGTACGATGGCGGGCGCGGGCGCGGCGGCGGCGGCGGCGGCGGGCGCGGCGGGCGGGGCGGGGGCGGGGGAGGCCGGCGTGGAGGTGGCGCTGGACCCGTCCGAGCTGGAGCTGGAGCCCGAGGCCGTGGCCGCGCGCTACGAGCGCCACCTGCGCGAGACGCGCCCGCAGGCCAAGGAGGACCTCTCCGACATGCTCGCCGACCACGTCGCCCGCCAGAAGGTAACGCTCGCAAACCGATAAATACTCATTATACTCTAATTACTATTCATCATCGTCATCATCGTCATCGCCAGCCTGTGAGTGCGAGAGGACTTGGGCTGTAGTTCCCACGCGAGCCCACCATTGAATTGCTTAGCAGATGTGTGCAAATGTCCTCGCGATGTTTTCCTTCGCCGAAATGCTCGTGGTAAATTTCGAATGTGATTTCGCACATAAACTTCGAACCCACGACCTTTATTATTATTTCATCTGATAGCAGTTACGTCTGATTAGCGAAACCATATTTTTTATTATAAAGGAAAAAACGCGCCAAGCATCCTTTCGCATTCCACGCGATTCCAGTGTTATATCGAACATAAATGTCGCGAGTTGGCGACGAGTTGCGATAGATGGCACCACACGCCACTAAGAAATCAACAATTAAGAATGGTTGGACGCTTGGCGCTTATAGTCTTAAAGCGTAAGCTCAAATACCAACCGACACTTCAAATTTTTTTAATCTATCGAGCAGAAAGTAACGTTGCCATAGTGTTAACGTTAATCGAGCCCCGTTCCAAACACAAAATTTAAATGTTACTAATGAACGCGATGCGACGATAATGTCCGGTCAATAACCTTTATGATGTTTTTTTACAGAACAAGAGGAAACGACAACAAAATACAGACTCGAAAACGGCAAAGAAATACAAAGAATTCAAATTTTAATTTACATTATGTAGTGATAATTGTACTATTTTAATACTAGTCTAAGCGTATTGTGAGCTGTATGAAGGCGTGACTATGGAGCAATAAAATAAGTAATTCCATAAATAGTGTTTTACTTTTTCGTGAAACTAGTTATAGGTGTCTATTGTTTCAGTATTTCTAGTGACCGCGGAAAAACTTAGTCTCATGTAAATAATCTTGTTCGAGCAGAACGAAACTTCTAGAAACGTCTGCAGTAATTACGGCGAGTTGACTACACAATACGGACGCTAATAACATGCAAATGAGGTTGTTTTAAAAGTACGCTTTTTGTTTTATAATGTGAAAAATTATGTTTCAATCATGCAAATCATCATCTCGTGCATCATACTGAATTTCAAGACAATACTCGTGAAAATCATAAGAATAGAATAAATGGTTTATTACCCATGGCACTACTACGTGGCACTACAGATCAAAATATATGTCATAAATGGGAGGTAGGTTTGGGTTATGTTAGATCTTCAGCAGGCCCGAAGGGCCAAAAATACCCAAAAGTAGGAGCTCCGCCGGAGCTCCGTCGACTATGTTAAACTTGATTTTGAAATAGAAATCTTTGGACAGTAGTGCCACGGGAAATAAAGCGAATAAATAAGTATACATACATACATACACATATCACGTCTATATCCCTTACGGGGTAGACTGAGCCACGGTTAGCATAATTGTGAGCACATAGGTGGAAAGGGGAATCATAATAGTGATGGGTCGCTAGCCGCATCGCCTATAACATGATTCCTAAGAGTTTAGCCCAATCCCCTCGATGGGCTTTTACCATCTGCGCGGGCAGAGAAGCAACTGGTACATTCTATGTTATTTCTTTGCTCCCAGAACAGTATGGAAGTAAAAGTACATATACTTATATCTATTTCGAAATTATGTTTTCACTCGCTAGTAGGTACTATAACTATCTACGCGGTTAATGTAATATTATTTTATGGAGTATTACTAAGCGTTTACAATGTCAGCAGTGTCAGCACCATATTTTCTTTAAGATGAGTGTATTCAAATCTAGAGATACCGCCACTTACTCGACATGCTCTACTACCTTATCGGTACGATAATTAAATTATCAACAATTGTAAACACAATACAAACTAGGATTATAATACTAAAAGTATTACCAATTTCTCAGGGAATATTGTCTGAGATATGTTTCAGTGCTAGCCGTTGTCCGGGACTTCTTATACTTGGAATCAGTTTGTTGTTCTCCTATGGGAACGCTCATAATTTGTGGTACTAATCCAGGTTATGTAATATATTTCGTCCTTGCCTTACTAAACTAAGTAAACATAAATGAAGCAGAAGATAATTACTATCTTGTTACCCAGTTATATTAATTCGAGCTGTTGTTTTGTAGGAAAACCTCTCCTCAGCTCACTCTCGTATTGATGGCATCAGTATGAGCGGGTCGACACGAATCGAACTTCGAAAGTCGTGTTTCAATTGGCCAGTTTCTTCCGCATTAGGTCTTTCAACGGCGAAACATGTGGAACGTTTCACTACATAGTATAAAACAAAGTCGCTGTCTGTCTGTCTCTCTATGTATGCTAGTTGCTCTGTTGGTGAATTTTTGAACTTGTCATTTTAACCTAATTATCCATAGCTATTTAGATATATGTATATTATCTTTTGTTTCTTTTTAATGTTAATTTCCGTTTTATGACATATTTTTCATTTGTATTTAAATTGTTTCTTACTCACGATGACTCATAATGGAGAAAATATCTTTATTTTAGTTTACTTGTTGTTATATTATTTTAATTTTTAATTGTTGTAATTTTTATTTTGCGCTGACGATTTCAATATAAATTATTTGACATTTAATTTTAAGTGATTATGTAATTTTATATTGAGTGATCAGATAAACATAAAACATAAAACATACATAGTGGTGGAACGCACAGGTAGAGCGGCACTAGGGTTTCCGATTTCTCGAGGTTTTTTAGTTCTCGGGTGTCGAGACTTCTCGAGCCTGATTTCTCGGGTCTTCTCGGGTTGTCGAGAAAAAATAAAATACGTCTAAATTTTTGTTTAATTAATAAAAAGAGTCTTTAATTTAACTGTGTTTATTTTACATGAAAAAAATCAACATAATTTTTAACAAAAAAAACAAGTTCTCAATAAAAAATCAGCTCAAAACAAAATTGCTAACTAAAAACAATCATACTTCTTCTCTTTATCATAACTAATCTCAATTCTCATCTCACTAATCTGTAATAAAAAACAAAATCTCTGTTAACAATCAGCTTAAAACAAACATCTTAACTAAAAACAATCATACTTCTTCCTCGTCTGTCAAAGGATGCCGCTGCCGCCTCGCATTTACAAAGAAAGCTAAGCGTAAAAATGTTTATTTAAACTTCTCGATGTCTCGACTTTTCTCGAGCTGAATTTCCCGGGTACGAGACCGACCGATTTCCCGGGAATTCCCGGGACGAGAATTCCCGGGAACAAACCCTAAGCGGCACAGGCTTGCGCGCGCGCACTCGCTGCGAGTTGGGGGGGACACTCGTGTCGGGGGATGTTCGTGTCGAGTCGTACTGTCTCATTCTCTCACACTCTCATTTTAGTGTGACACGAGCTTCGACTTTGTAACTTCAAAATGAAGGCCAGACTTGCCGGGCGCAGTATCTCTTAGTAGTCTGTGCTTGCCGGGCTGTCGGATTTATACCATATCTTTCAACATGTTGCAATATATTCTGTGTCTTGCAGCTTCAGTCCTTTTATACTATTTGGAAGTGATCAGATTTGCGTATTGGAACAAGCGGAATGTGCGCACAGCGTCAGGATGTCATTGGTTATTTGGAAATTACAAACAGATTTTATTTCAAGAGAAACATATAAGGACCGTGGTCCAAGAAATGTACAAGTAAGTTGGTATAGTTTATTTTTACGGAAATGCTATAACTAAAGGACCGGAGCCAGATTCACAGGAATTATATTTGGAAACTAAATACGGAGTCCAAGCGAAATGTGTAGTGGGAGATCTTCAAAAATATTATTATAAGAATTTTCGTTTTTTTTTTTTTGGTAAGTATAGTATAAGTAGAGTATACTACTTAACCACTTAACCTATATAAGGTACGGTCAAGTGCAAAAATAAGTATCGATAGGAACTTCTCAAAAATATGTCCCACGACCTTATTACGCTGGCGTAATAGCGTATGGTACTTATTTTTGAAACTTTGTCTAGATACATATTATTACACTTGACTGTACCTAGCTACTAATAAGGTCCTAAAATTGTAAAAATGGCATTCTTGTCTAATTTTTAACTTCATTTTTACTACGGGAACCTATAGGGTTCGTTACCTATAGGTTATTTGATTTAAATAATGAAGATTAGGTTTAACAGGTTTAATTGTGAAATGAATTTAGGTTACAGATTTACAAGTTAAAGAGATATTATTAATTGAATGAAATGAGTTGAATTGTTGAGATATAAATTGGTTAGTAAAAGCGTAGCGTTGCGAGTTAGTATTTTGGTAACGTGCGATGCGCGCAGGCGTAGTCTCAGCAACTGGCGGTGCGGGCGGCGTCCGCGCCGGCCCCCGCTCCGCTCCTCCCCCGCAGGCCATAGTGCGGGGCGTAGCTTTTAGTGTTGTGCGCTGCGCAATGCAGCGCCACACCACCCCCTTGGGAGAATCAGCGTTCTGGTGAAAAACAGATGGGAAATCTTACTCGCCGGCCAGACCTGGTGGTTTTGACCGGAGCAGGAGCAGGAGTTGAAGTAGGAAGTGGAGCTGAAACGGGAGGTGCAGGTGTAGGTAGGCTGTGGTAGTTAGTAGAGATAGCTGTGTCAGTCTGGGAAGAGAAAGGATAGGTTGGAACTGTGTCGTTCTGAGAGTAGGATGGTTTGACACGATCTATTGAGACAGTCACTGGTCCTCTGGGTAACTCAACAGTGACGGTCTTGTCTGTTCTGCTGAGAACACGATGTGGGCCAGTATAGGGTTCGTTACCTATAGGTTATTTGATTTAAATAATGAAGATTAGGTTTAACAGGTTTAATTGTGAAATGAATTTAGGTTACAGATTTACAAGTTAAAGAGATATTATTAATTGAATGAAATGAGTTGAATTGTTGAGATATAAATTGGTTAGTAAAAGCGTAGCGTTGCGAGTTAGTATTTTGGTAACGTGCGATGCGCGCAGGCGTAGTCTCAGCAACTGGCGGTGCGGGCGGCGTCCGCGCCGGCCCCCGCTCCGCTCCTCCCCCGCAGGCCATAGTGCGGGGCGTAGCTTTTAGTGTTGTGCGCTGCGCAATGCAGCGCCACAAACCCTCGTATTGCATGGCGGGGTCCGACACGCGCCGGGCTAATTTTTCTTTTTTAATTTTGCTGAGATTTGTTTGTGGCTAGTGAATTTCCGGATGCTCCCGTGGTGGGATACTTCAGGCTGCATACTCCAGGGTTATTGATAAGAGACCCGGAAGTTATGAAAACTATCCTCATTCCCGAGTTTTCAAATTTTGGGGCTAACCTTATATTTACTTTAAACAATACAATAAAGAAAGAAAATAAGTATGTATGTATGTAAACTCTTTATTGCACATAAAAATTAATAAGTCATTGTTGACCTTCACTTACATAACGTTTACGTACTTACCTACAGATTGATAAGAAATACGACTTTCTGGCTGGTTCGAACCCGTTCTTCCTCAGAGATGAGGAGTGGAAGACGGTGCGCGCTCACGCGACGGCGGTGCTCACGCAGGCCAAACTGCGTGGGTACTTGCCGCGCATGCGCGCCGTCGGCGCTGAGATGGTCAAGTATGCCGCGGGACGCTGCGCCGGCGGCCCTAAGGAGTTGGACGTTAAGGATGTAAGTCGGGAACAGTGTTACCATCTCTAAAAATGTAGAAACCAAAATATCGGGTTGTTGGACTGAAAAACATTTTTTTCGCTCTCTCCTTCCCTGAATTTTGACGTAATTTTTGGCGCCTCCAGTTAGCGACGATGTTTACAACGGACGTGCTGGGGTTCGCGATCTGCGGCGTCGTCAACAACACGTTTGAAGACCCGGACTCGCTGTTCGCGCGCATCACGCGGGAAGTCTCGTTCGCCACTTCTGTTAAGGATAATTTAAAGGACGCCTTGCAGAGCGCGTGGCCGGCTCTCAGCTGTATGTTTCAAATGAGGTGAGTATTTATGTAATGTGAAGGTGTACATTATTTAGACTTTGTCACTCAGTCTTCCTACTACTTGAAATAGGTTAAATAAAAGGCATTTGTTCGTATTAAGCATTTTCACAGAACGCTGCGTGCCAGGTTTCCAGAAGTGAGATTATAAGAATAGTTTGAGAGGCGATGCGAATGACGAAATACTAATATACATGTAAATAGCTGAAGGTGTTTTTTATTACTATTTAAAGGTTTTCATCAAAAAAATCTGAAGAGCAACTACTTTACGTGACTCGGAAGGTAATCCAAGAGCGAAAGAGCAGCGGATACAGGAGGGACGACTTGTACCAAGTGGCAATGGCGTTCAGAGAGACCGATACTGAAGGAGGTCAGTGGTTTAATAAACCAGCCAAGTGCGAATCGGTCTCGCGCACCGAGGGTTCCGTACAACCCACCAAGTTATTATAAAATCCAGTGTAAGCAGAGCCCGCTCTTAAGCAAAATGTATGCAGTGTGAGGTCATTTTTTATTGGTTA
The DNA here is from genome assembly GCA_949127965.1 of Pandemis corylana. Taxonomy (NCBI): domain Eukaryota; kingdom Metazoa; phylum Arthropoda; class Insecta; order Lepidoptera; family Tortricidae; genus Pandemis; species Pandemis corylana. The sequence continues at coordinate 3,582,866 of OX421868.1, forward strand.
CTTAGACAGGCAGACATTAAAAAAACTTATTTTTAGACTTATTTCATTAGTTGTGTTATAAGAGCTAACCTCCATATCAAATTTCAAATTTCTGGAACATCTGGAAGTACTCCATGTTTTCGATCGCGGCAATTTGTACCTACGGAAACACATTTTCTAATGACTGTATCTTTTGATTAAGTTCATTTTTTCACAGCTACAAAGGGACCACAGATCTCAATATTTGGTATCAATTTCAATTTTATATCACCAAGCGTTCCTGAGAAAATGGGTCTTGACGGACAGACAGACAGACAGCGAAGTGATCTTTATAGTTCCTTTTTACCTTTAGAGGCACGGAACCGTAAAAAGTACCAAAATTAAACTAGAATTTACGGCCCTACTATCATAATTTATCTTCTAGTGTTCACTGACGACTATATCAGCAGTCTGGTGTACACAGTTATGCTGGATCAGTACGAAACTTCCAGCAATGCCATAGTTAATACGCTTACGGCGGTGAGTAGAATACGCAACTGTTGACTATTACATAAATATATACCCATGAATTATTCTGAAGCTTCGGGTGACCAGAGGGCTGGTTTTTTTTAGCACAAAGGGTAGATAAGCGTTGCCATACAACGCGGTAATGCTGCCAGCCTTTTGGGCATCATGCCGCCGGGCAACTTTTTTATTTATAGTTTTATGACAATTTGTTGTATTTAGATAGTAGTTAAGTTAATAATGTTGTTGCCTTGATCCGTTCTGAATTATTCTGGTGTTACTAACCAAATACTTAGCATGAGTTAGCAGTGGCGTAACTATAACGGCTGGGGCCCGCGGCAAATTCGTCAGATGGGGCTCCTTCCTCTATATAAAGAAGTGCATCGGCGTCCCTTCTGTGCTCTAAGCCAAGCCAGTTCGGGGCCACCTAGAGCTAGGGGCTCTGCTGCCACCCTATAGTTACGCCACTGTGAGTCAGCCATTAGAGAGTGAAGCTGTGTTGTTATATCTAACAACTTTTTGATGCATAAATATGATAACGTCGGTGCCTGTGGTTTCAGCTTGCGTGGCACCCTGAAGTCCAAGATAGACTTCGTAAAGAAATACATGAATTTAAATCCAACAACAAAGGAGATTGTACGGTAGATGATATCAAGAATTTGAAATATTTAGATATGGTTTTGGCAGGTATGGCGCATCAGCATCACACACACATAAATCACGACTTTATCAATCCTTTAAGGTGTAGACAGAGCCTAAGGTAACAAGACCTGAAGGTCACTTTTAGCATGATTGTGGGTGTATAAATGGAAATGTGCATTAAAATTGTGATGGGTTGACAACATGATTCCGATTTTCGCCCATTTCGGTGGGCTTTTACCATCTGTGCGGGAAGAGAAGCAACTGGTACATTCTATGTTTTTTCTTTGCTCCCAGACCAGCATGGAAGTCATCAGCATCAAGGCTTAATTATTCGAGCTTATTATATTATTGCTAATTGCAATTAATCTATTTTCCAGAATCATTGCGCATGTTTAGTCCCGTTCCAGTTTTATCCAGGGAATGTACAAACGACTGCTTTATTAATATCCCGCCGCTTAGAAGTCCTTTAAAGTTGACCAAGGGGACTCCAATAATAATACCAAATCTGAGCATGCACATGGACGCCAAGTATTACCCGGATCCGGAAAGGTTCGACCCGGAACGGTTCACGGAGGAACAGATTGAAAAGAGACCCAAGTATACCTATTTGCCTTTCGGAGAAGGACCCAAACAGTGTCCAGGTAGGTTATTCTTTGCTATCGAGCAAAATCTAGGACCATCACTTTGCAACAAGGTACAGTAAGCTGCAGAAAAAAATAGTAATGCGGACGTACTTAGGTAATTAATTATAGCAAGAGGTAGGTACTTTTCTCTGCAACTCTTGTTTGGTTCCTTTGCCTGCGTATGTTTGTTCATATCGAAGGTACTGTAAGAAGCTGGCTGCTTCTATTGTTAGAATTTTGTATTACCTACGTGATACCTTTGTGGAATATAATTTATTTTTTAATTAATTAAATATAATTTCAATAAAGTACTTAAGTAACGATGCAAACACAATGCAGCAGTCGCTATCTTTGAACAGTTTAGGTGCCCCAGTTTTTTGCACCAGAGCCCTTGGTCTGCAAAAGATAATCATATCGGTGATCTATCTGATGGACGAATACAACCCCATGTAAAGTATTTTCTTATATTTTTTCAGTTTCAGATGGAATTTTTTTAGATCCAACGATCATTCGAGAAACATTACATTAGACCAAATTATTTTTCGAACATACGAAGGTCTCTCCATCTTACCATTTAGTCCTTCACACACACACACACACACACACACACACACACACACACACAAATCACGTCTTTATCCCTTAGTCCTTCACCAACGAACTTTTCGGAATTTCGACGACATGTAATGATGTTACAACGTTTGGTTTTGTGATCAGGCGTCCGTCTTGGCGCGCTGCAGGTGAAGGTGGCAGTAATGAGCATAGTCGAGCACTTCCAGCTGCGGCCTGCCGGGAACCACTTCCCCCTGCCCGTCGTCCCGGGCATCTTCCTGATTAGCTGCCCGGAACCAGGGACAACTAAACTTGTATTTGAATGTATCTCTACCTAAAACAGTTGTAGGGGACCCTGCAGACTGTGTGTATGACGAAGTAGCCAATTCGTTGTAAAATATTACATAATATGTAAATTGCAAACTATTATTATTAAATTAAGATACATATTAAGAGTTATGAGCGCGTTTTATTAATAATATCTTATAAAAACTTTGGGTAGGTACCTACTGAAAACGTTTAGAGTACTTTCCGTTGATACAGAATTATGAAAAGTAAGAATAAAACCTGACGCACAATTCAAATAAAAGGAAATATTTTGAAAATCACTGATATTTATATCCAATTCAAAAAAACGGGAAGTGCTAAAACCAAACTTGTTTTTTATACAAATCCGACTCGCCCTTGATTTGCTTTTTATCCGTTTCCTACTACTCTCTTTTGTCGCTCTTTACATTAAATTCGTAGTATTATGGTAAGAAGTTCCATGACACCTGTGGTTATTTTCCTTGGTCCTTCGAACCGGATGATGCTGGCGCGGTAAAATGTTTTATTCAATACAACGCTTTTATTTGTTACTAATAACGCATGAACATGATCAAAACGTTTAAAAACTCTAGGCACCAGCAAGCAAGGCTAATATCGGTAGTTGTTTGCAACTTTCCATTTGATAATGATATCCATTTGATTGTTGATCGAAGATGATATTACACAACAAGTACTTATCTAGATTGTTATTGTATTCATATAAACACATGTTATTGAAACGAAAGTACTTGCATCCGTTAATTGAAATGTTGAAAGTAGTTTTATACAAACGGTTCAACCACAACACCATTTCGAGATGGACGCAATTTAGAGCTGTAGAAACACTTTTTTACCCAAACTTTAGTATAAATAAATACTGGAGATTTTAAAACGTATATTAAAATGGTAAGTTTTAGACAATATTGTTAGTAGTATTTGAGACTTTCCATTAAGTAAGTAGTGTACTATTTGTAGATTGGAACGTTAATGCGTAACTACGTCCAATTTATATGAAGAATATTATCTCAGTGCCTACACAATCTTCGTCGTAATTGCGAAAACAAGCTTTGATTAGCTACATTTAACAATAAACAATAACAACATGGTTGTGTGGCTGATAAATGCCGCTGGCTGTACCCGTTTGCTATACTATGGTTTTAAGAAAAGTTTTGATTATGGGGAGTAAGGAGTGCCCACGGCTAGCGATTGTCATCGGCTCTTCGGGCATCACAATAGTATTTTAGGCTAAGTTCAGATGACCGCGCGGCGACGCGCGGTTGGCTCGGCGCGCGGTTCAAGATCGTAACAAATCTATGTTGCTGTGTACATGAGCGCGCGGTGCCGCGCGGGACCGCGCGCGCCGCCGTGCACCGCGCGCAAGTTCTTGTCCCGCGCGGCAACATAGATTTGTTACAATCTTGAACCGCGCGCCGAGCCAACCGCGCGTCGCCGCGCGGTCATCTGAACTTAGCCTTATGCAATCGGCAAGCCTCGTGGCCTAAACACGATACGAGATTTTAAGAGCTAATTATGTAACTATTGTATACAATACTTTTTCTACGAGTCATCATCATCATCGTCTATCAAAGTACATAGGTACATAACCTTTTGTAAAGTACATTGGGTTACGTTTGAAAATTGTACCTTCCACTTGTTTATGAATTATTAGTAGTTATCTCCTCTTGAGTAGCGGCGAAACTAATCTCGTCACTGTCACTCATGTTTATTTCGAATTAGGGATTATTTATTTAATACCATCGATTTCGCGTCAAATAACAAACAAAACTTAAATTTTCGTACCACAAAAAATAACTAATGAGACGTCGTTATAAGACTGTTTCTGATTGGCCAATTACTTCACAGACTACTAACCAATCACGTAACAGAAGAAAAAAGTTAGTTTCAAATGGAAGCAAATTTGCCAGGTATTTCCAACTTTACATTGGGCGCGTACCACTAAGCGCTCACGACGCTCAATCGAAGTAACTGGTAAGTTCTAATTTTGAAATTATTATAGTTGTCTAGAGCGTTGTATAATAATCATTATAGTTGAGTCCGAAGTGCACTAGACTATCCAAGATTAAAAAGTATGTTAGCACACCATAATGAACGACAACTCACCACCTGCATCCACCGGTTTCCCGCAACTTTCACGATGTCGTCGGTCCACTAAGTGGGTGGCCTGGCAGCACTGCGCCTTCTGGTTCGTTAAAAACAAGCAGTAAGTTGTTTACATAAAGTACCAGGGATGAATGATGTCACAGAAAGTACGGCAGTAATGGAGTCTTTCATCTCTTTTACTCTCAAACAGAAGTGAACGAAAGAGACAAATACTTAAAAATATTCAATTGTTTGACGGTAGTTTCAAAATAAGTCTGTTTCTATTATTCACTGTGACAGAGTGAGATACCTAATCCTAATAGATTTCCGATCCATACTTGACTGAGGGTAGTTTCATAATTGAAATAACATGCGCTTCACGCCTTTATCGTACACCCACATGGTCACAGTGCCCACTCCCTTCTGCATTCCTGGTGACTCATAATAATAACATAATAAGTTACTTGCGGAAATCACAGCGTATTTTGGGTATACCCCAGCTTACCCAGCAAGCAAGGTAGTTTTTGTCGCCGACGTTAAGCAAGGCATATTCGTAGTAGATGAGAATACAAATGTGTTAGAAATTAAGGGTTGGTTGAAAACTATGGTTGACAATCACTAAAAGCTTTTGTTATGAAGTCACCAGGAATACAGAGGGCAGGAGCATTGAGTTGTGGGGTGCGTGATAAAGAAAGACGATCGCATACTGTTTCACCAACAAAACTACCTTATACTCAAATTTAGAAACGACATGTCACTATCGTAGGATATAATAGCTAGTGACATATTTATTCTGTTTTGTTGAAACTACCGTCGAGTAATTGCATATTTTTAATACATTAAAGTCTCTCTTTCGTCCATTTCCAATTTGCTTGGGAGTAAAAAAGATGAAAAGATTCCGCCATTCGCTGCGGAACATCCTGCGACATCATTTATCCCTGGTACTTCATGTAAACAACTAATTGTTCTTCTATTATTTACCTTGTCTGTTTATATTTGAACGATAAGTTTGCGAGTTACATTTCTGTAACTAGTTAGGTACCTACGTAAAATTCGTGCAGGTCAAGTTACCTTAACATTTGTAGGTATTTCTTTCTAACCGTGTAGAAATGAATTTAAAAGTAAGAGAGATTGAGCTCGCTGTACCTACTGTAACCTCATTCCTACTTCCCTGATAGTTATAAACTACCCTTATTATTCATAAACGATTGTTTAAATTTTAATCTCGGCTGTTTTCAACTTTTATTTTATCTCTTGACTCATTGTTTAATCCAAAACAAAACTATTCCTGTTGCAGGACTTGCAGGTTTGATTTTGTTAATATGTAAATAAAAATTTTTGGTTTCGAGCGTATGAGATTTAAACGCTTACTTATTGTCCTTCTTCCAGCATTAATGCGATACAGCCCCATCTCCTACTTGTCTCGAGAATGCACTAAAAACTGTCTCCTGACTGTCCCTGGACAAAAATCCCTCCAGATAACCAAGAGTATGCTGATTACCATCCCTGCTGCCAGTATTCATGTGGACCCCAAGTATTATCCAGAACCAAATAAGTTTGACCCGGAACGGTTTTCCGATGAGGAATTAAAAGGCCAAGATTTATAGACCGACCACTTAAAATCCTCGCCCGCGCGGCACAACAGGGGAGAACTCATTTAAGCCTATAACTTCATCCCTTTTGGAGACGGATCTAAGAAGTGCTTTGGTTAGAATATCAACACGTTGTATTGATCTCGTTTTCAGTGATATAAGTTGGATTTTATTATTGTTCAAGCAGCAGTGCTTAAACATTAGTGTGAGCGAGACGGCATAATGCGAACGAAACTCGATTTTGTATTGCGGAGTATGTTGTCTTAAATCGATTTAATCGATCGTATGGATAAACTTAAAATATTTTAATCGATACAATACCAATGTATCGACTTGAATGTTGTACGGTTTTGACGTAAGGTTGTTGGTTGGCGCATCACATCACTATTAATTTTATTTTGGACTTCGAACTCGAAGTAACACTATTTTGTTTTTATTAAAGTTAGTTAAGTGTATATTATTCAAAAATGTCTCGAGTTTTGGTTGGTGTTAAGCGAGTTATCGACTACGCCGTCAAGGTAAGTTATAAATTACTTTAAGGTTACAAATGATAATTCAAGTTCAGGGGGTTGATGAAACTATTGATAAAAGCACTGATAAGCGTTTATTACAACAAGAAACCCCTGCATTATTAACTATACCAACTCTTATTTCAGTAATCTTCTTGAAAAAGCCGGGAGCTCTCATAAATGTAGTAAATTCCCACACATACGCTCTTATCTTGACACTGCATCACATATTTTATACAGTTCATACTCTTGTAATAAATGTGTACGATACCTTTTAAGCACTTAGTTGGACCTTAACCATGTAGAGAATAATAAGATGATGATAACCTTCCTTTCCTTCTTATTTGCAGGTCCGCGTGAAGCCAGACAAGTCTGGCGTGGTGACAGATGGCGTGAAACACTCCATGAATCCCTTCGATGAGATTGCTGTAGAGGAAGCAGTTCGCATGAAGGAGAAGAAACTAGCTAGCGAGGTCATTGCCGTCTCATGCGGACCAACACAGGCACAGGTACAGTATGATTAGGTTATTTGGTATTTATTTTCTTTCATAAATTGTAAATATTGTACTATAGTAAAATATTACACATAAACGGATAACTCACGTATAAAAAGTCGAGTGATGCTCGACATGTTTCGGACTATTTCGTAGTCCTTCTTCCTGGAGCTCTCAACCCGGCGGCAGCGTAACGAACACTGCGCGATCGAGTTGATCGATGATCGAGTCTCAAGGTTATTTCATGTTGAAAATATAGTAAAATATCTTATTTGTTTTTACAGGAGACCCTCAGGACGGCCTTGGCCATGGGTGCTGACCGTGCTATTCATGTGGAAGTGGCAGGTGCCCAGTATGAGACGCTGCAGCCTCTGCATGTGGCCAAGATCCTCGCCAAGCTCTCGCAAGACGAAAAGGCTGACATTATCATAGTTGGGAAGCAGGTTTGTTTTTAATGAAAAAAAAAAGTTTAGTTCAAAGTCCCTAATGAAGCATAATAAGAACACATCATCATTAATTTAGTTTTATTAAGTCATTGCCTTAGCAATCAGGTTCAGTGACAGCTCTTGATGGGATGCTCGATGGAGTGTTCCTCGGTCGATGACGAGCACAAGTAATTGACAAAGCGGTGGCTCATCATGATTAATTACAGATTGCCACATTGCAGGAAAATGAGAAAAGAAAAAAAAAAAATTTAGTCATTTGATCAATTATTATTTATGATAACTTTGTAAAAAAAAGTTTTTGTGCCCATGCTCATTTAATAATGATGGATTTGAGGCTGATGCCATTGTTTGTTTTAACTATCATTGATTATATAATATAATATCAACCAAAAATGTGTTAGTGCCTAACAAATTTTTTTACACTTTACAGGCAATTGATGATGACTCAAACCAAACCGCACAAATGACTGCTGCCCTGTTGGATTGGCCCCAGGGGACATTTGCCTCAAAGGTAAGCTGGTTAGGCTGGGTTAGGATGGTGAAAAAAATTTTACACATTATGTTACAGTATCAATTACGAAATGGCACCATATTATTATGATGAATCAATTTGAGTGAAAAGTTTTACTTCAATTTTGACCACTCTCACATGAAAGGAAATAGGAACTAAATATTACCACAATAAATTGTTACCATAGTCAAGCATTCTAGCATGGCTCTAGGGATGTTTCTACTTCTTTGCGTTGGAACCTAGGAGTCAATAGTCAAACATTGCTGAAATTGGCAGGTGGAAAAAAGCGACGGCGGGCTGACGGTGACTCGCGAGATCGACGGCGGGCTGGAGGTGATCAAGACCAAGGTGCCGGCCGTGATCAGCGCCGACCTGCGGCTCAATGAGCCTCGCTACGCCACGCTGCCCAACATCATGGTGAGTCAGCTGCATACAGGCACAAAGGCATCACATTCCATAAAAAAATGTCAGTCACACTTAAATGTAACGAAATTGTTGTCGAAAAAGTTTTGCAATAAGGAAAGGTGTGTGAGAGCTACCTTGCAGTCTATGCACACATACATGTTGATAACAATATTCCAAAGTCGTGTTAGAGCATGCCAGGGTCCTTGGACATATACAAATTTGAGATCCCCTAGCTAGGAAATATAGAATACAAAAAATAAAAATAAATTGTGTTGAATGTATCTGACTATGGCCTAAGACCGGGTGACGTGGACGCGGTCCCCACAGACCGATGGCAAAGAATGGTAATACAATTAATACTGCATCAACTAAGTCCCATATTCTTTCCAGAAAGCCAAAAAGAAGCCCCTAAAGAAATTAACCCCCAAAGACCTCGGCGTGGACATCGCGCCGCGCATCAAAGTGGTCTCCGTGGAGGACCCGCCGGTGCGCCAGGCCGGCTCCATCGTCCCCGACGTCGACACTCTGGTCGCCAAGCTCAAGGAGAGCGGACACGTCTGAACCATCACACGCACCCCCTTGTTCTTTTAAGTTTTAATATCACTGCTAACGTTTTTCGAGGTTATAAAACAACATCCTTTAGTACAAGCAAATTATGTAGAAAGGGATTTGTTATATACCCGCGACATAAACCAGCGTGCTAATGCCAAGCCGACAGAAGAGTTGAAAATCGTGAGACAGAGACACGTGTACCTAGGTCTTTTTATACCATCATAACTCGAGTGTCTGATGAAAAAAACGTGTTACAAAAAATAAGGGGGTTTAGTTTAAACTGAACAGTGAGTGATGCAATGTATAGTGTAAATTCTGTTTATACAATTTTTGTAATGAAATTTGTGAGATCGATTGTCTAGTGTAAATTGTTAAATAAATATTTTCCCATGTTAGTTAACTTTCATTGCTAGGTCCGTATTATTTTCCCCTTGCGTCAACTCTACTGGCTCGACCAGTTGGTGCATAGTTTTTTTATAGATACTTCTGTATAGTTCATATAAAATGACGGGCACCGATGAACGAATTCTACGCAAATGCAGAAGCAGATCCAGCTGTCAAAGAAGGTTATGGGCCCGGATGTCATGACCACCCGAAAATCGGCTACATTCGGGAACGACTACGGTTTTTCTTGGGTTTATATTATATTTCCCAATTAGGGTTATGGGCCCACCTGGCCCACAATGGTGGATTCGCACTTGCGCAGAAGACTCTTGGGCAACAGCTGGCCAGGCCTCGAATGAAACAGGGCATAGATCTAAATGTTTATTAATTATATTAAATGTCTAATATGTCCCCTCTCCGCTGAAGGGCTCGTACCACACGATCTTGCCCTCGAGACAGCCGGTAACCAGCAAATGGTGTCGTGGCGAGAACTTGCAGCTGACTACTAAATCGGTGTGCTGACCCAGCGACTGGCCCACCTAAGTAAATAAAACATAGTTTATCAATAAATCAGCTGAAGAGACCTAAAATGGGCTCGAAAATACATCCCTTCCAAAAAAAGGCAAAGTGAGGTGAGTTGCAATATGGCATTCCCATAAATCAATTACAGCTCTCTTTTCAAGTACAACTTCTCCCTAAACAACTATAGAATCCATACCATATAAAAAACCAGCCAAGTGCGAGTCGGACTCACGCAGTGAGGGTTCCGTTGTTGTGTAGATACGCAGTATTTACCAGTGCTGGTATTGCACTATCCCCAACGATATACTTTGCATCTCCCTGCACAACCAGCCACATCACCGGATCGCCATGAGGTACTTGCCTCCTGCATGGGCCGGGCTCCCTCGAAGCCCTCCTCCGCGCAGGTGGACAGCTCGGAGCAGCGGTCGTTGAGCGCCAGCAGCCTCATGCCGCAGCCGAACGGCGAGCACACCAGCCGCCCGTCCGCGGAGTAACACAACTCCTGATTTACATTAAATGTAAGTTAGAATAAAAATAACCTAACCTAAAACTTTCATTTTTGATACAAGCTTTTTCGCTTTTTTTTTTTGTGAAAGTAGTCACTTTTTGTTGACTATACCTGCATTAGCATTCATCCTCATAATGTGTACCAAATTTCTAGTCGCTCAGACCAACCGTTGAATGGTTCCCTCCTGCGGAGACGGTCCTGACCGGGCCACAAGAATTCTACTACCAGATTATTGTATTATATCATCCAACTTCCAAAAGTATGCAAAATTTCAGCTCAATCGGTTGAAGATATCTACATCAAAATTGAATCGCAACATTCCACCCAGACAAACATACATACATGCATTGCAAGTTAATAAAAAGCTTGTAAAAATTTATACTTCAACAATAACAGGCGATTTTGAAGCAAACCTACACACAAACAGGAAACCTATGACATACGTTTATGGTTAATGTTATAGTTATACAGTATGGTTAATGTCATGTTACAAAGTCTTCGTTGAACATGACAATTACATTTTTTTATTAAAAAAGAATACTATCTACAGTGAACTTCGTCCAATGCTCAATCGGTATCAACTGATAACTCAATGAACAACCATATCGATGGTTGGTTCACGATCATACTAACTACTGTAAAAAAAGCTGATGTATAATTAGAACGATCGAGCACAAGTCATAGTTTCAATTTCATTGAAAAAAAAAAAAGAAATTTGTATGATTCTAGACTCCTATACCCCAGCTTTATTCATTTCGATAAATAAATAAGAAAAAACTTACTTCTTTAGTGTGCGACACTCACTTTGATGAAGCCCTTGCCCTCGTTGGTCTCCTCGACGTAGTAGAGCAGGCGGTCGCTGTTCTGGCGGATGTGCTTGGTGGCGGCCAGGCCGGCGCTGGCGGCGCTGGCGGCGCTCGCGGCCGGCGTGCGCCCGGACGTCGACGGGGCGTTGCTGCACACACACACACACACACACTTTGGAGACTACCTACGACTTCTTTTAAGGGTTCCGGCTGAAATGGAGCCCTTATAGTTCCGTCACGTACAATAAAATATGAAGACGATAAGACGTAAAACTGTCAATTTGAAAATTCGATTTTAGCAATATTTTCATTTAAGTAAGTTGGATGAAAAGCGATAAACCACTTATTTGGCCGACCGCACGGCTGTCTGTCTGCGACTCAGCTCAGAATATTAGATAGATAGCTGACAGTGGCGTAGCTATAGGGTGGCAGGGGTGGCAATTGGCAAAATGCCAGGGGCCCCTAGCTCTACGGGGCCCCCGAACTGGCTTGGTTTAGAGCACAGAAGGGACACTGATGCACTTCTATATATTGAGGAAGGAGCCCTCCTGACTATTTTGCCGCGGGCCCCAGACGTTATAGTTACGCCACTGACAGCTGACATTTGGTATTCATAGCAATCGCGTAGACCGACTTAGCTAACCTAACCTAACAATACCTACTCGTAACTGATTAGCAGTGGGATCTACATCACCAAGTCTAGCGCGAGATAGACTACCCGTCTCTCTCTAAGACGAACAGTAAGAAAAATCGGGCTGTAAACCGACCGCTTAAATGAGTCCTCGCTCGCGCGGCTGCCGGGACCTCGCTCGGTGCGGGCGGGTAGTGCGCCTAGAGGCCTCCGCGGTCGTCCCACCTCGCGCGTCTGCACTCTGGGCGAGGACTCATTTAGGCTTAGCACGCACTGCGGTTTTTTTCTTGCGGTTGCGGTCTGGCCAAAAACGCCGAACCGCGGAGGAACTCGCACTGCGGTTGCGTTTCCGCGGTTTTCACGTTCAGTATGACAATGGATTTCCTCAGAGCAGTATGTGTTGTGGCCTTAGTTTTAAGAAATAAAAAAAATAGAAAACGTCTTCGCCAACATAAGTACTGGGTGCATCCTCTAACAGATCAAAGATATCTGAAGGGATATTTTTGTAAAATGTACAGTGATGTACGAAACAACAAAGACAATTTTTTTAACTACTACAGGATGTCAATTAGTAGTTTTGATAAATTATTGCGAATGGTTGGCCCACATCTACAATTTCAACATTTCGGACTCCGACGACATAATGCAGCGCACAACACACACCTCACTGCTCCGCTCTCTGAGCCGAACTGACGAAAAAACCGCTTTTTACGAACCGCAGTGAGGGCGCTGCCGTAGATGAAGTATGGGATACATAAAAACGCGCGGTTGCAAACCGCGAATCAAAATGTAGCAAGTTGCGTTTTTAAAATCAGTCACTGAAATAAATCGCAAGTGCGTGCGCTTACAAAGAATGCCGTACGTTAATTTTTTTGCGGTAGCGGAACCGCTTTTTAAAAACCGCAGTGCGTGCTAAGCCTTAAGCGGGCGGTCTATAGCCGGGCTGTGGTCCTCAAGTGTTGGTTACCTGTTCCCCGCGGCGTCGAACACGGGCAGCGCGCGCGGCGCGGGCGGCGCGATGCCCGTGTTGATGCCCATGATGCGCTGCATGTGGAAGTTGCGGTTCTGGCCCCTGCGCAACCACAATAATACTATACACACCTAGCACGGTAAATAAGTACAGTCAGCGTCATATAGTATGAAACAATCAAGGTGACCAAAAAGATCGGCGCGCCATACTAGTTCTGTGGTGTACCGATCTATTTGGCCGACCTGGAAGGTTCAAACTATATGACGCTGACTGTACTTATGGTCCATTCAGGATAGCATTAAAAAGTAGGAACAACAGCTCTTTATGGTACAATATTTTAGTGTCATTTAATATGTAACATTTCTGTGATTGAATCTCCAAACCAAGTGCATAATAAAATAGCAATTATTAAAATACTACTAATTTTAGCGGCTTTCATATCATAATTTGTGTATAATACAAAAAAAATTGAAACATACCTGTTAGTAAATTCCTGTATGGTCCTGCGCTGTTTGATGGTGATGGACGCCTCCCACACGTCGTTCTGAATAGAGGACAAGACCTGGCATTACAAACATCCACTTTACATACTTATGCAGCACTGGCTACTGCCCGCGATTTCTTGCGCGAAGATGTTGGTCAGATTAGATTTTTTACCGCAGAAAAATGACGGTTTTAAATCTGACATTAACGACAGTGACCTGCTCCTAATGGACAGAAGCTATACTGTACAAAAAAAAATGTAACGGATATTATGTATATATGGACGACGGAAGGAATTGCGGCGGATTTCATGCTTTAAAATGGGTAGTCGGTCAATACCTACGTGTCAGCGACAACATCGAATATTAATTTTGTTAGGTCCCTTCACGTTCCTTAGTTGAATAATCAATAGCGTAGCTAGGTGATCAAGGGCTCTGATCAAAAAAACTGAAGCCCCGAACTAGACGGTTTGAGTTTTTTCGAACCAAAATATCTCAATATGAGATTCATCGGCCACAGGTCGCATTCGCAGATCGTAGCTAGACCGCTGCAAGCGGCCGCACTGGCGGTTTCTGTCCGCGAATACAGAAATGGCGGTTTACATACAGAGAGGCAGCTGGCAAGGTATGTGCGTTACCCCGGTGAGGCGCGGCTCGGGCGCGGCGGGCGGCGCCGGCGCGGGCGCGGGGCTGGCGGCGCGGCGGCGCGAGCGCAGCCAGCCCGAGCGCCGCACTGCCGCACTCCTGGCGAACACACACTCGTTACTGCCGCCGTCTTAAGCGCCCCGTAAACGATCAAACTTGTTTGACAAACTTGCTTGTCAAACTTCACGTTTTCATCAAACATAAGCGTAAACGATCAAACCAAATATCAAACAAATTTGTTACAGCGCCCCACGCAAACGGTCAAATTTGCTTGACAAACTTGTTTCTCAAACTTTTACCGAGATCTTGTTTGACATACACCGTCGTACACGTTCAAACCTGTTTGTCAAACTCGATATCAATCCAGATTTTCATCAAACGCATCAAACACGTAGATTGTTTGACAAACGCCTCAAACACAGCCGTACACGATCAAATTGTTTGACAAACACGTAAAGTTTGACAAACAATTTGATCGTTTACCGGGCGCTTTACATTTCAAATAATGCTATACTCGAATTCAGCGCGAACTGATTACACGAAATCGACACTCATCACCATTTTTGTATCTATGAAGGCTACATACGGGGCTGCGGGCTGCGCGGGCTCCGGCGCGGGCTGCACGCACGGGGGCCGGTAGGGCCGCGCCTGGCGCTGCGGGCGCTGCGGGGCGCGGCGGGGCGCGCGCCGGGCGGCCGGCACGGGCAGCGCCGCCACGCTGTCCACCACCGACTTGTCTGAGCTCGTCGCCAAAGGCTGGATGTCGTGGATGCAAGACCACTGCGGAGGATACGCTGATCTTAGTAGGAAATGAAGTCTGAAATCTGTCCGCTCGAGCCCCTCCGAGGCGAATAGTCGATACGCAATAATAATGTAAAGCTCGTGTTTACGAGATGCCTTAGTGTGCGTGACTGAAGATACCGACGTCAACTAAGGGCGCCTTCGTGTAACCCACTCATAGACGTGTTTTACAAATTCATACTACTACACGATTCAAAAATCTGAAGGGATCCCGGGAGCCCTCGCCTTTTTTAAATAAATAAATATCAGTGAACAAATCACACAAATTGACCTAGTCCCAAAATAAGCTCTAGTAAGGCTTCTGTTATCGTTACTAGACAACGATATACATACTTGTATATGTAGAGAAATAATTATACATATAGTTAAATTTATAGAAACATCCATGACTCAGGAACAAGTATTCATGCTTATCACAAAGGAAAGGAAGGAAGGAAAGGAAAAATAGGGGGAAAACGAGCAAGGTTGTTTGATGGAAAGCACCCGCCGACCGCCACCCACGACCAATTCGTAAGTTAACAGAATTATCACCAGGAGTCTAAGTGGCCGCCATGGCCGAAACCGTCGGAAGGATAAACAGTTTCTTGTAAACTTTAAACTATCTATAAAACCGATTCTGTTTCTAAATAAATACATCAGAGACAAGTATTAGCAGTTAAAACTTACTTCAGAGCTGTCGTCATGGCTTATATTTCTACTCAACGCGCTCCATCCCAAAGGGTGTATCTGTAAAAAAAAAAACTATTCAATAAGAAAACTCACAATTCCCGGCCATAGCTTTACTTTTCGGATATTTCTGTGTTCTAATTGTCAGTGTCGTTTAGAAATTTGATTATGTATTGTTTATGTATGTACACACAGCAAAGCTATTCAGTAAGCAGGATAGATACGGCTCGAGCGTGCGTAGGTGCTTACCTGATTATATTGCCGTGTGTACCTATGTATTGATTTTGAAAGTACCTGCAAAGCGCTGACGACCTCCGCGTCGTTCCCTTCGGGGAAGTCGGAGACGAACTCGACGCGGTTCCGGCGGCGCGTCGGCTCGAACAGGTGGTCGTACTGCGCCGCGATCGGGATCACCTGCTGGCTCGTCTGCATCAGCCGGTACAGGTTCGGCTGGAACAAGCTTGCTTTGAGCCATCCGAATTCCGTTACACGCATTCCATACAGGTTTTAACCTCTCTTCCATTTAAGGCTATCTACGAATTCTCTCAGAATTATTCTCGTCAATTGTCGATGACCACTGACAATTCGAAATGCAATGCGTATTTAATATGAAGCCAAACGGCGTAGATTCCCGTCGAGTTTGTAACGTAAAGAGAATTGTCACTTGTCACAGACAATTGTCGTATTAGTGAAATAGGGGCGAGGTAGTCGGGTTAGTTTCATTGAACGCCGCTGTAAATGTTTTCCAGGATTTTTCAAGTATGTTTGACAAACGTTTACACATTTGTCGACGTTCAAAGTGCATGGCCGCCAATTTTGAGTCCGAAACTACAATGAAAAATCTGTGTGTATCCGGAATAATTCTGAGCGACCGCGTATAGCGCAGCGCGTTTTATTTTCTCAATAAAAAAAAATGAAAAGGACAGTTTAACGTTCGAAAACTTTTGACCAGCAATGGCGGACCGGACACAACCGCACCTATTAATTTGCATAGTTTATTCAAACACTTAACAGTCGTCTCACCTTGAATCCATGCAAGTCTTCCGCCAGACTGTGCAAATCGAGATCATGTATTATAACCAAAAGCCCTCGGGTCGTGCACATCACCATCTGCTGCGCGTTCGGAGACAGCCGGCACCGCATCAGCCCCGAGGCGTGGAACACCCTCTGGTACACCAGATTGCACGTCGAATACGAATTAATGTCCCATGTGTATATGCTGCCGTCCAATCCCGAGGTCACTAGCAACTTGTCCTTCATTGAGAACTCTATGTTCTTAACCCAGTTGCTGTGACCGAGTAGCGAGCATATTTTTCTTTTTAAGTTCCGCACGTCCCATAGCGCTATGGTTGTGTCGTCGGAACACGTCGCGAACATTCGCCCGTCGAGGAATCTGCAACAATCGTTGTTTTAGACCAATTAGAAGAGGTGGACTAGATTTCAAAGTTTGTAAACCTATCTGTATGTTTGTTACAGGAACAGATTTGTATGAAATCTGGTAGGTATGTAGATACATAGTTGTAGCTCCGAAATCTTAAAGACCTACCCCATTATTCATAAACGCTCTATAGGCTTCTTCTAACTTAGCAATTGTTTGTCCTTATCTGTCACTTTGACATTTACCTTTCACGGATAAGGACAAACGATTGCTAAGTTAGCAGAAGCCTACAGAGCGTTTATGATTTTTGAATAAGGGGGTAAGTCTAACTAAAGACATAAAATTTTGCACAGATGTTCTTTATGCAGCTGTTCTTTATGCAGCGTACCTAATGGGATGGCATTTTTGGGCATTCGCATGGATCTTTTGTACTCCTATTAGAATTTTTTACCTACCTAAATATACAGAACTTCGCCCACCAGAACTGATGACTCTCGTGAGCAAAGCCAAAGAAAACTTGAAGAAAGCTAGTATCTAATAAGAAGGGCAAGAGACGTCAAATAATATTGTCTGCACCTACAAGTTTGACTAGGTAGGTACCAATGTTTCTGAAGATATTTTAACTGTTAAAATATTTTTAACTGTGTAACATACCTACAGCAGCATAAAAATAAAATGGTAGAGCGGAACAATGTTTGCTCACGTAATTCATTTAGGTACATTGTTTAACAAAACCTTTCTTTACCACCAACATTGCACTGCCAACGCTGCCAAAGCGATAGCCACGTATTTAACGACGTATAGTATTAGTATAGTTATTAATGTGGTTAATGAGAAAAGCTATATTCTTATATTAACTGTATTAACAGCCGTTCGAAACCATATTGTACGTTAACGTGATTGCACAATGCTATAGAACAAAGTCTCACAAACATCTTTGTAAATAAAACTCATTGGACATCTGTTATTTTCAAAATTAAATTATAACTTCTTGTGACTTAACCACGACCACGTGACCCCCCCCCCCCCCCCCCCCTAGCACTAAAGCTGGATCCGCCCTTGCCCATCACTGATTTAATCAACATAAGCTAAATCATTTAGCCTAAATGATGTCTCAGAACAAAGTTGTTTGTGTATTGCTGACATAAAAATCATCTTCCTCAATGATAGCTGTTATGATAATTCTAACACAATCAAAGACCTTCAACTGTGAATTTGAACCATTTAATGACTTGTTTAGCTTATTCAGACCTTGACGCAAATATCATATCTGTGAAGAGATAATTGTGCAGAAAATAGTTGAAGTACCTTGAAACATGACAAGGTGCTGTCAACAGTATAAATGTATGTTTTTAAAACATATTTTGCATGTGGTCAGTTTATTTTATGTATCTAAAAAAAGTATAACAACAATCTTGATCATACTCATACTCATTAGTACTTTGATGTTTCCAAAACATAATTAGGCAGTCTGCTTTATAGAATTTAATGCTAAAGTGCCTTCTTACTATACTTTTCAAACAATAAATCCTCAATCTCTATCATATAAACACTGACACAATGAATAACACTGATTTATGTAAAAAATTACTTAGCCAAGGAATTAAAATAATTCATTAGGCAATTTGCTCCCTACATTACAATGGAAAACAAACCAGCAACATTCCATGTGATAGTTAAAAGCAATTAGGACTTACTTCACACAATTTACGCAGTCTGAGTGAGCTCCGTCCACAGTATGAATTCTTTGATGTGTAATTGAGTCAAATATTTGTATAGATTTCTTTTCGCAAGCTGCCACCAGAAGGGATCTGCAAAGAAAAGAATTACATTGTATTATTGTGAGTCCTTGTGTACTTTATAAAGAACAAATCATTAGTAAGAATAACTGCTAAATGTACTACAGAAAATACAAATTCTAGAATGAAATACAAACTTAAAATAAGCCAAAACAATCTCTGAAATAACATAACTGATTCTTAAAAAGTATTGGGACTCGAAGGATGTCATTATCCTCCTCTTACCCCCATAACAAGGACACAGGGCTCTTTCCCATCCACAGTGATTGTTATCAAATATACAATATACAAGTAGATCACAGCAGCAATCTTCAGTTTTAAGTTCAAATGAATCATCAAAATGAAGTGTTGCTTGCCAAAAACTCGAGCAAGTGTGCATCTGGCGCGTCACAGAGGTTTACTGTGCTGCAGTACAGAGAAAATCGGAAAGAAGGGATGTATCTCTTAACTCAGGTGATCCCCTAATATACTGTAAACAAACACTGATTTACCTGACATAAAACAGTAAACATAAACAAGTTGGAGGGATGAACTGACAGTGAAATATTTAAGGTTTAATCTCAAAGTATGGGATTAATCATATAAAACGATTATTTCCCAGTTTTTATTGCAACAACTGTTTTCAGGGTTCTTTACTTGAAAAGGACAAAAGGAACCCACTCAAGTTCATGTGAACCTGTCAAAGTTTAAGAAAGGAAGGAGATGATAGAAGTAATAAATACTTAATTTACATGCAAGTAGTCTTGCTATCTTACTGTTTCAAAGCTTGGCTTTAATCAGCTGATAAGTAATATAAACAAAAAATCTGAAAGAAGGTACATATTTAAAATGTGTACCTACCTAATTCATTTTATCATTAAATGATATGGACGTGATCAATAAGACCACTCTATAAATGGTTTAAAATAAAATTATCAAAAAACAAGCCAGCCAATCAATACAGTCAGGAAGTTTCAGAGAGTTGTAATGCAAAGTCAAGGCTAACTTACACGGAACTGCGTAAAACATCTACTAGTTGTTCTTAATTACCCGTCTGGAGAAAATTCAAGATTGAAGACACCTCCAGTGGGGAGGGCGTTACAGTTTTCGCTGCTGCTCCAGGAGGCGATGGGTTTCATGCCACAGTAGAGGCTGCGCGCCAGTGCGTCGCCCGCGCCCGGCTCCATTGGAAAGCCTGTCTCGCGTCGCATCAGCCGGTACGGGCTGAAGGCCGAATACTTCGCCATGAACACACTCTCTTCTTTGTTGAACATTTTGAGACATTAATACTTGGCTCGTGCGCAATGGAAACAAACCCCTAAACTATAAGATTTTTAAGTACAGACATATCAGTAAATGCAATCTTAACTAGAACACAAAAATAAGTCTACATGGTTTTTCTCTTTTTATCTGGAGAAATTTAATTAACAATAGCTCTTCGGTTGTGGGTTGCGGAACCACTTATCTATGGGTGGTCGATGGTCGATAGTTGACATTTTGCTTGACAGTTGATAGACAAGGCATAGATAAGTAGATATGGAAATAGTGCTACCCCAACGGTATCATCGAAAACCAGTAAATTGATCGTTGGGAATCGAATCGATTATGGATGCATACAATTTATTTGTCTTCATAGTTTATTTATTCGTTTTGAATAATTTGTGTGCATGTTATATTCTTTTTTTTTTCATTATTTCATAGGGTGGCAAGCGAGCAAGTGGTTCACCAGATGGCAAGTGAGCCATCCATGCAAGCCACCCATGAACACCTCGGAACCATTAGCGAGCAATGCCGCTTGGCGGCAGGATTAGCGAGTAAGATGGTAGAAGCTAGATGGAACTTGTACAAGGTGTACCACCCATTCATTCATTTTTATTACTCTCTCTTGAAAAACAAAAGTCCTGTAGTTATTTGTTATTACCAAAAGAGTGAGTCGATTGACGCCATTTTCGTCACATCTGCCATATTTTTGATGTAAAATGTATCGTAGTTAAAATGAGAGAACATGAGAATGATAAATATTGAATTCAAAATTGCAATTAAATTTAAAGAAGTGTCGTGAATCGTGAAAAAGTATATACAAATCAATAGTTCCAACTGCAAGTTGTAAGTAACTGAAATTAAAACTAAATTTTAGATACTAATCAAGACATTCAGCAGGGTGCCAAAGTAAAGTAATACTACAAACATTAATACATAGTAGCCACAAACACAGATGCGCTTGAAGAAAGTTTTTCTCCTCTTTGGCGGGAAAAAGGTTGTTGGGTAATAAATTAACAAATTAATTTATCAATCAAGTTTTATTAATTACTTACATCTTAGCTATACTAAAGAATGTCAAAATTTCATGCAATCGCAAAGGCACGAAAATTGAGATATGAGCTGTTGCCCTTCAAATCTATTATACTATACAATGTTTAACTCAGCCTTTAACTTATTTTTAACAATTTTATCATGATAAACATTGATCAGCAACGTAAAAATATAGTAAAATTCATAGACAAGTTTAATAACACTATTAAAATCTAGCTGCAACCTTAAAATGTCATTTGGGCTTAAAGATACTTGAAACTTGATAAAAAGACGTATTCATAAATTTATTACAACTATTACTACCAAACATTTGGTGGCAACACACCAGTTGGAGGAGGCAACACTCCTGACTTAAGCACTTGCTGCAGGAAGACTTCAAGTCTAGTTTTGGGGCCGCCCTCATCAATGTTTTCTAAAATAGTAAGATACTCTGAACTTATTAACTTAATTACTTTAACAAACTGCTTTCCATATAGTTTGTGAAAATCTGAACCGCAAATATTAAAAAAATCGTGGATCAGTGTTGCACTGATATCAGGTTCTGGTTTCAAGTTAATAAAAGAAGCCAGCCACTGCCAACCAAAACGGGGTCCATGAGGATTGGGTAGATTCAGGAATTTGGGTGTTTTAGCAATCCATATGGCACATCGGAGCTTAAATATACCAGACATTCTCTTCAGGAATTTGTCTTGTTTTTCTACAACACCTTCATCATTGTATGTGTAACCTCGTGAAAGATAAAATTCCTTCTCTGTCTGCCCTTCCTTCTGTGGCAGAAACATAGGAACTAAGTAAGGACAAAGGCGGTGGAAGTATGCTTCCAATAGTTTGCCGAACTCTGGAAACTGTGCCCATAAGGCTGCTGTAACAGCTGCTAGGGGAAATGCTGCTTCAGGATTACTTGACACAAGAAGGTCTCCCTGTCTTACTATTTTCTTGGCTAAGAGAGCTGTGCAGTAGTATATTCCTTGAGGATGTTGAGTAGCTGTCACATAAGTGTCCAGGACTTGCACTCTCTCGCCTCTTAGCAGCTTTGATAGTTTGTCATACTTGTCTCTCATGTGCATCCCGCTTACTGATGATATAGCATTCACAGGTGTATTTATAGCTTTCTGACAATCAAATCTAAATTTTTTCAAACTCACATTCTCGAGTAACTCCTTGTACTGATTTTCATATTGATCTAGAAAACTTTTGAGTTCTTGGTAGTAAGTATAGTTGTTTGCAGAATAAAACATTGGTTGGGACTTTTTAGATTGCTCTGCTAAATTTTTCTCAATCTGAGCAATCTCTGCGGCCTTGGCTTCCTGAGCTATTTTCTCTTCTAATTGCTTCTTCTTCAAGTTTTCTGCTTCAATTCTGTTTTCTGCCTCTTGTTTTTTCAAAATTTCTTGTTTTTTTATATCACTTAATTCTTCTAACATTTTTTTCCTTACATTATCTATGTTTAAAGCTAAAAGTTCTGCTTGTTTCACATCTTTGTCGGTAAGAGTCCCAGTCTTGCACAAGTCCATAATAGCGCTAATGTTTCCTATGACAGAGTTTATTGCTGGTATGTGTTTTTCACAGACAACCTTCCCTTGAGGTTCTTTTTGCAGGATATTAGTGATTTCATTGTAGCAAATGCAGATTTTAGTGTGGCTGTCTGTTACTGAGGCAAACCTGGCTGTTGCATTATTCTGTTCTTCAAGTATCCTGTTCATGTTCTCTATAGTCTGTTTGTTGATGATCTGGCAGTTCTGCTCGTCAAGCTTAGCTTTCTCCAGCACAGTGAGGTTGTCATTCTCGTGGAGGTGTCGCAGCATCTGCATCTTGCGTTCCTTGACTTCGCGCGCACGGCGCTCGCACTCCTCGCTTTGCTTAGTCCAATACTTGCGCATGCTATCCGCTCGACGGGCCAGCATGTTATCAACCAAATTCCTAAACAGTTCCTCTGAAGTTTCCTGCAGATTCTTTTCATATTGCTTAATAATAAGCGCGTACCTGAGATCATCGCTTACTCTGTCCTCGACTAGGTTTTCTTCGGCGGCTTTATTTTTTTTAGGCGTAACGTCAATATGTTCATATTGCAGATCCTTCTTTTCTGGGCTGTTAGGTCCTATAGTGACACTTCGAACCAAAGGACTTATTTCTGCAGCGTTTGTGAGTGCCGTTATGCGTAATCTTTCGAAATCTACTAGTTGGTCTGAAATGCTAACATCGAGCATTTTACTTCTACTTTTAGACCTGTAATCTTTTTTATCGTAGATATTAGCCATGATTACAATTACAATTTCTTTTCTTTAATTGCTGTGCTCATGACTATCAGCCAGCAGTTATTACATTTCACATGAAGGCGATTTAACAAAAAAGGCACCTTTACGTATGGGTAGGAAGAAATTTTGTTTCTCAAGCGCATTCAAGAATGATAAGACGACATATGTCATGACTATTGTCAGTTGGGCTATTTCAGTTACAAGTGAAATCGTCATTAATTTTTCGGTTTTTGTTTGGACTATCGAAATGACTGCGCCCTGTCTACAGAATCGAGTTGAAGCTTTGATCATTCCTATTTAAATGCAATGTAAAAACAACGTTACTAGGTGTTAAAAAGTATTTGGTATCATTCGTCTTCAAATTTCTTTTGTCCTGTACCAATATCCAAGACTGAATAAAAAAAAAATACTTTACTGTAATTGGCGCGAAACTTGACATTGACAGATTTTGATTTCGGTTTTTTGACGTTATCCTAAAACACCTGGACTGGATCAGCTCAGGTTGATTTTGTTTATTTCATTGGAACATTTGGAACTGTTTGCATATTATTATTATAGGGTTTTATTAGTAGTGTTATCTAAATGGTCTATCAAAATACGGGTAAATATAGGTCAGATAAAAATGAATCTTACAATCGAGATGCTGGACCATCATCATCTGGTACACGGTCAGTATTGTGTGTCTAGCAGTATTCATGTTTATGATTTCAAATGTCTCTCGATGTTTCAAGTTTCCTTCTGGACAGGGAGGAGTCTTCAGAGTCGCGGATCCGCGTGGCCATGGATAACGACAGGATCGACTCCAAATATGGTTTCGATAGGGTCCGCGACACCAAGGAGAGAACAGGGTACATGATCAACATGCACACAGTAAGAACCTATTATTTTAATTTCGTAGAAAGCCACAAAAATATTCTTTATACTTATCAGAAACTAAGATAGGTGAAATGAAGACTCATTTCAAGTAAAATAAAAAAATATCTTCTTTGTAACTTAAAAGTGCATTACAAAATGTGTCAACTTTTTCCTTGTAAGAGAAATATCAATTCAATTTAAATGGGAGAGGTAAGCGCCAGCTCTGGGGTCTCCTGAGGTCTCTATTAGCCGGGACGACAAGGCTCTCATGAAGGCATTTCCCAGCGAATTTCTCTGGCTGTACAGAGAGGTAATGCCGCCAGTGTGTTGGGGTCTATGCCGCAGGAGGGCCTTTTAGATGGTGTTTTCTTTTTATAGTTAGGTATATTTATTTAGTTTTAAGTTTTGTATATTTAGTTAACTTTTAGATTTTATCATAGTTTAATTTTTTTTGTAATTCAAATATTAATTAAAAATAAAAATTTAAATGTAAATTGAAATTACAATGATTAAACAGATTTTGATTGAATTAAGGACCAACTTCAATCTATAATCCATTGAGTCTGAAAAGAAGAATTTAGGTTTGTTTACAGGCATTAACATAAGTATGGTTCATTTTGAGAATGTTCGTAATTATAAGAAATGGCTAAAAAAAACTTACTATTTCCATGTTATTTCAGGCAGAAGTTTTGGATGAGGATAAGCGTTTAGTCGCAGCAATGGACTATTACTTTATTGAGATGGATGGTGCCCGGTTCAAGATCTCTCTGACCTTCCAGCCTTACTTCTTGATCCTGGCACGGAAGGAGTGTGAGCAGGAAGTCATCCAGTATTTGTCTAAAAAGTTTGCTGGCACAATTCACAAGATTGAAGTCCTAGAAAAAGAAGATTTGGACCTGGTACAACATAAACACTATACATTTTATTTTAATTCAAAGACTGTTATTTAGTATGTCAATGTGTTAGGTATTTATATGTCCCTATAGCGAGTTGATTTCTGATTTTGAAGTTTCAAAATACATAAGTTGTATTAAAAATGTTGATGAACTTTTTTTTATTGCACTTTGCATCCAACTAATAAATCCAAATATTTGCTGTTTATTTTTTTAATAAGAAGGTTGCAATGTTATGCAAATAAAACACTCATTAGAGTAACTATGCCTTAATTCTTATTATCAGTTATTTTTTTCAGCTGAACCACCTCTCAGGCCTGAAGCAGAGGTACATCAAGCTCTCATTCATGTCTCAAAACGAGATGATGAAGGTGCGTCGGGAGATCCTCACGGCAGTCAATAAAAATAAAGAGAGGGAGAAAAAAGATACCATCTATGCTGAGATGCTCACGAATGCGCTAACAAGTGCGGCAGCTATCGAGCACGCAAAGAAGACCACAGACCACATGGAAAATATATTAGACATTAGGTACAGTTAGTTTTTTTTTTTTAATTGTGTTTGACCACGGATTCAAAGTCCTTCAGTCGGAATCTTAGAGATTAACATAACATAAAAAATAAAAGTCTGTTTATAATTATGCTTCTACAAATAGCTTTAGTTATTGTTGTTACCAAATCACAGCATAGCGATCTGTAAAATTCATCAAATTGTGTTACTGAAATTTTATCTACTAGTGGTTGAATCGACTTCAGATAACACAAAAACAAGCTGTATGACAATACAAGTACGTACAGTCAACAAAAAAAGCTTGTATAAAACTTTTATGCTGACTAAACTTACTTTATCGCAAGGTATGGCAGTAAATATTGCATTTTCTGTTTCAGAGAACATGACGTGCCCTACCACGTGCGAGTGTCTATCGACATGAAGATATTCTGCGGCACGTGGTACACCGTCAAGAGCCGCGGCACGGAGCCCCCTCTCTTCACCAGACGCGACGACATCCTCGAACGACCCGACCCCATAGTCCTAGCTTTCGACATAGAAACCACCAAACTACCCCTCAAGTTCCCCGATTCCCAGACCGACCAGATTATGATGATTTCCTACATGATAGATGGACAAGGCTTTTTGATTACTAATAGGGAAATTATATCGGTTGATGTTGAGGATTTTGAATATACCCCTAAGCCTGAGTTTGAAGGGTAAGCGTTTATGAATTAGCCTTCTACAGACGCCGTCAGATACGTCCGAGCTATCTTTCTCTAAATATCCAAATACGACTGTATTGTTGATCGAATAAGGCCGCGTTTAAATATTTTTGAGCTCCTTGGCAGCTGTGATGTGTCTGATAGCAACTGTGTATGCTGGCGCTACATTTGAATTGGTAAATAAGTGCTTAGTGTTTTTCAGGCAATTCATAATTTTTAATGAAGCAAATGAAATGGCGTTGATACAGAAGTTTTTTGATCACATTCTAGATGTGAAACCTCACATATTTGTCACGTATAACGGTAAGTTTATCCTATGTTAAACAATTTAAATGCCCAGTTTGGTTTGTGGGTGTTGTTCGTGCGTATGCAACGTGTTACACCCAGTAAAAGAAATGGTCAGTCTAAAAAGAAATGGTTCAGAATCAAGAGTAGGGGGCGTTCAAGTATTACGTAAGCGCTTGAGGTGGGCGTGGGGGTCTTTGCTTTGTTTATTTTTGATGACATGGTGGGTGGGGGGGTCGATATGATGATTGATTACGTCAACAGTTTTGTTTCGAACTGCTGCTCACGAATCAATAAAAAACAGAGTACATTAAAAGAAAAATGCATATAGGTACCAATGATTACGTACGCATGGGAGGGGGGGTAAGAGGTTTGCTTACTTTTGCTGACAAGGGGAAGGGGAGGGGTAAATAATATTAAAAAATCTGCTTACGTAATACTTGAATGGCCCCGTATAGTAAATTTCAATTACACTATATTTTAATGCAGGGTGTATTTTGCCCAGTCTAAATGTTACAAATGCAGCATTTAACTCACTAATATCTGGCAATAATACACAGATTTAAAAATAAACACTAGATCGACCGCTTAAATGAGTCCGCGCCCGCGCGGGTACAGGGGCGCGGGGTAGGCGAGGTATAATCTGTGTCTTGAGGTTTTCGATAGATAACACGTTATTTTTACTCGTCTGTGTAGTTATTTCCCCTTTATTTATAGGCGATTTCTTCGATTGGCCTTTCGTGGAGGCGCGGGCCGCCATCCTCGGGCTGGACATGAAGCAGGAGATCGGGTTCAGCAAGATGGCGGCGCGGGACGGCACCTACGCCTGCCGACCCGCCATGCACATGGACTGCTTGTGGTAAACTACTGAACATGTTCAAAGGTCTAACTTCACTTATGTAGGTAAACTGTTTTTTAATAGATTCATGGAATGAAATAACGTTTGTATGGATGATTTTATTTCTAGTTTTTCAGTTTTCCTGTGACCACTTGACTTAAAAAGGCTAACTGTTTCATGCGGATATTTTAGGATGCTTACCATAACAACCATATTGCAAATTTTCTTTGGGACTACCTTATCCTCCGTACAATCCAATTAAAACCAAAATTCGAAACTTATTGAATTCTGTCGAAAAGTTTTCTATAAATTTCTACGAAGGACAAAGTTGGTCCTCTGAGCCGGTTTTTTTTTCCAGTTGGGTCAAGAGAGATTCGTACCTGCCCGTCGGGTCTCAAGGTTTGAAGGCTGTGGCCAAAGCGAAGCTGCGGTACGATCCTGTAGAATTAGACCCTGAAGACATGTGCAGGATGGCTGCTGAACAACCGCAGGTTTATGCTTTCAATATTTTATTTAAATAAAAAATATTAATGAAAAGTGCAAAGGACTTTCTGCTCATGCATAATCAATCCTGCGTGTAAATTTTTGTATAAAAATAAATTTATCTTATTACTACAGTATGGTCGCGAGGCCGGAAGAATTTCGCACAATGACCCGCCAGTATTTTTCTCAGTCCCTCGCGTCTGTGCGAGTGCGAGGGCAAATAATTACGCGTGAGAGGCAGAGGCAAATAGTGATAGGTCATTGTACGAAAATCTCCGGAATCTGCAATCTTACTTTAGACCTTAGTATAGGTCACGTTCGAAATACTCACAGTCACAAAATTTCACAAGAATAAAAATGTAGCAATTGTTTTTATCTAAGAACTTTCTTTGTTTTTCCTTAGGTGCTATCCAACTATTCAGTGTCAGACGCCGTCGCCACGTATTACCTGTACATGAAATATGTGCATCCTTTCATATTCGCCCTGTGTACTATTATTCCTTTGGAGCCAGATGAGGTGAGTTCAACGTTTCCCTAAGATCTGTGAACAAGATTTATTCAACACATTCCTTCAAAATGAGATAGATTTAAGATGGCTAACTACTAGTTATGAGGTTGGGGATGTTGATATAGTCGCCTACCGCCCTGTCCTCTTCTTGTGGTATCCTCGCGCTCCGCACCCCTGTAGCGCATAAGCGAGACTCATTTAAGCAGTATACGTGTTTCCCACAATCATCTTTATTAGCTCCAAAGTGGAAAACCAATTAGGAAAATTCGTTGTAGTACAAAGCTTTTTGTAGATCAGGGAAATTTTGCTAAGTCGCAGATGGCCGAATCAAATCAAAACAAAACTATTATTTTGAAAATAGGCCGCTAAGGGTTTTTTTACATGTCGTTTTTAAACTACCAGCGCATTCAGGAAGACTGAAAATGCGCCGCAAGAAACTTGGCAGAAAGTAATTTCCTTTTAAAGAAATGCATATACTTACAATAATTAAATAGTACTGAACTACTAATAAATTAAGTTTATACAAGAAATTTACAATAACTATTTTTGGGATGTATAAGGTCCTCAAGTACCTTAAATTATATTGAATTCTTAGGTCTATATTGCATTTTGTCTAAATAGCACTATGTTGTAACTGTGGCAGGTGCTCCGCAAGGGTTCGGGCACGCTGTGCGAGTCGCTGCTGATGGTGGAGGCGTTCCACGCGAACATCGTGTTCCCCAACAAGCAGGCGGAGCAGCTCAACAAGCTCACGGCCGACGGGCACGTGCTCGACGCCGAGACCTACGTCGGCGGACACGTCGAGGCACTAGAGTCAGGTTAATAGGCTACTACGAAATTCCGAGTTCGTATCGTACCGTCTCTTTCACTCTCTTAGCTATAAATAAATAAATAAATAAATATCTTGGGACAAATTACACCAATTGACCCAGTCCCAAACTAAGCAAAGCTTGTACTATGGGTACCAGGCAACGGATAAACATACTTATATAGTGTAGATAAATACATACAACATCCATGACTCGGGCACAAACATTCGTATTCATCATACAACTGTCTGCCCCTACCGGGATTCGAACCCAGGACCTCTAGTTTCATAGTCAGGGTCACTAACCACTAGGCTATCCGGTCGTCAGCTATGACTTATTAGTGTACCTAAGCGAAGCGACACTATTATGAACTTCAGTTCAGTTTACAAGCTTTTATTTACTATCAAATGAATCAAGAATTTTACTTCTTGATTTTTTATGTTTATTTTTATGGTCTAACGGGTAAACCCGTTAGAAATTAAATTTGATGAAGATCCGGGTTCGATTCCCAGCTATAGCTTTACTTATGGGATTTTTCTATGTATTCTAATTTTCAATGTCGTTTAGAAATTTAGCATTTATTTAACCTGCTGTTTTTAGGGTTCCGTACCTCAAAAGGAAAAAACGGAACCCTTATAGGATCACTTTGTTGTCCGTCTGTCTGTCCGTCCGTCCGTCCGTCTGTCAAGACCCTTTTTCTCAGGAACGCGTGGAGGTATGAAGCTGAAATTTATATCAATTACTCAGGTCTACTGTCCCTTGAAGTTGTGAAAAAATCAAACTTCTAAGCCAACGCAATCAAAAGATACAGCCGTTTATGCCGCAAATTTCCGCAAATTTTCAACTCTCAAGGGAATCAAAACCTACAAGGTACTTCCCGTGAACGCAGAATCTTGAAATTTGGTATGAAGGTAGGTCTTATAGCACAGATTAAAGAATAATTGCGAAAACCGTAAATGTGTATGTATGTCTGTATATAGCAGTGACCAATATAAAGTAACCCCACACTGCGTACATTTTGCTTTGGAGCAGGGCTCTGCTTACACTGGTTTAAAGATATTTATAGATAATGATACGGAACCCTCGGTGCGCGAGTCCGACTCGCACTTGACCGGTTTTTTTTTCTGATGAACAATCAAATTTCACTCAATTCTGATGGTCGGATTGATTTGAAATTGGTATGCATTGTGGGAAGTACAGTAACAAACAGCTTGTAGTTAACCGCTATGGATTAGGTCAGAATTAAATGATTTTATTTTATTTTTATTAAAACAATACTTTTTAACAGAAACTCATAATTTTAAATGAAAACAGGGAAGTAAATGAGGTATTGGACACAGTTCTCACACCATACTTTACAAAGACTAAACAAAATTATTTCATCCTCCAGGTGTATTCCGCGCTGATATAAAATGCAAGTTCAGAATCGAGCCTACAGCGGTGGACAAACTAATGGAGACCATAGAGAAAACTATGAGGCACGCCATAGAGGTGGAAGAGGGCATACCTCTAGAATCGGTCACTAATTTCGACGAAGTTTGTGCCGAGATCCGCGGGAAATTGCAGCATATGAGGGACCATCCCAGGAGGGACGAAAACCCTCTGATATACCATTTGGATGTGGGTGCCATGTACCCTAACATTATTTTAACTAATAGGTAAGACATTTTTGTACCGAAAAACTTTAACACTGAAAATAAATGTGTTTAATATTATTTAGAACTAGCTGTTGCCCGCGACTTCGTGTGCAAAGAATTTGTCTATCGCTATCCCGCGAAAACTACGCAATTTTTGAGGATAAAAAGTAGCCGATGTGTAGCCAGACTAATTAATCCCCGTGCCAAATTTCATCTAGATCTGTGTATTAGTAGAACAAATTTTTACCAACGTTGAGCGTTTTATTTGACTGGAGTAAACCGTGCTTGTTGAACTTAATTCCCTACCGTCTTACCCCCTTATTCATAAACGCTCTGTAGGCCTCTGCTAAGTTAGCAATCGTTTGTCCTTTTCTGTCACTTTGACATTTACCTTTCACAGATAAGGACAAACGATTGCTAAGTTAGCGGAAGCCTATAGAGCGTTTATGAATAAGGGGGTTATACGCAGGTTGCAACCTTCAGCGATGGTGAATACCCAAGTGTGCGCGGTGTGCGACTACAACCGTCCCCACGCCGCCTGCCAGCGCAACATGGACTGGATGTGGCGAGGCGACTTCCGTAAGTTACAGTAAAGTTGTGGGTAGGACACTGTTCAAGGTCTATCTGGGTCAGTTACACCACCCTACTCGCTAATCTTGCCTGCAGTGCTCGCGCTGCCCTGTTCCAGAGAGTAAGACAGCCGCTGAAACTGCTGGCACATTAGGTGTTTTTTAATTCTTTGCAGGGGCGTGCAGTGGGTTCTGACAGAGGGTAGGCATATTGACAACAAAACCCGTATTGGTACGAAGCGTGTCGGGCACATTTACGTATGCTTACAAACAAGCACTGCTTATACGCTTGTAAGGGATGAACGCGTCTGGTTCTTTGGCCTGGCAACGCATTTGTAATCTTCTGATGTTCCGCTGGTCCATGGGTAGTGTTCATTAACTATCAGATTAAGGAAGTTCCCGCGCAGCTGGTAAAAGACCATCGAGGGAATGGGCGAGTCTTAGGAATCATGTTGTAGGGGATGCGGCTAGCAACCCATCACTATTTTGATTTCCCTTTCCACCTATACGCCCTTAATCATGCTAAACGTGGCCTTAAGGTTTTGTTACCTTAGGCGCTGTCTACCCCGTAAGGGATAAAGGCGTGATATATGTATGTATGTATGTTAAGGAAGTCGCGCACACTAGTACATGTCGCTTACTGAATTATTTTTTCAACTTCTGACTTTCCTAGTCATCTCATGTTTAAAAGCTCAAGGCCTTTTTTTTTTGTGGCGGGAAAATACGTTACGCATACGACCGCGCCGTGGGGACGGCACGGAAGTTATGTGGGACTCTCCTCCCCGGCCCCCCTCCCGAGTGGAAGGAGGTGGGGGATACCCACTAAAAACCCGCCGGTATTCCCTCTCTGCCATTGGGAGGGCGCCGCGGGAGCATGAGGGTGTCACCGCGTAGAAAGAAGCTCAAGGCCTAGTCTTGCAAGTAGCATTACATTGCGGTACTGGGTAGACAACTTCTAACCTACTCGCATCACGGCCTGGCAATGTAATGAAACTAGCAGCATTTTTTTTTGCAAGTCTCAACTGGGGTTTAAAACTCGTAACAGCTGAGTGTTTCCACTTGAGTGAACAATGGGCTTAGAAGCTGTTTTGGTTTATCAGTGCCGGCGACGCGGAGCGAGTACCAGCGCATCCAGCAGCAGCTGGAAACTGAGAAGTTCCCGCCGCTGCACCCCGGAGGACCCACCAGAGCTTTCCATACCCTGCCCAAGGAAGATCAGGTAAGAAATAATGGTAACTTAAAATTAAACTGACTAGACTGCTCCTGAAGACCTTTCCCAGAGGCGAGTGTGCTTAAAACGGAAGCGCACCCCGCCCTACCACTCGACGAGCATCGCGCTACTGTGTTAGTGTGCAATGTCGAATTTCACGCACACTACTACATTCTGGACTCAGAAGGTAAATTTTGCCAATATCTAGAAAAAGACGTCGCATTGTACTTTAAAAAACTACTACCACAGTTGGTAGCCAATGGCTGTTAATTTTTTAAATAAATTTAGCTAACCGTTGTTGCCCAGGGTGCACCGGTCTAAACGCTACTCTTCCCATTTTAACCTGCCAGAAGAGAACCGTAACAATTGAGCTCACGAGGTTATCCACTCGAACCTTGTACAAGTGTTGTTTACTGAAAAAAACTCAACCTTCGTCTGTGAATAGGCGGCGTATGAAAAGAAACGACTAGCGGATTACTGCCGGGTGGCTTACAAGAAGACCAAAGTGACGCGGACGGAAGTACGCACCACAACCATCTGCCAGAAAGAGAACTCCTTCTACGTCGACACCGTGCGAGCTTTCAGGTATTAAAAGCACAATTACATGACTGTTACTGCAACGAAGTTACTTAGAAGATAATACATAAAAAAATATACATGAAATAATCTAGTTTTTTTATTGACTGCATTTGCATTCTATCTCTATCTATCTAATCTATACATATAAAATTCAAAGTCCTGACTGACTGACTGACTGACTGACTGACTTAACTATATATCAACGCACAGCCCAAACCACTGGACTTAGAGACTTGAAATTTTGCACATAGATACCTTATACAATGTAGGCATCCACTAAGGAAGGATTTTTGGAAATTCCCACGGGATAAGGAAAAAACGGGAATTATATATTTGACTCCGAGTGACGCTATCTCAGTAACTATAATAACTAGACTCTTCAAATTTGATACAAAAGTAGGTGATTACAAAACGAAGAAACTAATTTCAGGATTTTTGGAAATTCCCACGGGATAAGGAAAAAAACGGGATTTATATATTCAGTTTAACGAAATCCTATGAACTATAATTACTAGACTCTTCAAATTTGGCATAGAAGTAGGTGATTATAATAGTAAAATAATGTTCTAATGCTTTTTGGAAATTCCCACGGGAGAAAAACGGGATTTATGTGTTCAGTTCTACGGGATCGATTTTTCGTTTTACTGGTCGTATAAAATTGAAATTTGGCCTTCAATTTCCCTTGGGGAGTGTAGGGGAGCGCTACAAAAGGATTTCCCGAAATTCCCACGGGAACGAGAAAACGGGACTTTTCGTTTTACTGGCTGCAGAAAGCTGAAATTCGGCATGTAGGTTGCTTCGGGAGTGTGGGGGAGCATTAAGAGAGTACTTTCCAAAATTCCCACGAGAACGGGAAAAAACAGGAATTTACGTTTTACTGGTCGTAGAAAGCTGAAATTTGGCAAGTGGGTTCCTTGGGGAGTGTAGGGGAGCATTATGAGATATTTTCCCAAAATTCTTCTTCTTCGTTCCCGTAAGAATTTCGGGAAATGCTTTATTTGGCGAAATTCTTACGGGAACGGGAAAAAAGAGAAGCGGGGAAAGTTGAAATTTGTCACGTAGGTTTATTCGGGAGTGTAGGGGAACACTAAGAAAGGATTTTCCGAAACGCCCACAGGGACGGGAAACAACGGGATTTTACGTTTCCAAACAAAACAGCGGAAGAAAGAGAATTAACATTTATAACGTGTGTTTCTTTAAAGGCTTTAAGTGTACTCCGAAAGCACTCCCCAAAATTTCCACGGGAACGGGAAAAAACTTATTTTTTCATTTTACATCTTAGCGCGTACGAAGTCGCGGGCAAAAGCTATTTAGGATATATTTTAGGACAGCCCTATAGGTTAGGTTAGGTTTGTTTTATAAAAATCCTGCAATATTTACAGTTTCAGAAAAATTAAGGCAGCGGGGCAATGCGGGGGCTGGCTTGCATGCTTGCTTGAGTCCTTGCTTTGCATGGGTGCTTACTTGCATGCATGCTTGCTTGCACGCTTGCATGCATGCATGCTTGCATGCTTGCTTGCATGGGTGCTTACTTGCATGCTAGCTTGCATGGGTGCTTACTTGCATGCATGCTTGCTTGCACGCTTGCATGCATGCATGCTTGCATGCTTGCTTGCATGGGTGCTTACTTGCATGCTAGCTTGCATGGGTGCTTACTTGCATGCATGCTTGCTTGCACGCTTGCTTGCATGCTTGCTTCTATATACTTGCTTGCCTGCTTGCATGCCTGCTTGCATGCTTGCTTGCATACTTACATTCTTGAAGGCTTGCATGCCTGCTTGCATACTTGCATGCATGCTTGAAAGCTTGCAGGTTTGGTTGCTCGCTTGCTTAATTGCTAGCTTCTTTGAAATGCTCATGGTTCACGCGTGCGAAGCCGCGGGCAAAAGCTAGTTCATACTAAATTTCAAGTCTGTTTGACCACAGGCGTTAGGAAAATTAGACAAGACTTGTCCCAAGTATACCAAGTCACAAAAGAAGATAAAATGCCGTAAAAAGTTGCGTATGCTAACACGTTTTTTCTCTGCGCATGCTTCCAAATAAAGAACACAAGGTAAGAAAATTGAACGTCATAAAATGAGGAAAGAATAAATAACGAGTCGATACCAATATTTTTTACCGAGTCAGAATTCCTTGGCATTGATTGATGGATTCGATACTTGGACCGTGATACTGATATGTCAATCTAGGATCGCGTATTTCAAAACAACCGGATTCGCTGTGTAACGCATCAATATTTCGTAATATGGATCGCGATATGCATGGATCACGCGATAATATTTTCTGTCTAATCATCATCAGCATCATCATCGTACCAGCCGTAGAACGTCTACTGTTCGTCATAGGCCTCCTCGTTAGCGGCTTGCATTCACCGTGAACCCGCGACTTTACACAGGTCATCCTCCGTCCATGTCGTTGGTCCGTCTAAAGCCTCGTATTCATGGTTCAGCAACAAAGTTGAATCAACGTGTTGCGGAGTTGCTGTCAACATGTTGCTGGCAACACTGCGTGTTGCAGACTTGATAGCGTCATGTTGACAAACTTTCGCCCGACAAGCGTAAACATTGATTCAACTTTGTTGCTAAACAAATGTTTACCATGAATACGAGGCTTAATCCATGCCTTAATTGCCAGAGATCGCCGCTACGAGTATAAGGGGCTGAACAAGCAGGCGAAGGCCAAAGTGGCGGAGGCGGTGGCCAGCGGCGACGCGGCCGAGGTCAAGTCCGCAAAGAGCAGAGAGGTGCTGTACGACTCGCTGCAGTTGGCGCACAAATGCATCTTGAATTCCTTTTACGGATACGTCATGAGGCGAGGGTGAGTATCTAAATATTTTCGTAAATATACATTGTCGTAAATATCGTCATTGTATTCTAAGTAACAGAACACGAAGGGCCTTGTTGCCGGCCGAATTACATTGCGGGCGCGATTTTCTGACCATAAATCGGATTGCTGGACGGTTTTTCATTTGTTTTTATCTTTTTTTTAAGTCCTAGAGAATATGGAAAAATGAACAACATTTACTATTTCTTTCTGAAAAACGGTCTAGGGTGAGGGTAGAAGGGTCTCGTCATCGTCTGGTGAAAGCAATTGCGAATATCCACGCGTCAAACAATATAGCCTTATGTACCTTTAGAATATAAAACGGTTTGTGATATTGAGTTTTATTTCATATTGTTTGTAGTGCTCGCTGGCACAGCATGGAAATGGCGGGTATTGTGTGTTACACCGGAGCAAATATCATCATGAAGGCGAGAGAGATCATCGAGCAAGTTGGACGGCCTCTGGAGTTGGACACTGACGGTAATACCACATCGTGATCATAACTAGTAAGCTAACTCGGCTGGCCGTCTAGACGTGACTGCAATCGTACGGTGCGAGTATTAATTGTCATTTTTGAGTGCGGCAGATAGATGAGCATTTATTCTCTGTCAGGGATCTGGTGTGTCCTGCCGGCGTCTTTTCCTGAAAACGTGACGGTTCTCACTACGCACCAGAAGAAGAAGAAAATCAATGTCTCATACCCCAACGCGGTGCTGAATGCTATGGTCAAGGTGTGTATAACTTTATCACTTATCATTTTTGGGATTAGTTAGCCAAAATGTGCGGAAACTGAGCCCGTATAATTTCTGTCGGTCAGTCATTTATGTTTCTGGAACGTTTTGTGGAAAACAAAATTCGATCACAAGCACCAAAAATCAGAATATTGATGTATCACAGTCATTA
Source organism: Pandemis corylana (assembly GCA_949127965.1). Classification (NCBI taxonomy): domain Eukaryota; kingdom Metazoa; phylum Arthropoda; class Insecta; order Lepidoptera; family Tortricidae; genus Pandemis; species Pandemis corylana. The sequence goes on from OX421868.1 coordinate 3,619,824, forward strand.
CATTAATAATGAACAAAAAATATTTACCTTGCTACTCCGCTACTCACGTGCAAGATAACCAAGCCTGTGTGAAATATTTATGTTTTTCATGCAACCCTCCCTCCACTACTGCCAATAAAACGCATATAAATCCCACAAACTCGATTATCCCTTAAACCACACAAACACTGACGCGTTTCGATCCCTCTACGGAATCATTATCAAAGTTTAATAAGCACAACTGTTACCCATGCAAATATGGAGTAGCAAGGTAAATATTTTTTCTTCATTGAAATGGACCTCCGCAAAGTAACGCCTGATTCAATAAAATACTACATTAGTAGTTTAAACTAACCTGGATGTTTTTCAATAAGTGCCATTTAAACCCGTTCTCTCTAGGATCACTTCACAAACGACCAGTATTTTGAGCTAAAAGACCCAGCGACCAAGACATACGAACAAAGGGCGGAGAACTCGATCTTCTTCGAAGTGGACGGCCCTTACCTGGCGATGGTGCTGCCTGCGTCCAAGGAGGAGGGCAAGAGGCTGAAGAAACGATACGCTGTGTTTAACTTTGACGGCTCCTTGGCTGAACTTAAAGGTGTGCCAATTGAGATTGTCTATTTTTTTACAATTTCGAGATAAAAGTTTTTTAAATCGCTTTATGTATTTATGTACTATGATGTAGACGGTCCGAAATGTACTTTATCTAGTAAGGGTTACGTTCTTAGCTGGTTTTTCTCTAGCCGTGTTGTTTTTGCTTATTTGCGGTAATGTTAAATGTATGTTCATATATGAATTCATGTAAATCAAACAACATTACTAAGAGTGTGTGCCGGGCTTCGGTTCCAGGTCTTATAAAGCTGTTTTATACCTTATGCTTATAGTAAGTTAGTTGAAAAACTGCCTTTGATAGTATATTGTATTCCTCAAGACAAAAGTATAAACTCGTAATATATAATATCTTAGGACAATTGACATCAATTCACAAAGTCCCAAACTAAGCAAAGCTTGTACTACTTCTAAGCTGTAAATAATATTATTACTTGTACAAAAAAAGACGTACTAATTAAAAAAAACTTTCCTTTAAGAAATAGGTTACAAAAAGCGAATGAAATATACTATATTGGTTCGAACCCTTAGGTTTCGAGGTAAAACGGCGCGGCGAGCTCCAACTAATAAAGATATTCCAGTCATCGGTTTTCGAAGCGTTCCTCAAGGGCAACGACCTCAAGTCCTGCTATGGTTCCGTGGCCAAGGTGGCCGACTACTGGCTGGACGTGCTCTACAGCAAGGGCTCCAACATGCCCGACACGGAGCTGTTCGAGCTGATCTCTGAAAATAGGTCGATGTCGAAGAAACTGGAAGACTACGGCGGGCAGAAGTCGACGTCTATATCCACGGCGAAACGGCTGGCTGAGTTCCTGGGGGATCAGATGGTGAAGGATGCCGGGTTGGCTTGCAGGTACGTTTGGGTGCTGTATGTACTGTTTAGAATTCGGGGTAGCGCAAGACTTATGTCACACAATTAATAACTTTATTGGTAGCTAGAACTTTCGTATAAAAATTTATAGCCTATTCCTTTCTTAAAGCCGGCAACGCACTCTTACGCTTTTATGTTGTGAGTGTCCATTGGCGGCGGTGGTTGCTTTCCATCAGGTGACCGGTATGTTTGTTTTCTCCCATCACGAAAAAAAACGTTTTTGATGCTTTCTAGTTCTATAACCGCTACCGATAATTTATTAAATATCCTGAATGCCATAGGTACCAATAAAACCTATACTTGAGTTATGTGCAATGTTATGCTAGTGTGGGAATAATCGGCCCATCTCTCGTTTTCTGAGAGGCCAGCATTGAGACGTAACGTGACGGCAGCAAACTCATCAGATGGGGGTTATTTGGGAACTAAGCAAATAGGCACTGATTATCGGTGGAAACAAAAGTATAATCAGAGTCATCTACCACAAACAATAACAAAAAGGTAAAAAACTATCAAAAATGTTTGTGCAGTTTTGCACAGGGGTCCATTCTTTATATACAGAAGTGCATCATCGTCTTCTGTGCTCTGAGCCCAGCCAGTTCCGGACTCGGTAGAGCAAGGGGCCCTTGGCAATTTGCCAATCTTGCCACCCTGTACTTATGCTCTGGCTGATGATCTTCCAGGTTCATAATCTCCCGCAAGCCGGAGGGCGCCCCGGTGACGGAGCGCGCCATTCCGCTGGCCATCTTCCAGTCGCCGGGCGGGGTGAAGCGGCACCACCTGCGGCGCTGGCTGAAGGACTCCAGCATCAGCGAGGACGTGGACATCCGCGACGTGCTGGACTGGGCCTACTACATCGAGCGGCTCAGCGGCGCCATACAGAAGATCATCACTATACCCGCCGCCATGCAGGGGGTGAGAATGTTGCTCCCACGTCACTATAAAAAGGAATCCAATAAAATACTGTCTTACCGTATAGCCAACTTAATTTACGGCCAATTTCGAAAACGTGTCCAGTCTAGCCCCCTTATTCATATTCAATTCAATGTTTGGGAATATGGCTCCACCAAATTTTTGATGATTCTGCCAATGTCGGGGTACCCTTATTCATAAACGCTCTGTAGGCTTCTGCTAACTTAGCAATCGTTTCTCCTTATCTGTTACATTGACATTTACCTTTCACATATAACGACTAACGATTGCTAGGTTAGCAAAAGCCTATAGAGCGTTTATGAATAAGGGGGTAGATGTATAGAAATGTAATGTAACAACATTTAACACACCTTTACCTTTGGCACACGGATACACGGATTTACTGTTTGTTGTCGGAGTCCTCTAATTACTAAGTACCGAAATGAGAATGAGCCAGCAGAGCTCTATGACTCCTGTGATGAACTCCGGATTCCAGCGCTGCAGTGTTCAAGGTAACCCCACTATTTTCCCAAGAAAAGATGTCTAGAACGTTCACATCCTCAGCCCACAACCAAACTACTCGAGAGTATAGCAACTTAGAATTCGCTGACATAAAGCCCGGTATAGACTTGCAAGAAAAAATCCTCCTGCTAGTTTCATTACATTGCCAGGCCGTGATATGAACGGGTTAGAAGTCGTCAATCCAATGCCGCAATGTACTGCGCCTTGCCAGATCTTAACTGGGTTTTACAAAGCAATCTTATCCTATCTAGTTGGACAACCCTGTGCCTCGCGTGCAGTACCCCGACTGGCTGCACAAGAAAATGCTCGCCAAGACGGACAAGTTCAAAACGCGCAAGATCACCGACATGTTCAGTGCGCAGCCTAAGGAGAAGCAGGGTGACGACGGCGGGAGCAATGGGCAAGAAAACGGGGTAAGATGAGGCGTAGTGAAGGTGGTTGCTAGTTTTATTTGATTGTGAAGAAAACGATTGTATTCGTCAGAAATTGTGTTGCTTTTATTTACATGAAATAGGGTTGCCAGCGAGAAAATGGGTCACGTGATGGTGAGTACCCGCAGCATTAAAGGATTGCAAATGGAATATGTGCCTCTAATTTCACCAGCTGCCCTACTCTCCTCGCCATGAAAGTGTCAGTCACACCTTCGTCATTGACACAGACCGACAGACAGACAAATGTTTCGTTCGTCGCTTTTAACGCCTAATTGACCTTTGGTCTTACGAAGATTTTACTTTATGCGCTAGTCCATAAATGACAATTTATGTTGACTACATTCATAAAAAATACAAAATTTATGAGTACCTATCGAAATGGAGAAAATTGCTCTTGTAGGGTACAGAAGTGGACATGGAAGACTTAGGCGGCGCGAGCATGAGGGCGCCGCTGCGGCCCGTCGTGTCCAAGCGCAAGCGCGAGGAGGCGCCGCGCGAGCCTGCCACCTGGCGCGAGGCTGTAGGCGCGCCGCCGCCCTACGGCACCACTAAGGTACACACTACAAAAATAGCAAATGATTGTTTTATCTTCTGAGCCTTTTAACGGTGCTTAAGACCTATACGGGAGTGGCCAGTTCTGAGAGTAAAAAAAATAAGTAAAAGTTTTCAACGCATTGCTATTTAAATGTTTCAGTCATGAATAGGTTCTTGGTGGCCAGTTATGACATAAGCGGTTTATTTACAGGCGGAGCGAAGAGCTTGGATTTTGTTCCAAAAGAAGAAATGGAAATGGCAAATCGAGCAGAGAAAAATGAGCAACAGAAGTAAAAGAGGTAACTGTTGTTTATCGCCGCTGCTCATAGACACCCACAACCACAGGAATGATCGATGCGAATTTACAGGACTAAAATGAAATATCTCTTGTACCCTTAACTTCCTCAGCTGTCTTACACTTCGCACCGGGACACTACTGCACTCTGCTGTTTACCTGGCACGAGATCCTACTACTTGTTTTAACAAGGCCTTCAAAAATTGCTAATAATATTGCAGGTAGAATGGACAATGAGAGTTCAATGCCTCCGCCGCGGAGCGCGGGCCCGGCCGCTACGCTCGGCAGCTTCATCAAGCGAGCGCAGCGCACTCTGCTTAACACTCCCTGGCAGATCATACAGGTAGCTAACAGGCAGTGTTGCCAGGTCACTTCCCTTGAAAATTACATTGTCACCCCTAAAAAGTTCCATTTTTGGCAGAAAAGTTCCGTTTTCATTTAAATCTTGGAGAATGAGCTTTTTTTTTTTTTTACCTCATCCATACTTGAAAATTACATTGTCATCCCTAAAAGTTCAATTTTAACCTCATCCATTCAATATTTGTGTTAATAACGGAAAAATAGCCAGTATTTTCAGTGTGGTATTTAAAGTTTTTTTACCACGTATCTTTCTGCCGGGACAAAATGAAAAGTTCCTCCCAAGTTCCGCGGGGGTGTCAAAAGTTCCGCAAAACGGAACTTTCGGAACCAAACGGCAACACTGCTAACAGGCCGAAGTCCGAACAAGAAACAAAAAACGGTACTCTGAAAGTAAAAAAAAATGGGCAAGGTAATAGCCGGTGCCTGAAAACGTCATCGCTGAGCCACGCAAACAAAACTCTGTCTCACTCTTATGCGTTATGTTTGCGTTGCGTGTAGGAGAGGGAAAGGTTTAATTTCGCTCCCAGCTTTTATGTTGGGAGTCGCTTTGGCTTGTGGGAATTTAGTGCCAAAAAAAACTGTATTCGTCATAATTTTCCGCCTAATTATAATATCCCTATGCTGGGCACAGGTCATGGGTTTGGGTTGTAATTCTTACCCTTTTTTTGTGAGGTTTGTCCCATTTTCCTCGAGATGTTTTCCAGAGGTTCGAGTCCGGATCACTTTTCATACAATTATGTTTGGGAAGCGACCCGTTATTTTTGCTCTTCAGTGTGAATATGTTTTACTTTCCCTCTTACTTGTTAAAGTTACCCCGAAGAGACGAGAAAAAATCAATAACATTGAGAAACTTTAACTAAAAACTACATAATTCGCACGGGAAGTCCCTTACAACAGCTAGTGAAACAATTAACAAACTTGTAGGTTTACGAAACATCAGAGCCGGGCCTGTTCCGGCTGTGGGCGCTGGTCGGCTCGGACTTGCATCAGATCAAGTTGACAGTGCCCCGCATATTCTACGTGAACTCGCGAGTAGCTCGCCCGGCGGACAGCGGCAGTTACTGGCGCAAGTGCTCGCGCGTGCTGCCGCGCGCGCATCCCGCTATACACCTCTACCAGTACACGGTGCCCGAGCAGCTGTATCGGGAGCACCAGGAGTGAGTAATACTACATTACAGGGGAGACTAGTAAGCAAGGTATTGTGGACGTGTGAGCCTTGTGTGTATAAGTAAAACATGTATTAATTTGTCTCCATTGAACCTTGGCCTGTTCTTACAGAGGCAATAATTTTTTTTTTTTGAAGTGAAAACTTCTTTAGCCGCGTTGTGCACTTTTCTGGGATGGATAAAAAATGAAAAAATGTTAAACTCGCGTCAGATCAGATTCTAACGGTCATGTAAGACGGAGGAAGAGTTGTTGCTGGGTCGTGTAAGCGGTGCTAGGCGCTTGCGCGAGTGTGTGTGTGTGTTTGTTTAGTTTTCACTTCTGTCGGCGCTCCCGGAGTGCTACCCGTTGTTTTTTTTTATTTACTTGAACATAGAAAAGGATAGAAAAATAAAATGGCTAGAAGATCAGTGTAGGTATATGGTAAAGCATATGTTACAAGCAACTGGTTTCCATTCCCAGCTCCAGATTTTTTCTGTTGTTTTCTGTTTTTTTTTTATATGAATAGGAAGGCAAACGAGCAAGTGAGTCACCTGATGGTAAGTGATCACCACTGCCCATAGACACCCGCAACCTCGGAGGGATTGCAGATGCGTTGCCAACCTAGAGGACTAAGATGAAATGCCTCTTGTGCCCGTAATTTCCCTGGTTGTCTTACTCTCCACACCGGAACACAGCAGTGCAAGCACTGCTAGTTAGCGACAGGATTAGCGAGTAAGATGGTGGTAGCGATCCGGACGGACCTTGCACAAGGCCCTACCACCCGCAAATCTCGTGCAAATCTGTGTTCTCGTGTCAATAAAAAAAAAACTGGCTCCTACCGACGTCATGTGAAATGTATGTAATTATTCTCAAACTCAAATGGTAATATTCTCAAAGCGGGCAAGTCAGTCTCATGTAACTACTTGGAGTACTTGCATATTCTGCGGCGGTTCCCGTGCATATCCCCTTTCCAATGGTTCACTAAAATGTATGTTAAGTTCAATGAACAAAAAATTTACCTTGCTACTCCGCTACTCACGTGCAAGATAACCAAGACTGTGTGAAATATATATGTTTTTCATGCAAACCCTTCCTCTACTGCTACCAATAAAACACATATAAATTCCACAAACTTAATTATCCCTTACACCACACAAACACTGACGCGTTTCGATCCCTCTACGGGATCATTATCAAAGTTTAATGAACACAACTGTTACACATGCAAACCCCAACAAGTGTTTGTGTGGTGTAAGGGATAATTAAGTTTGTGGGATTTATATGTGTTTTATTGGTAGCACTGGAGGGAGGGTTTGCCTGAAAAACATATATTTCACACAGGCTTGGTTATCTTGCACGTGAGTAGCGGAGTAGCAAGGTAAATTTTTTGTTCATTGAAATGGACCTCCGCAAAGTAACGCCTGATTCAATAAAATAAAGTATGTTAAGTTTCCTGCATTGGCAACTCTTTGGCTCGTAGGGAGCTGATCGGCGAGCTGTCGGCCCCGGAGATAGAGGGCATATACGAGACACAGATGAGCCTCGAGTTCCGCGTGCTGATGCAGCTGGGCTGCGTGTGCGTCGTCGACCCGCAGGAAGCCAGACGGTAACATCGTTATGACCACTAGCTTTTTTTTAGTATTATAGTACTAACTACAGTGGTGATTCCCTTTTCCACCTATACACCCACAATTATGCTGTGACCTTTAGGTCTTGTTACGTTAGGCTCTGTCTACCCCGTAAGGGATATAGACGAGATTTGTGTATGTATAGAAACAAGAATATTTTCGTAACAAGAAATTTTCATTATCTAAGTATTTAGAATAAAGAGGTATAGATTTTTTGTTTATGGTTTATAACAGGGGTCGCCAATTAGTTTTGCTCGGGGTCCGTTTTAAGAAATGAAATGACCATCGCGGTCCGCACATTTTATAGAACATTTTTTAGCTCGTTTGTTAGCTCATAGCATCGCCCGGCCCTTTTCAAATTTCACGTCAACAAAGATAGTTCGGGGGATTCATTTTTATTAAATTACGTACTCAGTAGTGAAAGTAGCTGTGTTCTCGCGGTCCGTAAAAAATGGGTCGGCGGTCCGGATGCGGACCGCGGTCCGCTATTTGGCGACCCCTGGTTTATAATGTGAAAAAATCATGTAGAGAGCTGCAATATCCTTGTTAAACATTGGCTTTAATTATCCCGAGCGAATGCCACGTCCTCACGGGAGACGAACGAAGAAATCACTGGAGGTGTCGTAATATGGCTCGCTTTCCCCCCAGGCTGATCCAGCAAGGCTCAAATTCGGACTCGTTCACGCTGAGTCAGCTCCAGTTCAAAAGCGTGGCGTATCAACCATATCTGCAGCAACAGGTTTGCACAAATGTTTTACTTACAATCAGGCTTCCTTGACCTCAAACTCAAACTTTATATTGCGTAAATGTTGTACAAAAATCTTACATGTATGTGTGTATAGTTTCAACAGTTGCACTGTAACGGCACAGCGATTAATTTATAAAATAATATTAGCATTTAAATATTATTATTATAAAACTGGCTAAGATTAATATTATGGCACTTCCTAGCGTTTATTAGTTAACTAAATGTAATTACTAAGAGCTACAACTACAGATTGCCATTCAGTGCTGCTAACAGCATCAAAATAGTGTTATTTAGTTAAACGTCTTCAATATGACTGTTAAACCACTGTGTTGGGCAGGCGGCGCCTTACAAGATGACAGGTTCTTTAAGCTTCGCAACTACTATGCATAAATTAAAACTAAAGACTGCGTCCTAATTCCTATTATTATAATTGAAAGTTTGTGAGGTCGTTTGAATGTTTGTTATTTTTTCACGTCAGAACTGTTGAACACAACTGGATAAAATTTGGCAAGGAAGGTGGAAAGCTAAGGAATAAGCTTCTTTTATCCCAGAATTCGTTGTTCCAGCAGGATGGCTATAAACGAATTTTTCTTCACACGGCTCAGCAATAAAACCTGTGTTATAGGTTAAGCGAGTTCTCCCCATTACAATATAATTTTGTTACGTCTCCTCTCAGCATCATGTTTAAACATCAGTTTGTTTCCAGAACGGCGTGCCGCCGCTGAAGCACATCTACCTGTACCAGCACGCGGCGCCCAACTCGCCGCGCAGCTTGTGGGTGCTCGTGCTGGGGCCCACCAGGAAGGCCTACGTCGTGGTGCAGGACACCGTCAGGACCAACCAGCTGCCTAATATGAACACGCTCTACGCCGCCGAGAGGACCGCCAAGTAAGTTGTTTGTGCAATATAATCTAAGTTAAAAATTTCATTTGTATTAATACAAGTTTTTTTGCTGAGTGTGTGCATTGACATCCGTCCTACACATGGGTACCAAACTTCAAGTCAATCGGACCAACCGTTGAAGAGTTCCCATCTGCGGAGACGGTCCTGACCTGACTGCGCCACTACAACCGAATTTACATAAGTATGCCAAATTTGACGTCAATCCGATCACTGGAAGAAACTAAGTCCAAGCTTTTAAAAGGTCAACGAAAGGAATTTCACTGTATTATCATATTCGTATGAGGTCTCCTACCATCCTAAGGTGCAAAAAAAACAAAGTTTTCACTTATTACAGGATAAATCTAGGCACAGAAGAGAGCAGCTTACCAGGCGCGGAGTTGACGTGGGAAGTGGCTGTGGAGACCGAGCCTCGCGCCGCGCTCCGCCGGCTCGGGCGCGCGCTGCAGCGCTACCGCGAGGAGCAGCCCGGCCCCACGCTGCTGGCGCTGCAGGCGCTGCACAGCGCGCCCGCCCTGCTGGCGCTCGTGCCCGGTCAGTACACACAGAGCACCGCGAGGAGCAGCCCGGCCCCACGCTGCTGGCGCTGCAGGCGCTGCACAGCGCGCCCGCCCTGCTGGCGCTCGTGCCCGGTCAGTACACACAGAGCACCGCGAGGAGCAGCCCGGCCCCACGCTGCAGGCGCTGCACAGCGCGCCCGCCCTGCTGGCGCTCGTGCCCGGTCAGTACACACAGAGCACCGCGAGGAGCAGCCCGGCCCCACGCTGCTGGCGCTGCAGGCGCTGCACAGCGCGCCCGCCCTGCTGGCGCTCGTGCCCGGTCAGTACACACAGAGCACCGCGAGGAGCAGCCCGGCCCCACGCTGCTGGCGCTGCAGGCGCTGCACAGCGCGCCCGCCCTGCTGGCGCTCGTGCCCGGTCAGTACACACAGAGCACCGCGAGGAGCAGCCCGGCCCCACGCTGCTGGCGCTGCAGGCGCTGCACAGCGCGCCCGCCCTGCTGGCGCTCGTGCCCGGTCAGTACACACAGAGCACCGCGAGGAGCAGCCCGGCCCCACGCTGCTGGCGCTGCAGGCGCTGCACAGCGCGCCCGCCCTGCTGGCGCTCGTGCCCGGTCAGTACACACAGAGCACCGCGAGGAGCAGCCCGGCCCCACGCTGCTGGCGCTGCAGGCGCTGCACAGCGCGCCCGCCCTGCTGGCGCTCGTGCCCGGTCAGTACACACAGAGCACCGCGAGGAGCAGCCCGGCCCCACGCTGCTGGCGCTGCAGGCGCTGCACAGCGCGCCCGCCCTGCTGGCGCTCGTGCCCGGTCAGTACACACAGAGCACCGCGAGGAGCAGCCCGGCCCCACGCTGCTGGCGCTGCAGGCGCTGCACAGCGCGCCCGCCCTGCTGGCGCTCGTGCCCGGTCAGTACACACAGAGCACCGCGAGGAGCAGCCCGGCCCCACGCTGCTGGCGCTGCAGGCGCTGCACAGCGCGCCCGCCCTGCTGGCGCTCGTGCCCGGTCAGTACACACAGAGCACCGCGAGGAGCAGCCCGGCCCCACGCTGCTGGCGCTGCAGGCGCTGCACAGCGCGCCCGCCCTGCTGGCGCTCGTGCCCGGTCAGTACACACAGAGCACCGCGAGGAGCAGCCCGGCCCCACGCTGCTGGCGCTGCAGGCGCTGCACAGCGCGCCCGCCCTGCTGGCGCTCGTGCCCGGTCAGTACACACAGAGCACCGCGAGGAGCAGCCCGGCCCCACGCTGCAGGCGCTGCACAGCGCGCCCGCCCTGCTGGCGCTCGTGCCCGGTCAGTACACACAGAGCACCGCGAGGAGCAGCCCGGCCCCACGCTGCTGGCGCTGCAGGCGCTGCACAGCGCGCCCGCCCTGCTGGCGCTCGTGCCCGGTCAGTACACACAGAGCACCGCGAGGAGCAGCCCGGCCCCACGCTGCTGGCGCTGCAGGCGCTGCACAGCGCGCCCGCCCTGCTGGCGCTCGTGCCCGGTCAGTACACACAGAGCACCGCGAGGAGCAGCCCGGCCCCACGCTGCTGGCGCTGCAGGCGCTGCACAGCGCGCCCGCCCTGCTGGCGCTCGTGCCCGGTCAGTACACACAGAGCACCGCGAGGAGCAGCCCGGCCCCACGCTGCTGGCGCTGCAGGCGCTGCACAGCGCGCCCGCCCTGCTGGCGCTCGTGCCCGGTCAGTACACACAGAGCACCGCGAGGAGCAGCCCGGCCCCACGCTGCTGGCGCTGCAGGCGCTGCACAGCGCGCCCGCCCTGCTGGCGCTCGTGCCCGGTCAGTACACACAGAGCACCGCGAGGAGCAGCCCGGCCCCACGCTGCTGGCGCTGCAGGCGCTGCACAGCGCGCCCGCCCTGCTGGCGCTCGTGCCCGGTCAGTACACACAGAGCACCGCGAGGAGCAGCCCGGCCCCACGCTGCTGGCGCTGCAGGCGCTGCACAGCGCGCCCGCCCTGCTGGCGCTCGTGCCCGGTCAGTACACACAGAGCACCGCGAGGAGCAGCCCGGCCCCACGCTGCTGGCGCTGCAGGCGCTGCACAGCGCGCCCGCCCTGCTGGCGCTCGTGCCCGGTCAGTACACACAGAGCACCGCGAGGAGCAGCCCGGCCCCACGCTGCTGGCGCTGCAGGCGCTGCACAGCGCGCCCGCCCTGCTGGCGCTCGTGCCCGGTCAGTACACACAGAGCACCGCGAGGAGCAGCCCGGCCCCACGCTGCTGGCGCTGCAGGCGCTGCACAGCGCGCCCGCCCTGCTGGCGCTCGTGCCCGGTCAGTACACACAGAGCACCGCGAGGAGCAGCCCGGCCCCACGCTGCAGGCGCTGCACAGCGCGCCCGCCCTGCTGGCGCTCGTGCCCGGTCAGTACACACAGAGCACCGCGAGGAGCAGCCCGGCCCCACGCTGCTGGCGCTGCAGGCGCTGCACAGCGCGCCCGCCCTGCTGGCGCTCGTGCCCGGTCAGTACACACAGAGCACCGCGAGGAGCAGCCCGGCCCCACGCTGCTGGCGCTGCAGGCGCTGCACAGCGCGCCCGCCCTGCTGGCGCTCGTGCCCGGTCAGTACACACAGAGCACCGCGAGGAGCAGCCCGGCCCCACGCTGCTGGCGCTGCAGGCGCTGCACAGCGCGCCCGCCCTGCTGGCGCTCGTGCCCGGTCAGTACACACAGAGCACCGCGAGGAGCAGCCCGGCCCCACGCTGCTGGCGCTGCAGGCGCTGCACAGCGCGCCCGCCCTGCTGGCGCTCGTGCCCGGTCAGTACACACAGAGCACCGCGAGGAGCAGCCCGGCCCCACGCTGCTGGCGCTGCAGGCGCTGCACAGCGCGCCCGCCCTGCTGGCGCTCGTGCCCGGTCAGTACACACAGAGCACCGCGAGGAGCAGCCCGGCCCCACGCTGCTGGCGCTGCAGGCGCTGCACAGCGCGCCCGCCCTGCTGGCGCTCGTGCCCGGTCAGTACACACAGAGCACCGCGAGGAGCAGCCCGGCCCCACGCTGCAGGCGCTGCACAGCGCGCCCGCCCTGCTGGCGCTCGTGCCCGGTCAGTACACACAGAGCACCGCGAGGAGCAGCCCGGCCCCACGCTGCTGGCGCTGCAGGCGCTGCACAGCGCGCCCGCCCTGCTGGCGCTCGTGCCCGGTCAGTACACACAGAGCACCGCGAGGAGCAGCCCGGCCCCACGCTGCTGGCGCTGCAGGCGCTGCACAGCGCGCCCGCCCTGCTGGCGCTCGTGCCCGGTCAGTACACACAGAGCACCGCGAGGAGCAGCCCGGCCCCACGCTGCTGGCGCTGCAGGCGCTGCACAGCGCGCCCGCCCTGCTGGCGCTCGTGCCCGGTCAGTACACACAGAGCACCGCGAGGAGCAGCCCGGCCCCACGCTGCTGGCGCTGCAGGCGCTGCACAGCGCGCCCGCCCTGCTGGCGCTCGTGCCCGGTCAGTACACACAGAGCACCGCGAGGAGCAGCCCGGCCCCACGCTGCTGGCGCTGCAGGCGCTGCACAGCGCGCCCGCCCTGCTGGCGCTCGTGCCCGGTCAGTACACACAGAGCACCGCGAGGAGCAGCCCGGCCCCACGCTGCTGGCGCTGCAGGCGCTGCACAGCGCGCCCGCCCTGCTGGCGCTCGTGCCCGGTCAGTACACACAGAGCACCGCGAGGAGCAGCCCGGCCCCACGCTGCAGGCGCTGCACAGCGCGCCCGCCCTGCTGGCGCTCGTGCCCGGTCAGTACACACAGAGCACCGCGAGGAGCAGCCCGGCCCCACGCTGCTGGCGCTGCAGGCGCTGCACAGCGCGCCCGCCCTGCTGGCGCTCGTGCCCGGTCAGTACACACAGAGCACCGCGAGGAGCAGCCCGGCCCCACGCTGCTGGCGCTGCAGGCGCTGCACAGCGCGCCCGCCCTGCTGGCGCTCGTGCCCGGTCAGTACACACAGAGCACCGCGAGGAGCAGCCCGGCCCCACGCTGCTGGCGCTGCAGGCGCTGCACAGCGCGCCCGCCCTGCTGGCGCTCGTGCCCGGTCAGTACACACAGAGCACCGCGAGGAGCAGCCCGGCCCCACGCTGCTGGCGCTGCAGGCGCTGCACAGCGCGCCCGCCCTGCTGGCGCTCGTGCCCGGTCAGTACACACAGAGCACCGCGAGGAGCAGCCCGGCCCCACGCTGCTGGCGCTGCAGGCGCTGCACAGCGCGCCCGCCCTGCTGGCGCTCGTGCCCGGTCAGTACACACAGAGCACCGCGAGGAGCAGCCCGGCCCCACGCTGCTGGCGCTGCAGGCGCTGCACAGCGCGCCCGCCCTGCTGGCGCTCGTGCCCGGTCAGTACACACAGAGCACCGGTCTTGTTGCTACTCTTCTCTGACTGACGCGGTGACAGAGCGATAGTGTTACGCGACATGACCGTATATTTTAGCGAGTGGTAGCGTGAAGTGTGTTACGGGCCGTGACCCACCCCTGTGTGCAGGCTTGTCGGAGTTCCCGCTGGTGGCGCTGGCGCAGCGCGACGTGGACTCGCTGCTGCAGGCGCTCGAGTGGCAGCGGGCGGGCGCGCGCGCCGCCGTGCGCCACTACCTCGGCCTGCCCGCCGTGCTCGCCGAGATGGCCGACCAGTGCAGGTAATGGCTGCGCTTTACACGGCATACAGCGGGCGGGGCCACAATAGTACATTACTGTCTAGGCCAGGAAGTAGGCAATTGCTGGCTGAGTATTGGTTTGAACGGACGAGCTTGCGAGTCCGTTTAATAATACAAAGCCAGCAATGCTATTCTGGCCGAGGCAAGTATACGACAGATAGTATATCTGATATCTGTGGGTAGGGGGCATTTTTAAACCTCCCTCCATGTAAATGGTCTCAGCAAGGAATTCATTACTAGACGCTCCCTAACACGTGCTGTTGTGTTTGAGTTTCAATGTATGTTGTATGTGGTGTGTCGCAGCTACTTCCACGTGCCCCTGGGCAACGTGCCGGCGGACGCGGCGCTGTTCGGCGCGGACCTGTTCTTCGCGCGGCAGCTCGCCAAGCACAACTTCGTGCTGTGGTGCTCGCACCTCGAGCGGCCCGACCTGGGCGGCCGCGAGACCGACGACAACCGGTCAGTACACACATACGTAAATCACGTCTTTATCCCTTACGGCGTGAACAGAGCCTGGGGTAACGAGACCAAGTCCACGATTACCATGATTGTCATTGTTGTATGAACCGGTCAGTGAGGCCAAGTATTTGAACATAATGTGGGAAGAGGCTACAGAGACATGTCCCTCTGCCTGGAGAGATCTCAGTTGCATTTGTTTTGCCTGGGAACCAAAGTCTGGAAAGAAAAAGAGTTGGGAGTTGTATTGTATCCGTGTTAAGAAACTTCGTTGGTGCGATGTAGAATGTAATGCGCGGTGTGACGGCACCGGCTTATGATCTGTCAAAATGTTGCGTGGCGACTAGTAAGCCAACTGTGACGTTGACTATTTAATTATTCGTTTATTGATATATATTTTTTTATTTGCTGTCAAGAAATTAAAAGTTAATTTTAACAGTCAGTTAATTTATGATCAAACTGGTGCAGTGCTAAAATAAATTGTTTTCTGTTTGGAGTCGTGTCTTGAAATTCTCGTAGAGGCTAAGGCCTAGGTGACGTCTACCCCGTGAGGGATAAAGACGCGATTTATACGCATGGATGTAACTAAAAGTAATAAGTTTCAACTGACTTCAAAAAAACGGAGGATGCTCTCATTTAGATTTTTTATTTGGGGAACTTACAAATTCAAAAATCTGTTCCGATCTCTGATCCCAGGCTAGTGAGCGAGGTAGAAGACATGTCGGGCTGCACGCACAACGCGTGCGGCGCGTACGACGCGGTGTGCGTGGAGCTAGAGACGGGCCGGCTGTGCGAGAGCGCGCTGCTGCAGGCGCAGCTCATCCTGCAGCACGAGGGCACCAGCCACGCCACCGCCTTCAGCCGCCAGCCGCTGCCCACAGACCCCGCAGGTGACCACGCACCTGTCACGTAGTATCACATCTGGAGACGGGCCGGCTGTGCGAGAGCGCGCTGCTGCAGGCGCAGCTCATCCTGCAGCACGAGGGCACCAGCCACGCCACCGCCTTCAGCCGCCAGCCGCTGCCCACAGACCCCGCAGGTGACCACGCACCTGTCACGTAGTATCACATCTGGAGACGGGCCGGCTGTGCGAGAGCGCGCTGCTGCAGGCGCAGCTCATCCTGCAGCACGAGGGCACCAGCCACGCCACCGCCTTCAGCCGCCAGCCGCTGCCCACAGACCCCGCAGGTGACCACGCACCTGTCACGTAGTATCACATCTGGAGACGGGCCGGCTGTGCGAGAGCGCGCTGCTGCAGGCGCAGCTCATCCTGCAGCACGAGGGCACCAGCCACGCCACCGCCTTCAGCCGCCAGCCGCTGCCCACAGACCCCGCAGGTGACCACGCACCTGTCACGTAGTATCACATCTGGAGACGGGCCGGCTGTGCGAGAGCGCGCTGCTGCAGGCGCAGCTCATCCTGCAGCACGAGGGCACCAGCCACGCCACCGCCTTCAGCCGCCAGCCGCTGCCCACAGACCCCGCAGGTGACCACGCACCTGTCACGTAGTATCACATCTGGAGACGGGCCGGCTGTGCGAGAGCGCGCTGCTGCAGGCGCAGCTCATCCTGCAGCACGAGGGCACCAGCCACGCCACCGCCTTCAGCCGCCAGCCGCTGCCCACAGACCCCGCAGGTGACCACGCACCTGTCACGTAGTATCACATCTGGAGACGGGCCGGCTGTGCGAGAGCGCGCTGCTGCAGGCGCAGCTCATCCTGCAGCACGAGGGCACCAGCCACGCCACCGCCTTCAGCCGCCAGCCGCTGCCCACAGACCCCGCAGGTGACCACGCACCTGTCACGTAGTATCACATCTGGAGACGGGCCGGCTGTGCGAGAGCGCGCTGCTGCAGGCGCAGCTCATCCTGCAGCACGAGGGCACCAGCCACGCCACCGCCTTCAGCCGCCAGCCGCTGCCCACAGACCCCGCAGGTGACCACGCACCTGTCACGTAGTATCACATCTGGAGACGGGCCGGCTGTGCGAGAGCGCGCTGCTGCAGGCGCAGCTCATCCTGCAGCACGAGGGCACCAGCCACGCCACCGCCTTCAGCCGCCAGCCGCTGCCCACAGACCCCGCAGGTGACCACGCACCTGTCACGTAGTATCACATCTGGAGACGGGCCGGCTGCGCGAGAGCGCGCTGCTGCAGGCGCAGCTCATCCTGCAGCACGAGGGCACCAGCCACGCCACCGCCTTCAGCCGCCAGCCGCTGCCCACAGACCCCGCAGGTGACCACGCACCTGTCACGTAGTATCACATCTGGAGACGGGCCGGCTGTGCGAGAGCGCGCTGCTGCAGGCGCAGCTCATCCTGCAGCACGAGGGCACCAGCCACGCCACCGCCTTCAGCCGCCAGCCGCTGCCCACAGACCCCGCAGGTGACCACGCACCTGTCACGTAGTATCACATCTGGAGACGGGCCGGCTGCGCGAGAGCGCGCTGCTGCAGGCGCAGCTCATCCTGCAGCACGAGGGCACCAGCCACGCCACCGCCTTCAGCCGCCAGCCGCTGCCCACAGACCCCGCAGGTGACCACGCACCTGTCACGTAGTATCACATCTGGAGACGGGCCGGCTGTGCGAGAGCGCGCTGCTGCAGGCGCAGCTCATCCTGCAGCACGAGGGCACCAGCCACGCCACCGCCTTCAGCCGCCAGCCGCTGCCCACAGACCCCGCAGGTGACCACGCACCTGTCACGTAGTATCACATCTGGAGACGGGCCGGCTGTGCGAGAGCGCGCTGCTGCAGGCGCAGCTCATCCTGCAGCACGAGGGCACCAGCCACGCCACCGCCTTCAGCCGCCAGCCGCTGCCCACAGACCCCGCAGGTGACCACGCACCTGTCACGTAGTATCACATCTGGAGACGGGCCGGCTGTGCGAGAGCGCGCTGCTGCAGGCGCAGCTCATCCTGCAGCACGAGGGCACCAGCCACGCCACCGCCTTCAGCCGCCAGCCGCTGCCCACAGACCCCGCAGGTGACCACGCACCTGTCACGTAGTATCACATCTGGAGACGGGCCGGCTGTGCGAGAGCGCGCTGCTGCAGGCGCAGCTCATCCTGCAGCACGAGGGCACCAGCCACGCCACCGCCTTCAGCCGCCAGCCGCTGCCCACAGACCCCGCAGGTGACCACGCACCTGTCACGTAGTATCACATCTGGAGACGGGCCGGCTGTGCGAGAGCGCGCTGCTGCAGGCGCAGCTCATCCTGCAGCACGAGGGCACCAGCCACGCCACCGCCTTCAGCCGCCAGCCGCTGCCCACAGACCCCGCAGGTGACCACGCACCTGTCACGTAGTATCACATCTGGAGACGGGCCGGCTGTGCGAGAGCGCGCTGCTGCAGGCGCAGCTCATCCTGCAGCACGAGGGCACCAGCCACGCCACCGCCTTCAGCCGCCAGCCGCTGCCCACAGACCCCGCAGGTGACCACGCACCTGTCACGTAGTATCACATCTGGAGACGGGCCGGCTGTGCGAGAGCGCGCTGCTGCAGGCGCAGCTCATCCTGCAGCACGAGGGCACCAGCCACGCCACCGCCTTCAGCCGCCAGCCGCTGCCCACAGACCCCGCAGGTGACCACGCACCTGTCACGTAGTATCACATCTGGAGACGGGCCGGCTGTGCGAGAGCGCGCTGCTGCAGGCGCAGCTCATCCTGCAGCACGAGGGCACCAGCCACGCCACCGCCTTCAGCCGCCAGCCGCTGCCCACAGACCCCGCAGGTGACCACGCACCTGTCACGTAGTATCACATCTGGAGACGGGCCGGCTGTGCGAGAGCGCGCTGCTGCAGGCGCAGCTCATCCTGCAGCACGAGGGCACCAGCCACGCCACCGCCTTCAGCCGCCAGCCGCTGCCCACAGACCCCGCAGGTGACCACGCACCTGTCACGTAGTATCACATCTGGAGACGGGCCGGCTGTGCGAGAGCGCGCTGCTGCAGGCGCAGCTCATCCTGCAGCACGAGGGCACCAGCCACGCCACCGCCTTCAGCCGCCAGCCGCTGCCCACAGACCCCGCAGGTGACCACGCACCTGTCACGTAGTATCACATCTGGAGACGGGCCGGCTGTGCGAGAGCGCGCTGCTGCAGGCGCAGCTCATCCTGCAGCACGAGGGCACCAGCCACGCCACCGCCTTCAGCCGCCAGCCGCTGCCCACAGACCCCGCAGGTGACCACGCACCTGTCACGTAGTATCACATCTGGAGACGGGCCGGCTGTGCGAGAGCGCGCTGCTGCAGGCGCAGCTCATCCTGCAGCACGAGGGCACCAGCCACGCCACCGCCTTCAGCCGCCAGCCGCTGCCCACAGACCCCGCAGGTGACCACGCACCTGTCACGTAGTATCACATCTGGAGACGGGCCGGCTGTGCGAGAGCGCGCTGCTGCAGGCGCAGCTCATCCTGCAGCACGAGGGCACCAGCCACGCCACCGCCTTCAGCCGCCAGCCGCTGCCCACAGACCCCGCAGGTGACCACGCACCTGTCACGTAGTATCACATCTGGAGACGGGCCGGCTGTGCGAGAGCGCGCTGCTGCAGGCGCAGCTCATCCTGCAGCACGAGGGCACCAGCCACGCCACCGCCTTCAGCCGCCAGCCGCTGCCCACAGACCCCGCAGGTGACCACGCACCTGTCACGTAGTATCACATCTGGAGACGGGCCGGCTGTGCGAGAGCGCGCTGCTGCAGGCGCAGCTCATCCTGCAGCACGAGGGCACCAGCCACGCCACCGCCTTCAGCCGCCAGCCGCTGCCCACAGACCCCGCAGGTGACCACGCACCTGTCACGTAGTATCACATCTGGAGACGGGCCGGCTGTGCGAGAGCGCGCTGCTGCAGGCGCAGCTCATCCTGCAGCACGAGGGCACCAGCCACGCCACCGCCTTCAGCCGCCAGCCGCTGCCCACAGACCCCGCAGGTGACCACGCACCTGTCACGTAGTATCACATCTGGAGACGGGCCGGCTGTGCGAGAGCGCGCTGCTGCAGGCGCAGCTCATCCTGCAGCACGAGGGCACCAGCCACGCCACCGCCTTCAGCCGCCAGCCGCTGCCCACAGACCCCGCAGGTGACCACGCACCTGTCACGTAGTATCACATCTGGAGACGGGCCGGCTGTGCGAGAGCGCGCTGCTGCAGGCGCAGCTCATCCTGCAGCACGAGGGCACCAGCCACGCCACCGCCTTCAGCCGCCAGCCGCTGCCCACAGACCCCGCAGGTGACCACGCACCTGTCACGTAGTATCACATCTGGAGACGGGCCGGCTGTGCGAGAGCGCGCTGCTGCAGGCGCAGCTCATCCTGCAGCACGAGGGCACCAGCCACGCCACCGCCTTCAGCCGCCAGCCGCTGCCCACAGACCCCGCAGGTGACCACGCACCTGTCACGTAGTATCACATCTGGAGACGGGCCGGCTGTGCGAGAGCGCGCTGCTGCAGGCGCAGCTCATCCTGCAGCACGAGGGCACCAGCCACGCCACCGCCTTCAGCCGCCAGCCGCTGCCCACAGACCCCGCAGGTGACCACGCACCTGTCACGTAGTATCACATCTGGAGACGGGCCGGCTGTGCGAGAGCGCGCTGCTGCAGGCGCAGCTCATCCTGCAGCACGAGGGCACCAGCCACGCCACCGCCTTCAGCCGCCAGCCGCTGCCCACAGACCCCGCAGGTGACCACGCACCTGTCACGTAGTATCACATCTGGAGACGGGCCGGCTGTGCGAGAGCGCGCTGCTGCAGGCGCAGCTCATCCTGCAGCACGAGGGCACCAGCCACGCCACCGCCTTCAGCCGCCAGCCGCTGCCCACAGACCCCGCAGGTGACCACGCACCTGTCACGTAGTATCACATCTGGAGACGGGCCGGCTGTGCGAGAGCGCGCTGCTGCAGGCGCAGCTCATCCTGCAGCACGAGGGCACCAGCCACGCCACCGCCTTCAGCCGCCAGCCGCTGCCCACAGACCCCGCAGGTGACCACGCACCTGTCACGTAGTATCACATCTGGAGACGGGCCGGCTGTGCGAGAGCGCGCTGCTGCAGGCGCAGCTCATCCTGCAGCACGAGGGCACCAGCCACGCCACCGCCTTCAGCCGCCAGCCGCTGCCCACAGACCCCGCAGGTGACCACGCACCTGTCACGTAGTATCACATCTGGAGACGGGCCGGCTGTGCGAGAGCGCGCTGCTGCAGGCGCAGCTCATCCTGCAGCACGAGGGCACCAGCCACGCCACCGCCTTCAGCCGCCAGCCGCTGCCCACAGACCCCGCAGGTGACCACGCACCTGTCACGTAGTATCACATCTGGAGACGGGCCGGCTGTGCGAGAGCGCGCTGCTGCAGGCGCAGCTCATCCTGCAGCACGAGGGCACCAGCCACGCCACCGCCTTCAGCCGCCAGCCGCTGCCCACAGACCCCGCAGGTGACCACGCACCTGTCACGTAGTATCACATCTGGAGACGGGCCGGCTGTGCGAGAGCGCGCTGCTGCAGGCGCAGCTCATCCTGCAGCACGAGGGCACCAGCCACGCCACCGCCTTCAGCCGCCAGCCGCTGCCCACAGACCCCGCAGGTGACCACGCACCTGTCACGTAGTATCACATCTGGAGACGGGCCGGCTGTGCGAGAGCGCGCTGCTGCAGGCGCAGCTCATCCTGCAGCACGAGGGCACCAGCCACGCCACCGCCTTCAGCCGCCAGCCGCTGCCCACAGACCCCGCAGGTGACCACGCACCTGTCACGTAGTATCACATCTGGAGACGGGCCGGCTGTGCGAGAGCGCGCTGCTGCAGGCGCAGCTCATCCTGCAGCACGAGGGCACCAGCCACGCCACCGCCTTCAGCCGCCAGCCGCTGCCCACAGACCCCGCAGGTGACCACGCACCTGTCACGTAGTATCACATCTGGAGACGGGCCGGCTGTGCGAGAGCGCGCTGCTGCAGGCGCAGCTCATCCTGCAGCACGAGGGCACCAGCCACGCCACCGCCTTCAGCCGCCAGCCGCTGCCCACAGACCCCGCAGGTGACCACGCACCTGTCACGTAGTATCACATCTGGAGACGGGCCGGCTGTGCGAGAGCGCGCTGCTGCAGGCGCAGCTCATCCTGCAGCACGAGGGCACCAGCCACGCCACCGCCTTCAGCCGCCAGCCGCTGCCCACAGACCCCGCAGGTGACCACGCACCTGTCACGTAGTATCACATCTGGAGACGGGCCGGCTGTGCGAGAGCGCGCTGCTGCAGGCGCAGCTCATCCTGCAGCACGAGGGCACCAGCCACGCCACCGCCTTCAGCCGCCAGCCGCTGCCCACAGACCCCGCAGGTGACCACGCACCTGTCACGTAGTATCACATCTGGAGACGGGCCGGCTGTGCGAGAGCGCGCTGCTGCAGGCGCAGCTCATCCTGCAGCACGAGGGCACCAGCCACGCCACCGCCTTCAGCCGCCAGCCGCTGCCCACAGACCCCGCAGGTGACCACGCACCTGTCACGTAGTATCACATCTGGAGACGGGCCGGCTGTGCGAGAGCGCGCTGCTGCAGGCGCAGCTCATCCTGCAGCACGAGGGCACCAGCCACGCCACCGCCTTCAGCCGCCAGCCGCTGCCCACAGACCCCGCAGGTGACCACGCACCTGTCACGTAGTATCACATCTGGAGACGGGCCGGCTGTGCGAGAGCGCGCTGCTGCAGGCGCAGCTCATCCTGCAGCACGAGGGCACCAGCCACGCCACCGCCTTCAGCCGCCAGCCGCTGCCCACAGACCCCGCAGGTGACCACGCACCTGTCACGTAGTATCACATCTGGAGACGGGCCGGCTGTGCGAGAGCGCGCTGCTGCAGGCGCAGCTCATCCTGCAGCACGAGGGCACCAGCCACGCCACCGCCTTCAGCCGCCAGCCGCTGCCCACAGACCCCGCAGGTGACCACGCACCTGTCACGTAGTATCACATCTGGAGACGGGCCGGCTGCGCGAGAGCGCGCTGCTGCAGGCGCAGCTCATCCTGCAGCACGAGGGCACCAGCCACGCCACCGCCTTCAGCCGCCAGCCGCTGCCCACAGACCCCGCAGGTGACCACGCACCTGTCACGTAGTATCACATCTGGAGACGGGCCGGCTGTGCGAGAGCGCGCTGCTGCAGGCGCAGCTCATCCTGCAGCACGAGGGCACCAGCCACGCCACCGCCTTCAGCCGCCAGCCGCTGCCCACAGACCCCGCAGGTGACCACGCACCTGTCACGTAGTATCACATCTGGAGACGGGCCGGCTGTGCGAGAGCGCGCTGCTGCAGGCGCAGCTCATCCTGCAGCACGAGGGCACCAGCCACGCCACCGCCTTCAGCCGCCAGCCGCTGCCCACAGACCCCGCAGGTGACCACGCACCTGTCACGTAGTATCACATCTGGAGACGGGCCGGCTGTGCGAGAGCGCGCTGCTGCAGGCGCAGCTCATCCTGCAGCACGAGGGCACCAGCCACGCCACCGCCTTCAGCCGCCAGCCGCTGCCCACAGACCCCGCAGGTGACCACGCACCTGTCACGTAGTATCACATCTGGAGACGGGCCGGCTGTGCGAGAGCGCGCTGCTGCAGGCGCAGCTCATCCTGCAGCACGAGGGCACCAGCCACGCCACCGCCTTCAGCCGCCAGCCGCTGCCCACAGACCCCGCAGGTGACCACGCACCTGTCACGTAGTATCACATCTGGAGACGGGCCGGCTGTGCGAGAGCGCGCTGCTGCAGGCGCAGCTCATCCTGCAGCACGAGGGCACCAGCCACGCCACCGCCTTCAGCCGCCAGCCGCTGCCCACAGACCCCGCAGGTGACCACGCACCTGTCACGTAGTATCACATCTGGAGACGGGCCGGCTGTGCGAGAGCGCGCTGCTGCAGGCGCAGCTCATCCTGCAGCACGAGGGCACCAGCCACGCCACCGCCTTCAGCCGCCAGCCGCTGCCCACAGACCCCGCAGGTGACCACGCACCTGTCACGTAGTATCACATCTGGAGACGGGCCGGCTGTGCGAGAGCGCGCTGCTGCAGGCGCAGCTCATCCTGCAGCACGAGGGCACCAGCCACGCCACCGCCTTCAGCCGCCAGCCGCTGCCCACAGACCCCGCAGGTGACCACGCACCTGTCACGTAGTATCACATCTGGAGACGGGCCGGCTGCGCGAGAGCGCGCTGCTGCAGGCGCAGCTCATCCTGCAGCACGAGGGCACCAGCCACGCCACCGCCTTCAGCCGCCAGCCGCTGCCCACAGACCCCGCAGGTGACCACGCACCTGTCACGTAGTATCACATCTGGAGACGGGCCGGCTGTGCGAGAGCGCGCTGCTGCAGGCGCAGCTCATCCTGCAGCACGAGGGCACCAGCCACGCCACCGCCTTCAGCCGCCAGCCGCTGCCCACAGACCCCGCAGGTGACCACGCACCTGTCACGTAGTATCACATCTGGAGACGGGCCGGCTGTGCGAGAGCGCGCTGCTGCAGGCGCAGCTCATCCTGCAGCACGAGGGCACCAGCCACGCCACCGCCTTCAGCCGCCAGCCGCTGCCCACAGACCCCGCAGGTGACCACGCACCTGTCACGTAGTATCACATCTGGAGACGGGCCGGCTGTGCGAGAGCGCGCTGCTGCAGGCGCAGCTCATCCTGCAGCACGAGGGCACCAGCCACGCCACCGCCTTCAGCCGCCAGCCGCTGCCCACAGACCCCGCAGGTGACCACGCACCTGTCACGTAGTATCACATCTGGAGACGGGCCGGCTGTGCGAGAGCGCGCTGCTGCAGGCGCAGCTCATCCTGCAGCACGAGGGCACCAGCCACGCCACCGCCTTCAGCCGCCAGCCGCTGCCCACAGACCCCGCAGGTGACCACGCACCTGTCACGTAGTATCACATCTGGAGACGGGCCGGCTGTGCGAGAGCGCGCTGCTGCAGGCGCAGCTCATCCTGCAGCACGAGGGCACCAGCCACGCCACCGCCTTCAGCCGCCAGCCGCTGCCCACAGACCCCGCAGGTGACCACGCACCTGTCACGTAGTATCACATCTGGAGACGGGCCGGCTGTGCGAGAGCGCGCTGCTGCAGGCGCAGCTCATCCTGCAGCACGAGGGCACCAGCCACGCCACCGCCTTCAGCCGCCAGCCGCTGCCCACAGACCCCGCAGGTGACCACGCACCTGTCACGTAGTATCACATCTGGAGACGGGCCGGCTGTGCGAGAGCGCGCTGCTGCAGGCGCAGCTCATCCTGCAGCACGAGGGCACCAGCCACGCCACCGCCTTCAGCCGCCAGCCGCTGCCCACAGACCCCGCAGGTGACCACGCACCTGTCACGTAGTATCACATCTGGAGACGGGCCGGCTGTGCGAGAGCGCGCTGCTGCAGGCGCAGCTCATCCTGCAGCACGAGGGCACCAGCCACGCCACCGCCTTCAGCCGCCAGCCGCTGCCCACAGACCCCGCAGGTGACCACGCACCTGTCACGTAGTATCACATCTGGAGACGGGCCGGCTGTGCGAGAGCGCGCTGCTGCAGGCGCAGCTCATCCTGCAGCACGAGGGCACCAGCCACGCCACCGCCTTCAGCCGCCAGCCGCTGCCCACAGACCCCGCAGGTGACCACGCACCTGTCACGTAGTATCACATCTGGAGACGGGCCGGCTGTGCGAGAGCGCGCTGCTGCAGGCGCAGCTCATCCTGCAGCACGAGGGCACCAGCCACGCCACCGCCTTCAGCCGCCAGCCGCTGCCCACAGACCCCGCAGGTGACCACGCACCTGTCACGTAGTATCACATCTGGAGACGGGCCGGCTGCGCGAGAGCGCGCTGCTGCAGGCGCAGCTCATCCTGCAGCACGAGGGCACCAGCCACGCCACCGCCTTCAGCCGCCAGCCGCTGCCCACAGACCCCGCAGGTGACCACGCACCTGTCACGTAGTATCACATCTGGAGACGGGCCGGCTGTGCGAGAGCGCGCTGCTGCAGGCGCAGCTCATCCTGCAGCACGAGGGCACCAGCCACGCCACCGCCTTCAGCCGCCAGCCGCTGCCCACAGACCCCGCAGGTGACCACGCACCTGTCACGTAGTATCACATCTGGAGACGGGCCGGCTGTGCGAGAGCGCGCTGCTGCAGGCGCAGCTCATCCTGCAGCACGAGGGCACCAGCCACGCCACTGCCTTCAGCCGCCAGCCGCTGCCCACAGACCCCGCAGGTCATACCCTGACACCTGACACCTGACACGTAGTGTCACATCTAAACTACTTTTTCACTCCTCTCATACAGAAATGTAAACTTTGCTCCCTGTCGAGAGGGATCAAATAGCAACTTTTCTGTTTAAGGCTTATCTAAGTGTTTTTTTGCAAATGCAATATTTTGAAGTTGATAAATGTAAAATCACGCCATTTTCTATGCTGATAGCTCTTTAATTATTTTTTGAATTATTTTTCAAGTTTTTTAATGTTCGGTGTGAAAAGTTCTATGGAGCCACTCGGGAGCAAAATTATTTTTATCTTGGACGTTAACACTTGAATCCCTCATTACGCTCTGGATTCTATTTTAGAATCCTTCGCTACATTCTGGATTCAACGTAGCGCCCTCGCCGTAAATTCATCATTCAGCTCCCTTGTGACACAAATAACTATTTACGCCGACCGAAACCAAAACTTCTATACAAGGTGCCTCAGATTTTTTCCAGAAAGTTTAATGTTTCTGCAGGTGGTTGAGTCAGATGACTAAATAGCCTTGTAAATGTTTTTCAAGATTTTTGAATCACAGTTGTGTAGTGCAGGAGCGTGGCGTTTAATAAACACAAAATAGTCAAAGAAACTAATTTATTAGCGTGAAATACTTACATAAAATTACGATCTATCCTATGATCGTCAGGTCCTTCACCAACCCGGAGATCCTGGATTAGTTTAGTAAACTCACTGGTAGTGTAATTTAGATTAGGTAATTAAAGCAATCGAATCAGAAATGAGGAGATCCGTAGAAGAACCAAAGTTACCGACATAGCCCAGCGGATTAGCAAGTTAAAATGGCAGTGGGCAGGGCACATAGCACGGAGGACGGATGACCGATGGGGTCGAAAGGTCCTCGAGTGGAGACCACGTACCGGCAAGCGCAGCGTGGGACGTCCACCCACAAGGTGGACCGATGACCTCATTAAGATCGGAGGATCGCGCTGGATGCAAGCCGCTTCCAACCGGTCTTATTGGAGGTCTAAAGGAGAGGCCTATGTTCAGCAGTGGACTTGTAATGGCTGAGATGATGATGATGATGATGATGATGATGAATTAAAGCAAATTTTAAAACTTACTTAAGTGTTCCGAGTTGACTCAAGGTTAGCATGTATGTTCAGGAGACAGCACCATCTAGCGGTTACTTAGTAAGTTGTTAGCAACTGTTGTCGCGCCGCGCTGTGTCACTTACAGTTGTTAAATGTTATACATTGATCGATGTTCAAAGTGAAACAAACAGATCTTTGTAGGGGCGTTCAGTCAAACTAAACGAAACCAAACCACCTGTTGAAATAGTCCGCAATAATTCTGAGTAGAGCTGTGAGAAACCGTATGTATTCGGTACTGAGTAACGGGTGCGCCATCTAGTGCGAAGTAACGAATCGTTACTCACGAATGCGATTCGTTACTCGCACTTTTCGTATGGTTACCTTCACTGTTTCCGTTCACGCAAGTAAGTACCGTTGACGCGTGTGTGAACTGTGTGAATTGAAACGTTAAACGCAATACGCATGCGCGCTTTTTCGCCGAATTTAAAAACATACGTTACAAAGAACGATTTTCGTTTGTTACAAGTTTGTTATGAATAATTTAGAAATTCGTCGTCTAAGTTATTTACTGTTTATTAAAGGTATTGTGTGTGTAAACAAAGTTTGAGATTGAAACAGAAACAAGGTAAGAAAATGTTTTTTTACATATTAGAAAGAATCTGTATTTAATTTTGTTTGTTATTATCGCGTATTTTGACGTGATTTTTGTACTTATCTTAAAAGAGATATTGTATATAGGTATATAGCCTCTTTAATTAGATTTAATTGTTTCTTGGTTAATCTGTTAATTATCAAACATTGTTAATTGTTTATATTTGATTTTTTTATTTTTTTTATTTTACAGATCAATTTGCTTGCTACAATGGACAAAAAAAGAAGTAAACTATGGGGTTTTTTTACGCAGGCTAAAGATGATAAAGCAAAATGTGATCTATGTAATTCGTTATATTCAGTAAAAGGCGGCTCTACTACAAATTTAAAAAAGCATCTCATTAAAAAACATAGATCAACGTATGAAACCATCATTCCATGCTCCGTGTCAGATGGAGAAGTTTTAGAAACTCCGGTACCATCAAGTCCATCAGCTTTAGCAAGCACAGAATCTATACCAGTAAATAAAAAAAATGAAAATACTTCGCAACAGACTAAGTTAAATGCTTTTATTACACGTCCAGTAGGTGTAGTAAGAGAAAAAAAAATTAATGATTTAATTTTTAAAATGATAATTAAAGACCTTCAGCCTTTTTCTGTAGTTGAAGATGCGGGTTTTAAAGATCTAATTAATTATTTAGAACCAGGCTACAAAATGCCTTCAAGGTACATATTGAGTAATACTTTGTTGGATGCTCACTACTCAGAAGTCCAAAAAAAATTAAAAGAAGAATTGGAAATGGCAAAATATGTATCTATCACCACTGATGGCTGGACTTCAAGAGCAACAACTTCCTACCAAGCTGTAACAGCCCATTATTTATTAAATTGGGAGTTGAAGTCAGCCTTATTAGGCTGTTTTGAATGTCATGAGCGACACACGGCCGAATATATTAAGAATGAGCTGAATAGGTTGCTCTCCCACTGGAACATTCAGAATAAAATATTTGTCTGCGTTACAGATAATGCAGCGAACATGAAGGCGGCTATACGATTGACAAATTATGAGCATTTGCCGTGTATCGCTCATACTCTAAATTTAGTTGTGCGTGCAGGTCTCCAGGACAATAGACTCGGGGAGCTGATAAAAAAAATAAAAGCAGTTGTGGAACATTTTCACAGGAGTCCAATAGCTACCAAAAAGCTTATTGCAATGCAGGAGCAGCTGAGGCCTAGTCAAAAACCATTAAAGCTAAAAATGGACGTATTGACCAGATGGAACAGTACCCTAGATATGATTGAGAGGATTTGTTCACTTCAAGAACCTTTAGAAGCATCTCTTGGAATCTTACATAATCCGGTAGAAAATCTTTCGGAGGACGAATGGCAGGCACTACCAGAAATAATAAAAATACTTAAGCCATTCAAACAACTCACTGAAGAAATGTCTTCTGAAAAAAAAGTGACTGTTTCAATGATCCTGGCTTCGACAGAAAGTATGATTACAAGTTTTCACAATTTAGATAAAAATATTATTACAGATATAGGAAAAAAACTGGCAAATAAAATAATAACGGAATTTAAAAGTAGATTCAAGAATTGTTACAGGCACCCAGTGTTATCGAAAGCAGCACTGTTAGATCCGCGTTTTAAGAAGCTGGCATTTAGGTTTGATGCATCAAGTTATGAGTCTGTCAAAGATGCATTGAAAACTGAGCTGCAAAACGAGTTTAACGTTCATAAGCAGTCAAAAGAACCTAACGAGAACGAATCGACGTTAGCTATATCTACTGGCTTCACCGACGCTGGTAACGATTCAATTTGGAAAGATTTTGACGCTTTGGCAACATCAGAATCTACTTCGAACTCCATAGTTAGCAGCAGCATAATTACCATCAGGCAATATCTAGAAGAACGCATTATTCCTCGAAATGAGTGTCCTTTGAAATGGTGGCAGGCGCGGGCAATTCTATATCCCGAACTCTCAAACTTGGTTGAGAAGTATCTATCAGTGATGGCTACCTCGGTACCATCTGAAAGAACGTTTTCTAAATCGGGTCAAATATTAAGTGAGAGGCGCAGCTCTATTCAACCAAAGCGAATGGAAAAGATTTTATTTTTAAACATGAACCAGAGATTCCTGCCATAAAATGTTTTTGTTTAATATCTTTTTATTTTTTCTGAAATTATGCGACAAAGAAGTTGCAGATGATAAATGTTTTAAATATGTTTTTATTTAATATCGTTTAAAATTACATTCTAAGAACAAAAAAAAAATGTTCTTGTTTCAATTTGTTTGTTGTATTGTATTATTTTATTGTCAATAAATAATTTTTGACACTTATTTGTTGCTTTTTCATTATAATTGATGCGTAATGTATTGCAATGTCGTACTGTACGCATGTTACATACGCAATACGACTCAAATCGTTGCTCTAACGTAACATAGTATAGCATGCTGTAAGATGTAAGAAGTAACGAGTAACGTAACGATACGATAGTAACGAGTACTATTTGTTAAAGTAACGAATACATGCGGGTACGTTTTATTTCGTTACTTTTACACCACTAATTCTGAGAGCTTGTATAATTTACAAAAGAATGTGGCAGGCGGGGCCGCGTCGGTGAACTACGACGAGACGGCGCAGTGCAGCGCGGCGTTCCGGGTGCTGCGGACCACGCTGGCCGTGTGGCTGCGCGACCAGGCGCTGCACCACAACCCGTACGCCGGCTACCTGGTGCAGCACTTCTACAGGTCACTACCGCAAAAAAGATAACTAGGCCTGGAAATGGAACTCGCTACCTTGTCATTCTGCGACGCAAAATCAGAATATTAAATTTCAAATGTGAAATTTAGAGTTCAATAATATAATCCTTACGAAACTGATATGGTCTCTCGCTTCTAAATGCTAGTTAAATTATCTTTGGGCAATTGACACGAATTGACCTAGTCCCAAACTAAACAAAGCTTGTAATATGGGTACCTACTGGACCACGGATAAATATACTTATATAGATAAATACACATTAAACATCCAAGACTCGAGAACAAACATTCATATTTTTCATACAAATATCTGCCCTAACCGGGGATCGAACCCGGGCGACCTCAAGCTTCATAGTAAGATTCTCTAACCACTAGGCTATCCGGTCGTAATACGTTATCTGTGCCTTGTACTAATCAATCCAGGGCGCCATATTCAAAATGGACGTCAGACATCCTTTTCTAATAAATTTCATCGCTGGCTATACCCATCCTTGTAGGAGAGCCCCACTGACCTTGTTGTTGGACAAGTTGCCCCAAACACGGGATGCATAAGGTTGTCCATATGGTAAAAAAATGGGCCCATAACCTATCTGCTATTCTCGATTCATTTCCTTGTGAAATCGCCTCGCGTCATACTGTCCCTCTCTCTCTCAAATTAATGAATTATTAGTGTGAACGGAATGGTACGAATACGAAACGATATTCCAAAATTGAATTTTGAAGTACAAGGCCTGATTTGGGATCGTCCCCAGATGGCTGAAGACCCCGACGTCCCTGCTGTACGACCCCGCGCTGCGGCGCACGCTGTACGGGCTGATGAAGAAGCTGTTCCTCATGCTGGTGGCCGAGCTGAAGCGGCTCGGCTCCGTCATAGTGTACGCGGACTTCACCAAGATACTGCTCTGCACCAAGAAGAAGAACGTGCTGGATGGTATTGGTGAGTAACTTGAGCACCATCGTTCTGCAGATGGTAGGAGTAGGCCTAGCTGAGTCGCACGTGAGATAGAATACCCATCTTTGTATTACTGTTCGTTCTAGAAAAAGATGCTGGGTAGTGTATCTAGCGCGTGACACAGCGAGCGATCTCGTGCTAGCCGTGCAGTGGAACGTATACGTGTTGGTTCCATCGTCAGGGTACGTGGAGTTCGTGGCGCAGAGCATCCGCAGCAAGGAGCTGTTCCACGCGGTGACCTTCGACTACCGCCAGTGCTGGAGCTACCTGCTGTGGCTGGACCAGGCCAACTACGGCGGCGTTCTGGTAAGTAACCGGCATACTCGTAAAATCTTGTTAAGTTACTGATATGTTTTATGACTTCGGTCTGTTAGGAGAACCATTTCGCAAATTTGAGAAGATACTACGAAATATACGTTTTCATAGTTACGTGTACTCTGTAGTAACTAAATTTAATTATTCAAACTCATACTCATTTTTTCATAATAATTATAGTTATTACATGTCGTTTATATCATTATTTAATGTTATTTCATATCAAAACAAATCATAAAAATTAAAAAAAAAAATACCGCTACACCAAAACAAAAAGGAAAAGAGTTCGTAATAGAATTTAATTTTAACAGAACAGTAAATAAATTTTCATATTTTAAAGTTCAAACGCATCATTCCTAGGCCTGCTACTTGAGAGCTTTGGTGCAGAGTATTTCCTCAGCATATTTTATATTCATCATGGTTTAACAGGGAAAAATACCCGAGGGTGCACGGGAAGTCGGAAATTTGCAACTGCCTACTAATGAAGCCGAAGAAAACAGTTGTGATGAGGTATGAAAACTAACTTTACTGCTATGTTATTGTCTTACGAGTACTAATAATAAGATGAATGGAAAAAGAAAATGTGAGCGTCGCGAGGTTATGTAGAAAAATGGGTACAGGATTTTCCAGTTTTCATTTAGTAACACCTATGAAAATTAGTTTTAATAATAAAATTTAACAAGCTTTTATTTCACAAACATCTTCGTTATAGACCGTGCTGGGAAAACGAATAGATATATTTAGACGTATGGAGGGCTCGCGTGACATTTGTATCAGTGTGCATCCATAATAATGTCAGGAGGGCGAGATCGTGATGTCGTGGAACCTGTCGCTGTTCCTGCCGGCGGGCGTGCGCGGCGCCTTCGCGGCCGCCGTCAGCGCGCTGCTGGCCGCCGCCGCCGCCGCGCCGCAGCGCCTGCCCCAGATGCTCGCCGGCGAGATCGCGCAGAAGCTCTTCCAGTCAGTACTGCACATCATTATCATAAGCGCGAAGTAGGGGGGATAGGCAGCGCATGCAAATTGTGGTACAGCACCCTCCTGCTGCCTACCGCTGCCTTTTATTTATGGTGATTTGTGATATATTAACGAAGTTACGGGGATATGTGCCATGCGGGCTTTCCCGCGCAGGGCTGGCAAACCCACTAAACCACAGGGATTCCTTATTGCATCGTGAGTGCAGCACTCGCTGCCATCCTGACGATTCCTCAGGAGCCGTCCATTAATCACGCGATGACCAAACGGGGGGGGGGGGGGGGGGTCATCAAGCTACGACTAAAAGCTACGAGTAGTTGATCAACATAACTATACTTGCTTGCAACTCTTTCTCCTACATCTGCTTTTGGCACTGACATCACGATAATATTGACCGTCTGATCCGTGGCATTCAAATATACTAAAAATAAAGTGTGATTGTAGGATGACGGAGCAGATCCAGACGCGCATGCCGGTGCTGAAGGCGAGCGACGTGGAGCCGCGGCCGGGGCGGCGCGGGGGGGCGGCGGCCGCGCCCGCGCTGCAGTTCGTCAACGCGCTCTGCAAGGTCATCAGCCTCGACGCCAAGCTCGACGAACAGGTTAGCCCTCACTCATCTATCAATACATACACAAATCACGTCTATATCCCTTAAGGAGTAGACAGCTTTAAAAAAAAATATGTGGAAAATGCATCTTATGCATTCCCGCGCTCGGGGCAGCAACGAGGGTATGACGGGCTCTCCAGCTCGCCGCTGATGGAGTAGACAGAACTTGAGTTAACAAGAAGGCCACGTTTAGCATCACTGTGGGCCGTCTAGGTGGAAAGGGGAATCAAAATAGTGATGGGTTGCTAGCCGCATTTTTGCCTTGGTTGGTGTGGTGTGTAAATAGGTGTGGTCGGTTGGTAACCGCATGTTGGCTTAACCTATCAATGCATAAGTGTCTCACTGTTTAAGTGCGCAATGTACAGATGCACAAGTTTTTCTAAATGGAGTTGCAGCGATCCTAGCGCCGCGTAGTCGTCGAATACATAAACTGCTACGATGCACGAGTAGCTAGCACCGTTGATGTCACCTACGTTCCTTCTTCGGACTTCGGTACTCAAGCATAACATCTGCCTGAAGAGAGATCTCTATCGTGGCCTACGAGTAAAATAAATCAAAATTGAAACAAAAAAAGTTTATCAGGATCGTAGCAAGTGGAACAAACAAGTCTCTGCCTACCCTTATAGGAAATTTGACCTTATGCATCCGCGTTAAGAAACTTCGTTAGTGCGATGTAGAACGTGTGTGACGTGTGCGTCGTAACAATTAATAAAGTCGATGACTAGGTGGCGCTAGTCGCTACAATCCCGTTTAGAAAACTGGCGCCTGTAAAATTATGGGCCATCGGTATATCGCCATTGCGCGCCAACGATTGTCCACCATCATGCACCACCTTTACACGATGCCGATGGCCTGCACTGCAGGGCTAGCACGAGAGCGCGTGAGAGTAGTGTCGCGGGACGGATAGATTACTACTTTTCTTACAATTCGTTCTAGATAGAGACGGGTAGTCCTACCTCCCGTACTGTATCCGATTATTGTGGATCATTGTGTGTGATGTTTTCAATAGTAACTGCTTTCTCAGATAACCCTGCTCCGGCGCAACTTGCTGCGGCTGCTGGGCGTGGGCGAGTTCAGCGCGGCGGCCGAGTGGCACGACCCGTGCGCCACGTGCGTGCTCAGCGAGGTCATCTGCAAGGTGTGCAACCTGTGCCGGGACCTGGACCTCTGCCGCGAGACTAACGTCAACACGGACGGCGACGTGTGAGTACTGACGTGCGGCTATAGGCCATTGTTTCGATTTGATTTATCCCAATAGTGTAATAAACGGAATTAAATCACCATCAGACTTCGAGGACCTTATACACCCCAAAAATAGTTATTATAAATGTATAGTTAAATAGAATTTAAGTATTGGAAATGAATTACTTCCTGCCAAGTTTGTTGCAGAGCATTCTTCTTGGTAATGATGGTTTTCGAATGCGCTGGTGGTTTACAAAAATAACGTGTTAAAGTGCCCTTGGCGTCTTCTGCAGAATAAAGCTTTGAATTTTGAATTTCAGATACTTCGATGCTGTATAAGTTCTCAAAAATATCCAAACACGCACTAAGGCGGTAGACACTACGGTCGTGTTCGAGATATTTTTGAAATGAGATTGAACTTTTAGACAGCTCCCGTGTAGGCAGCATCAGAAATTGATAAATAGTCGAACCTTGTTGGCGAGAGAATACCGTTTGCTTTTGTTCCTATAATCATTTCTTTGTACTTGTAAGGATAGGTTTAAAAC
Organism: Pandemis corylana; assembly: GCA_949127965.1. Classification (NCBI taxonomy): domain Eukaryota; kingdom Metazoa; phylum Arthropoda; class Insecta; order Lepidoptera; family Tortricidae; genus Pandemis; species Pandemis corylana. The sequence continues at coordinate 3,654,507 of OX421868.1, forward strand.
TACATTGAATTCAATTAAAATGTACCAAGAAACATTTCATAATTATAAATGCTGCTGCTGCTCGAGATAATCGAAAAATTGTAGCCGTTGTATTTTTTAACCGATGACATTCAAGTACCGCCGTACTGTTTGACCTACTGATAGACGCTATACTTCTAGCCCCCCCCCCCCCCCCCCCCTTGATCATCGGCTGGTGACGCCCTTGGTAACCTGGCAACCTTATTCGCAGTCCCGTGTGCCTGTGCCAGTGCGGCGCGCCGTACGACAGCCAGGAGCTGGAGTGGCGGCTGACGGAGGCCATGAACCGGCGCGCCATGGCCTACACGCTGCAGGACCTCGTCTGCGCGCGCTGCCACCAGGTCAGACATGACTACTGATGCATACGACCTTTTTACAGAAATCACATGAGATTTCCCATAAATTTCAATTTGTTTAGCAATTAATACACACCTTTATTACTTGAATTTGGAAAATTTGTTGACATTGTTTTTAGTTTGTTATTAAAAGGAACATGATTAAAATTTTACTATCATCACTGCATCACTACATAGTATAAAACAAAGTCGCTTTCTCTGTCCCGATGTCCCTATGTATGCTTATATCTTCAAAACTACACAACGGATTTTGATGCGGTTTCTTTTTAAAGATAGTGATTCAAGAGGAATAATATATAATTAAAGATAATTTGTTAAGTAATTAAAAATAATTGGTAAAGTAACTATAAACAGGCACAAATTAAGAATCAATTAGTTGGATTGGCATTCCATTTCTATGTTGCAATCGATTGCTTGCATGTTTTCAACTTATTTGACTTGTTTACAATGCAATGGGAATTAAAATGCTAATTTCCTACCCTACTATTTGTTCAGGTTAAGCGTGACAACTTATCAATAGTCTGCGACTGTGCTGGAGACTTCAGCCTTCTCATGCCTGTCAAGGAGGTACTTTCTCAGCTGGAGACATTCAAGTCCATCGCCGAATACTACAAGATGCCACTGTTACTAGAACAGATAGATTTTCATCTGAATAACATGTGATATAGTTTAAGTAATAATAAAATAGTTTTACTCTTTTTATTTCTTTTTATTTTGCAATGGGTGACAAGGGAAGGGAATATATACACAATACATGTTATTATATTATATCTATTAGAAATCATTACATAATTAACAAAATTTTATATTACAGTTAGTTTAAGATTAAAGGGTACTCCTTTCATCGTTTGGTGTTTGTCCCAATCCTTTGGCTACCTCACTAATGCACACCCATTGGCCATCATTGCCTTCCCGCCACAGGCTAACTTTGTTATCACCACCTGAAATAGCTAGAATGTTACCAGTCAAAGACCAGCTTACACTCCAAACTACATCATCAAAGGTGTGCAGGATTGTGGGTGTCCAGGAAACATTGTCATCACTTGTCCAGATGACAACTCGCTTGTCCTGGGAGCAGCTGGCAATCATGGAGCGCTGCAGACCAAGAGATGGTGCCCAAGCCACATCTCGCACCCAATCCATATGCATTTCCAGGCGGTTCTCTTCAACCCACTGGTCACCTTGCTCTCTCCATATCTAAAACAACATTGGCATGATTACATCACATTAAATTTACATCCCAAGCAGATATTCTAACCAAAGGGACTGAATTTTTAGATTTTTAGTTTATAATATAATTAAGAAATGACAACCAACCTTAATCAGGTTATCACATCCTCCAGAAACAATTCTTTTAGGAGCATCCTTATTATTGAGAGGATCCAAGTTGAGCTCAGCAGAGATGGCCGGGCACCAGCTGATGCAGTTAACGCCGATGGCGTGCGCGCCGGAGATTTTCTTTACGTCCCAGTTGCCGTCCTGCGTGAACGTGAGCACAGATACGGAGCCGTCCGAGCTGCAACACGCCAGCGCCAACCCGTACTCCGCCGGTGCCCACGCCACAGAGTTCACAGAGCTTTCGTGACCCGTGTATTCGTGTAGTTTGGTCCACTCTCCGGTTTCCTTCCATATAATTACTTTCCTATCGTAAGAACACGAAGCCAATAGGTTTCCGAACTTAGGGTGAGCCCATGCCACTTGCCACACGGGACCGAAGTGCCCTTTCAAATCAGCTGCAAGTGTTTGGGTACCGCTTTTGATGTCATAGATTTTCACTGAATTATCTGATGAACACGTGGCCAGTCTCAACCCATAGTAGTCGAGTTCAGCATCATGAATCATATCTTCGTGACCGGTATCGATAGTATTTAGCACAGTAATCATTTTGTTAATATTTTCACGATTTCTTGAGGAGAAGTACGGCACACACAAACAGCAAATTACTCAAATTAGCGAGCGGGCTGTCAAATCAGTTGACGTGGAATGTAATGTTGCTGGAGTTAAATAGTGACAACATTGTTTTATTACTTTTCACGGCATTTACCGGTTGAGTGTCCTCAACATTATACGTGTTCATAAATTTTAATATAGCAACACTCACTGAAACTGTCACATTACACTAGTGTCAGTTGATTGTCAAGTTCAAGTGGAGTTTTTGGATTCAGAAGCAGAACTAAAAATTGTTGCAAAACATAAATTCGAAAATTCATAGAAATTATGATAGGCTGTTACTTTTTAAAGTAACAGAATGACTGCAACCGATGGCGGATATTTGTTCAATTTAAGCAGCCTCTTACAGCAGGATTACCGCGGTGTGAATGTACGTAAATGGGTCAAAGATTATCAAAATAAACTACTATTGTTAATCACCTAACGAATACTTGTTGTTTACAGATAGCAGTTTATGCACTAGCCACCGCAGGCTTAGCCGTATCGATTCACAAGATCCGCCCGGTAAATATAGATATTTCGTCATGGTTCTTTATTTAAACCTTCATTACATAACTATAATGTTATTTTCTGTAATCAGGTTAGCAAGTTTTCAAAAGCGAGTCAAATTCCGGAGCACTTCATCAAGCAGCACGAGCCGCTGCGGGGACAGTTCGCGGGAGTGCAGCACTCGCCCTTGCGCGTGCTGGTGCAGCACCGTGCGCCCATCTACCTGCCGCTGTGGCACTCCAGCAAGCCACCGCTCCCAGTCAAGGTCGCGCTCTGGCGCCGTTCTATGAATTCATTTGTTTTAGTCATTGACCCATTTGAGACACTGCCAAGATAAAAAATAAACATTTCATTTGTTTTGCAGCTATGGGGTGTTGACATTGCGAGTGGAAATGCCGTCAACTGGCTGGAGTGTGTAGCACGAGGGCAGCAGGTGACCTTGAAGCCCATTGCTAGGGACAATGACAGCCTGGTCTCTACTGTACTGTTGCATTTACCACAAAATAAGGTTAATTTAACTTATATTTATGTTATTATATATAAATTAATATTATTCATCATATCAGCCGCAGGACATCCACTGTTGGAGATGGGCCTCCCCCATAGACCTCCAGTTGCCTAGGTTGGAAGCAGCTTGCATCCACCATGATCTCACAATTTTAATTTTAATTTTTCCTTTTAAATTATTATTATTTCCTACAGTTAACTACTTGCACAAAGCTAGCTTCACAACGAGTTCACAGCAAAGAAATCTTTCAAATAAGGTCTCAAAACCTACCATAGGTTTTTGACTGACAAACTGTCAGTGTAATAATAATGAAAACGTCTAAATTTGTGATATTTATTAAATATCATTTTAAGAGCTATTCTTAGTTTTTGTAATGATAAAATATGTTCTTTTAATTTTCAGAATAAAAAAGTGGAATCTTTAGACATTGGGCAGAAACTTGTAGAACTTGGATTTGCTAAAGCGTCAGTTCCACAAAAGATCCCGAAGAATACCATAGAATCAAAACTGGCACCTGTCCTGTTGTCAGCACAAGAGCATGCTAAGAGTTACCGCAACGGCATTTGGTCAGACAGTCTGCCTCCTCTCCCATTATATGTTGTATATTGGAGGAAAGGATCGCAGCTATGCGCAGAGCTGGTGTTACTTTCAGCTAGTAAGCTGGTTGACTTTGTAATACTTGCATCAAGAAGTGCCTTAGTTGGAGTGAAGTACCTTGCGCTGAGGCCACTAAGATCTCGCAAGCCAGCGCAAGCATCATGAAGCATTTATAAATTTATTAAATTCTAGTTTCATAAAGTACCAAAAGTATTACGTTCATGGTAACTTATTGGTGATTCAATAAACTAGTTCTTCCAATTTGTTTTAAACAATGAATTGAAAATGTTACAAATGTCTTTTGTATATATTGTTGGCAATAAAAATTAACTAAATGGCACTGATTTTAATTTATTATAATATTTATTTAATAATATTAAATAAAATTTGTGTAAAAAAAGCACAGTTTATTCAAATTAAATAGTATATATTACATTAAAATATATATATCTTAATTAAAATAGCAAATGGAAAAGTACAACTAAATAAATCTATTGAAATAATATCTTCTTTAAAACTCCTTTTTGTAATCATAAACAACACCTTAAATTTTGCCCTATAAAAATAAACTGTCACATCAGAAGTAAACAAAATTTACAGCTAATTTCTGACAAAAATACTGTTTTTAACTAAGAAAACCTTTCGGATATAAAAATACAAAAAGCAAGCCTGATCCCGTTTGAAGTCAGCGCACCAGTTTTGAAAAAGTGAAAGTCGAAAAATATAGTCGAGGTGGGTTTCGTTCACGGTCACAGTGATGTAGTAAATTCGATTTTTCAGCAGCAAACGGTCAGTCTACGATATTATTGCTATCGACGCTCTGCTCAAACACAATATGCTAACAATCTTCGAAGGTCGTGAGTGTCTGTCGGGGAGCCGTCGATTTACGATATGACGTTATGTTAGCATGCAAAGTTGGAGTGCAAACCGGTTCGTTCGCTTCGCTATGATGATACGAACTGAAAAACGCGTAACGTGTGATGGTGCGGGGCGGGCTTTGGCGCGAACTCGTCAGAGGATGGCGCAGCGCGACAGCCACGAGGCGGGCTTGCGTTGCATGTCGCTGGCCTTGATCGGGTGCGCGCCGCTGCGGGACGGGGGGTTGCTCGCCTCCTGCACATTAACACATAATTATCAATACAATACACTTACCCGAACTTATACAATAAGAAATAACAGTTGCCGCTCGCTCGGCCATCACCGACCGCGCCTGGCCTCTGTTGGAGTAGCACTTAAGCCCACTGGTGTTAACGACATGACGTGGTTGCCACCATAGCTACCATGCATATAACATCCATCGATAATATCGCCCGCAACTTCTGGCATCATGATCGCCTAATAAGAGGTGGACATTCTTACATGTATTTGTATAGTAGGTGCCATCCACTAAGACGGCCACCGTTGTCCTTACTAACTTACTATCATGTTATTAAAGGCTAATTTTGAAAATCTTTGTGGATGGCGCGAATAATATGGAAATGATGATGTATTTTTTTTCATTGCTGAAACTAAGTAAATGAGATGAATTAACCTTTTCAACATCAAGCCCGGCAAATTAGTTAAGCTATATAATTAAAAGTATTATGCTGTGTTCTCGGATGGATATATTGGTCGGTGGTGTTGAAAAGGTAAAAGATAAACATAAACACTGACAGACTGGAAGCTATATAACTAACATAGTACGGGTATTTCCCTAAAATAAAAACTTCTTGCGTGTCCGGTACAGGATTAATTCTCGAGCAGAGGCCATCCAGTCAACAATGCAGATAAAAGCTTAAAATGAATTACGGGACTTTCTGGTAATCATAGCCACTGCAGGCTACTGACGCATTTTTTATCAGTGCCTTATCAGTCGGGACACATTGCTCATTGAAATAAAAACGACATGATTTATTTTAAAGGGTTCTTCAATTTGCTACTTATTTTTGGTAATTTTATACAAATGGAAATTACAGCCCCCCTAGCACGAGAGCGCACGAAAATCGCGTCGCGCGCGAGTTGGATTACCCATCTCTTTCTTGTTGGTGCAGTAAGAAAAGGACGGGCAATCTATCTCGCGCGCGACGCGACTTTTGTGCGCTCTCGTGCTAGACGTGCTGCAAACTTTTAAAGGCACTTTCATGGTTGGAAGTAAACATTTATTGTAGTAAACAAAAATTGCATTAAAAATTTAAAAAATTGATACTTTTTTAACTTTCATGGTTTGAATTGAACAAGGAAACAGTTGGAATATGTATGCAGTATGAATAAGGAAATAAATCTATTTTAATTAACAGGTAAGCCTGTGGACCAGTACATCTGTATCCAGCATGTTATGAAAATTTGCAAATTGTAACATAATGTTACTTTTCATGCCACACTTGATACAGCATTTGAAATGCTCTGTGGCCTTACCATATACCTACTCAATTATTACCAATTAAATTGTTAACACTTGCTATCCTTGTGCGTTGGGTTGATACAAATGCTTATTAATGGAAAAATTATGTTCTAGCCTGGTAAGAAACAATTCTATTATGATGCAGGTTACATAACATTGTCAACCCATGAAGATCTTGTGATACAATCACACAACAAGCCATGCCTTGTCAAGATAACGATTAATGATTGATAAGATAACTCAAACAAAACTGTAATTTATACGGACATTACACTAAATCCCATTCATAGGAATGCCATAATGTTGTACCACTAGTTAATATTAATGATGAATGCATCTAGATTAGTTGTATTGACTCTAATGCCATTACTTTACACCACATCAACACACTAAGAAAAACAACACAACATTCTATCCATTTACCTTCTGTTTTCAAGACAGCCATGAAACAAAAAACTCTTGTTATAAACTATGACACAGTAATATATTAGTCAGAATATACAGTCATTGCATTCCATTGTAGTCTGATTTGAGTTCAACTTGAACGTTTTAATACTTATCAATGTGGCAAGTATTTCTAAAAGGATTCCATATTTTTTTGGAATGTTATTGTTTTTGAACATTTAAATTTAATTGCTTAATGTCGCTGTATGAAGTCCATCATAAAATTACTTCTTTAGGAACTTAAAATATTATTCTTCTAACTTTATGACCTGTTATTACTGAAAATACTGAGATGACCTCATTGACAATGAAATATTCTTCACCTTGAAAATGCAAATTCTAATTAAAATAGCACATACCTGTTTCTTTTCCATCTTAGCTTTGATGTCCCTCGCCAGGGTATAGAATGCTGATTCCACATTTAATGAATCTTTTGCTGATGTCTCTACAAATTTGATCTGATATTCTACAGCTAACTGTTCACCTCGCTCCTTTGACACCTTTATTAATAAAACATAAAGAATTGTTTAAATCAACTTGTTATACTGGACAAACAATCATAGTTTCTAATGTTGGATTTGACGACTGAACCAATACTTTGTTTTGGTCATATCATAATCAAAAGCAAGGGTGTTAATGCTTTTTGACAATAGAAAAATCAATAAATTAAGGACTGTCAATAAGTTAATTTAAAATGTTTACCTGTCTCTTATCATCTAGATCACACTTATTTCCGAGGATCATTTTCTCCACATCAGCACTGGCATTTTCCTCTATGTTTCTTATCCAATTTTTAATATTTTCAAAACTTTTCTCATTTGTAACATCATAAACAAGCATTATGCCCATTGAGCCACGATAGTAGGCGGTTGTGATTGTACGAAATCGTTCCTGGCCCGCAGTGTCCCTGAAATCAAAGAAACATTGTACAAATTGTTCACAATCATACAAAGGACTATTATTTGGTGATTGATACCAACCATATTTGTAACTTTACTTTTTTCCCGTCGAGGTCTATCGTCCGAATTTTAAAGTCGATACCTGAAATTTACAACCAGTAGCTAAATTGGAGAGTCTACTAATTAAAATTAGTGTGTATGATGTCATGAACTGTTCATTCATTAATTCGATAAGGGTTTCGTTTATCGTGTAGCCGCACCCTGTTTGATGTTCCATGCTGCCACAAAAAATCACAAAGAACAAGAAAAGAAAAGGCCCTCATCGATGACAAATTACACGGGAAAAAAACGAACAAGTTATCTCTGACAATAACCTTTGGTGCCTACACTGAACACTTACCAATCGTCGATATGAATGAGATATTGAAAGCATCTTCTGAAAATCTAAATAAAATAGATGTTTTACCCACTCCCGAGTCACCTATCAAAAGTAATTTAAATAAGCAATCGTAAGTTTTTGCCATTTTTTACAACAAAGTTAATGTAGAATACACATATCCTTTCATTAGCATTTTTGAGTAATAGCTAGTGATGTGTCACTTTGCTTGCTATAGATAAGATTACGTTGTCTTGACTGCCACATAATTACAGTTACGGTAAAGTGCAACACTAGTCGGTCACTTCAGTCTGTTCGAGTTAATTTTAAAAACTGCGCAGTTAAGAACATTAAAAAGTAAAAACGTCACGCGTCAAATCAAATTAACTGTCAACGTCACTGTCAGTGGTGGACGCTACACGACGCCGACGCGGCTCTTGCATGTTTCTCATTTCGTTTCATTTTTCATTTCAGCTCATAATTAGATAATGCTCTTATAGTGGCTATAATTAATGAAAACAAAGATGTTTTATCATGTAAGTATGAAGATAGTCTTATTCAAGCTGTCTACCCGGAACCACTTAATTTAAAACTGGCAATTGTTACAGATATCACTAGAACACGAAATTTTGTTGCATCCGCGGTACTTTGGTCCACAGTTATTGGACACGGTAAAACAGAAACTCTATACAGAAGTTGAGGGAACATGTACAGGAAAGTAAGTTGTTTTGGTTTGTGTACTGTTTACTGTTTCCTTAGTGGATAATGTCATGTTGAGTTGAACTAAAACTTTATGCGTTATTTTTTCAGATATGGGTTTGTGATAGCTGTAACAACAATAGACAACATTGGGGCAGGCCTCATACAACCCGGGCAAGGCTTTGTAGTCTACCCAATCAAATATAAGGCTATAGTTTTTAGACCATTTAAAGGAGAAGTTCTAGATGCTATTGTTACACAAGTTAACAAGGTTTGTATTTGATTATTTTATGGATGTGTTTAAAATACAGTGGAATCCATTTATAATGCCATTGAAGGGAAATGAGAATCAGGTTATACTAAACGGAGATCATACAAAGCATTTTTTAGAAAATAAACAACCTCCTGTTTTTTAGGTAACTATTTATTTTATTAGAGAAATATAGTATATTCAAAACAAAAACAAGCAATGTGCAGAATGTCGTCGGATATCAAGTGCCTTGCCGAACATTGCTGAAGGTGTAAAGTTGTGAGTGGTGGTCATTATAACTAGAGATACAGACATAATTCTAATGTATCTCAGTGTTTGTCAATTGTATTTTTCTTGTTTATTTTGCACAATAAAGAAAGAAAGAAAGAAAGAAGACATTTATTCCTTTTTGCAAGACACAAATATAAGATAATATACACAGTTTTATAGAAAATAAACAAGGTATAACAAAAAAAAAACAAGTTTACATACATACATAATTTATTAAAAATGGGTCATAATAAGCGACATGTTACAACAGGTTTTGTTATAAATAATTTTATATGAAAATCAAACTTCATTGTCTAATTGCGTCAGGAGGTTGGTCAATATAGACAGTCATATTAAATGGATTCTACTGTACTTAAATGTTACTTGAAATTATGAAAAGCACTGTGTTCTCAATTACTTGTCTATTTACAGGTGGGAATGTTTGCTCAAATTGGCCCACTCAGCTGTTTCATATCGCATCATGTAAGTTTTTCCTAATTGAGTATGCCAAAATTCACTCAACTCATTCAGCAGAGAGAAACCACCAGTTGGGTTCTCTGTTCATATAGTTTTTGCTACAAAGCAGAAATACATGAAAGTGTTATGCTATAAATCATATCCTGGTGTATGTTTCCAGTCGATTCCAGCAGACATGGAGTTCTGCCCCAATGTGAACCCACCATGCTACAAGAGCAAGCAAGAAGACAATGTGATCCAGGAGGAGGATGTTATCAGACTGAAGATTGTGGGCACCAGAGTTGATGCTACTGGTATTGTAAGTATCCTGGTTTACAAGGAATGCTGTAAACACATGAACTGTATTTATAACCTCTGTTGCCTGTGATCCTACTGCAGCATGTCTTAAGAGTTTTTGTCCTTAAGGGCAGAGCTCCTTTTTCTGGGTATTTTGCCAATTTGAGCAACTGAAGATAACCTACCCTACCTATTTTTGTATTAGAATATTATTGAATGATTCAAAATAATGGCAGTATTTTCCGATTAGGACAAATTAGCAGGACCATGGGCAATACATTTAAAAACAGCTGTTTGTGTTGATGCTATCCTTTTAATGTAAATACATGCACTACATACTGAATTTCAAAGAATACATTTTTGTTTCAGTTTGCCATTGGAACCCTGATGGACGATTATTTAGGTTTAGTGACACAGTGAATGTGGATTTCTATAATTAATACATTATAAGTGTAAAGTGATGAAGTTTCAAATAAAACAAAAACAGAAATTATTCAGTATTTATTTGGCATTCAAATAATGGGGTAAAATTCCATACATAATGTAACAAAACAATTTATCAAAAAAGGATAATATTTGGACACTTTCAGTCTATTCGGGCAGCATGAGTGTGGTGGTTCATGTAAAACCTATTGATCATGATTTTGTTCTATAGTTAAAATCTTAAATCTATAAGAAACAAGTCAATTACGAAATATTGTCGTTCTATCAGCACTGAACTTTAAAGTACTTAAATATATTCAAAAGATCAGCCCTGTTGCACGCAGCTACAACTGACAAAACATCTGGAGAGATACATGAAGCTGAAGCAAAGTGTTTTCTTGAATGCCAAATGATGCATTAGCTCTAGTGCTTTTAAATACTGCCTCCTGACCTGCATAAGGTAGAGACCTTCAAGTCGCTGAGTTATATATATTATCCTAGTCATTATTATATACAAAATGTTAATAGTTAAATCATAATAAAAAGTAATTAAATTTGTCAAAAGTAAAATTATCCAAAGGGACGATTCAAAATCTTTGGTTCACTTGTTTCTCCTCATTATGTACAATCATCTCAATAAATAAAACCTAAACAAACTATTTATTACAATGCAATATGGCCTCTAAATAAATAATACTCAATATGAGATCAGAAACACAAGCAAGCAAACAAGTCTAAAATTGCTTAATAGGCTGAAAACAATTAATACAGAAGAGCACAATAATCATAAAATATACAGACATACTTGTACATACATATATAGGGTTCCCAACCCTCCCGGATTGTCCGGGAAACTCCGGTAAGCGTTTTTCCAAAGTTTTAGGGCTTTATCACGCTAGCGAGTTATGAGCGTGTTTGCTATACATAGGTTTATCAGTCGCGGGGAACTCGCTGCGAGACCGCTTTTAATAAAATACGCTCGGTACCCGCAAGTGTGACACGGGGTTAACGCAACCGTCGGTCAGTCGTCGCTACCTGCTTGGTATGCGAGCTGCTGAGATTGGAATTGAGATTATTTTTCACGTCCCCCTCCTCCATTTCTTTGAGTTATTCTCCCGGGTTAGTTCTTTCGAGAGTTGGAGACCCTATGTACTTAGGTATATTACACATACATACCTCTTATTACACAAACAGTGTATAGGGCCTTACATTATCTAAAGATCATTAGCGTAAAATGCATAAATTTCAGTTAGATTCTATATCATGTATAACCATAAAATATTGATTTATAACATTGTGCATATTAGTATACTATATAATAGAAGATGCTATATAATTTGTAAACAATAAGTAATCATCTTGCAGTCACAATAAATTTGCACAAATTACTCACTGAACATCAGAAGCCAAGAACAATAACTACCTTGGATGCCTGAAACACTAGAATTTCGTCTAGACATTGTAGCATCATTCTCGCTCGTTCACAAGGCACAACACAAGATCGCAGGGGAAACAATACAAAATGCAAGGGATAGATCAGAACTTCCGACATTACGGCAATCAGTGAATGTTAAGTTGAGCATGAAGTATTATAGTAGGTATACAATGCAATTATCTACAGTGATTAGAAATTCATATTATTTGGAGTAACATTCAATACAACAGAAAAATCCATACTACATTTTCAATAGGATGTAAAGTATAGTGATGATAGCTATTTTTATGAATTTTAAATACACTTTAAACTTCTTACGTGTGAATTTTAAATAAAGGACATAGAAAGGGTTTGTATTTGGATTAGATAGGGTTATGAGTGATGATGGCGAGGGTTACAAGCGAGCATCAACATTTACTAATGCACCTAACACATTCACTATGATGGTACAATGTAACACGCATGAGCATTGGTGAGCTTGGTTTAGTCAAAAACGGTCATATTTCATTCCTCCTGGAATCGAAGTTTGGACCACTACTTGGACTCGCTGTACAGTCGTAGCCACGCCGTAGTCAATGTTCATGTGTTACAACTTACACGTTTACATTTCGTGACCGCACTTATATTTTAACTTATTCGATATTCAGTGGCGTAAAACGTATTGTAAAGTGAGTAAAACCGCTGCGCCTCTTCGTTATAATACCGATGCAGTATTTTATTTTCTAGGCCACAAAATAGACAATGCAAGTCTTAGATTTAGAGTAAAATGTCGACACAGGCAGATCTTATAGTTAACCGTAGAGAAGGGATAGATTAGATTAACGTTACACTATCTATTAACTCCAGAATATATTTCTTAACGCTCAATAGTCTAAACTGCAACATTTATCAATAACACCATTAATTTAACAGCAATAATACTGACAGCTTTATTGTTAGGAAGTCTATAAGAGTGGAATATAATGATTACTTTATATACTGGATTGAATTTCCTGAGCTATGGTAAACTATGATTATGTTGATTTTTGCTTCCCCGTCCTCTGGTAACTGAAATCGTCCATCCTGACACTCGGAACCGAACACCACTGTACCTGCCTGCTCTTGTGATCTGAAGTAAATGCGTATTAATACCATTCAATTGATATGCTTTTCGCTAACTAATAATAAAATAAAGCTATATATCATTTATTCCGATTCTATAAACTCGACTTGGATCGATCACTCTGTCGTATTCTCCATTCAAATCCATCTTACAGCTTTTGTAAACAAACTAGTTTCATCTAAATTCCCACACAATTACAAATTGTATCCAATTAACATCACATCTACCGGAATGTTGAAGGATCATACTTGTTAGCTCACATTTTATAAATTTTTACCATGACTTTTTTTGTTTACAAAAGCGTTAAAATGGATTGGAATGGACTATAATGTAGTTCGAACCTAGCGACGAGGTTCGGTTTGTTTTTTAAGATCTATCGAATGCGTCAGATCGACATTTACTTCTCCTTCTAGCACGCTGGGCTTCCGCGCGATTGAAACGACTCGACAGTCGAGTCGAATCAATCCGACGTAGAGGCTCGCATTGAGAATACGAGCGCTAAGTCGAGGAGCTAAAGGCCAAGGCTGCTCATACGTTGAAATTCGTATATCATCGTAACTAACGGAAGACTAACACAACGTGTTTCGAAGTCAATCTTGATCGCTTTCAAACATGGGGCTACGATCTCACATGTTCGGTAGTAATGTTAGTGTGTGACAGCTCAAAGATCGTCCCCGACGTCCCTGGTGGTGCGTAGTGTTCAGTCAGCGGCCTGGCTGCTCACTGGCGGACGTGGAAGCACTGGCACTAGGCGTGCGGGTGTCACGAGGCGGGCGCGGCGCGCGCGCCGGCGCCGCACGGGTCGGCCGGCGGCGCCACGGCCGGCGACACCGGCCCGCGGACCGCCTCTATGTAGTCCTTTATCAGCGTCGCGATCTGGTACGCCTGGCGACACGATTGATAAAGTCAGTCGCAGTTTGCAGTCGTTTCGGGGGATGGTTACTGTGATCAGTTCAGGGCACAGTTTGTCTTTTATCAAAGAGTTGGTTTAAATTTAGGAAATAAAAATAAGACATAAGTGAATTGTACAAGTTAAGGAAGCGTTTTAGACTGTGTTGAAATTAGGTCGGGCGGGTGTGTGCGGGCAGCGGGCACTGACCTGGTCGGTGGAGAGCACGAGCTTGGCGTGCTTGCGCTCGGCGCGCGTGACCAGCAGCAGCGCGCGCGGCGCGGGCGACACGGCCAGCAGCTGGTCGTGGTCGTGCGACACCAGCGCCGCGCGCGAGCCGCGCCGCAGCAGCGTCAGCCCGCGCGCGTCCACGCCCAGCCACAGCGCGCGCGGCCAATTCGACGTGAACGATTGCTGCACACAACATTTTACAATTGGCATTGTTCATTTTTTTTAAGCTGTGCTTTTAACACCTTTATTTGATAAAATGGACTATTTCAAGCAACTAATTTAAATATTATGCTTTTAGGTAGCTTTGTTAATTAATAATAAATATTTTTTCGCTGTTTGATAATTCGTAAATTTAGACAGAATCCCAATCGCCTTCGTTCGGCTGGCTATTAAAAAAAACGGCTTTGTCTATGGTTTTGTTAGATTTGACAGTGACACGTGACAGTTGCCATAGCCAAACTTTTTTTTTCATTTTTGTGGCAAACATTCGATGCTGGATTCTGTCTAAAAACCCGGTCGTTCGGTCAAACAAAGGTTCAAAGTACTTTTACAAAAATATCTGCAATCATAAAGTATTTTTGAAATTGGACAAGATAAATCGGATAATTGATGGTTTTCCTCGAAATGGTTTTCGAATTGGAACATACTAAAAAAAATGAACAATGCCAATATAACTAGATTTCAGCACCAAGTTAAGTTAGATATTATCTACTACTAATAATAAAATCTAGTATCTACAATATATTTAAGAAGGTTTCGGTGCGCTATCAACACGCTCGCCGCACGGCCGCGAGCACTCACCATGACATCGAAGATGGTGGCCCTGGTGAGCGGCCAGGAGCTGGCGAGGGTGAGCGCGCGCTGCATGGCGGCGTGCGGCGGCGTGCCGCGCAGCGCCAGGTGGTGCAGGCGCACGGCGGGCGCGGGCAGCGCGGCGCGAGCACTCACCATGACATCGAAGATGGTGGCCCTGGTGAGCGGCCAGGAGCTGGCGAGGGTGAGCGCGCGCTGCATGGCGGCGTGCGGCGGCGTGCCGCGCAGCGCCAGGTGGTGCAGGCGCACGGCGGGCGCGGGCAGCGCGGCGCGAGCACTCACCATGACATCGAAGATGGTGGCCCTGGTGAGCGGCCAGGAGCTGGCGAGGGTGAGCGCGCGCTGCATGGCGGCGTGCGGCGGCGTGCCGCGCAGCGCCAGGTGGTGCAGGCGCACGGCGGGCGCGGGCAGCGCGGCGCGAGCACTCACCATGACATCGAAGATGGTGGCCCTGGTGAGCGGCCAGGAGCTGGCGAGGGTGAGCGCGCGCTGCATGGCGGCGTGCGGCGGCGTGCCGCGCAGCGCCAGGTGGTGCAGGCGCACGGCGGGCGCGGGCAGCGCGGCGCGAGCACTCACCATGACATCGAAGATGGTGGCCCTGGTGAGCGGCCAGGAGCTGGCGAGGGTGAGCGCGCGCTGCATGGCGGCGTGCGGCGGCGTGCCGCGCAGCGCCAGGTGGTGCAGGCGCACGGCGGGCGCGGGCAGCGCGGCGCGAGCACTCACCATGACATCGAAGATGGTGGCCCTGGTGAGCGGCCAGGAGCTGGCGAGGGTGAGCGCGCGCTGCATGGCGGCGTGCGGCGGCGTGCCGCGCAGCGCCAGGTGGTGCAGGCGCACGGCGGGCGCGGGCAGCGCGAGGCGCGCGGGCAGCACGGCGGCGGCGGCCGCGGCGCACTCCTCTCCGCCGCCCGCGCACTCTCCTCCCACGACTTGCGCGTGTAGCGCCGCCACCATCACCTGCACGAGTACAATAACACATGACAGTTCACTTTTCAACACACTAAACTTTTGACGGAAAAAATTGTCGTGAGTTTCGAATTTGTGTAATTCGGCCAACGTGAACTCGAATTCGCATTTTTCAGATCCAAAATGGCGGCTGACAATATGCCTTTTTTGACGCAAAAAAATTTTCACGGGCAGCATTTTCTTGTATTTTCGTCGCAGGAAGGCACCATCCTAAATTTGTTACGTATAAGATACCTGTCAATAAACTTCAGTCTCATAATATCAAATTATGTATAAACCAAACTATAGCTTCTATGAACACTCACGGCTTCATCAGTCTCGATGGGCAGGCGGTCGTGCCTGATGGAGTGCAGCACCTGGTAGTAAAGCAGTTCCATCTCGGCGGTGCAGGCCGTGTGCAGCGGCCGCTCACCGAGGAACAGACGCTTTTTGAACACAAGCCTAAATCATAACAATGTAATTATAATAAAATCTGGCCTACAAAAAAAACATACAGACGAATTGAGAACCTCCTCCTTTTTTTGAAGTCGGTTAAAAACACAAGGACAAAGGAGAAACCTACAGATATTTTTTTCGTAATTAATCAATAAGTGATGCACCGTACGCTTAGGTGCGCTAACGCATCGATGCCTTCTGGTACCGCAGGCAGCGAGTCTTTGACGTCATAGTACTAAAGTGACGATAATCGAGCCCCGGGCCTTTAGCAGCATGTGGCAGGGGGGGCGTGGTATCTGTGTGGGAGCAGCCATGTACCTGCAGGCGGCGGCGGTGGCGCCGGCCTTCTCCCAGCGCGCGAGCACGTCGCCGACGCGCTCGGAGCCGCCGAGCGCGCGCTCGCCCGCGCCCGCCGGCGTGGAGTTCGCGCACACCTCGTACAAAGCGTAACCTGTACAGAAACACGACATTCATTGTGACTCCATATAAAAAGGTCTTCTGGAACGAAATGTCAGATCAACAAATACTTCAATGACGACACTGGAGAGTGATGCAATTTATTTTTTATCACACTTGCACGTAAACAGTATCAAAACTTAAACAGGTTAACTTGGCATAAAACCTTTGGGCTATTTTGTTGTCATGAAACGCCGCGCACAGCAGCTCCTCCCTGCTACTGTACCTGTGGCGCTCCCGCTCAGGCCTATCTTGTCGCGCAGCATGGCCACGAGGTGGTCGGCGGTGGCGGCGGGCCCGAACACCAGCCCCAGCTGCTTGCCGTCCAGCAGCAGCACGCGCACGTGCAGCGGCCGCCGCGCCGCCGCGCACAGCAGCTCCTCCCTGCTACTGTACCTGTGGCGCTCCCGCTCAGGCCTATCTTGTCGCGCAGCATGGCCACGAGGTGGTCGGCGGTGGCGGCGGGCCCGAACACCAGCCCCAGCTGCTTGCCGTCCAGCAGCAGCACGCGCACGTGCAGCGGCCGCCGCGCCGCCGCGCACAGCAGCTCCTCCCTGCTACTGTACCTGTGGCGCTCCCGCTCAGGCCTATCTTGTCGCGCAGCATGGCCACGAGGTGGTCGGCGGTGGCGGCGGGCCCGAACACCAGCCCCAGCTGCTTGCCGTCCAGCAGCAGCACGCGCACGTGCAGCGGCCGCCGCGCCGCCGCGCACAGCAGCTCCTCCCTGCTACTGTACCTGTGGCGCTCCCGCTCAGGCCTATCTTGTCGCGCAGCATGGCCACGAGGTGGTCGGCGGTGGCGGCGGGCCCGAACACCAGCCCCAGCTGCTTGCCGTCCAGCAGCAGCACGCGCACGTGCAGCGGCCGCCGCGCCGCCGCGCACAGCAGCTCCTCCCTGCTACTGTACCTGTGGCGCTCCCGCTCAGGCCTATCTTGTCGCGCAGCATGGCCACGAGGTGGTCGGCGGTGGCGGCGGGCCCGAACACCAGCCCCAGCTGCTTGCCGTCCAGCAGCAGCACGCGCACGTGCAGCGGCCGCCGCGCCGCCGCGCACAGCAGCTCCTCCTTGGACGGCGCCGCCGCGCGCCGAGGCACCTGCGCTATGCTCAGCGCCACCTGGTGGGATACTCTCGTTGATCAATATCAAAAATATAATCTAATCCCATAAAGAGCTAGTCTTTAAAAAGTGCACATTCAATTTCAAAGCAACCGATGGGTCGACCAGTCCGGGTATATCTACTTCTAATTATCATGTGAATAAACTACGGTTCCGACCGCAATCGCATGCTGCATCATTCAAAGTAAAAAAACTAGACAACTCTGATCGTGGGAATCGTCGGTACTCCCATATGTCAGCCGTCTTTTCGATAAGCTAACTCGATTCCCACGGGATCGCAGTTGTGTCTGACCTGTTCGGCGCGGCGCGCGAACTTGCCCTCCTCGCCGGCGTGGAGCGCCGTGCCGCGGTAGCGCAGGTGCGCCAGCAGCAGGCGGCGCACGGGCTTGGTGGGCGGCAGGGCGGCGCCCACCGCCGCGCACAGCAGCGCCCAGTGCCGCGCCGACACGCGCGACGCCGGCTCCGGGTGGTCCGTCGTCTGACGACAAACTGAACTATGTACGCCGAATAATAATGCCGGAGACTCGCTACCCGCGGTGCCGAAGGTTACAGGTGCAACAGTGCGGCACGTCGCTTATCGATATACCGATAACGTTTGTTGCTGTTCACTCGGCCGGCAGAATTAATTTTTATGAAAATAAGAGACTACTATCCCGAGTGCAGGCCCTCGTTTCCCCAATACAACGATTGGCGGTGACGAGTGACAATTCTTTACGTTACAAACTCGACGGGAATGTACGCCGGTTGGCTTCATATTGAATACGCATTGCATTTCGAACTGTCAATGGTCACCGATCTAAATGTCAAAAGTTTTTTGAAGAGGTGCAAATTTTTTTTTTCGACAGTCCACGACGTCTTCATGATCAAGGAACGACTATAGAAAAAATAAAACTGCACCTCTTCAAAAAGCTTTGTCGCAATTGTCGAATTGGTGAAATAGGAGCCAGTTTGATCCAAGTGGTAGCGATTTGTCCTGCCTTTATGGTAATTAATAATCTTGAGAGTTTGACTCGGGCGAGCAAAATGCTTGAATGTTGTGATACCCAGCGTTCATTTGCAAATGTGGGTGACATAAAATTCATATTTTTTTATATTTCTTCTGAGGCCAAAACACACAGAATACGGTGAATTTAAATATTGAAAATGAAGAATCTGTTGTATAAAATCACTTTTTACATTACTCGTGGACAACGAATATTTGACACTAGTACAGTGGTTATAACGCACCTGCTTGATGAGTTGCACGTACAGCTCGCTGAGCAGCGTGTCCTTCTGCAGGCAGCGCTGCAGCAGCGCCTGTGCGAGCGCCACTCGGTCGTCGCTCTCGCTCTCCTGGCTGCTGACGCTGTTGTTGTTGGCCAGGTTGGTGGTGCTACCCTCGTTCGTGTTCAGACCCGCGTGACTCATTATATCCTGTCGACAAAACGTAGGTGAAACTAGCCGATTGAAGAAAACGGGCTACACGCCAACTCAAGCGAGAGTAGGTCGAGGCCAACTTTGTTTTTTTTAGGTCATCTAAAACATTATTTGAACAACGTTCGAAACAATATTTAAACAATGTTCGAAACAATATTTGAACAATATTCGAAACAATATTTAAACATTGTTCGAAACAATATTTGAACAATGTTCGAACTAGTATTTGAACAACGTTCGAATCAGTATTTGAACAACGTTCGAAACAGTATATATGAACAATTTTCGAAACAGTGCAGCATTTGAACAACGTTCGAAAAACGTTCGAAACAGTTTTTGAACAATGTTCGAAACAATATTTGAACTATGTTTGAACGATGTTTGATCAACATTAGCGACTAACCTTGAATATCTGCATGGCAGCGACCTCCTCGGCCTCGTTGAGCTTGGTGAGGCTGTGCGGCAGCGTGCGCGACCAGCACCAGTAGCCGGCCGGGAAGCCCTTGTAGCACTCGCCCTGCGTCTCGGCTGCCATGTCCAGACGGACTTTCTCGAGCCGGTGCTTGCTTAGTCTGTGGACAATCATGCCGTGCATCACTAAGAACATGTTTCACCACTCTCTGTTAAGTGTCAGTAATCTATGATGTCGTCTCTGTTTGTTTCGTAGTAATAAATAGAGGCGGAATCATTGCTAACCATACTAAACGTGGCCTTTAGGTTTTGTTACTTCAGGCTCTGTCTACCCCGTAAGGGATAAAGACGTGATGTATGTATGTATGTATGGAATCATAGATAACTGATACTCAAAATATCAGAAACTTAACAGAGAGTGGTGAAACAGGTGCTAAAAAAAAATAAACTCTGCTGCAAGATGT
Source organism: Pandemis corylana (assembly GCA_949127965.1). NCBI lineage: Eukaryota > Metazoa > Arthropoda > Insecta > Lepidoptera > Tortricidae > Pandemis > Pandemis corylana. Next base: position 3,674,652 of record OX421868.1, read on the forward strand.
TTCAATCCTCGAGCCAGTGTGATGGTAAATCGCCAACTACGATACTCATTTTACTCGAACAACATTGAATTCTTTTCTACCCATACACAACTGCAACATTAGAGGGATTGCTGCCGCGTTGCCAAGCTAGAGGGCTAAAATGAATTAACTCCGGTATCTTGATCTCCGTACCGATGGCAAGTGCTAGCCGCTAGCCTCTCTAGACTAAAATTTAATATCTTACCTTCTCAACGTGTTCCTCAGGAAGTTCCCGGCGGAGACTTCCGAGGGCCTCCTCAACACACCAGCGTCTACGAGGGCGCGGCGGGCGCTCTTGAGCGCGGCGGCGAGGCGCGAGCGCTCCGACGCGGGCGCGGCGCGGCGCGGCGGCTCGTCCGCCAGCCCGTTGGCTAGTATCGGGCTGTAGGCCGCCATCAGCCACGCCGCTTCGTTCTTCTGGGCCGACTCTAGGACTATGCATCTGAGGAGATCAACATTCAGTCAGTCGAGGCTTTCACATGAGAGACGGTCATTTTTAAAGTTAATAGATTGCTACGCGCGACATTGGTTAACAGCAGCATTTGAGCATACCTGTGCCCGTCGAGCTGTCCGTGATGAGTGAGGCTGATGGTGAGGCCGTTGTCGACGGGGTCCATGAGCAGCGCCGCGATGTTGCTGTAGGGGTACTCCGCCAGCGCCACCTTGTCCGCCGGCCGCACCAGCACCACGCCCTCCGAACCCACGCCGAGGAGGACGTTAGGGCCTGCCGAACAAACCACTTTCTTAAAAAACTTGCTCATGGTCGCCATGTTACATAAAAGAAACCCATTGACCAATGATTTTGACCTCTCAGCAGCTCAGATTTTCACCAGCTTACAGCTCGCTAGGGGATTATCTTACTAAGAAAAAACACGTAACTGATAAACACAAAAAGTTTAAATTTTCCGTAGCCTGTACTTAAGTCCAGCAATACTTCACTATTCGTCCGGCGAACCTGGTCGTTTCTTAGTGACTTATATGACGGCCATGGAGTGATGGAGCTAGGTCCTCATGACCCAGGTAGATAGGAGTAATGATTGTGAACGTAGTTTACCGTGCGCCCAGTATCCTTTGTAAGTGACGGGGAAGAGCGTGACCCCGTACAAGGGGTACTGCATCACGCACGACAGGTACAGCGCCTTGGCGGTGAGCTCGGCCCGCCCCGCGCCGAACTGCCGGTGCGCCTGCGCCAATATCGTGGCCTGTTGGAGAAAAAAACACCAATCAGCTGAGCTTCCTAGTCATTACCGCCTTGACCGGGAGAAATCTTGCCACTCAATTTTCAAGCACTTATCTTCAACCGATTGAACTGAAATTTTGCATACAGTCCAACAATCTGGCAGTGAAATGCTGGTAGCTCGGTCAGCACCGTCTCCGCAGGAGGAACTATTCAACGGTTGGTCCGATTGAGTTTGGTACACATAATGTAGGATAGATAACTACACAAGCAGAGTGAACACGGCGGCTCGCCTTTGGGCCGCCAGCTGTGAGCAGCTGTACTGACCCACTGGTGCTGGGGCCGCGCGCGCGCCACTCGCGGCGGCAGGAACTGCTCGGGGTGCGCGTAGTAGGCGCGCGTGTGCGGCGGCGGCTCGCCTATGACCCGCCAGCTGCTGTACTGACCCACTGGTGCTGGGGCCGCGCGCGCGCCACTCGCGGCGGCAGGAACTGCTCGGGGTGCGCGTAGTAGGCGCGCGTGTGCGGCGGCGGCTCGCCTATGACCCGCCAGCTGCTGTACTGACCCACTGGTGCTGGGGCCGCGCGCGCGCCACTCGCGGCGGCAGGAACTGCTCGGGGTGCGCGTAGTAGGCGCGCGTGTGCGGCGGCGGCTCGCCTATGGCCCGCCAGCTGCTGTACTGACCCACTGGTGCTGGGGCCGCGCGCGCGCCACTCGCGGCGGCAGGAACTGCTCGGGGTGCGCGTAGTAGGCGCGCGTGTGCGGCGGCGGCTCGCCTATGACCCGCCAGCTGCTGTACTGACCCACTGGTGCTGGGGCCGCGCGCGCGCCACTCGCGGCGGCAGGAACTGCTCGGGGTGCGCGTAGTAGGCGCGCGTGTGCGGCGGCGGCTCGCCTATGACCCGCCAGCTGCTGTACTGACCCACTGGTGCTGGGGCCGCGCGCGCGCCACTCGCGGCGGCAGGAACTGCTCGGGGTGCGCGTAGTAGGCGCGCGTGTGCGGCGGCGGCTCGCCTATGACCCGCCAGCTGCTGTACTGACCCACTGGTGCTGGGGCCGCGCGCGCGCCACTGGCGGCGGCAGGAACTGCTCGGGGTGCGCGTAGTAGGCGCGCGTGTGCGGCGGCGGCTCGCCTATGACCCGCCAGCTGCTGTACTGACCCACTGGTGCTGGGGCCGCGCGCGCGCCACTCGCGGCGGCAGGAACTGCTCGGGGTGCGCGTAGTAGGCGCGCGTGTGCGGCGGCGGCTCGCCTATGACCCGCCAGCTGCTGTACTGACCCACTGGTGCTGGGGCCGCGCGCGCGCCACTCGCGGCGGCAGGAACTGCTCGGGGTGCGCGTAGTAGGCGCGCGTGTGCGGCGGCGGCTCGCCTATGGCCCGCCAGCTGCTGTACTGACCCACTGGTGCTGGGGCCGCGCGCGCGCCACTCGCGGCGGCAGGAACTGCTCGGGGTGCGCGTAGTAGGCGCGCGTGTGCGGCGGCGGCTCGCCTATGACCCGCCAGCTGCTGTACTGACCCACTGGTGCTGGGGCCGCGCGCGCGCCACTCGCGGCGGCAGGAACTGCTCGGGGTGCGCGTAGTAGGCGCGCGTGTGCGGCGGCGGCTCGCCTATGACCCGCCAGCTGCTGTACTGACCCACTGGTGCTGGGGCCGCGCGCGCGCCACTCGCGGCGGCAGGAACTGCTCGGGGTGCGCGTAGTAGGCGCGCGTGTGCGGCGGCGGCTCGCCTATGACCCGCCAGCTGCTGTACTGACCCACTGGTGCTGGGGCCGCGCGCGCGCCACTCGCGGCGGCAGGAACTGCTCGGGGTGCGCGTAGTAGGCGCGCGTGTGCGGCGGCGGCTCGCCTATGACCCGCCAGCTGCTGTACTGACCCACTGGTGCTGGGGCCGCGCGCGCGCCACTCGCGGCGGCAGGAACTGCTCGGGGTGCGCGTAGTAGGCGCGCGTGTGCGGCGGCGGCTCGCCTATGACCCGCCAGCTGCTGTACTGACCCACTGGTGCTGGGGCCGCGCGCGCGCCACTCGCGGCGGCAGGAACTGCTCGGGGTGCGCGTAGTAGGCGCGCGTGTGCGGCGGCGGCTCGCCTATGGCCCGCCAGCTGCTGTACTGACCCACTGGTGCTGGGGCCGCGCGCGCGCCACTCGCGGCGGCAGGAACTGCTCGGGGTGCGCGTAGTAGGCGCGCGTGTGCGGCGGCGGCTCGCCTATGACCCGCCAGCTGCTGTACTGACCCACTGGTGCTGGGGCCGCGCGCGCGCCACTCGCGGCGGCAGGAACTGCTCGGGGTGCGCGTAGTAGGCGCGCGTGTGCGGCGGCGGCTCGCCTATGACCCGCCAGCTGCTGTACTGACCCACTGGTGCTGGGGCCGCGCGCGCGCCACTCGCGGCGGCAGGAACTGCTCGGGGTGCGCGTAGTAGGCGCGCGTGTGCGGCGGCGGCTCGCCTATGGCCCGCCAGCTGCTGTACTGACCCACTGGTGCTGGGGCCGCGCGCGCGCCACTCGCGGCGGCAGGAACTGCTCGGGGTGCGCGTAGTAGGCGCGCGTGTGCGGCGGCGGCTCGCCTATGACCCGCCAGCTGCTGTACTGACCCACTGGTGCTGGGGCCGCGCGCGCGCCACTCGCGGCGGCAGGAACTGCTCGGGGTGCGCGTAGTAGGCGCGCGTGTGCGGCGGCGGCTCGCCTATGACCCGCCAGCTGCTGTACTGACCCACTGGTGCTGGGGCCGCGCGCGCGCCACTCGCGGCGGCAGGAACTGCTCGGGGTGCGCGTAGTAGGCGCGCGTGTGCGGCGGCGGCTCGCCTATGACCCGCCAGCTGCTGTACTGACCCACTGGTGCTGGGGACGCGCGCGCGCCACTCGCGGCGGCAGGAACTGCTCGGGGTGCGCGTAGTAGGCGTGCGTGTGCGGCGGCGGCTCGCCTATGACCCGCCAGCTGCTGTACTGACCCACTGGTGCTGGGGCCGCGCGCGCGCCACTCGCGGCGGCAGGAACTGCTCGGGGTGCGCGTAGTAGGCGCGCGTGTGCGGCGGCGGCTCGCCTATGGCCCGCCAGCTGCTGTACTGACCCACTGGTGCTGGGGCCGCGCGCGCGCCACTCGCGGCGGCAGGAACTGCTCGGGGTGCGCGTAGTAGGCGCGCGTGTGCGGCGGCGGCTCGCCTATGACCCGCCAGCTGCTGTACTGACCCACTGGTGCTGGGGCCGCGCGCGCGCCACTCGCGGCGGCAGGAACTGCTCGGGGTGCGCGTAGTAGGCGCGCGTGTGCGGCGGCGGCTCGCCTATGGCCCGCCAGCTGCTGTACTGACCCACTGGTGCTGGGGCCGCGCGCGCGCCACTCGCGGCGGCAGGAACTGCTCGGGGTGCGCGTAGTAGGCGCGCGTGTGCGGCGGCGGCTCGCCTATGACCCGCCAGCTGCTGTACTGACCCACTGGTGCTGGGGCCGCGCGCGCGCCACTCGCGGCGGCAGGAACTGCTCGGGGTGCGCGTAGTAGGCGCGCGTGTGCGGCGGCGGCTCGCCTATGACCCGCCAGCTGCTGTACTGACCCACTGGTGCTGGGGCCGCGCGCGCGCCACTCGCGGCGGCAGGAACTGCTCGGGGTGCGCGTAGTAGGCGCGCGTGTGCGGCGGCGGCTCGCCTATGACCCGCCAGCTGCTGTACTGACCCACTGGTGCTGGGGCCGCGCGCGCGCCACTCGCGGCGGCAGGAACTGCTCGGGGTGCGCGTAGTAGGCGCGCGTGTGCGGCGGCGGCTCGCCTATGACCCGCCAGCTGCTGTACTGACCCACTGGTGCTGGGGCCGCGCGCGCGCCACTCGCGGCGGCAGGAACTGCTCGGGGTGCGCGTAGTAGGCGCGCGTGTGCGGCGGCGGCTCGCCTATGGCCCGCCAGCTGCTGTACTGACCCACTGGTGCTGGGGCCGCGCGCGCGCCACTCGCGGCGGCAGGAACTGCTCGGGGTGCGCGTAGTAGGCGCGCGTGTGCGGCGGCGGCTCGCCTATGACCCGCCAGCTGCTGTACTGACCCACTGGTGCTGGGGCCGCGCGCGCGCCACTCGCGGCGGCAGGAACTGCTCGGGGTGCGCGTAGTAGGCGCGCGTGTGCGGCGGCGGCTCGCCTATGACCCGCCAGCTGCTGTACTGACCCACTGGTGCTGGGGCCGCGCGCGCGCCACTCGCGGCGGCAGGAACTGCTCGGGGTGCGCGTAGTAGGCGCGCGTGTGCGGCGGCGGCTCGCCTATGACCCGCCAGCTGCTGTACTGACCCACTGGTGCTGGGGCCGCGCGCGCGCCACTCGCGGCGGCAGGAACTGCTCGGGGTGCGCGTAGTAGGCGCGCGTGTGCGGCGGCGGCTCGCCTATGACCCGCCAGCTGCTGTACTGACCCACTGGTGCTGGGGCCGCGCGCGCGCCACTCGCGGCGGCAGGAACTGCTCGGGGTGCGCGTAGTAGGCGCGCGTGTGCGGCGGCGGCTCGCCTATGACCCGCCAGCTGCTGTACTGACCCACTGGTGCTGGGGCCGCGCGCGCGCCACTCGCGGCGGCAGGAACTGCTCGGGGTGCGCGTAGTAGGCGCGCGTGTGCGGCGGCGGCTCGCCTATGACCCGCCAGCTGCTGTACTGACCCACTGGTGCTGGGGCCGCGCGCGCGCCACTCGCGGCGGCAGGAACTGCTCGGGGTGCGCGTAGTAGGCGCGCGTGTGCGGCGGCGGCTCGCCTATGACCCGCCAGCTGCTGTACTGACCCACTGGTGCTGGGGCCGCGCGCGCGCCACTCGCGGCGGCAGGAACTGCTCGGGGTGCGCGTAGTAGGCGCGCGTGTGCGGCGGCGGCTCGCCTATGACCCGCCAGCTGCTGTACTGACCCACTGGTGCTGGGGCCGCGCGCGCGCCACTCGCGGCGGCAGGAACTGCTCGGGGTGCGCGTAGTAGGCGCGCGTGTGCGGCGGCGGCTCGCCTATGACCCGCCAGCTGCTGTACTGACCCACTGGTGCTGGGGCCGCGCGCGCGCCACTCGCGGCGGCAGGAACTGCTCGGGGTGCGCGTAGTAGGCGCGCGTGTGCGGCGGCGGCTCGCCTATGACCCGCCAGCTGCTGTACTGACCCACTGGTGCTGGGGCCGCGCGCGCGCCACTCGCGGCGGCAGGAACTGCTCGGGGTGCGCGTAGTAGGCGCGCGTGTGCGGCGGCGGCGGCGACGGCGGCGGCTCGCCCAGCGACACCTGGGCCTGCAGGCCCGCCAGCTGTAGCGCCACCTTCTCCGACACCGGGAACTCGTCCATCTGGAACGAACGGATGATCATTATCAATTAATTTGCCACTAACATTTTAGCCAAGAGCGTGAGGCGCGAGTGGACACTCGAGCGGAGCGTAAAGCGGGGCAGGGCGTGCGGCGTTCATGTTACACACAAACAAATATATGCGAGCGTCCTGAGTGCATGCTGCACAGAGCCTTTTGCCGCTACCCGCCTGCTTTTCGTCCCGCCGAACGCTCAGCTTGACCGCTGGACCACCACCCAGGCCTTGCGCTAAAGTGAAAGACAAATGATTCCACCACCGTCAAAAACTATTTTTTTATTAGTTCAAAGCAATCAAGACTTCAGTAGCAGAGTAATTTCAATTGTTTGTAGTACACGTTGCAGCCTCGAAGTACCAAGCCTCAAGAGTTACCTTAACAACGCTATGCACGGCTTGCGCGTACAGCAATGCGACTTCGACGGGATCGTGCGGCAGCTCCCTGCCGCCGCGGAACAGGCGCCGCTTGAACACGAAGCGGTTGTCGGCCGAGCCGCCGCCGGGGCCTTGTTGCCTGGGAGAGATTCACACATGTTATTTGACGCTTTTTGACGTGCTCAAAAGAGACTCAGTTTGAGTCGTAAGTTCAGTGGATACAAAAAAGGAGTGGTATATTTGCAATAACTTTACATAAAACCGTCATTGACGACTTTCAATGTGGCCAACTGAGTGCGGCGCCAGGCCCAGCTTGTCGGCCAGGCGCGCCGCCGCCGCCGGCCTATAGTGAAGTACTCACATCTCCCAGGCAGCGATGACGTCGTAGAGGTAGTGCGTGGCGCGCACGTGCTCCTCGCGGCCGCCGCGCTGCTGGTACACGGCCCAGCCGGCGCGCGAGTGCGGCGCCAGGCCCAGCTTATCGGCCAGGCGCGCCGCCGCCGCCGGCCTATAGTGAAGCACTCACATCTCCCAGGCAGCGATGACGTCGTAGAGGTAGTGCGTGGCGCGCACGTGCTCCTCGCGGCCGCCGCGCTGCTGGTACACGGCCCAGCCGGCGCGCGAGTGCGGCGCCAGGCCCAGCTTGTCGGCCAGGCGCGCCGCCGCCGCCGGCCTATAGTGAAGCACTCACATCTCCCAGGCAGCGATGACGTCGTAGAGGTAGTGCGTGGCGCGTACGTGCTCCTCGCGGCCGCCGCGCTGCTGGTACACGGCCCAGCCGGCGCGCGAGTGCGGCGCCAGGCCCAGCTTGTCGGCCAGGCGCGCCGCCGCCGCCGGCCTATAGTGAAGCACTCACATCTCCCAGGCAGCGATGACGTCGTAGAGGTAGTGCGTGGCGCGCACGTGCTCCTCGCGGCCGCCGCGCTGCTGGTACACGGCCCAGCCGGCGCGCGAGTGCGGCGCCAGGCCCAGCTTGTCGGCCAGGCGCGCCGCCGCCGCCGGCCTATAGTGAAGCACTCACATCTCCCAGGCAGCGATGACGTCGTAGAGGTAGTGCGTGGCGCGCACGTGCTCCTCGCGGCCGCCGCGCTGCTGGTACACGGCCCAGCCGGCGCGCGAGTGCGGCGCCAGGCCCAGCTTGTCGGCCAGGCGCGCCGCCGCCGCCGGCCTATAGTGAAGCACTCACATCTCCCAGGCAGCGATGACGTCGTAGAGGTAGTGCGTGGCGCGCACGTGCTCCTCGCGGCCGCCGCGCTGCTGGTACACGGCCCAGCCGGCGTGCGAGTGCGGCGCCAGGCCCAGCTTGTCGGCCAGGCGCGCCGCCGCCGCCGGCCTATAGTGAAGCACTCACATCTCCCAGGCAGCGATGACGTCGTAGAGGTAGTGCGTGGCGCGCACGTGCTCCTCGCGGCCGCCGCGCTGCTGGTACACGGCCCAGCCGGCGCGCGAGTGCGGCGCCAGGCCCAGCTTGTCGGCCAGGCGCGCCGCCGCCGCCGGCCTATAGTGAAGCACTCACATCTCCCAGGCAGCGATGACGTCGTAGAGGTAGTGCGTGGCGCGCACGTGCTCCTCGCGGCCGCCGCGCTGCTGGTACACGGCCCAGCCGGCGCGCGAGTGCGGCGCCAGGCCCAGCTTGTCGGCCAGGCGCGCCGCCGCCGCCGGCCTATAGTGAAGCACTCACATCTCCCAGGCAGCGATGACGTCGTAGAGGTAGTGCGTGGCGCGCACGTGCTCCTCGCGGCCGCCGCGCTGCTGGTACACGGCCCAGCCGGCGCGCGAGTGCGGCGCCAGGCCCAGCTTGTCGGCCAGGCGCGCCGCCGCCGCCGGCCTATAGTGAAGCACTCACATCTCCCAGGCAGCGATGACGTCGTAGAGGTAGTGCGTGGCGCGCACGTGCTCCTCGCGGCCGCCGCGCTGCTGGTACACGGCCCAGCCGGCGCGCGAGTGCGGCGCCAGGCCCAGCTTGTCGGCCAGGCGCGCCGCCGCCGCCGGCCTATAGTGAAGCACTCACATCTCCCAGGCAGCGATGACGTCGTAGAGGTAGTGCGTGGCGCGCACGTGCTCCTCGCGGCCGCCGCGCTGCTGGTACACGGCCCAGCCGGCGCGCGAGTGCGGCGCCAGGCCCAGCTTGTCGGCCAGGCGCGCCGCCGCCGCCGGCCTATAGTGAAGCACTCACATCTCCCAGGCAGCGATGACGTCGTAGAGGTAGTGCGTGGCGCGCACGTGCTCCTCGCGGCCGCCGCGCTGCTGGTACACGGCCCAGCCGGCGTGCGAGTGCGGCGCCAGGCCCAGCTTGTCGGCCAGGCGCGCCGCCGCCGCCGGCCTATAGTGAAGCACTCACATCTCCCAGGCAGCGATGACGTCGTAGAGGTAGTGCGTGGCGCGCACGTGCTCCTCGCGGCCGCCGCGCTGCTGGTACACGGCCCAGCCGGCGCGCGAGTGCGGCGCCAGGCCCAGCTTGTCGGCCAGGCGCGCCGCCGCCGCCGGCCTATAGTGAAGCACTCACATCTCCCAGGCAGCGATGACGTCGTAGAGGTAGTGCGTGGCGCGCACGTGCTCCTCGCGGCCGCCGCGCTGCTGGTACACGGCCCAGCCGGCGCGCGAGTGCGGCGCCAGGCCCAGCTTGTCGGCCAGGCGCGCCGCCGCCGCCGGCCTATAGTGAAGCACTCACATCTCCCAGGCAGCGATGACGTCGTAGAGGTAGTGCGTGGCGCGCACGTGCTCCTCGCGGCCGCCGCGCTGCTGGTACACGGCCCAGCCGGCGCGCGAGTGCGGCGCCAGGCCCAGCTTGTCGGCCAGGCGCGCCGCCGCCGCCGGCCTATAGTGAAGCACTCACATCTCCCAGGCAGCGATGACGTCGTAGAGGTAGTGCGTGGCGCGCACGTGCTCCTCGCGGCCGCCGCGCTGCTGGTACACGGCCCAGCCGGCGCGCGAGTGCGGCGCCAGGCCCAGCTTGTCGGCCAGGCGCGCCGCCGCCGCCGGCCTATAGTGAAGCACTCACATCTCCCAGGCAGCGATGACGTCGTAGAGGTAGTGCGTGGCGCGCACGTGCTCCTCGCGGCCGCCGCGCTGCTGGTACACGGCCCAGCCGGCGCGCGAGTGCGGCGCCAGGCCCAGCTTGTCGGCCAGGCGCGCCGCCGCCGCCGGCCTATAGTGAAGCACTCACATCTCCCAGGCAGCGATGACGTCGTAGAGGTAGTGCGTGGCGCGCACGTGCTCCTCGCGGCCGCCGCGCTGCTGGTACACGGCCCAGCCGGCGCGCGAGTGCGGCGCCAGGCCCAGCTTGTCGGCCAGGCGCGCCGCCGCCGCCGGCCTATAGTGAAGCACTCACATCTCCCAGGCAGCGATGACGTCGTAGAGGTAGTGCGTGGCGCGCACGTGCTCCTCGCGGCCGCCGCGCTGCTGGTACACGGCCCAGCCGGCGCGCGAGTGCGGCGCCAGGCCCAGCTTGTCGGCCAGGCGCGCCGCCGCCGCCGGCCTATAGTGAAGCACTCACATCTCCCAGGCAGCGATGACGTCGTAGAGGTAGTGCGTGGCGCGCACGTGCTCCTCGCGGCCGCCGCGCTGCTGGTACACGGCCCAGCCGGCGCGCGAGTGCGGCGCCAGGCCCAGCTTGTCGGCCAGGCGCGCCGCCGCCGCCGGCCTATAGTGAAGCACTCACATCTCCCAGGCAGCGATGACGTCGTAGAGGTAGTGCGTGGCGCGCACGTGCTCCTCGCGGCCGCCGCGCTGCTGGTACACGGCCCAGCCGGCGCGCGAGTGCGGCGCCAGGCCCAGCTTGTCGGCCAGGCGCGCCGCCGCCGCCGGCCTATAGTGAAGCACTCACATCTCCCAGGCAGCGATGACGTCGTAGAGGTAGTGCGTGGCGCGCACGTGCTCCTCGCGGCCGCCGCGCTGCTGGTACACGGCCCAGCCGGCGCGCGAGTGCGGCGCCAGGCCCAGCTTGTCGGCCAGGCGCGCCGCCGCCGCCGGCCTATAGTGAAGCACTCACATCTCCCAGGCAGCGATGACGTCGTAGAGGTAGTGCGTGGCGCGCACGTGCTCCTCGCGGCCGCCGCGCTGCTGGTACACGGCCCAGCCGGCGCGCGAGTGCGGCGCCAGGCCCAGCTTGTCGGCCAGGCGCGCCGCCGCCGCCGGCCTATAGTGAAGCACTCACATCTCCCAGGCAGCGATGACGTCGTAGAGGTAGTGCGTGGCGCGCACGTGCTCCTCGCGGCCGCCGCGCTGCTGGTACACGGCCCAGCCGGCGTGCGAGTGCGGCGCCAGGCCCAGCTTGTCGGCCAGGCGCGCCGCCGCCGCCGGCCTATAGTGAAGCACTCACATCTCCCAGGCAGCGATGACGTCGTAGAGGTAGTGCGTGGCGCGCACGTGCTCCTCGCGGCCGCCGCGCTGCTGGTACACGGCCCAGCCGGCGCGCGAGTGCGGCGCCAGGCCCAGCTTGTCGGCCAGGCGCGCCGCCGCCGCCGCCGCCGTGTCCGCGGGGTGCACGTCGATCGCCTTCGTGCGCCCGTCCAGGAAGAAGAAGCGGCACACTATCGTGCCGAGGCGGCGCATCGCCTGTTACCGACCATACTGATTATTTTACATTCGAGGCTTGCTTCTTTATTCAAAAATTCGTTCGTCTTTGTGATTCTGAAATTTTCTTTTGCTTGACAGGGGCAAAATGTGATTAGGGCGTTAAAACAAACCAACTCTTCAGCTTTATGCACACAGTGCAGTACTCACCGCTATCTCGACGGTGCTGGGCGGCAGCAGCCGGGGCGCGGCGCCGCGGCAGTTGTCGAGGCACCACTGCGCGGTGTGCGCGGCGCGCGCGGGCGCGGCGGTGCGGGCGCGCGCGCGCAGCCACGCGCAGTAGTAGCGCGCCAGCCCGCGGGACGGCTGCCACGCCACTGCGCACAGGCACAGGATCAGCCACACGCGCTCCGCCCACTCTTCCACTGGACATTCCGTTATCTGGAAGAAGCAGGAGCTCGAGTGAAACCCGACTCACGATTCACAGCTTTTCGTATGCCCGGCGATAAGTGTATCGTGTCAAATTTTGTGCTATTTTGTAACAAATAAAATATATTACCTGTCTAACACACTGAACTAATATTTCGTCTCTCAGTTCCTCGCGTTCCAATCCTTTGCCGATCAGAGATTGAATCACTTGAATTTCCTTGTCCGCAGTCAGTTCACCTCTCATGTACCGACACAAATCCTAAAAAAATTATATAATTTTAGACAATTAACACTAACAAAAAACCGTTGACGATTTTGAGAAAAAAGTCTTGGTATTAATATTCTCTAAAGCACTAAACATTATATTTCCAAAATGTACATAGGATTGGCCTTCTTGGCGTGATTACAAACCCTCACTCTTACCTCGGGCTTTTAACACACTCGTCCCGCATGTCTTACTCACTAATGTACTATTAACTTACGCGGAATATGCTAACAGCAGCGGTAATGCTGTCTGGATCGTGAAGCTGTATGTGTGAGGTGGGAATGTTGTTGCCTTTGTGGTACGTTATCATCTCCTCTTTGGTCAACAGCTCCAAGGACTTGCTCTTGCGTGTCAGCGTCGCTATTATCGTGCCTGGAAAAAAGTGGTCAAAATTGACGAGTGTTAAAACAAATTGTCTTTCACAGTTAGTAACTAGAATTATATAATGTTGTTACAAAAACAGCTGGTTTGGCATTTAACTAAGAAAAAAATACTCAAAAATAAATAGGCGCGATACTTCAAAAACACCCCGCCTTCATCAGCGTTCTGTTCCGCGATTTATTTCCGCAAACCTTTCAGGTATTCATACCTTCAGGCGACCGCGGGTGGTCATTGAAGTAGAGCTTGGCAAACTCGGAGAGGTCATTGGCCGCGTCGGCGGGCGGGGTAGTGGGGGGCACGGCCGAGGTGGGGGGCGTGGCCGCCGCCTCCATCTGGTGCAGGCGACGCTCCACGCGCTCCTTGCGACGCGCGCTGCGGTCTGTACCCTGTCGGACATTTTGATTTTAGTAACACAGCTGCTCATGTGCGCACACAGCGTTGGCTCTTTCCAACCATATCAGTCTGAAAGAGAGAAACAGTTAGTGTCGTGTGCGTACGGTACGGACACGTGGACGGACGAGGTCCTGTCGCCAGGACGCGCGCACGCAGACCTTAAGAGAGCGACAATTTAAAATGTGTCACGCTTAAGTTGTTTTTAGCAGCTGAGAACAGCGCGTTATACAAAAAATTACACTATTAGCAACAAGTACACTAGTCGTGTATGGTCCATTCATCCTTACGTGTCTTATCATGTAAACAAACACTTCTCAAATACATTGTCACACTTTTCACTTGGATTGCACAATAGCTATTTTGTTGTAAGCTTAAAATGATTGACCACTGCAAAATATCATTTTTAATAAGATTTTCTTCAATAATCGGAGGAACGCATGAATCAACTCGAGAATATCTGCAAGCTAAGTAGCGCCACAAAATCGAAAACCTGATACAAGTTCTATTTATTTTCAAAGCGAAATAATCGGTCACGTTTTACGTATATTTTATCAACATTTCCAATTACTAGTCTAGACAATTCACTAGACTAGTCTAGTCTAGACAACGGTATATTATCACTTTTGATGTTACGTTTGTTTACATGATAAGACACGTAAGGATGAATTGACCATAGAGCGATTTATGTTTTTGCTTAGTGAGCAAAAACCCAATTAGATACGTATAAATTGGAATTCCAGTAGAAAATCAAAATAGTGTAGTCATTAAAGACCTATTTTTCTGGAATGTATTGGGTCCTCAAGATCAGTAGTATCTATACATTTTTTTCTTAGTGTCTTTCATAGTAAATTTCTAAACTACACTGAAAATTAGAACACATAGAAAAATCCGAAAAGTAAAGCTATGGCCAATTTAATTTCTTTTTTTTTTTTTTTTTTTTTTTTTATGTGAATAGGAAGGCAAACGAGCTAGCGGGTCACCTGATGGTAAGTGATCACCACTGCCCATAGACACCCGCAACCCCGGAGGGATTGCAGATGCGTTGCCAACCTAGAGGATTAAGATGAAATGCCTCTTGTGCCCGTAATTTCCCCGGCTGTCTTACTCTCCGCACCGGAACACAGCAGTGCAAGCACTGCTACTTAGCGGCGGGATTAGCGAGTAAGATGGTGGTAGCGATCCGGACGGACCTTGCACAAGGCCCTACCACCCGCAACTCTTCTAACGGTAAAACCGTAAAAGTATACATAAAAAATCAAGAACTAAAAATCCTTGATACATTTGATAGTGTCTTTCATAGTGTCAAACTAAAAAATAAAAACTATAAGTAATCTTACATCTCCATTCATCATAAGCGGCGGGCTCATGCATGTGTCCATGGGTACAGGCGGAGGCGGCGTGGCGGACTTGTGTGACGTCACACTGTTCGTCATCGAGGACGGCAGCTTCTGTGACGTCACGCTGCTCGTCATTATGTTCGCGGGTCGCGGCTGAGGGGTCTTCTGCGTAGGGAGCGGTGGTAGTGGTTCCGACAGTTCCGGCTCGGGTTCTCTTGTGGAGAAACTGCAATGATGTAAACATTGATTAGCTATTTAATATGGTAGTTATTTGGAACCAATTAAAGTTGGTTGGTTAAAAGTGTGGCAAAGGCATTGTACACTATTTTTCATGTACTTGGGTACTGTGGTAGTTTTGAATTCAATGTAATTGGGGCAAAACCATAATTCATTTCAGAAACGGGTCATACCTCTGACCAAAACAACCATTGGACAAAGTTAATTTTCTTTGATACTTAAAGCAGTCACAGAATCCATCTGACATGAAAAATATTATAGCTTACGAGCAGATTGGTTCATTTTCTTTTCTGCTTTGTTGGATGAAAATAGTAGCAAAATCGTCAGGCACTGAACTTGATTACTTACTTTAATATAACAATTCTATAAAATTTAAGTGCTTATATCACTGGTGTGAGTTTTTAGCTATTATTTTAACAGAGCTTTCGGCGTACCCGTTTTCCGGCGGCAGCAGTGGCGGCGGAGGCATGTCGTGCTCAGCGCTCGGGCGAGGTATGACAGACTCGTAAATTGGCTCTTTGCCGTTGATCACCGATAGCTTGCCGTTCGGGATCACCCCGTTTGTGAGCTCCGGAGGAGTTTTATCTGTGTGAGTAAAATGAGAGGTTTTTATGAAAATAATGTTGAAAAATGTGATAACTTAAAACGTATCCCTCGAAATAAAAATAACTCCCATTGTTGTTTGGGTTAAATTGTAGCAATAGGTAGGTACGTAACTTTTTGCAGAATATTGGCCAGAATCGCACACAGTCGCAACGATTATAAGTGAAGGACGTTCTGACTCGACTCGATCTCATCAGAAGATCCTTTTCGAAGAAGAGTGCGTGCACATCGGCGGCGCTCCACGCACTAACGTTCTTCGGGTCCGTGGCGACTCAAATAAATTGTCGCGGCTCATCACTCTCACGATAATTTATTGGTGAAAATACCTTTAGCCGCAGGCGGCGGCGGCGGAGGTCCGGCGGGCTCCGGCAACGCGCAGGCCGGTGGCGGCGGCGGGAACACCGGCGACTCCTCCGCAGGCCCGGCCGGCGGCGGCGGCGGCGGCATCGTCAACGACGACGTCATCACATCCGACGACGGCGTCAACCCGTTCATCGACGACGTCATTGTCCCCGGCAACCCGTTTATTGACGACGTCATTGTTAACCCGTTCGTTGACAACGTCATAGGCCCCGGTATACCGTTGGACGATGAAGTCATGATTCCCGCTACACCGTTCGTGGATGTAGTCATGCCATTGATCGATGGCGTCGATGTGGTCATGGGGGTTGACGGCTGGTGAATGGATGTGAGGGGCAGAGAAGAGGGCGGGGGCGGCGGGATCGATTCCGATGGCGCGCCGTCTGGTTTGCGCTGCGCTTCGGTAGTGGATTTGCTCAGTTCGTTCATTTCAGCCGCTAAGACGTGCTCCAACTGAGAAAAAAAGTAAACGAACTGTAAAAAATTATACTGGTACGAACAAATCAAATGCGATCGTCTCCAAATTTTGGGGTGACACGTGATACAAGAAGTAAGAGCTTTTGAAAGCCTGAAAAGATTGGTGAGAATCGTGTCGTTAGGAGGATACGCCACTGATTGTTTCTACCTCAGTTCGTGGGCATACCTCGTGGTTCATATCGTCAGCCAGCCGCTGCATGGAGTCCCCTATCTCCGCGATGCTGGGCTGGTGGGCAGGCTGCCCGTCGGGCGCGCCGCGCTGCGCCGGCACGTCGGCGAGGAAGTCGAACAGGTTGTCCAAGTTGACAGAGTCCACGCGCCCGCTGGGGTTGGCCAGCCCGCGGAGCTGATCCGCCATGTTTTCCAGCTCCACTCGCTCCTGGTTGGCTTTCTCGGCGAGGCTGCAGGTGGATTAGGTTACAGTGGTCACTTGTCGTGAATCATGTGCGGTTACAAAATAAATTTTAGTTTGGAACTTTGATTAGGACTAAAAAAATATTTCTATAAGCATACGTCGCCATCACTACGGTCTGTTTCAATAAGGAAGGTATGGCTGACGTATTCACTTTGACAGATCTAGAGGTGAGGCTTCATTGTGACACCCTGCATATTTAACGATTATCGATTATATTCTAGTAAACAACAATCGGTTCCATAAAAATATACACGACTCGATATAGCAATAGTCAAGTCAGTTTCCCAAGATGACAATAATTATTATTCCTATTTTACACTTTTTGCCAAGTCGTGGTTCGAGACTGTAAGGGCAAGCATTTTTTTCTGAACTTCCATTCTAAAACTTTCTCATTTTACGATGCCCGTCTTAATTTTTGCTTTAATCCTGCCTCATAATCGGCAACCCAAATCTAAATTCCGTCCCACTAACAGCGAAACCCAATATCAACAATAAAAAAGAAATTATTCACATTTGATAGTCTTCACACGATCACGTCGTATCACCAACCTGTTCCTCTCCTCCCTAAGCTTAATCTCCTGGTTGACCCGTTTCATCTCTCTCAGCGCCGCGGCCACTTCCCTGGCGAAGGCGCCTCTCAAATGCCGCTGGAGCGTCAACGTCGCGCGCCGCATCCTCAGGAACGCCGCTCGGTCCTTCCAGCCGCGCCAAGCCGCTTGGAGCACTATGACAGCGTTACGCCACTGGAGGTATTGACGGCGTTTCACTGAGCCCTTGTACCACTGTGAATGATAAGGCGATATAAGCATACAATGACAACAGTACAGCCTGTCAACTCCCGCTTGCTATTGACGTGTTTGATGTATCCGCTAATAATCACTGCTCTGGGACACCGCGCCGCGCCAACCTCTCAGCGTAATTTAGTTGACATAATGTGTAAGATGATGCTTTAGGCATGCGTAAGAGGTGCAGAAAAACTGGACAGTAATAGTACATTACTGTCTAGGCCAGGAAGTAGGCAATTGCTGGCTGAGTATTGGTTTGAACGGACGAGCTTGCGAGTCCGTTTAATAATACGAAGCCAGCAATGCTATTCTGGCCGAGGCAAGTATAGTGCTTTTCTCAAAAATCGAAAATATAACAACAACAAAAATAAATGAAAATAAAATAGTGAAAATTGTTTTGCTTTGCCGTCTTTTTCTATCAATGGCATTTGAAGAGTGTATTTTTCTACCCAGAACACCTAAAGTTATTTCAGGCACAGATAAACATGTTGTCGTACTAGCTTTTTTTTTAATTTGATGTTTTAAGTCTTGTGCCTTTCTTTTATAATGGTGATTTGCATTTTTAAAAAGTTAATAACTAGACAGTAATGGAATTTGTATGCAACATTACTGTCGAGTTTAGCGCGACAGTAATGTTTTTTTTTTAATTTTGGACTGACCGGCAACAATTAACTTCCTGTTCTGATATGTAGTTAACAATGACGACTTTACCGGACATTTTTGAGAAAAAAACTTACCCTCTGTAATCTCAGAGCTGAAGACTGCAGCAGGCCGGTTCGTTTAGCTTCTAGAGGCATGTGGACTGAGCTCCTCATAAATATCTTCGTGTGACCGATCTGCCAGTCGTCTTTGGGCGCGTTGACAATTGCCATTACAGCTCTGAAATTGAATGGAAGTCCAATTAAGTCCTGATTGGATGAATTAAGTGTATGATTGTCAAGCCCGATGGTAAAATTAAAATAAACCCGTAATACTGCACCAGGTGAGAGAGTTGGTCTGAGAGAACATTCCGGATTCCTATGATGAACAGAACTGATATGGGACTTAAGTCATTTTTCTAATTTGGAACGACAATTTGTCTATTCGCACACATTACTCATACATACAACAGGCCACTTACTCAAGTTCACCTATACAGCGTCTAAGGGCGACATAATTTTGAATCCAAAATAGCAACGAAACCCTTTCCAGGTGTCCCATTACACTAACCAAACCACCCGCTGAAATATCAAGGAACAATTCTAAGACACGAAAAGGAACTCAAAGATACACAGACGTCGTCAGATATCCAAAAAATAGACGATTCAAGTGAAGCATGTTACCCAATGTCGGGGCTGGCGTTCGGCCTCGGCAGCAGGCAGCGGTAGCGCGCGGCGAACAGCGGCGCCGGCAGGTGCACCGGGTACCCGTCGCGGCGGATGCGCACTATCTCGTTCATGCCGAGGTAGCGCAGCTGCTCCAGCACCAGCTGGTCGCTGTACGTGCCGGCCTCTTTGTTCTCGTTCGGCTTTATACACCGAACGTACCTGAAGGACAACAAGGGACATTGCAAAAAACCAAGTGCAGCACCGATATAAAATCCAGTGTTAGCAGAGCCCTACTCTTAAGCAAAACGTAGGCAATGTGAGGTCAGTTTATATTGGTTACTTACATAGGTAATTGTTGTTATAGCGGCAATTGAAATACATCATCTGTGAAATTTTAACTAAGTTAAGTCTAGCTATCATGGCTCATGTGATATAGCCTGGTGACAGACAGACGGACAGTGGAGTCAAATAGGGTCCCGTTTTTATTACCCTTTGGGTGCGGAACCTTAAAACGTGTGTACACAACTCAGATGGGATCGTAGTCTCAGTAACCAGTGGAGTACAGTCGAGTTTCTAGCTTAAGAGCGTTTATTCCTACGGAGCTGGCAACGTTGCATTTTCGGTATTATTTTACGATAATTTCACAGAAGTTTAAAATGTGGTCTATACAAGTTCTTCGTTTTTAGTGTATCAATGTGTCCAATGCAATCATTAATCGTAATGGATAAAAGAATATATCTCGTTTAGAAAGGGATAAATTCAATTTCGTGAAATAATCGTAAAAAAACAACAAAAATGCGACGTTGCCAGTTCAGTAGGAATAAACCCTCTTAGCCTTAGCTTAGCTTACCATACGTCAGTGGCTTGCAGCATGTCGACGAGGGATTGCAGCTGACAACGGAACGTGTCCACGACAGTCGGCCGCCCCTTGGAGGTGCCTCTCTGCGTGGTCCCCATCGAACTTGGACTCGATAGCGACATGTCCTGGAACAAGATTAGAGTTTAAAATTAACAATTCGCTTAAGCGTATCAGGTTTCAAGCTAGTTCTTGTAAGCACACTAAGAAATGCTCGAATTGGCGGAGGCACTACCGTGCCCCCAGATGACGTAAGGTTTTTCTTGTAGCAAATGGCCTTTGACTCCAATATTCGTGCCACAGTAAAGTGAGTAAAATTCAATAGACAGGAAAAAGCATTGGCAAAACCACGGGTCTAACAATCGAATATTTATATCGCTTGTTGCTTATTGCGTCTCTTTTTAACCGACCGAATAGAAAAGGGACGCATCGAGTGACAGAGGTGCTGAAATTGTTCATCAAATTACCTGCCCAGGCGGAGCCAAATCCTGCACATAATCCGCCAGTTCCCTCACAAACGGGTTAGCGGACCTGCTCAAGTGATCAATGAACGCATCCTGCTGCGTATCGCGGTTCTTATCAACGAAGCCTTGCACGCTGTAACAGACTGTTCCGGCGTAGTGTTGAACGCCGAATTCCTCTTCCCATTTGCGTCGAGAGCCTTTTACGAAGCTCTGGTGGTCGCCGAACTCGCCTTGGATGTTTGTTAAGTAGGCGCTGTCGGAGCCCTGAAATTATTTAGGGATGTTAAGAGAAAGGGGATATTCAGGAGCTGTGTAACTGTACCTGTGCGTACTTTAAACTATATGATGGAAATTTAGCTATAGAAATGTAACTTCAAATCCAGATTTAAGGTTATCGCACACATAACCGCTCGGCAGCAGATCGGCGCCGCCTTACCTCATCGGCTCACCATCAACCAGGCGTCAACCATACGCAAGCTCGTAACGGAATCGGCTCGGAGCCTTCAAGGCATCCGCGCGGCTACAGCGCGCTTACCGCGAGCCGGCGACTGGTTGGCGGCTAGCAGTCAACGTCGATGGTAGGGGATGTTAGAGAGGCAAGCGGCGGGGAGTTCGCGGGCCGCCCGCGGGGGAACCACCCGAAGTCCGCGCGCCGCCCTCGCGCGGGCGACGGCGAGTTGCCCGCGCACTGCTAGCTTGTGCAGAGGCGAGGTGTTGCCGTTTTGAAGCCGATAAATGTGCGTTGCAGTGTGGAGTTTCATACAAAGAATACTGACCGGGTCGGGTTGAGCGGGTGCCGTGCCGGCGCGGAGCGGTTAAGTGTGCATCAAACATTAATGGTTTATTTTTTCAACCCTAGATACGCGCTCATATTAATACAAAGTTACGACAGTTTTGCAACAAATTTATGTAGGTATTAGTTGTGCGTTGAAAAGGCAAATGTCAAAGTGACAGACAAAGTTTAAGAATAGAGCTACAGTGCCTATAGTTACAGGTCATGGCAAATTTGGTTTGGCATTAGTGTAATACCTTTGGCATGTGACATTGCTCACTGAGCAGTTTCAGCAAACTGCGAGGCGGCTTCTCCAGCAACTCCAGACACGCTGCGTTGTCAGTGAACTGGATTTGGTTGTAGACGATGCCTTCTTGGCGGTACTGGTTTATAAAAGAAATAAGCAATGACAATATAATTTGTTTGCATCTTTGGAATTATTGTACCACTTTCAGAACACTATCCATGTGATTAACATAGGCTACATCTTAATCCGGCAAAATGGAAAATGGACGACAAAGTTGCGAACAACAGCAAGTTCGTCCAATAAATTATTTATCCTGTATTGATAGTAAATGGATTCTAATTTTGTACGGAAGGGAACATTAGCTATTTTAAACGAAATTTACTTTATTATGACTACCTATTAGAAAACACCATAAAAGATAAAACAATAAACAAAACACTCACAATCTCTTGCTCCAAAGCGAACACGTAGTTATTAAAGAACATATGCAGCTTCTCGTTTGCATAATTGATACACAGCTGTTCCAGAGAGTTCGACGCGAAATTCTCGAAACCGAAGATGTCCAGGACCCCCAAAGCCCTCGGGGCCTCGCGGCCGGGCGCCGAACAGCTGTTGACGTGGCGAACGAGCCAGGCGAAGGTGCGCGAGTAGAGCGCCCTCGCCATGGCGTGGCGGTTCTCGCGAGCCTGGGGGAGGCAGGTTGTTAGGCACAGAGGAATAGAGCAATATAGTGGCAATATGTATTACAAAAAAAGTAAGTCTTGACTACACTCTGATTGGATAAGGCCAGATATGATCGACGTCGATATGATGTGCGCGGCATAGTTAAATACAGAATTGTGATAGCTCGTTTCACCACTCTATTGGTCAATTTTCTCTATACCATCAATGAATCAAGAATTTTACTTCTTGATTTTATATTTATTTTTACGATTTACCCGTTAGAAATTATATTTAAGAGGAAATAGGAGGAACGGATTCTATTATAAGTTTAGTTTTGGATAGTATCGGAAGAGTTTTATCTTTCAGACAGCTTAATATTATTTTGACCATTCCATAACAACTGACGATGTCGAATATCAAAGGAACTGTCTCAAAATACAATAGAACTTATTCCATTAGGGTATTTTTTTAACTATTTTTACGTTTTCGTACCTCAGGCAACCTCAGTGGTATGTCGGTGACGTTTCCCCTAACGTTGATCTGTCTCTCGAGCAAAACCCTCTGCGCGGTCGGCGGCGCCAGACCCAGTAGGGCTGCCACTGCGTCCACGGCCTCCGCGTCTTCCGCGGCTAGGGCGCTGCGCTCACCGTCCACATCCTGAAAAAAAAAGTTTATACGATGTGAACTTCTAACTGGCACCCTGTTTTCTCTCCAGCTTGAGGGCATTTGTTTTTCAGACGAATGTATTTGAGGAAGTCCCACGGACCTTAATTTGAGTGGATGACGCCAGCCGACCTATTTTGCGTGTCATAAACAGTTTTACAAGCTTTTATTTAACTTCCCCTATTTGTTTTATGGGTCAAATTTTGCTAGTCTTTGACCTACTTCCAGTGAGTGGTCGGATTGCCTTGAAATTTGGTATAGTCAAGGGCATAAATATATGTACGTTACCAAGACGTCAAAAACATTTATACACCTTTATACATACATACATACATACCGTCACGCCTCTTTCCCACAGGGGTAGGCAGAGACTACTTTATTCCACTTGCTACGATCCTGACATATTTCTTTCGCTTCATCCACAGTCATCAATCTCTTCATACATGCTCGTCGGTTTCGGGTACTCCTGACCTGACCTTTTTCCAAAACGTCTCCTATTTGGTCTCGGAACGTCCGTCCGTTTACGAAAGATGGGAAGTGTGAAAGTGATATTGAAAGAAGAGTGAATGCAGGAAACATGGTAAATGGGGCGCTGCGCGCCTTTGTGAGCAGTGAGAAGGTGTCGAAGAAGGCGCGTCTGGCTGTTCACAGAGGGGTGCTTGTTCCAACATTAATGTACGGTAGCGAGACTTGGGTATGGCAAAAGAAGCATGAAAGTAGAATAAATGCAGTAGAAATGAGAGCGTTAAGAAGTATGGAAGGTGTATCACTGAAAGATAGAATAAGGAACAGTCTGATAAGGGAACGTGCTGGTGTGAAAGAGGATATAGTGACTAGGATAGAAAAAAGTATGCTTAGTTGGTTTGGGCATGTAGAGCGGATGGATGAAAGTAGACTAACTAAACAGATCTATATGGGGAGTATGAATGGTTGCGTTGGGAGGGGAAGGCCTAGACGGACGTACACCTTTATGCTATAAACAATTAGGGCAATAACACATACTATACATATTTGACATGATGGCTGTATCGATATTTATGCCATCGACTGTACAGTAAACAAAAAGTATAGTCAGCAAAATTTTTTATATTTTTGAAGATGACTTTTTGACCTAAGCCAGTCAACCTCGCATGTCTCCAAGCGGCGGTAAAAATTAACCGAAAGTAACCGAATGAATAGTGCAAATCTCAATTTTTAATAATTAAATACAAGCGGCCGCAATAGTATAGATTATGTTCGACTGAAATGTGCCGATGACTTATTCAAACATTTACAAGTTCGCTTCTCACACATTTCACCGCACTTACGCCATCCACTTCAACATAGGTCCGTGAGTCCGCACAAAAGCGGGAGCTCTGAGCAGACATTAAGTATTTCAACATGTGTACCTGAAACTGTATGTTCCCGAGCCACAGCACGGCCGCGAGCACCTTGAACAGCCCCTCGCACATCTGGGGTGGCACCTGCAGCACCGTTAAGGCCAGCTGCAGGGCTTCCAGCTTGCCCTGCTCGCCGCCCAGGCCCTTGCGAGCGTCCTCGTCCTCCGGCCGGAGGTATTTGAAGAGCACACCGTCGCGCAGGCGGAGTGCTGTGCGGAGTTCGGCATTGTGCTGCAATTGAGAACAGATTAATAAAAAAAACCGATAAAACTCGAAATTTAAAACAGATTAGGACAGCTGGAAAATTGACAGATGCCAATAATGTTATTTTAAGCAGACAGAGGAATCAAGAGAGATACAGGGAGAGAGAGAGAGAGAGAGAGAGAAGATAGAGAAAAAGATATGGTGAGAAAGAGAGGGAGACATGGTGAGAAACAAATTGGGAGAGAGTGAAGAGAGAATAATAGAGAGGATGAGAAAGAGAGAGCAAGATAAACCCAAAGCGGTTCAAACTTTTATTTAATTATTTAGAACAAAAAAAACGTTATACAATAAAAAATGTATTATTCTCTGTCAACTTTAATATCTTCGGATTACTCGTGAATACTGTAAATTGCAGTCCCTTACCAAGATTATTGTACGCTTACTTTAGCACCCTCGACGAGCTGGTAAAACACATGGTAGTTGGTCTCCCGGGGCGCCGGCCCGGTGATCCTCGCGCGCTCCAATAGGAAGTCCCGGAGCACCGCGCCGCGGATCCCGCCGCGGTGGTCCAGTCGCACTTCGACGAACTTGCCAAAACGGGAGGAATTATCGTTGCGGACCGTTTTCGCGTTACCTGTGTAGCCGGAAAGAAACAAAATACAACGAAGTTCCGTCAAAATAATACACGAACACGTGGCCCACCGTTTTTATACCGTAGTAACGTAGTACCGTATACCGTAGTAATTTCAACTTGATTTCGCCACGAGTTCCTCAGAAAAAAGGTCTTGATATACAGACGGACACTGATAGTGTTATTTCTCCTGTTTAGGTAGGAAATCACGGAAAAAAATAGTTTTATAATATGTTGTTAATCATGATTAGTTACCAAACGCTTCCAAAACTGTGTTAGCTTCTAGAATCTGTTGCTCAGCCCACGTGGCCTGACCGCCAGCCGCGCAAAGGTATTGCAATATCAGCTTGGTCGTCTCCGTCTTGCCCGCGCCGCTCTCTCCCGATATCACGACCGATTGATTCTTCTCGCCATTCTGAACGGATAGATTGCTTTAATCAGGGGGATTAGCTGCAGATAACTAAAAGCTTCGTTGATTGACAGTTAAATGAGACTTTTAAAATAGGATTATATCCAGCTCGAAAGCATTTTCAATTTGGACTTTATAAGCAAGCACATTGAGTCAGGTTTGAATACATACACCCCTCAATTTATTTCTTGATTTGAGTCAGATCAAGTTCTCAAAGGAAGTGTTACGGGATTGAGTTGAGATATCAATATCCGATGTCCGCTGTTGAAACTGACCGGACTGAAACGGACGTCCGCTAACGTACAAATATTTCCATATATTTCAGTACAATATTAAGTGGATTCAGATAAAAAAGTAGGCCATTCGTTTTACGAGTGCTGCTATTGTGAATGGGCAAATCATTAGATATCTTTGCTGTTGAAATTCAAAATGGGATAGCGGGGGACGTACTAATTAGGTGCTCAGAAACAACCAATTATAATTGATGAATGGAGTTTCCTTACCCGTAGCGAGCTGTAGGCGGACTCCGCCAGAGCAAATACGTGTGGGGGAAGGTTCCCGAAGGCTTTTCCTCGAAAATCTTGCATGTGTTCCTGAGAAATTAAATTTCAATTACGCTTTTCATTTATCATTTAAACAATATTTCATAATAGATGTTTTTTATCATAGTGATAGTAGTAAGTAACTGACAAGTAGTTTCAAAAAGGAGTTGGCCCAAGAGTCTTGTAGACATACCATTCATTCATATATTTTCTTCGCACAACGGAAACGAATATGATTAGCAAGAAAATGCGATGAGATACTACGTAATTTTATGAATGAACGATCTTCATTAGATAATCAATTATTTCCTTTGATTGATTACGATGTGACGTATAATTTAACGCCTTTTTTTTACTATAATTAACATTGTCTCAGACCACACCGGCGTGCCACTTCCTAGAAAGTGGTGCATTGTGTGTAAATGATTCCATGAAAACGGGAAGCTTTATCGATGACATCATTTAACAAACTGCAATGAAAATGTGTATAAATGCTTTAATTAACATCAAATTAATAATACCGGGAACATATATCTAAAGATCAATAAAGCGCTTAATAGTCAGAGCATGTATTTAGAACGGTGGATACTATCTCCCCTATTCTGATCCATAACGTTTATGTTGCAGACATCATCCTGCTATAATTCTATTAGTCACAACGATGATACACCCTCTGGATTAAATGTTACTTTATCGCTCCTTTCAACGTGTTTACTTTGATTTCAGACATCAAAATAACTGCAATATAATGAAATGCTTACCGTTGTGTAACATCCTAGTTCCTTGTAGGGATTCACTGCGACTAGAATGGATCCTGTGTAAGTCTGACATGGTTCTTAAGGAAAATAAACAGTAGTGCTATTTCTGCAATAATAGTTGCACATTAAAATTACGCAGGTTTATTAGTGCATATTTTAAGATTTCAACAGGAAACTAAGTCCTTGCAAATAACGTTCTCTTTCGAGTTTTATTACGCAAATTACCTACTTGCTAAGCTAACGCAAAAATTGTCTAACATAATATTTTGCAGACAGCCGAAGCTCTCATGCTCTTCATGAATATTTCACTGAGCGTGGCACAGAGATTTTACACGCGTTGCGAGGACTACCCTCGTTTAGTATACTCGTAGGTATACTCATGGAATCCTCTTGCAAAACGTGGATATGAAAATTTTCTGTCAGGCTTCCATTTTCAGAGAGGAAAAAATTCAATCCTGTTCCTCTGCTATCTTTATTTCTTATGCCCACTTCCTCCTTTCTTTCGCATAAAAGCTATAACATATGATGCTTACGCGAAAAACATTTGCCATAAGAATATCATTGAAATATATTCCGACATCATCCGCTATTCTCGATTACGATTTGATTCATACCCATTATCACTCATAAACAATACACATTCACTTGAACTTGACAGCCTATGTTACGAAATCTGTTCAGTTTAAGCTCATTAGCGATACCTCGCCGTGTTGTTCTTACAAGTAAAATACAATTATATGTTCTACATTATACAGGTAATAGCTAACTTTGGAAACCCTCAATACAATTAAGCACACTGTTCCATTAAGATGGTGGGTAAAATCGTGCGCATGAGCATAAAGCTTCATTTCATGAGTAGTAGGTCCTTTGGTCAGTTGAAATTAAAAAGGATACGTAAACGAGGTCGTGCTTGTACCGGCGGCGGAGGTTGTCGTTGATGGCCTCCTCCGTTATCTGCGGCATCATCGTCATGTCGGGCACGCCCGGCCCGTCGTCCTCCCGCTCCTCCATGATGCCTGAACAACAGAAACAACAGTCAATTAACGCTCCATGAAGCTTGAGTAGCATCTATTAAGTACATTGAGTGATTCTATGTTACTATTTCCCTCTTGAAAGCACGTTAAACTTAAGTGGTCTTTAGCATATGGTATGAGACAATTCAAATAACGGCACATAATAAGTATGGTACGATTTTTTCATCGAAATCGAATCACAGAGTTAAACTGTAACTGCTAGGAAAAAAAATAATGCTTGTATCTGATCTGAACTGAACAACACGAAAGAGAAAGAAATAGTATCGAAAACAAAATCTATATCATATTCTTATAATAATACCAAATACGTACAGGCCCTGGTCATTGTGTAGTCTACAAAACATAGGGAAAAAATCCAATACGTCATTATTATAGCGAAAGTGTTGGGGCACCCCACAAAACATGACGGATGGGTTCCATCTTTTAAGAGAGTTGTAAGGGGCATTACACATAAACATAAGAAGTGAATAACGTTCATACAAAAACTAACGTTCCGCACAGTGATGATTGAGTAGAATCATATTTAATTAGTCGAAGAAACCACGGCCGTGAAACATGTTATTAAGATACAAAAATGCTTTTTGTTAACACGTAGGTACGTTTTGTTAATTAGGTGTTAATTGTATTGTAAAAAATATCAGATAGTATCCTTTAAAAATTACAACTTCTAATATTATACTTGTAAATATTAATAGACCCCACTATTTCTTTTTGTCAGTCAAAAACATATTTTCTTTGACTTAAGCCTTTGCAAACACTCCAATCAGGGGTTGGTGGATGTAATAAAATAGACTATGAAAGTATTTGTGGTTCCCCTGTAGGGAAATAAATAAACAAACAAGATGTTCGAAATGTAATTCCAGGGAAAGTATCGGAGCTCAATTTACATCGATCTTGCTTGACTTCTCACCCTCGGGCACCCTTTGCTTGCCTTGAGATATGATTTTATACCGCCCTGATCGACTGTTAAACGATTTTATTATATTTATCAGGAACCCAGATCGGTTGAATAGTCTCGCAGAAGCGATGTCAAGTGCTTCACGAGGGTTTACGTTAATCTGGTCTATTCTTTTTTTTTATTACAATTGAAACTGAGGAACGTGCTTGCTTAATTATTCTAAAAAAAATACAGTAATTAATAGTAAATTAAGGAAAACAAATGGCAGGCGGATCAACTACCAAATGGTGAATAAGTCGAGCAAAGTAGACGAGGAAAGAGCTGGATTACATATAACTACACAATTAAAGTGAGTTACACATAGTCGCGACAGTGTAGCAATAAATTACTGTGGGACCCGATAGCCACCTTTTTTAATGCAAAATGCAGATGTCTTGTCAACCAAAGAGGTCTAAAATATATAGAAAGAATACCTCATGTGCTAGTAATTTCACAGTAGCTCGTAAAATGCTAATGTTACAATTATGATAATTTTACAATTGCTTCCTGAATATGGTTTGGCAATTCTAGGATACTTCGTTTGAATGGAAACTCAGTGAATTTCAGAAAGGTACCGCACCCTTGCCGCACTTACTCACGCTCGAGTGCTTCCAGTCTTCAAATCGTATACCAGCTGCTATGAATATTTGGACACGCAATACAAACGTTACTATTTTTAATTAACGTCATCCTGTAATGCACTGGTAATATTTATTTTGATCGAGATGTCGTTTGTATGTCCTGAAAGTTGTAAGCGGAGAGTCGACCATTCGTTATGAGTTTCCATTCCATAAGTTAACACATTCTGATATGCTTCAAAGTCGCTGCGGAGTCCCTATCGCTGTCCTAACTGTCCCATTAAAGCATAGTATTCGCGTATAATGACAATAAATAGTCCTTGAGGCAGGACGCTCCCAGCCGGTCAAGTTATCAGGCGGAAATGTCACTTGCGAGTCGAGCTACGTCACTTCGCGCCCTCGCGAATCACCGCGCTATAGCCAATAGGTTTCTATGTTCAACTGCTATTGTACTCGCAAATGGACCTTGCGCTAGTACGCACAAAGTTTCTTGTTGACAGCAATACAAAATAAATATAGGACTTTTCATAGGAACCTGTCGGATATTGTAATGAATGGGAAACAAGGGAATTAGGGTGCGGTTGCAAAATTGTTGAATTGGATAATTAATAATAACGGTTTTTTTAGGAGAAAGTAAAAAGGTACTTTAACGTATAACAGTTATTTCGGAGAACATCTTCAAAACATGAGCCAAATCATCCGAATAACTCAATTATATTCATCCGCAAACAATTAAATTGCTAAGGGAACTTTTCTGTTGTGAAATCTTATTCCCAAAGTAAACGAAGGAGCCTCCCTATTAATTATTAAAGAAGAACTTCGCAAAAAAATCCTCGTCCTGAAAATAAAAGTACCTGACAGAGATTATTTTGTGTTAAGAAGATTCCACGAACGCTAAAAGGAAATCTCTGAAAATAATAATAAGCAACAAACAGTATTTTCTTAGGGTTTTACGAGGATTTCCTGTCCAATGGTACCGCAGGCTGTCAGATTTTATTTAAGTAATTCTATTATCCTATCTACTAATAAGAACATTTGTGCGTCCGCTTGTCTTTGGCAGAATAAGAACCTAAGAACGGAAAACTGTTTCTCCATTTACAATATTATTCGGTAGTTGATTAACAGCTATATTTTTTGATCAAGGATTTTTTTCATCTAGACTTCTTGCTACAATAATACTTACGACAATTCCTTCCAACGGATCCAAGTATCTCCCAATAAAGGGTTACCATATAAAGGTAGCAAAAGTAGACACACCAGATGTGGCAATGGCCAAAGACGAATGCGGTTAACCTCGACGTGGCAAAAAGTAGATGTACGTACTCATAATTAATGATCAGCAGAACTTCCCCTTCCAATAAAGGAGAGTCCAGTTTATTTCTGAAAGGTTGATTAATACCTACTCCTAGAAAGACAAAACATATTTTCTGCTGAACAATAACGGTAGCATCCCGAGCGAAAAGAAAACAGAACAATAAATTTTATTACTTGACTACACGATAAGGTACTTTATATTTACGTAAACAAGGCTACTGTATATTGCCATTTGACTAAATTATGACAGGCCCTGGAAGGGAGTATTAAAATATTCCGTCAGATTGGGTGTTCGCAGGCCCACAGCTAGTAAAAAAATATTTCACACCCTAAACCTGAGTATATTCGTATTGTTGCGTTTATTTCAACGGATTCGCAGAAAAACAAAGTTTAAAAAAAATACATTACAGTTGTAAATAGCAAATATGGAGACTGCCTCGCCTGGCATGCCTCGAGCAGTCATGCATTACCATATGTATATGTAAATAATATTGCGTATAATTGATCTCGTACAGGACATCCATTTAATTGTTCGCTACCACAAAGGGATCTCGATCGCATGTGACCTTTATATGATTTACAAAACACTTGGCAATGTATTACAATGATTTACAAATAATAGTATTTGAATTTAATCGAATACATGTCCCTATCGATTCAATTGAACCAGGCGGCGCCGTGTACATCGATTATGTTTATGGTAAACAAAATGAATGGGTAGCTCATTCAATTCAATCCTCTGTAGCTTAGCTTGAAGGGAATTGGTTACGCACTGGTTTCTTGGCGAAGCGTTTCTAATTTACTGTCATTTATCAACTTGACACCACTAGGGTGATAAGAGTGCTGGCCCCCTGAGGTTACTAATACTATCTACTCGCTTACTTACAGATCTGCATATTATTATTAATTTAACTATAGGCATTTTCTACTCTAAACTGGAACAGACTTTCGTACTTTTCCTCAGTGTGTTTCATACAGTAGGTACTTACTGGGTTTTGAAAGTATCAGGACAAGTTTTTAGCGAATTGAAAGCGTGAAATTCACCTGTGTTATAACAATAGGGAGCGGTTTCTATTTTTAAGTTTTATATCAATAAAATATACTAAAATATTTAAATTGAAACTTTAAACCGTTTCTGGACACAAATGTGCACTTCATTTTACAATAAACTCAATGCACACACGCAAAGACCAGAATCTACTATAAAGCATGGATCCCTCTACAATAACATTTTTAAATTATCACGATGACTGTCACACGTCGTTGACGCCAAGCCATTACGGAGCAAATTGAAATAAGACGCGGTCGATAATCGCTTCGTTTCTGGGGTGCAGTGCGTGAGTCAAGTAGCCAGGAGATGTCAACTTTAGTATCTACATACTCAATACAATACCTAAGTAGCTTCTTCTACTTGTAAACTGATTTTGACATATTTTAATGACGTACAGTTATATATAATTTTTTTTTTGTTTTTACGATAATTATGTCTGTTTCTATTCCCTATATACGAGTAATGAAAATGGTCCAAAGTCGTCCAAAGGGAGCAGATTAAATTAAGTAGGTACTTAATTACTTATTATGAAAGTTTCGTCAAAGGCGTTTTATTATAGCGGACTGTCATTGTCGCAGTCTTGTCGTAGCATTCTAACGTAAGAATGGCGGTGTGTGGTTGAATTGTGTAGAGTAGACATTGC
This sequence comes from Pandemis corylana, assembly GCA_949127965.1. Taxonomy (NCBI): domain Eukaryota; kingdom Metazoa; phylum Arthropoda; class Insecta; order Lepidoptera; family Tortricidae; genus Pandemis; species Pandemis corylana. Next base: position 3,706,148 of record OX421868.1, read on the forward strand.
AGAGTTAAAATTATATCAAACGCATCAAATTCACAAACGGAAGAATGTTAGGTTAGTTTGCATGCTTAATTTTAACATTAAATAAGGCTTAATCGAAATTGAGTTTTAACGTAGCAATCATAATCGCATCTGCCACGCTTTCTTTCTGTAGTTTTATATAAAAGAAGAAGCTGTATGAATGACTGACTGACTGACGTATCAGACCACACTCCCAACTACTGGGACTATCTTTGAGGAAATCTTTCATAGCGCTTCCTTTTACTACATATACTGTAGCGAGCACTCAGGATGAATTTTGCGAAATTACTACGGGAGAAGGAATTTTGTAGCGGATGCGATGCTGGGAGTGTAAGCTATTCTTTTATAGAACAGCCTGCAAGGACAACCACCAATTTTATTTTCCATCAAACAGGAAACTAAAATCCTGTTATTTAATGTGACGGTTAACGGCGGTTGGAATCCCAATAATCACCTGTTACCAGTGTTGAAGATAAATTTAAACGTAGAAATGGATTCCATCGCTTGAGCCGAGCCCTCCAGGCTAGGTGTAGGAGGGAGGCGCCGGGCGCCGCCCACGGCTCCTAGCAACTTCGCGCTCGCGACCTCCAGGACCACCTTTCCCTTTGGATTTAAATGGGTCGTCACGTCACACCGCTCGTTCCTTATCTGATTACACGTACAACTATTAGTTTGGATTAGTGTAAGCCTTTTTATAGACACCTTTTTGTAAAATATACGAGGTCTTTCACGAGCTTGGATTTTCGTTGAAAATTTCGAAATAGCTGTAGCTTGATGATGATGATGATGATGATATCTTGTGGTTCCTTAGCAGGGACAAAGCTTTAGCTTAGCTTCTTCAAAATAAGGTTGCGTTTGCATTGGAGAAAAATCTTCACTCCTTCATAGTCGCGCCACTAGCCGTTGACGAAGTGTACAATATATATTTTCACTTTTAAACTTTGAGGTGTATTGGAGAAATAATAATGATACCAGGTATAATTATTACAGTAAAGGGCATCTGAGCGGAGAGAGTATCATAATTCACAAATCCACAAGCCGCAAGATAAAAATAAAATTAATCTGTGGGCGTCGATAGACTATTTACCATCAATAAAATTGTGAAACGCTTTCTTAAGTCGTGTACAGGTTTTTGAATGCCGATAAAAAATAAACTGAGAGCATAAAATTTACTCGAAGTAAATAGAAATAAATAAAAGTCTGACGGACGGTCGTGGGCGGACCAGTGGACGGTTGACATTGCCTAGGGTTCAAAGATTTTCTGGAATCTGTAGCGGGGAGTCTACCGCGCCGCGTGGGCGTTTGATAAACGAATAAAGCTGGCAGCACAGAAAGTAAGTCCTTGGCATGGGACGTAATTCGTTTTGTTTTGTAATTTACTTTGCGCCCGCGGCGTGTTTCAGAGCAGACCGAGGCTCTAGCTACATCTACTTACGATGAGTCGTCTAGGGATTAACACTGATCCCATGAAACCTTTTATTAAAATGTGACACTTTCGATTGCGGGACCTGGGATAAAACTAATGAAACAGTTTAAGAATATACAATACCTACATTTCGAAACGTTCACAAGAAAATAAATTCTAAAGACCACAGACAACTGATATCACGGAGTGCAGCCTTTTACACAAGAGAAAATAACAGCATTCAAAAAATTTGGGACACTAGCAAAATTTATGCTTTCATAAGAATGAGAGAATAATTTAAGATTCTAAAATGTTTTATAAAGTTCAGGCAAACTACAGAGTTCTGCGGAGAATTTAGCAACCGAACAAACATGCTCCAGGGCAAATGCTTTGCGCCTAATTTCGTTTCTAAAGTTGAAATTTGTTGAACAATTCCTTGAAAGTTTTGCCATCAAGTTGTATGTTTACGAAGCAAGCACGTTGTAAGCTAAATGAACCTAGCCAAGGTTGGTGTTTATGGATGTAATATAAGACCGCTTAATCGTGAAGCCTTTGTCAACTTCATTGTTATATAGTGAGGTGCTGTGAAGGGTGGATTAGTGAATTAGGCGTGAAAATTGTTTTTGAATTAGATCGACACGTTGTAATTTAGTGTACAGTCACCGGCAATAATATCGGATAGACGACAGCGCTCAAAAACATCTGATATGCTTTAAATGCTATACAAATAGAGTTACGCTAAATGGTTTGAGTGCTTTGTTCTAATCGACTTTATATCCGGTGACTAAACTATCTTTCGTAGCTGAAAGTCTTTGCTTGGTCCTGTTTTAATTTTTTTATGTCATCTTTTGCTTTCCACCCTACTGGAATGAAGTTTTGCTTACTGAACTAATCTTAGAACGAAGAGTAACTGTCAAAGTTATCTATGGATTAATTTTCAATGTAACTGTGCGTGCCCTAATGTTGACCTAATTTACCCAATTCCCAGTGCCGGCGAATTGGAGCAGTGACACTGCAGAACTGAAAAGTTAATAAACCTAATAGATACACGCAAGGGACGCTACAGCACGAATGGTCGAAGCTTAAATTATATGAAAACCTTACTTTTAATGTTATAATAATATCATTATTCTGTTGGCATAGTATCATATCTATCTTGAAATATCTCATCGTTCGTAGAAAATCAATAATGATGGTCAGCTTAATTTTAAAATTCACCGAAGTAAACGATAATTAAAGAAAACGAAAATCTCGAGCTATCAAAGAATCTTCGGAATTAAATAGCTAAGACCTTTGAGATCCTTACATAACAGTTGCGAATTTTAATTAAAGCTTTCGACGTTTTATGAACAGAGAGAACCTAGGGATTGCAATATCAAGAGGACATATTTGACTTGTTAAAACGACCGTAATCGTTAAAAAAACCGGCCAAGTACGTGTCGGACTCGCACAGAAAGGGTTGCGTTCTATAGTGCAATTATCATTAAGTACTAAGATCGAGCAAAAATATCACGCGTTTGCTATGGGCACCCGTTTAATTATGTTTTTTTTTCAAAATTGGATCTCGTTTTTACCAACCGACCTATTGGTTGGTGCTAACTCTTTGCATACGGAATCCCAACAACGTTTAGAAATCAGTCCTCTAGCTTCCTGTGCCTTGAATATCTTATTTATGTAGCGTAAAATGTAAGTAGATTGTTAACCGCTGTGAGTTTCACACGCTCTTCATTGAGCGTATCCAAGCGTCCCTCCTTACCGGGTCCCTCGAGAACCGCGCTCGCAACTTAAATCATAACTTTCGATCAAAAGACGACGCAGAACAAAGATATCGCGATCATAGGCCTGTTACGCGACAAATTGACGTGTACCGGTCTGTACCTACACTTCGGAACGAATAGCTCTACAACCAACTATAGACTTTATTACAAGAGCGAAAGTCACAGCACGAGGAGATTCCCTTGCAATGTTACGACTTTATATTCTCGTGGGAAATATTCTTAGATCCTTTTTTTCTTTATCAACACCTTTTCCCATACAAACTTGCACTTCATTTAATAAAACGGGCTTGCCCTAAACTTTTTAAAATAGTAATAAAATGTTACGAATTAAGTTTACTTCTTTTTTATTCACATCCTCCACAAGTTGTTTACTGAGCAGTCCCCGGGCGCGTGAGCTCGCAAGATGAGGCAGGGTCTCTTGTGGAGGAAGGGGGGAGGGGTCCTCATTCCTTACCTAATGTGGAAGACAATGCCGGCCTCAAGGACCATGTGAAAGTTATTTTGGGAGTGGACTGGATGCCGCAACTAGTTTGTTTGGGGGTTTTGTACGTTACTGCTTTAATTACAGCACTCGTAGGAGCTTTTAGATTCTTGAGTATACCATTTAATACCAACAATTAAAATTTAAATCAATGTGATGCCACTATGCAACTGTATCGATTACAAAGTTGTAAAGTAATTAACAGACGCATTATGCAGAAATAGAAAGCGTCAACGCTCGAGCAGTTTCAGCTAGAAAAGAGTCTTAAATTTTATTTTACTTCGACAAATGAACGTTTATTGCTTTTTAATCGACAATTAGACGTAATAGTGTGACCGTAGATAATAAGCGGGGCCGAAATAGCCATCCGAGCCGAACGATTACCTCAAGTTAGCGTTATCCATTGTAGAACGGATTAAGTACTTTGTGAGGGCTTACAGTGTAGACAACTTTATTGACTCTTAACTGCGGCCGGATTTAAAGACTTGTCTGCGTCGCTAAGCAAACAAACGAATATAGTCTGTGAAACAAAAGACAATACATAAGACATGGGACCCGAAAATAGTGAAAACGATAAATTATTTGTTAAATAACAACTTGCGCTCTCGAAAATTATCCAATTTAAGTCAAAAATGCACAAAACTTCAGTTCACTCAATATCTTCGAGCTTGGTTGAGAATTATGTTTTATTTTCTGAGTCCGAATAACTTTCCTTCAAAGTTTTTTCAGACTAAAAAGCTCGGGGTGGAATTAGAATTTTGTGTGCACGTATCAAAGATAAATTTACGTCGAAACCGTGCGTTGTGGCAGCTCTGAACAGGGGGCATAAGCCTACATAAGATCCAAAGATCCTCACTAAGTCTTGAATTTATGCGATCATTCTGACATTCTTTAACCTGTCATTTTCAGGCAGTGCGAGTAAACTAAGTAAAATATAAAGACTGCGTGTATAAGCTAATAAACTGTAATTGTTTGATTGCAAACATTTATCGTTTCATACGATTAGAAGTCATCCGCATTTGAGCCACATCTTCGATAAAACGCTAAGACATCAAGGCAGATTTTACTAAGGTTTTCCCAATAATAGCAATGTGTTTTAAAAATACACACACAACAAAAATATAAAGCTCTGCAGATGGAAATAAAAACCGCTCATTCCCTAAATATCATAATTGCAAAATACTAGATTGCCGATTTACCCGATTTCTAAAATAAATATCAAATTCCCAATTGATTGACATAATGAAAACACTAGGCTCGCAAAATACAATGTACTTGAAACACCTACTTCCTTTATATGGTAGCAGCATATACTCGATAGGCTCGATAGCCAGTTTATTTAATTCCCAATACACAAGATGCTGCTTATAGTACTTTATTTGCGAATGCTTAAATTATCGTAAGGGATGAAGACGTGATTTGTGAGTGTGTGTGTGTGTGTAAATTCCTAAAATATCAGATTTTTAGTTTAGTAGATCACATAAGCACTGATAGACAATAAAACAAAGGGCTAAGAAGAAATAATAGATTCAGGCGATTTTTTTAACACTTAGCTAATTTGGGTTTGCGTGGATGCACCTGACCGTACTTGTTGGTATTTCGAAAATCTGGTTTTTCGCAAATCTGCTGTTTGAAAAACCATGTATTACATGATAACGCTTGATTCAGTTGAAAGACGATTGTGTTTTGCGAATCTGGTATGTCAAGTGTTTCAGTGCTTATGATTTCGAAATTTGATATTTTGGGTATATGGTTTTATAGGGAACATGGTGCCTTGAAAACATGGTATTATATAAAACTGATACAAAATCGAACACAATATAGAGAAAGTATGGTATAATGGGAATCTGATACTTTGATGAGCAGGTAGGTATGTATGCAATTTGGTATTTTGCAATTATGGTTTAAAGGGAATGAGCGGTAAAAACGGCAGAGCATCCAGCACGCTCCATCGGATGTGGCGTGAGATGAACATCACTTCCGTGGAGGCTGCGGGAGAATGCCCTATTACACCCCCTACCGCCTGCCATGGCTAAAATACCGGACGTCACTTAGTCTAGCCATTGCAGCGTCAATAATAGTTACCGCAAATGCCATTAGAATTGAAGAAACTAACTAGATTAATGAACTGTTAATATACAAAAAATAATGACTTAAATCAGTTAACAAGGGTCTAGTGGAAGAAGGATGTTTCTTACATTGAAAACGGAACTTAGCTGTGCTAGCGATTCCACTCCACCGAACAAATATGACTAAGTAGGCTGAATTTTATAAACCAAATGCCGCAAGTGCTATAGATAGTCCTACAATATTTTCCAATAGACAGCTAATACAATAGTGGTTCATTAGATTGGTTTGTCGATGCGGTTATTGCTTACTATCCTATTATTCAACATTCTTCGCTTTCTATACCTTTAATGTTAATAGATAATACGGATTGTAAATCAACGTGGCCGTATCGGTGTCGTGTCGCCCACTGAAGTTGAGGAGTTATGAAACCACATTCCCCTGACAAAGAATAACAGCCACTTTATATTTATAAAACTTACAGAATATTAAGTTAACAATCACAAAGCCGAAAGACCGCCGTAGTTTTTCCCTGCTATGCACATAGCGTTGTGTTGTTTCAAAGTATCAAGAACCAGAATTTTAGTCATGCTTATTAAATAAGCGCCGGGCAAGAAAAGCGTTCATAATAGCGTTTGAGGAAAGCCTCTAATCAGGAACTTTTTCGAGTCGCTGAATGCAAATTTTCAAGAAAAGTTTGTCGAAAAAATGAATACTGATTGTTGGTATTACTCATAGCTGACGTTTCATCATCGCAGCACGCCTTTATTTATACCTCGAGTGGACAAGAAAAAGCGACGCTCGAACGATTTTATACGATGTAAACTCCGTTAAGTCCGTAAAAACAGCTCAATATCGTTAACATTTTTGCTGTAGGTAATTAGTAAAAGACTTAGTTTACTCTGTAAACATTGTTTCCGTGACATAACGATCATAATTCATCCGGGAGGCCCCGATTATAGCACGAACATCCCGGACGGGTGCTTTTTTAGTCTTTTTTCATAATTTCCTGCTCAAGCGGATCCACCACATTATTCCCTATTAAGATTGTTCATGTTCTAATTAGAGCATCCAATTCTAAGGAGTATATTTTCCGATTTGACTTTTGGTTTCTTTGGGAGTCATACCCATACACTACTAATAAAAACCGTTTTATTGAAGAATGCTCTATCAGTTTATGGGTAAGTAAGTGCACAACAATTTACAGTCATAATAATCGATTGCATTATTACCCAAACATATCAAAAACAATCAAAAAAGTCAGAGAACACAAGTGCAGTGATAGATAATATAGATATACACGTACCTATGAGCTCAAAGAGCTGCTGGTGTATTATTTTAAATAATGATAATAATAATAATAACAGTAAAAGCAGTTTCATGTTTCATCGTCTATTAAGAAATAGTCGGAGTGACCCCGCTGTCCGGTTGCGCTGCGCCGGTGCAGTGGCTGCGCGTGCGCCGTAAATCTCCTGTTATCTAATTGGCTGAACAAAAAGCGGCGCGTGCCGTCGGAAATAGATACCATAGAGCTACGGCAACGTCTCACTCCGGGGTTTATAGTTAACAGGGTGTTTCTGTTTGCGGTTAAAGCTATTACAAGTTAAGGTGTGGCCTTCCGTTAATTTCAACCACAAGTAATAAGCACGTCTTTTTTTAAAACAACGCACATAATGAAACAAGTTACAAGAGCAAATGAACTTTGGCATGTGTTAAGATGCCATCTCTACAATTATCTATGTCTACGAATTCAACATTTCGATATATGTTTGTTATGTTTGAAAGACATGGCTCGTTAAAAGTAATGAATAGTACTCAATTTCACTGCGATTGCATTTGGGAGCCAGACGATCAAATAAACGTCGTGCAATTTGATTTATTTCATCAAACGCTGGACAAATTTAACGCGCGGAAAATATACGAGTACAACTATTAACCCCTCCAGTTTTGAGAATTTAAAGACTCAGGAAATTATAGATACAACGAATAAAATAAATATAGCGAGCAACTTGTTTGTAATTTCTTTGTGGAATAACAATTAGAAGCAGTGAGCGGCTAAGAAATTATCACCACCAGGACTGCAAAAGCGCCTGAAGCGTTCCACTGATCATCCAAGAAATTAATGTGTTCCTCGCCGTGTCTCTTCCGTCAAGACGTCCCACGATCCTTACTCCCGTAACCAGGGCATTCTCAGACAGCGACAAATTATCGTGACCCGCTTAGACGAAGGCCAAGATACATAATCCGGAGACCCTGACATCATCCTTAAATAGACAATTTAATCAGAAAGGATCTGTGTTAGTAATTATGCTATAATTATTAAATAAATACCGACCCATACGAATATGACTCGTAGAAAAACTGAAGTGTAAATTAGTTTTTCCATCGAATCTAGAAGTTCGAAATGAACAAACTACTCATATAAATCGAACCATATTTTCAAGTAGGCTTCTGACTTTAAAAAAAAATATTCGGCCCACATAAAACTATAATAGTTATTAATATAATAACAATAACAGACAATAGCAATATAAAGTTAAATTTAAATTATTCCATACAATAAAAACATGTCGTACAGCCTCTCGGGTCCGGGGCACTTTAACTCGTGTAATTTATACTAATTTTCTTAATCTAGAACATTGTTGTTTGACCTAGAAAAAATTATAGAGCACACAAACAAGCCTATCTTATTCTTGGAATCTTTATTGGTTTATCCACGTGGAACGATTCATTCCATCTTTTTACTGGGTAAACTCTAATGAAATATCCTTCATTAGCATTTCTCATGCTCAAACAAATAATTACGGTAACCACGACTACAGTGATTAAAAAATCAAGACACGTTTCCTATCATCTTGGACACCATGCACAATTGTACACTATAATAATATCTACAATCCACCACACTCTTCTTCCCTTGAGGTAGAGTAGAGATCAGTAGGCTTATTATATTACTCGCTCGCAATCGCCATCATGTTCATTTTGACAGTTCATGTATAGGCTGACAATTGGCATCGGAATCAGCTAGCTGTCACAATCATACAAGAAATGTCAAAAGGAACACGATGGTGATTGCGAACAAGTTAGGTAATAAACCTACAGGTAGGCTTATTATCTTACTTGCTCGCAATCGCCATCGTGTTCATTTTGACAGTTCATGTATGGGCTGACAATTGGCATCGGAATCAGCTAGCTGTCAGATTCATACAAGAAATGTCAAAAGGAACACGATGGTGATTGCGAGTGAGTTACACAATAAGCCTACAGTTTGATGTAGCGAAATAGGGTCAAGACGATCACTGCACTGGCATCCGCAAATTAGGCGAATCGTTTTAACCCTTTATTTAATTTTGTAACGTTCACAGCACTAAAGAGATTTCAAGTGTAGGTAGGTATTCTAAAGTTACCAGCTGTCTTGTCTTGTTTATACTATATAACATTATTCTATTTAAGATACAATTGAAACATTAGGAGAGGGTTACGTAATTTAATACTTCGATATTCTGTCGTTTATGGCGACTCGGTATCCAAGGCGACAGCGAAATGAATCTATCATTGTGATTGGTCGAGGTTGGCGGTTGACAGCGATGTCAAAAACCCCGCGGTAGCTTAATGGTTTGGCCACCTTTCAACTTTGTCAAGCCCAACTTAACAAGTCGTTTGAAGTCCCAAAAACGCCAACGTGGGAACTAAAACTCCTCATTGTGTAAGAACCTCTTCACGAAGCTTATGCCCAGCATTGGAGCCTTTATAAGAAATACGTCGCAACGTTACTATGCAGGTACCTATAACAAACGTTGAGCCCTAGTGAATAGTTTGTTTTCACAGTCACAGCCATCCGCGGTACAGCACTGAGTAATATTCTCTCAAGCCTGCAGATCCTTCCTTTGTGCGTCCAATCGCTACTCTATTCATGCTGTGCTTTTTGCTATTCGTGATTATGGCGAGCACTGTCATTACGCAGACAGCCCACAGATAAAGTTGTGATGGTAATTACTATGAATTTATCATCTATCATTTATAGGCGTCTTTCCAGTTATAGCGTTCCTAGGTACACAGAGAATTTCACTGGAGCATTGTTCGTTTAAACTTTAACAGTTGCAAGTCAATTAACACATTAGTCAACTACTACTCATAAGTAGTGTTAAACCTGTCATTTTACGAAGAAAGTATGGTGCTTGTCAATGATGGACGGTTTTGTGGCTGCAACTAATGACATGTTGCTTTGTCCTGAGCTTAAATGTCTCTATTAACTTGGACTCTAGAAACAACCACTAATCTTTATTCTGTCTATTCACAATGGCTTTACAACAGTATTTAAGTAAGCTCGTGGCAGACGAAAGGGGGAGGTAGGGAGTAGATAGTTGTTGGATAGTCTGGCTACCTCATTGGGAACGTCCGAGTTGGAGACAATGTTTTACTACTATGCTGATGTTGGTTGGCTTTGGCTGTGACTTGAAAATGTAATGAAAGATTTCGAATTTTAAATAGAGATTATTAACGCTTTCAATGAACTTGTGTTCCATGCACTTTATTGGTGTTTCAAAGTTATGAGCACTTTCTGTTTGGAAATACTTATAATTATAATAAATAATAATAGAGTCAGCCGAGATGTATCTTTCGCTCATTAATTACCAAATAAACGATAAGACATACTAGAACATTACCAGTCAAAGGACGTACAGTCAAGGGTATGAATACATATATTATGGCGTGTTTGGCTGTATCGTTATTTATGCCCTCGACTGTACAAGTGTATATTATGTCTCATCTGTTGGAAAATAAACATAAATTATATCGCCACTTAAGGCGCTCGGCGAAGGATTTTATTGATGATTTTTATCTAAAGACTATTAGAGAATCTCCAACTGCATTCGACATGCATTGAATGAATAAAACATTCATTGTTTTGCTCTTAATGCAGCTTCAAAAACTAAATAAGAATAGGATTTGATCATTATATGTGAATACGAACTTAAATGCTAGCTATTTTTAAACACTTGGCTTCTCTAAACGGGAGGCTGTTGATTAATTAATTACGCACACATTAAGTACGAATATTTAATTTATAAAATAAGTGAACAATTTTGAGTACAAAAATATGGGGCGTATTTAATTAGTTAAATTTCAACCAGTATTACAAGCAACTTTAAATAAAGCAGGAAATTATTCTACCACGCATCGTAATCACGGAAGATGTAAGGAAAATAAGCATTTATTGTTAAACCCACAAATGAGTAACCAGCAGAGAAACGGCAAATAATTGAGTACGCATTCTAAGCAGCTTATTACAAAGCTGTGAATGCACTTCGCCTACATTTTGAGCGTTAAATTGGGTCAGAACAGAACTAAAAGTGGGTTTGACGTCCTGGTAACCCGCTGACCTATGTTACCGGCTAAGCCGTGGTGTGGTTCACATATATTTGCAGAGCTGCTGTTAAGCTTAGCTCAGAAACCAATTAATTTAGCAATTTCCTCCGATATTATAAAAAAAATATTTAATATAATAGAATTTGGCTGTCGTCAATTTTTGTTACGGCATTTGAATATATGTATGAAAAGAAAATCCAATAAGGCCTATGGAGGGATACTGGCTCGTCAAAATTATGGAACACAGTCGATTAAATTCTTATTCCAGAAGTTGAAAAAAGTAACTGCGTGTGCGGATTATGATCAATTGATTGTGAGGATGGGAAAAAGACGTGACGATATTCCGTAACAAATAAAATCTTTGTTCACCGTTTGGTGTCTTTTTGTTTAGGTAGGTAACGGTCTGATGAGAAACCAACCTTAAATGTGCGATTGCTAATTAAAAAAAACAATATGCCGACGTAACGCGTGCATGACATATCGGACAATAGTTAATTAGGTTAAAATATGTGTTAGTTTAGTTATGCACCGCGCCCTCTTTATGCACGAAAGTTAAGCCGTTAGCGATTAAGTACACGAGGGTGAAAACGTGCCGCTCTTCTAATTTATTGCAAGACATAAGGTTTTCAATTAAAAACTTTAAAGGACTTAAAAAAGTCGCAAAGCGGGTCTATTACAGAAAATATTAGAAAAGTTGAAATTCAATAAATAAATCTGGTACAGGCAGATTCCACGCAGGATATTGAATTAAAGATTCTGTCCACTTACAAAGGCGCGCCCCTCCACACAAAATTATCTATGTGCAATAATTATACTGTAAAGCTCGTGCTTACAATATGCCTTAGTGTGCGTGGCTGACGTTAATCGACTGCGAATAAGGAAGCTTTCATGTTAAACACACAAAAACGTGTTACACAGAAACAAATACGATGCATAAAATGTGGAGACGCGGGCCTTTATTAATAGATAGATCTGTATCTCAGTTGCACTAATAATTTGGTCCAAAATTAAAAAAAAAAAAAAAAATTGAGCGCATGTAAGGCTTGACGTAGCACGCAGAGTATGTAACTGAATACGACAAAGTACGTTACACTATCTCGAATAAACTTTCGTATTTAATGAAATTATAATACCAGCAAAAACGTAAAATAACGAAATAACCCTTTTACGAGTTTCGAAGTAATAATTGCGGTTCGGTTGCGAAGGTTTAAATTAGTTAGACCAACTAATCGACCAACTAGTTTACGCAATAGTGCCGAGTCAGAGCCCTTGTGAGCGAATTGGGTCGTGAATGTCCAAGAGTCGATCTCCCGCCGCCTCTTAGATGAGGATGTTAAATTGAAGCAAAGGAAAAAATTAAAACATTAAATGAACCACGAAGAAAATAAGCAAAGATAGTTGAGAACAAGACAATGGTCAGATTCCTGGAAAAATTCAAACCTTGTTTAGGAGAAAAGAAAAACACTGTATAGTCTGTTACTGACAGCAAAGCTACTGCCATTGACCCAACCCAAATTGTCGAATTAGTGTTGACAAAGACTAATAAGAATAACAAATGAGTTGAAAGTAGGATCATAATGACATAACTTTAGTAACATCCGGCGAATGCCGAACTGCGTTTGTGCGTCTAGCGCGACTAATTTGTCGTATTGTCGTTAATTAAGATAGAACTATTTTAAAATAAATCCAGGTGTTCAAAGAGCCATGCGCCCCATGATACAAAGTCACGCAACACAAAGCAAATACGTAATGATCCGTTTAACACCCTACGCAGGATGACATCAGCACGCGCGGGCTAGAAAAAAGTGGGATTGACAGAGACAAACGGGGTTAACAAGTTAACATATCGTTGAAATCGGTCCTTAAATCCAAGAATTAAGGTACACAGTAAGCTGTTAAGTTCGTTTTTATAAAATAGAAAAAGCATTGTAGAATTCGTATGTAAATAAGACAAATAAAAATTGATCATCGTAAATGGACGTATGTTTAGTCGATCAAGGAATTCCTTTACGCATTCTTTTTAAGGTTCTATGTCATTTGTGGGGCACGACACACAGACTAAACGTGAGTTTGTGTAATTATGATTGAGTCTCACGGTGGTTTCATGTTGAAAATTAGCTATATATATTGTTTTTTTTCTGATGTACTCGTAGCATCTATCATAAATAAACGGTAATGAAATTACTTGATCAACATACTTTCCTTCCCCCTTAGAGGAAAAAAATGTTCATCGTGTTTATTTTTATACATTTTGAGTGGCATAGCATAATTATATTATTTGTCAAATTTTTATTTTCTACACTAATATTATATAGAGGAACATTTTTTTAACATTTGGAAACGTGCCTAAGTACTACCTGCTTGGTTTTGTTTATATATTTAATAAGTTGTTGTAATTCTCAAAAGAAAATTAAATAAAAGTATAGGAATAAAACAAATCTTGATTTAATCTCTCGACTCCTGTCTACATTTACCAAGGACCACATGAATCCTCAGCGGAATCTCACGATTAAAATTGAATCCGTGGCTACGTCTGTGAAGAAACTGGGCCGCACTCGAGCCGAGGGCTGGAGCACTCTGGCGCATTATGCCCGTCCAGCAGTTAAGGGTTAACGAACCCGAGTGTCGCGTTGTGGGTGAATTGCGTTCTAAGCTTTATTTATGGGACCGCTTTTAGGCTTGTGTAAACACGGCTTGATTTTTAATGGGAGTTCGGTTAACTATGCGATAATCAATTAAGTTCGTTGTGATCGATGTGAATACGCAAGTGGATGGTACTGATTTATTGCAGCTAGTTATAATTTATTTATTTGGAAATGTATGTAATTATTGTAATTTACTTAATGCTTCACAATAACTAATTAGTAATCACTCATCAAATCTTGTCTCTACACAGCGCGCTTGAGGCGTCCTATCTTAAACTTGACGGAAATTCCCTTACATTCCCTTTTTCTATCTTCGTAGGTACGTCAATGTCTTCTAATTTCAATGAAGATGTTAAAACATAAATTTAATTTCAACGTATTGCCTTATATTAATTCCTGTTCAATGAACACAATAATTAGTCCCCGATTAATATGCAATGAGTGAATACATTATCGTCTACGTATAACAAGCGATCTTGAGGGACCTAATTCCCACTCACAGGAGCCTACATTTAACTCGTGATACATTATCGTACAAAAACAAAACGTCATAAGTTAATATGCATGTCTTAGGTTTATACTGCCCTTTGATTTAGCATGCGTTAGTGACTTAAGCATTGAAACGTACGTAAAATTCTTTGTCTCTGTCGCATTGTATTGAAGTTGTTGAAGACTAAAAGAGAGAAAACATGCGTCAGGTGCACCGTATAATGTGTGATGTATTCCTTTGGCACCGTTCGACACGTATGCATGTTTCCTTTACGGGGCAGCAGCCAGAATGACAAACACCCATTGTCTATTGTCAGTGTAATATGGATCCTTAAACCCTTAAAGCGTATGAGAAAAATGGGCAGAATGCATTCGTGGCACAACTAGCTATACAACTTTTAATACACAATTGAATGCAATGGAAATGCTTATAAACTAACTTCACAGAACAAGTGTCAATATGGAATACCTATTACACATTAATGTTAACCACAAAAATATAGTTTTTAGTTTGAATAATGCTGAGAAAAGCATTTTGCTGTCGGTATTTAAGTATTGCATTGACATCGCACTCTGTACCAAATTTCCATCCAATCCGAGCACCAAAAGTGGGTCGAAATTCACTTGCAAAATTTGAGCAAACAAAGCTTTGGCTTGTAAAAAAGAACATTAAAGCAATTTATTCAAATACCGCCGCATGTTATAGACAGTATAATTTTGCACCTTTGATGTCAGTTAGAATGAATATATCTATAGGAGGAACCGGGCACAATCGACATGTTATGTCATGAGACGTTATGTGAAACCCTTGTCAAGCCACAACGCACCTGCTTGAAGATAGTGCCCGTCGAGAAGTCACGGCTGATTCATCATACGGATATCTGTAAAAGAGGAATAATTTATTAAACATTTTTGATAAGACGGATAGAATTCAACGAAATCTCATGGGAAAACTTAATTCACTACACTCGTAATTTGTTCTTCTCGTTTAATGTCTATAAATATTTTGTATGGGTCGAAAACAAAAGCGATTGTGCCGTGCATAATTTTCCCTTTGAATTTACAGCAGGGTCTAATACATACATATATAAATCACTTCTTTATTCCTTACGGGGTAGACAGAGCCTAGGGTAACAAGACCTAAAGACCACGTTTAGCGTGAGGTTTACCGTCTAATATATGAAGCAAAAGGAAGTAAAAAAGCACATGGGCTGAGGCAGTCAGTCTACGTTATTAATACCAAGCGGCGCTGGCTGATGGTTACATAGCATATTGTCATTAAGTCTATTTGCACCTAATTCCTCCAGCTTTTAGCGTGAGATATGAACGTGCAAATAGCAGTTTCGAATTGGAATATTTCCTCCCCATTCCCTGTCCCCGAAACCAGGTCAACTTCGGCAGAAAATATTTGCGGAATGCAATGTGACGTAGGTAACTATATCGTATAAATGTCATGTTTTCCTGGAATGTTAGCTGTCTTTTATATGGAAACTTGACAAGAAGATGATGAACATAATTTGGATTATCGCGAAGCCTTATCAAGTTGATTATTGGTTGGGTTAGCTAGAAGGTACCTTTATGAAAAATATCATTCATTATATAAACTATTAGAGCTTCGATCGAAATTGCAATCGAGAAGGTAACAATAATATCCATCAGGATTACCCTTTGTTATACTTAAAGGAAAATGGGACAAGAGTATACATATATGTAAGTAATTAATTGCATTGGGGGGGATATTATTGTCAGGAAAATTTACTTCATTTATTTCAAGCGTTTACCTTAATCAGTATTGGAGTAACAGGAATATCATTGGTTGTACTGAAATGCATCAGAGTGTAACCAGCATGAATCACGAGCATTCAATTAAAAATGTGTTACACAGCTATTAGGCAAAAATATTATAATTTAGCCAACGTGAGTTTCCTTACAGGTACTGCACCGGAAAATGATGGGTACCGTAAGAATTTATATCGACACATCGTAGTTTTTTGTTTCAGTTACCGATGGAGGTTTTTGAACTTCGCGATTCGTGCGTGACAGCCATCTTAAATAGTTTAATTTGAATTTAAAACAGATGTCGTTTTAAACGCGGAAGTGTCGGCGTCGCTGCGGCTCGGATCAGTGCCGGTGAATCCGGTCATACGTTTTTTTATAGATAATTCTATCCAGGATATAAATTAGTAAACTCACGCGGTTCTGAAGTTCCGGAGATTATGCAATAGGTATATTTTTAAACGCGATATGAGCGGTTCGATTCAGTTTAATGCCCATTGTGTTATACATGTTATACAGTTCGCTTTGCACGGGATCAAGTTTTAATTTCTATAAAAGCATGCGCTAGTAGACTTGCAAGAAAAATACAAATACCACGTTAAAGTTAAATAAATATGCTACTTATTAATAAAGGATAAACCCCAAGCTACCGAAATGCAGGTCGCGTGAGGAAGTGAATTGCGATTTATTACTGAAGCTTACGGGAGGCCGGAAACGGCAGCCATTAGGTACTGTTTTGCGGAAAAAGATTGAGAAAAATACGGCGCCAGAACATGAACACGAAATCAATAGTGCAATCCGGAAAATATCACTTCAAATAAAATTTAACTTTCAAAATAATTAACAGTATTTCTTAATAACCTGGACTTTTTAATTGTATTTTTAAACGTTAGTAAATTTTTCACTATTGTAAATTGGTCACGTATTTAAGTGTTGCATAGCTAGATCTAGCCCCAAGGGGTACTAAGGAGTCGTTCAATTATTACGTAAGCAGTTTTTGACATCAATATAAGCAAACCATAGGCCCCATCCCGATTTGCTGCTTATATAATACTTTAACGATCCCTAAATTGTAGAACACTTCGCTATCAAAACAGGAAAATAATTACGAAATTGAAAAACCCATACCATTAAGACGAAACCACAAGGCAACACATACTTATCCATATTCTATTCCATTGTCTTAGGTATTTATAAATGCACATCCCTCATTCGCTCATTAATTAAGGATATGACCATTAAAAGTGTGGAGCAATGAGCAATTTCCGCTGGTCCGTCCAAATAACGTGCCAGACTGTAACATCACAGTGCAACGTGTTACAGTTGCAGTTACAGCTATTAGAACGGAACTAAGCTCGTCGCTGCAACATTGGTTAATAAATAGTAAATATTGAAATGGTTGAAGGGAGTATATTTGCAAAACAGCAGCTTAAAATGATTTGTTTCATTAAAATACCTTCGTACCAAAACGGCTGTTCTGTACATTGATTTGCGTTTTTAAATTGTCTACGTAAAACTATGCTTTACTACGACTAACACCGCAACTTATTTTTGTACAATTAATGATATATTAAGTAATCTATTTTTCTTCTCTGAGCCAATTTTTTTTTGACAAATTGACATGCTTATGAACGATAGCAAGACTGTATATATAAACAATTCGTAATATGCAAATATGTGGAAGCAGAGCTTAAAATATCCTGTTGATGCCTCGAGGCCGTGTTATCAAGTTTTGATTTATGATAGACATCAACATTCAAACGTGCGATTATGGTAAGGTACTTGCTTATTGATCAATTAATTTATATGCTATTTTGTTATTTCGATCAATCCGTAACTCCCGTACATCATATTAGCCGTTAAATTTATCGCACATTCAGATTTGCAACCGGACTCCAACTGTCAACTAGCACATGTTCAAAGTTAGAATTTCAGCCAACATTCAAGAGACAGAGTGTGACGACAAAGTTGGAGTGAGAACCAACAAATCCTGTAACATTGTTTGCCCTAATACCATCAATCTTAATTAAAACTAAGTTAAATATCACTGTGTATAACATACTGTCTTAATTGAACAAGGATATGGCACGCTAGTACTATTATGTATGTACAACACAATCAAACAGCATATTTGCATTTAATATCTGTAACAGCTGGTGAGTTATTACCGATAAGTATGTTGCGTATTGACGGTTTATTTTTCGCTAAGGAAAGGTAGCCCTTTGATATGCGATCAAAGTATATTTCTTCCGTATATACATTTAGGTACATACATGAATTACAGAGAGGTCTTCAAGTGAACAAAGAAAAAATCTTACGAATAAAATTTATTCATAATGAGACTAATTACACTGGTAAACAACTAAACATTTTTTTTTTGTGTTCGGATATAGCTAGTTTACACCGCTAATTGTTTCATACGAGCATCTTTACTTTTTTACATATTAATTGATTGCTCCAACAGAGCTTTCAAAGAAGACGCAACAATACAAGTGTTCTTGGAAAAAAAATACCGCTATGTATACATCGCTGATACGCGTACATGTGTGAAAAACCGCTCCTTTATGTAGCTATGGCTTTTAGTAACTCCAGCAATAGTTGTTCTTGTAACAAAGCGATAGAGCCTAAAATAGAAGTCAATAATGTTGCTTCTAATAAGTGCTATCACTATTAGGGCAAGAGTGTGTGAACATCATTTGCATAGCGTGCCAACTAACACGCTAACTCCTTCGATGCATAGTCTGCACTATTTAAGCGTAACATCAGTTTCCATTCTATCTTTGAATACAATCTACTCATCATACTAATTAGTTCGTGTTTAATTGACATAACATACAGACGGCATACCTTATTAAAAATAGAAAGAAAGTTTCCTGACTCATCGTTTATTTGGATTAGTTCTACTATTGCAGAAACCAGAGAGTGACATAGCAGATTCTTAGCGGAAAGTAAAAATTAAATACTCGTGAAGGTACTATTGTTATATCATGTCATGATACCCGTGTGTTGATTATAAAAAACGACACTGCAGATCCCGCAAAATTACACAGCATATACTAGACCTACATTAATTTATCCACCATATTGAGGAAAGACAGGACAAGGAGAGAACCAATCACAATAACGTACGGGACCGGTCGAAAAGCCGTCATAACTGGGCGCTATATTTTCGGACCAAAGGCCATCGAATAAAAAGTTACGACAACATTCGCTCGAGTCACAGTAATTCTATCGGGAATTTCATGACAGCTATAGGTTATTCTTACTCTGAACAACCGTGAATAAAAATGGGCATCCACATAGAATGTCATCACTATCAGTGAATCATTCCTGAGAGGGGGACTTGGCGTGTCTACTTCGAATACGTACAGTACAGCGACTCCCGACACGCGATTTCGGCTGTTCACTAGTACGTTTACAACTCCATAAATTACGCTTCAGGATTTGTAACATGCATGATTAAGGTAGGCACAGACACCGTGCGTAAATATTTCGCAGACGAGAATAAAATTGACATGGAGTAAGGAGTCAGGTGATCGTCAGACGGTCCCATTTGCGCGGAAACGCGGCCAAATGTACATGATATTAGTAACTACCAAATTAATTATCACTACTCGAATTTGCGGCAAATTATACATGAAGCTTATAAGTATGGCATAGTTCTCATTTATTGTCTAATGCTGCTACGCTTTGTACCATCGTTAGCGCTACGAAAGCAACCTAATGCAATATCGTTTACGGGCCGCCATACATAGTAATCTAAGAACGAAGAAAAGTTTACACAAGTAAATTGAACCAAACATGGATACTGCAGCGTTGAATAGCATAGTGTCGGCTTGTTTGATATCTGATCGTTTATAGGCAAAAACAAGTTTAATTACACTGAGTCAACATTTTGCGTAATTACGTCGCTCGCGCATGATTAATTTTTAGACCAGAAACTGTTATTAAAGATAATCGGATATTGATCATGTTAAGCATTCATAAAAATCTCGTAAATATTTATGAGACTGGAGAAGCAGGGTGCAAAAAATATGCCTCTCGGTGCTCTGGGTGATACGAGACAAAATGATTGAGATAAGAAAGCAAAATTGATGCTCTTTTGTCTAACAAGTAGGCTTTTAAATAAACGGAACAAATCGAGTTTCCCAAGTTAATGAATGAATGAATGGGCAGGGGTAAACAGACGAGGGCGGACAAAAGGTATAGCGGGGTGCTTCGGACACTCAGCGCTGTTTGCAATGATCTGTAGTACCCTTCAGGGCTGACATGGTTCGAGCGTTCTTGTTTACGGGACTCGTGTTCTATTTAGTCTTGTGATTGTAGGCGATTATAGTACTAAGCTCGAGGAAATGTTACAAGAGGAAAATATTACATGCACGGAGAGAAGAAAAAAAAGCAGATTCCCAAATGTATGTTTCTATTCGCCGATCAAGTTATAAAAAATATTCAGGGTGAAGTTAGGTGAATCAATCATGATATCCACATCAATTAATACCGGAAATTATAAGTTTATTTTTTCTGTCTATGTTTGTAAGCTAGCTGCACCAATTATGATGCAGGCATAGAGCATAGACATCTACAGATAGAGTCTACATTGGTTGATCTCTCACCGCCCATATTGGCAATTTCAGACTAAGTACTAAGTTAACTGGCGGCGCAAAATAGATGACACGTCGAGCCGGAACGAGTGTGTGTAGAACTGTTTAGGTACTGGACTTATTCTGTGTGGCCCCAGATAACATACAGTATGGCCAATACATCGAACACATTTTGTAGTAGGGGTATACGGCGAAGTGTACAAAATATCCGGTGAACTGCCAGGCCTCCACACATTATCTATCATCGTCAGTATGTTTTAAAATGATACACGACATAATAAGTTATAGTTAAAAATCAAAAGTTTTATTTTATGTAAGTTTTTTGTTGCCTGTACCAAACAGGTACGGTGATTGTGCCAAGAGTATCCAACAAAGAAGTAGAAGACCTACTCCAAAAGAGTAATTCAGAAAATGAAGTAAATCTTTGGACGGCAAGCACATTGAACTAATAAAAGATATATGCATGAGGATCGAATTAACTAGACGAGAACTAAAGCATCATTAAATATTTTCACGGGACACAATTTCAAAGCGAAACTTTCATCAACTGGTCGATCTCCAATACTAATAACCAGTTGATAGATAACTAGATCCTAATTATTTTTTGGGCAAACAATCTAAACAAACGCACGTGTCAGCGGGGGGTTTTGGCCATCGGGTCAACAGCCTCACCACGTGCTAACCTCTTTATTGCCCTTCTGGCTACATTGTTTAGTCTTAAGAGCTGAAGTGCTTTTTGGGTCAGCACCTCGGATACGTAAATATTTATACTCTCATCGATTTATTGCAATTATTTAATGTTAAACAGCAGGTATGCGCTGAATATGCAGAAGTGAAATAATGTGGGAGTGACTAACTCGATTTCCGATTGCGAGAATACAGTCGCCATCAGACACCCCAGAGCTGTCTCGATAGTGTTTGTCAATTGCGAAAGTGCGTATTCAGATATTGTTGAGCACCTAGGGAGCTCCAATATGGTCTGTGTGATGCTAGCATATCAAGTACCAGCATATTCAGAAATTGGCGTTCTATTCGCATGCAGCATAATACTATTGTTCTTTATTCTAGGAAAACCTAAAATCCTCGAACATGTTAAATATATATTTTTTAATTCATTTTAATTTTAACAATACTCCAATGTGAGTGTACCATTTTATTTATCAGTGTCACAACAACACCAGTAAACCCATATTTTAAAATGCAAATAGGTTTAACGTGTAGATATGGACTTACTTATCGTTAGAAGTGAATTTTATTTCTGAATGGAACTCGTACGCTTTATTGCTTCGAGGTATTTATTTCGTAAACTTTCCTATTAGGTACTGAACTTTATTTACTACCAAGGCATTTGGGTAAAAGGGATTTGTCATACACCTAAATTCATGGGGCATTATAATATTTGTAGCGAAAATACTGATTAAGAACAGTTTATACACATGGTAATAAATTTAAATCCAGCACCGCGAAAATAACAAATTAATTAATTTGTTTTCACAATAAATGAATATGAATATGAACGTCAAAATAAAATAAAGGAAAACATTCATAAGAATAGCAAAGTAGGCACACGATCAACATGATTGAAGTTCAGACCACAGCAACGTATCAGAGCGTTGTTGTTGTTAGTCACAAAAGTTAGTTGCATGGGTTTCAATTTATGGTTTCAACGTTACATTTATAACGAGGAATATCAATGTTAAATACTTTCAAAGAAAGAGGTCACACTATTGTTTTTAGTTAATATTCCTCTCTCACTCACTCGAACATCAACGACTGACGGCTGAAAGCACTTGAATGATTAACAGCTGCACTCAAATACGAAATTAGTGAGGCAAGGTGAGAAGAGAAGATTAACAAGAACCTAAACTATACGGAGCAGGACTCAGAACTACCATAAACGTGTCTTTTTCAAAAATATTATTGTTCTAAATATGAACTCATTCTCCTTATCTTTCATCTCATTAGGTATGTGCATAGTACCTAATCCTGTTTTCTAATACACTTGACAGCGTTTACAAAGGGAAATAAAACAATAAAGGTATTCCCATTATCCTGGTTGAAGTAGCTGATAAGACCGTCAGCTCGGCGACGGAGGCGCAGTGATAACGCGAGATACTGCCGTCCGGTGAATGACCAACGGGTAAACGCTGGAATACCGGAGCAAACATCCTGGATCACTGAGAGATTCAGAACTGACATATGAAGAATGACTCCTTCCGGTTCCGGCTTCCTTTGGGTAATCCTTTCGTTGTCAAGAAAATGAGTATTTATTATAGAAATTTCGTAGAAGGACACTTCTACGATACGCGAAACAATTTGACAATCTTTCTAGCCTGCTCTAACGAGTAAAATGCGCAAATAATGATGAAATGGCCTAGAACACTATAATGATAATGATGATATTATACTGTCGGGTCGGGTCAGGTCAGCCCACCCTTTACAATAAAATAACCATAAAAACAAAACATAAATATAGAAGCTTTCTCGAAGGTTGAATTTAAGTGAGATGCGGTCGGTGATTTTCATGCATAGATTTCTACCAGAAGTGGTTAATGATTGATGGTCGATGTCACCGTCCGCGCTTGTTGAGGCAAATTACCTTAGGGAAAGTCTGGAGACATGGACGAGAATAACGGTCACTACATTAAAGATAACAATGGTTGTTTGCTCGGGGACTTCTTCGGTAAGTACGCTTAGGTTATGAAGGTTAATCAGTTAAGCGTGACGGATTTGTGGTGATAGCGTTTCGAATTCTCTGAGATATTTGTTCTAGTGATATTCAGTTTTATTAACCAGCCAAAAGTAACTTAAACTAAAACTTACTTGACGTGTTACGAATGTATAGGTAGAGCATTCTAATTACCTTGGTTTACTTATTTTGACTTATAATAAAATTAGTTGTTGTGTTATAGACGCGTAAGAATGTTTAATGGAAGCTATATTGTTCGAACGAAATTAACTTCTGAAAGAATGTTTGTATTAATTTATAGCACACCGGTTTATTACAAACTTTTTGCTTACGGTTGTTAGTTAAGAATAACTTAAAATCGAGACAGTTATTATTTACTAGGATCATACATCAATCTAGTCTAATTTTACACTTATCAATCATACTCTAGGAAATTACATGTTAATACTTTGCAGGTTATAATTACTCAGTATTTATAGATACGAAACTCTTTTGCACCTCGCACTGTCTTGCTGTTGCCTGTCATATCATATAACAAAGTTCTGATCGAAAGTCAAGCAATCAAAACAATCCTTAGTCAATGAGAATGTATAATATTATGACTTTTATTCCTAATAACTTTACTAAGACACTCGAGATCTAAGAAGAATTTTAAGATGATCGGAAATTGTTATCGGTAAGTATCGAATACAGTTGGTACAGGAATTAAATATTTTCAAAAACTTTGCAAATGGAGCTCACTGCTTAAGCGCGTTAACTTTAAGACTTTTAATTGCTGAGTTATCATTCCTTTTTGCTTCGAATTCCCTTAAACAGTCATTTGTATCCTTATCGCGTTTGCCAGCACCCACAAGCTATTAAGAAGCACCGGCTGCTATTTCGGAGTCTGCGTAGTCATTCCTTTGATGTCCTAAGGCGGACGGTTTTCGGAATTCTGTCGACAGGAAGATGGCCAACAGATGTTACGTTCCATGTTATCTACAAGTCAAGTGGATTAATTGAAACTATATTCATGGACAGAATATGAGCAACAATTGGCAATCAAATTTAAATAACTGTTGTTGAAGTATGATAAATGTTTCTTCTTCCTTAAGTTCGTTGAGCTCAAGTCTCGCGTGTACAGAAAGTTAACTCAGAACCGAAACTATTAAAAACCGATTAGCTCCCTTACTTACTCCAAAATGCGATGTGGATAAAGCAGCATATGTGGCGTATAATGCAAAGTTATTTTTGCTCACGAAGCAGGTAGCGAAGTAAAGGTCGGGCACTTGTCTTAAAATATTGCAAATCGATGTCTGGATTTCGTGCAAAAAATAAGTATCTGTCACAGCTGCCGCGTGGCGACGCGGGCTGGAACGGGAACATGCAGCTTGCGCATAATTATATCGATAACCATTTATTGAGCGTCGATGAAATTCATTATGTCGATGATAAAACTGCTCGGTCCACCTTGGCATAATGAATGGCATATTTCAACAGGCGCCAGAGTTTCCCTAGATAGAAGCTTAAGAGACAAATGTGACGAGCAAATTAAGCAATTACAGTAAAATGATAGGGAACATAAATATACTACCGATTACTTAAACCTACCGAAAACTCCCATAAAAAAGAAACTAGGTGATTTATTACGCCGCTTCACTAGTTTTTAATTTGAGGTCCAACCTAAACGTGTCGACATTAAAGTGGAAAAAAGGTTTCGGTTTTTTCTCGCTTAAAAACCATCTTTCGTCGCTCATTGTTAACCACGTCTGTCTATTGTTGTTATCGTAAGAGCAAGCGAGATAGGGAATATTAAAGAGAATACGGCGCGTGCACACCTGTTCTGTAAGTCGACGCAGCTGGCTCTTTATTTGGCAATTTGATACCAGTAAATTATAGGCCGTAGCGACTACCAGGATCGGAAAAAAATATAGCTTTAAGGCATATAAGTACAAGTACATGAGTCTGCGTGCCAAGAATAATATGTTTGTTGTTTTTTATGCGTCGAGACTTGAGAATCAGCATTAGGACGGAAGGAATGTAATCGTCTGGATTCAAAATTTACAAAGTTTCAAAGCCAGCTTCGTAGATCAGATCAGACCACGGATCTCTTAGGCAGTTCACTATATAATTCCGGTGAAAAGCGTAGCATTATAATTTGCATGCATATATGGCATATGGCCATTTATTAACATAATCACCTCAGTAACTCACGCGTAGTCATGTGTTCGTGCAAGATTATAATGTAAACCGTAGACCACACCTCGAAGTCCCATAAACATTTAACCCAAACGAGTTCTCACACGATATAACTGTTTAGTATACAGTACTATAACATGTGACAGAGTCACATCCACTTCGTGATACTAAGGGCAAGCGCCCGAGGGCGGGTCGCAGTCGTGTCCACTCACCGGCACCGTCCCATGCCATTACGGCCGCGATTTTATCAAGCATTTTGTGGCCAATGCACGCGGTTATTGAGCCCTTAGACATCGCGTTATTAGACACGCTTTGGTCAGTTATGCCTGGAGGCGCAGCACGTCTGGCCATGCTTGCCTGAAGTTTACAGTTGCGACCTTTTCCGAACGCATTCATTAACCTTTGTCGATATAAAATGAAGCAGTTACCTACGTAGGTCAGTTCCAGGTTCATAAGAGATTACAGAAGTAGATACATAGTTATTTATAATAAACTATGTATATATATTAATTTATGTCCCAGCGTTCGGTTCGTGACGTTATCGTCACATTGTTGCAACACAAAGTTGAACTTAAGCTTGGACTGGACCTAGGGAGTGGGAATGTGAGGGAACTGAGGAACTAAGTTGGTGCCATGGTTGCTATTTGCAGTAACGTAATCCTTTTCTTTTCCATTGCCGTTGATAAAGATAAAGATTTGGATGTTTCTTTTATGAACAAAAAGCGCGGCAACGTAACCCAACACCCGTGCAGCAACGTTATGGTGTGACCCGCCGCTTTACTGCGTCATTAACATTATGGTTACTGGGTAACGTAAAGTAAAACCAGCTGAGCTGAGACTCATGGTAATACCGAATCGCCTTCTCAGAATTGCGGATCTCTGCGCGATGTGATGATGCATCACCTGTCCCACTTCTCATTAAGTAATATGGCCTAGTTTCTGTACCGGTTTAGTGCAGTGACGTCACCGTGTATTTTGAATCGCTTTCGCTGCGACGTGATGCATTTAGTGCATTTCTTAAAAAAGCATTAAGTTTGGCCGGTCCTAAGACATTAAAATTCACTAACGAGGCGATTAAGTTTGTGCTAATAGTTAATATGCTCTTATAGGATAAAATATTACACAATTAAGATTAAACAATGAAGATTAGTAGATAATCAGGGCTGTTTTGTAAATGGTATAAAGGTGATACCGAGACGCGAGTCAGCTTAATTTGTCCATCTTTGGTATTTAGCTTGAAAAGATTACAGATAGGTGAGACATTCCTCGAAGTTCAACGAAACGTAGCATTCTTATGAGTCACGTCATTAAGAGTTTCTTACTAGATTATGACAAAATAATATATTTATCATGACAATCATGGTTGTACCATTGAGGTAGTTAGGTTAGTTTTGTTTTGTTTCGGTCGAGTTCCGTTTTAGTGAGTCACGCGCATTTTTTTATTTATTTTGCGGCCGCGGATAACTGGATCCTTTGTTAACGGCCAGTGAAGGGATGAATAGAGTGATTATGAGCTTTTGCTTATTTTTATGAGTCAGAAGAAGTTTTCGAAATTCGGAACTAGCAGTTCAGACATTGTCACAGCCGCCAAGGACACGCTGCACAGAAATCGAGACAAGACTTGAAAATACAGTCAACGTTCAGGTATGTTTGAGCACTTGTCCAATGTTATAGTCTTTCCAATCATTTATTTTCTCGATGACAGATGTAGTTTGATAGTTATAGTGTTGTGACCTAATAAGTGATCAGTAGATACGATATCGATCCAATTTTATATATATACGAGTAGTTGACAAGTATTCAGCTATGGAGCCAATAAAACAACCGACTTGAATGCTAATTTATTACTAAGCGTGCAAAATGGCCGAATGACAGTATGTTTGTAATGAATAAACTAAAAACTACTGGACAAACAAAAAATATTTCACCATTAAAATGCTACATAATTCCTGAGTAACATAGCCTAATTTTTATCCCGGTAAAAAATTACAACGTGTACAAAGTCGCAGGAACACATCTAGTTCAATATATACAATACCGATACAATATCGATATTTCAATCATAACATCACTATTTGCATTCCCATAGAATGTAACTTTATTAAAACGTTTATTGTTTGTTTATCGTACTTTAAAAAGATATTACTGCATATCTGGACTCAATTTGTCTTAGATGCATATTATATGGGATCAAGGAACAAAATTAGGCAGTCGTCATATTTTTTATACCTCGCATTTAAAAGTTAATTTTTGCGTAAAAAGCGCAGTTACATTCTACGGGAGCTGTCATCGAGAAAATAAATGATTGGAAAGACTATCGGAACCTTTTCGCTGTAAATGTATGTATGATGTATAACTTTTTATTGTACTAATTTTACAGGTAATGAGAAAAACAGATGTACAAAGGCGAACTTATCCCTTAAAGGGATCTCTTCCAGCTAACCGTCGAACGATTGACAGGACAACAGAAACCAGAGTATAGAGAGTAGACCAAAGACCCTAACTAAATGTCATATTGTTATAAGAAATAGTTGTGAAATTGACTGAGAAAAGGTTCCACAGACGTACGCGATATATACCCACAGTTGCTTCAACTCTTGTAGGTAGGTAGCGGTTGGTTTGACTGCCTGATAGTAGGTATCTGTTAATAATCATGGACAGATACTATCAGGATAGGTATAGGTACTATATTACCTACCTACTTTACAGTGTCAATGTCAATTGTTACCAGGTGGTAGCGTGTGCACGTTTTGAGTTCCAATTTGATTTAAAATAGGTATTCCTTCGTATAGGTGTGTATGTATGTATGCAATAAAGGTAATTTTGTATGGAGACTGGGCCACATTTTGCGCCCCTGTGTGTATTAAGATAAGTCATGGAGATGTAATAATTATTTATTTTATAGGTAAATGAATCAAACATCAAGAAATCTAAGTTGGATTAGGTACGTATGACATTATGCGCCTTGGGTACCTAACCACATTATTTTACTACTTAGCCTTATCCTAGGTAGGTAGCTATGTAATTATCGTGTGCAATTTCGCTATAGTTATTTACAGGAATTTCAAGTGAAAAACCATAAACCCAAAGTCTCTCAAAGACTACGGATTCTCGAGCTAGGGAATTCTCAACTTAATAGTAAGTAGATACTGAATAGTGCCAAGAACCACCGTCAATTAATGAAACAGGTGGCTTTATAATATAGAATGAAAATCATTAAAATTCGGGGATTATCCTTGTGCGCAAATACATATATCATAACCAGAATTTCGGTCATAAAACGACTGGGAGGTAGACACGGGAGGTTCTCTCAGGACAATGCGTCAATACCAGCGACCAGCGTAGTCGAGCCAGAAATCCGATTCATTTGATTATAACAATAACAAAAAACATAGCCCCACAGTAATAAAATATCGTCTTGCAGTCGGCCGCCAACCCTCGCAATTTTATTGTATTTTTCGCTGCGGGGCGGGTGTGCTCGGGACGGGCCCACCAGCGCAAGGGAAAACGTGAACCGTGCATTAAATAAATCGCAGTTTTCGTTAATATCACTTAACACATAAAAACAAAGCACCTTTAATTCATACGTACCCTCACAAACGAAGAATATCACGTAAATTATTGTATTGATTCGATCACATGTGTACACAAATAGTTAAAAAATCCAATTCGCATAGAATAACAAAACACAAGGGTGTAAAACTTTTTATAAAATTAGGTAAGGCCTAAAACACTACACACAATCAATACAGATCACGAAAATCATTTGTTCGTCATGAATTTTATTTTATTCTTGACAGAAAACATACAAACACCATAACAACGCCCGGTCAGAGACAGACTGACAGAATACAGATCGAAATTTAAATCGCAATGACCGAATGAAAAAATGAATGAGCGGAATGGTTGTTTTGCTCGTTGCCAGCTTGTTGCCAGATCGAAAATGTTAACAAACGTTACAATAGTTCCTGTAATAAGTCATAGATGGCAGAGCATCTAAACTTAAATCAACGCCATCTAGCTGCAACAAGGCGCTACTACAAAAATGTAGCCAGAAGTGAATTTCACGCATAGCTGAATGGTATATTCATGACAAATAACGAAAAAGCTAAATTTCCCGCCAAATTTAATAATCCATATTGATTAATCACCTGGGATCTGGTTAGCCTAATCCCAGTCTCTTCATCTCTTTCTATTTTAATCATCACTTCAGAGAAGATACGTTTAGTATTATAGGTACCTAGAGACAGTAAATATAGAGTTACACACAATAAACTTAGGAATTGACAAAATAAATATTAAAAAACTTTTTTATATAAATTTTTGGGGTAATTAATTACTTGCATTTGGCAATCTAGACAATTAAAATGAAGGTTGTGGTAAACCTGTATCGAAACAACTTCAGAATGTACTCTCGGGCTCTTGCTAGACTAATCGCAATAAAGCAAAAGCAAGTTTCTCTCAGGTGATTGGTACATTTACTTTTGTTGACAGGCTAAGTAGAAAAAAACATTTTCAGTTGTACCTAGATTCAGTTAAGTTGTGTTGTCTTGTCATTTTCGACATTTTGGGAATACGTCAAAAATGGAGGAGGAACGTCTCTTCGACGAAAGAGTTTCAATTCGAGAATCGGCTCGCCCCTTAAAAAAATATGGAAGCACATGCAACCATATGAAAAGACACGAAGAGTACATCAAACATGTCATGGCCAAAGGTGATACGTTGCAAGGGATAGCGTTAAAATACGGTGTGACAGTAAGTGCGGGACATTCTAATAAAAAGTGTTATTATCTCGTTTACTTTTGAGGTCTTGAATGGATAATTAAGTGGTCGTGTTCTCGGTTGATTTCAGACGGAGAAGATAAGGAGAGCGAACCGTTTGTTTGCGACGGACAGTTTGTTTTTAAGGGAATACCTATTGATTCCGGTGACCAAAGATTCGCCTTTCTACGAGAGTGGTGAGCGGGTGTTGGAGCCCGCCCCGCCGAGCCACCGCGCCTCTATCGCTGGCATGCCGACTAGAGACTTCTCGCCAGGCAGTCCTGACGAGAAGAAGAGTTTTGACGACTTTCTCAACAAGGTGGATTCGTCGCTCGCCAACATTAAGAAACACGTAGAGAAATCGAAGGAAAATAGTGAGTAAGTACCAGTACACCCATTTTTTAACTTTCTACGCTTAAGGAATAAACTTCAAAATTGTGTTAGTAAAAAAGTTGCATAATACTAACAAATTAGGACACCATATATTAATCCTAATATGAAAGAATTCACTAAACAACCTTCAGTTTTACCAAAAGCAGTGTACATTAAAATGAGTTTAGTACCTTCAGATGTTTAATCAATGCATCAGATTGGTTTCTTAGAACACTTAATTTTGTTAAATTATATTTTTATAGATTTCTAATTTGCATTGTGCAGCTTTTGATCTTATTATGCTAATAATTGTATTGTTAGTAATTCTTATAGGCATTCTATCATATCAATTAACGTAATAGGGTACAAACACTTAAGCATGTACATTTTAAAGACTGAATCATCATGATATTGTATTATTCTTATTTATTTATTGTCAAAAGATGACAGCCAAACAATAAGAATATTCTCAGATTACTAACAAAGGAACCCATAGAAATATTTAAATTCATATTCATGTCAGTTCAATACAAGGCCAAGGTGCAGAGTTAATATCATTCGTCACAAGATGCTATGTTGATCTCATTCTGTCATCAGCAACATTTGCCCTCACTGTCTGCTTAAGTTAGTTCCCAGGTGAAGGCTTCTAAATGGTTCAATATTATTTCCTAACTATCTTTTTCAAGTTGCATTTTTCATTTGTAGATCAAGTTTAAATGAAGTCAACAAATGTACATCCTTGCGAAGTAGGTTTACTTGTGTTCACTATCTTTATTGTATGTCTGAGGCATCATAATATAGTGTATAATATTAATATTCCATACGTAAATAACAGAAGCTAAGGACAGCTCAGATACTGCATTGCGTGTAGTTACTGATAACAACTTTATTTGACTTTTCGTGTTTGTTTACATAATACATGATAATTTTATCTCACTGGCAGTAGTTTTTATTACAATGTAGGTTTTATTAGTATTCAATATTCATCAATGCCCTCAATTGACATGTTTTAAGATTGCTTTTTGAACTTTTACTATTTTGATATAGACCTGGCATCCACAGACATTATACACCAATAAAATATAAATGGAAACTAGCTGAGCCATTTTCGTTTTTGTAAGACTTGCAAGGCAATTGGCAATCAATCACTTTTGTAATATATGTAGTGTCAGTAATTTCGTTTTTTTCTCTCATACTCTAACTCTACTATATTTGTCCTATCAGAAAAGTAAATAAAAGAGTCACAAGATCAGATACTCAGCTACACAAAATTTCGCCCTGCCTCCTTACAAAATTATGTAGATATTGCATATGAGTGAGAGCCAGATTTTTTGCCGCTAAGTATAATTGAAATTTGCAGTTTTCGTTTTTGGTAAATATCAAGAAATAATGTAAAAATTGCTTAAATATGCATGATCAAGAAATTTTGAATCAACCGATTATTATCTCCAGCTTGTTAAGTTCTATGTCGTGGACAGGCCTCTCACAATGAGAGGGCTCATAATTTTGGCTACAAATATGCAAAAGTCATGATTTTACCATGGCCTGCTAGGCGTTATTTGTCATCACACAGTCCTTGCTGTTTCACTTCTATCCAGGATAGACAAGACAGTCCTCATGTACTTCCTTAAGTACAAACTAAAAGCAAGAATAAATGGCAAATGTGCTATATGAAGAATAAAATAATAAATGGAAAAGTAACTTTAAATGCATATTGTAAAATTAAATGCAAAATCACAAAACTGGGACTCTGTAAGCACGGTTTCTGTTGTAAAAGGTAGGGACTTACGAGGCTATGATAAACAGTGACTATATTTCTGTGTAGTGGTACAGCATTTCATTTCCTTACAACTTCTATAAGTTTGCTATGTAGTCTTTTTTTTTAGCTTTTGTCAAACTTTCATTGCATATATGTATTACAATAGAAACATTATATTGGATCAGATCCTGCAAGTCAAATTCCACCACTTCCGTTAGTCCAACTGACTTGGGTGCGTAGATTGTATACATGGTGACTTACAAGCGTTCCACAATATTTTAGCAGGTGGTTGGTTGGGTTAGTTTCTCTGAACATCGCTATAAAGGTTTCAGGATTTTTAATTGGGTTGATAAATGTTTCTGTACATTGGTAGACGTGCAAAGATTTAATATTAATTTCAAACAACAAATTCCAAATTAACATGTAAAACCGTCCAAGGGGAAGAGCAGTGCTTGGTCCGGTGCACCCTGGGCATCGGTTTGTCACAAGATTTTTGAATACTGTATTTATTACTTTGACATTGGCGATATCATCACATCGATCGATGGGGCCATATTAGAAAAAGAAGAAGACATGTAAAACCTTTACAGGAGTGTTTGGTTAAACTATCCCAACCACCTGCTGTAATATTCCGAAATAATTCTAAGGCCCTTTGTAGAGATGGAGTGATGATAATGCAAATATGTGTTTGTATTTGAAATTAATTTATGTCGCCCCGGGCCGTACGTAGCAATTTTCGCGAGCGTAAATTGCTACTTCCTGGCCAGGAGAAGAATAAAATTGTGTAGGTACACACCTCGGGCGGTGGTAAAGAAAGCCTCGGGTCGCATGTTTATCGCCCTCGCCTTGGGCTCGTGCGACAAGTTCCTGCGATCTGAGTCATTCTTTATTTCGCCACCCTCGGAACGTAATGTACTAGGTACAGTGTCAAACAGTCCCTGTATCTCTTAATCCAGCCTGCAAAACAGTTGACACTGTCTAAGCTTGTCATTATGTTTTTGTTTGTCTCGTGACTCGGCTTCGGCCAAGGCCGTACCAGCGGTGCACCGTTCCCGCGCCCGCACTTTCCACGTCCGTGTCACATGACGATGTTCTGCTAACTCGTCAACAAGATTTTTTTATAGCTTTATAAATTTTCTTTAACACATTGACATTCACCTACGCCGTTAATGTTCAGCTTTTATTTACCGTAAAGACAGGTTATGTGAATAACTGCCGCCCTCAGGCATGTCAGATAATACTTTATTAGTAGTTATTTTCCATACACTAAGGTTAGTTGATACAATAATTCATCCAAGCTCTCGTAGAAAATATTTACTAAATTAACCAAAAATAACAATAATCGTGTAATTTCTGGTTAATTATAAATTATCCTTACTAGAAACTACTTTAAGTTGTGATTTAACTTTCCTTTAATTTTCGGTATTCATTGTTACCAATAGGCAAGCAAGACAATCATTTCCTCTGTGATAAAGAGTAGGAATAATAGAAGAATGATGTTATTTTTCCTGAATTTACATTATTTAGCTTTATGAACTCATGCTACTGGTAGGTATCGTCAGTACTATCACCCATGCAATATAATAAACAGTAGGCTTATTGTCTAAGTCGCTCGCAATCGCTATCGTGTTCATTTTGACAGTTCTTGTATGAATGCGACAGCTAGCTGATTCCGATGCCAATTTTCAGCCCATACCTACACGAACTGTCAAAATGAACACGATGGTGATTGCGAGCGAGTTAGATAATAAGCCTACGGTTAGAATAGACTAGTGGGCTCATACCTACTTAGCACCAGCCTTAATCTAAATCAGGGGGGCTACTCCGAAGTCGTAGATCAAGATTGTCGTTTTTCACCCTTTTACCGACCGTTTCACTATATTCCCGGTAAAATGAAGGTCCAGCATAAAGTCCATAAACCTCCCAAACTGTATCATAAAAGACTAAGAATATGGCTAACGAAAACTTAACTACGCAGTAACAATTAACAATAGTTAACCAATTAACCTCTCATATCAATCATTATCACCCAGAAACGTAACAGAGTGCGTAATAATTATTATCGACACTCTACTTTAGCTTTAAACGTAACTGGCCACTAATACTTTGTCGCGTTAGCAGTTAGTACGGCACCGGATTGAAATGTGTTAAGTTGGTAAATGTGAAAAGGTGTCCATCTAATTTTGAGGCTTCGCATCTACTAAATACTCGTTGGTTCAGGGTGGCGTTTTTTTACATTGCCTTATTAAATTGACCCACTGCTAGGCAGAGATTTTCCACCACGTGTCCCTGTTTTTTATACTACATGGAAAGCAAACGAGCAAATGAGTCACCTGAACACCACACGACTGATGTATACCAGCAACTCAACTGCCAGCCTAGATAGAATTTTATTCATTTGTTTATTTATTGTCAAAATTTATATTACCTCGTGCCAGTAATTTCCCCGGCAGTCTTACCCTCCACGCCCGAACACAGTAGTCGAATACAATAATTATCGAGAATGTGGACAGTTTATGTACAAAAAATGTCTATATTCATATGAGATGTATCACTGCATATGTCGGACTTCCGAGTGACTGCAGTATAGAGGCGAGGCCGCCCAACCACTGCGCCAAATTTAGTTCGCAGTTACTTGGCTCTTTATCAGACACCTTGAAAGCAGAAGTCAATAACTCAATAGGTCATTTCTGAGTATAAAAGGCCTTCAACTAACGATAGATGTTGCTTCAATATCTTTTGGGTCCAGTTTAGGTTCTATGTATGAAAAAAAGACCAGTAAAATATATATACCCAACGTCTAAGTATAAAACATACTTAATTAAGTAAAATAAAATGTGCGTCGCGTGTATGAATTGCGTCTTAATCGTTTCAGGTTCTTTCTTTCCGTGTATCGTTCGGCATTTCCGCTGACCAATGAAACATGCATTCAGGAACTAAACAGGGCCTAAGGTAACAAGACCTAAAGGCCACGTTTAGCATGATTGCGGGCGTATAGGCGGAAAGGGGAATCCAAATAGTGATTGCTTAAATCATAATAGAGCTGTATGTATAATCTACCAAGGAATTGCTTAACCACCACAAGGTTTAATGTATTTTGTACGGCTTACATTATCAAAGACTATTGATGGAGGAAATTTGCTTCATCAACAGGAACTGCTCAAAACTATGGTACCAGGTACCACGACATTATTACTCCGCGCATAAAAGCGTGTAATATCTACATTATGTATTTTAGAGACGTTGATCAATTTTTTGCACTTGACTGCACTTACATCGATGATATTTTAAGCAATTTTTTTTTCAATACGTTTTCACTAATACAAATTAACTGTTTGTGAACGATAACCGACGCAACGTACAAAAATTTTGTCCATCTTTTAAAACGAACTTGTCATTTCCCTCAAGCTCTTGAACTTCGTGACCCATTTTGACAAGTGGCGTGTCATTTTCAAATAGTACGGTCGCCACAGTGAAACGCAACATATTTAACATTATATACCCACCAACGACATAAGTCAGTTAGTCTATAAAGTATATTTAATAGCTTTTCAACTGTACCGAGTTACCTGTGAGCAAAATGATATGATAAGGAACGAAAAAGCCAGTTCCTTTATCATCACCATCGTTACCCTTTCTAAACGCACGGAAGTGATAACATGAAATTACTGACGACATAGTCTTTAGGTACTTAGTTGTTATTATTCATAATTGTTTGATAGATGGCATTGTTTATTCTAGGTTGCATTGCAGGTCTTGTCCAATTATATGCAAAGTCTCTATATCTATTATCATCTATTATACCCTCAGGGATCTTCGATCTGCAAGAGGTTCGTGTTTGCAAGACAAAAAGATTTAGCAACAGAAATTTTATGTAGCTGTATTGAATTTGATAATTAAAAGCAGTGACTTGTCTACAAGACAAATAAGTACTTTGGACCTCTGGTCTATATAGCCAAAACTGAGAAGGTATTTTTAAACTTCCAATTCCAATTGCTCCTTCCAAAATAAATTCGAAGAGTCAACTTTAATCATAATTATACAGTATACAGCTATCACGTCGTAAATCGAACGCGATAAAAACACAATAACGCTCTATCCCGCTTACGGGATGCGGTTATCATAAAAAGTGTTTGCAAAAGCGACTCCGCTCAGCCGTTGGTTAAAGTTTGTTGAACCGCTCACGTGGATCCAATTGTTTACTTCAACCAGTGGTTTACCGGCTAGTGGAATATAGAGCAAACTTAGCTACTGCACAGATATATCTATACCGATGCCAATGTGCTGATGCCCAAATGTCGGTAGACGCTCAAACTCAAACTCAAAGTATTTATTGCATAAAAATGTTGTGACAAAGATGTTAGCATGTATTAGAGATGGGCCGAATACTTGCCGACTAGTCGGGGAAACTGACGATTCGGCTTTATTTGTAGTCGGCGGCTATTCGGCAAGATATGGCGACTAGTCGATTGTTATTTATAAAAAAAAGGTGCATAAATAAAAACACGGCGAGTAAATTAAATGTCTTTTAAAGTAATAATTGTAAGCAAACAACATGAGATACATTTGACCCACAAGTATGCGCAAGTGCTGTCAATTAGCAGAAGGCGGACTTATCCGAACGGCTGCAAAAACAAAGTGAGTTGACGAGCGCCCAGAATGATCGGCAATGTCGACTATTCAGCATTTTTGGAACCGAGTAGTCGGATAGTCGGCCCATCACTAGTATGTATATAGTTTCAAACATTTACCATGTAAGGGCACAGCAACTTATTATAAAATAATCTTAAAACTAATTGCACTTTGATGGTCATAAGACGCAAATTCGTCTCCATTCAAAGATTTTTTATTATTATTGAAAAAACGGTGATTGGAACCAAAATTTAAGTCACAATTGCATTTTAAAATGTTGCAATGTTTGTGCTGTTTTTTTTTGTGAAATCACAAGTTTTGGCACAGAGCTCGTTTGAAAAGTAAGAGATATCGGGCATGTTGACATGTAAAGTGAAGTACTCAATCTAACATTTTCGATTAAACCTGAATTCCAGAGAACCCCTGCTTATTATCGAGGGTGAAGAACCAAGACCTCTTATCTTGTAATTTCGAATTAATGTAAGATAGGAGCTATTGGTTCTCTCGTTAGAATTCAAACTATAATAATTAGCATTCCAAATAATCAACCCCGTCGTTATGTTTTTGCATAACGCTTCCTGAATTTATATTTTAAAACTCTTCAAATGTATTGTACTATTTTTAGAATATGGGAAAGAAAATCTACTACTCGAGATACATAATAATTAGCTGCTAATAATGAATCAACTGAGTAAATACAAGTTGAACTAACACCTGCAAAGGCTTTGCATATAAGAGACAGGGCTACAAAAAATAAATAGCACCTTTTCACTCCGACCTCATTCTCTGCAACGTTATCGCGATCGTGATTTAGTAGGAGTTAATTAATCATTATTTCCTTATCATTACTTCATTACACAAATGAGATTCCTCTTATCTATTGTATTTGCCTGATAAAAGATAAAACCTTTTCTCTCGTACATCTTCGATAACATCATCGGTATTATATGGTAATGTTTCTTTGTCCCAGTAATCCTGCTTTTACCAAAATTAAAAACCAAAGATTGTAAAAATATCCTTTCTGAGAGGCAAGCAGGACCAAATAAAATTTGACAAAAAATTCATAAAATTAGAGGGTCAGTCAGCACACCATTTGAAATATGAAGATATAGTTTTGGAACGTTTGGGAAAGCATCATGTTTAGTAAAAGAGAAGTAGACCTTATGATTATGAAGATGCTAATTAGTTTATTATGCAATGTGGTGGATTGCAATCGCGACGTCAGTCGACTGAGTCGAGTAGTAAAATACCGTATTCCAAAAGGCATCGAGATAGTGAAAGTGAAGATGCTTTTGATTCTGCAGTCCGACCACGCTAACAACTGACGGTTTTTTAGAAATCAAATATAATATCAGAAGATACATAATCTATATAAGTAATAGGATCCTTTTGTTTTTCTTCAAGAATCTTTAATTTACGCATACCTACCAATTATGATATCTGAAAACTGATTTTAGGATTTTGCGAAATACCCGTGGGATAAGAAATAAAAAGAATCATTATATGATTTGCTACTTAATACAGATCCTTGATGATTGACAAACATTCCTTGAAGATCAAAGAGCAGCACTCAGACGGGATGCAAATGTTGTGCGGGATAGAAATAAAGTACAGGATAGGAAATAGTGACCTAATATTTGAAGAAATTAATGGCTGAAAGTGGTATATCACTTTGACATTATCTGCGCGGACGAAGTCGTGGGCAAAAGCTAATTTATTTATAAATTATAAATTTGGCTAGTTATCAAACTTACTAGAAAATTCATGACTGCCTAGTGCCTATGCTAATGACTTACGTATTCGTCTGATAATATGATAAACTACTTGCGTTTAACGTGGTTAGTAAACCGAGTCAAAAAAAGTGCTTTATCCGGTGAAACAGCCTTTTGTTGTTTGATTGATATTTCATTTTGTTTGTCCTCCTCCTTCAGTTTAAAAAATGTAGATATTATGTTAACTGCTCTTTTGTTTACTTTTCAAAATAACCTACCTATGTGCATCTACAGATTTCTCTTTGGTATATATTCTCTCGTATTAATTATCAGTCATACGAGGATTTTACAAAACTTTAAAAGGTACATTACATTTGGAAGCACGCCTACGTCCTAAAAATACTGTCGTCGTACTTTCACATGAGTAATCTTCGAATATTCACACGAACGGTTAATTTTTGATATAGAATTTTAGTTTGAGCGGCCCGGTGCTGGTTTTATATTTTGGTGTTGTCTATTGGTAACGTTATCATCATCATCAGCCTGTGTCAGTCCACTGCTGGACATAGGCCTTTCACATAGTACGCCGTTGGGCTCGATCTTCATTATATAACGTTATAGTTGTTTAAAAAAGTAGTTTCTCGAATGTTTAAACGCCGCTAATGTCTATGGTGTCAGTCAGCCATTTTAAGTACTTAAGTAATTTTGTAAATTAATGACGAAGAATTAAATTAGGTCTGGCCATTCGAGTCGCTTTAGCTTAGACGGGTTGTTAGGTATGTACATTTTATATCCAGCTTGTTTACACCGACTGACCTTAATTTTGTTTCACAGCAAGTGATACCTTCTCTTATTTTAAGAAGTTGATTTATGTTTATTTTACCGAGAGTCCCTAATAACAACTCCCAAAATAATACTCAAAGAGCTTTACGGCAAGGTTGAGAAGTGTTCATTAATGTTTGAAATTTAAAACGAAGTGTTTACTTATCAATCAGTGTCAGATAACATCCTGTTGAAGTCGGACTGAGAATAAATTTCAAATTTCTGCAAAATTAGGTACAACTACGAACTCAGACCACTTGAAATATTGGAAATGGAACTTCCAATCTAGAGAAACATTTATAAAATTCGAATAAAAAACATATGAAGCCTCTGTTCTACGAGTAAATAAAAACCGGATAAGTGCCAGCCAGGCCATGTACAATGCAGGTTTCCGTACTAATAAATGTAGCAATAAATGTGGCATGTATTCTATATATTTCTTTGTAGTTATACCAGTCGGGCGTTTGTATTGTGCCGGTACAGACGGAGAACATTTGAACTGCCACCCAGCTGTAAAATGGCAATTGGAGTGTAGTTCTGCTCCAGTTGGTGCTTACAGTTGCCGTGCAAGTCCTGTCGATCGCACACCAACTGCAAGCTGGCTGCACGGTCTTACGGAAATATGACTGCAATACAGTAACACCAACTGCAGCAGAACTGTAATCGAACTGCTATTTTGTACCTGGGTTGCAGTTCAAATGCTGTCCATCTGTACCGGCCTTAAGTATTCTTTATTATAACAGCAGCCGTATAATATGCTAGTATACTTTGTGAAAATTTCAAATGTCTGCTTATTACGATCAATGATGTTGCCTCGTGATAGGCGGATGGACAGACAACGGAGCTTGAGTCATAGAGTACAGTTGGGGCATTTGACGCGAAACCATAAAATGCCTATAATCGAATCGTCAATTTTCTGTTTCCTATGAATAGATTACAGGGGCGACACAGTAACACACATGTGACACAAATATGAATAGGATGAAAAAAATACGAATGTCGCATGCATCTGCAGAAAGAAAATCTCGGAATTAAAAAAAATAATGCCTACCTTATTTGGGAATAGATTGTAAAATATGGTATTTGGAAAGAGACGCTGTAAAAGCTGTAAAAAACACTTTTCACTCTATCAAATTGTATAAACAAACTGCTCATACTAGTATAGTCGTGTGGGGTGCTACGTAGGTATACTATAAGGAAACAAGGCACTCCACAATAAAATATAACTGTATATTTAGAAAGAAACACTGAAGAATAATATATACAGGAAGGAAACAGCTAGATATACAAGGAATAGAGAAAACTAGGAAACAATAAGGAATAAACGTGTGGTAAAGATGACAGATTACCACGGCAAGAAGTGTATGACAGTTGCTCTTTGAAACAATTGAAACCGCACATGCGTACTCGACCATTAGGTCGGCAGTCCTCGCCCGGCGCTCGGAAGCGCTCGGCTTTGTCAATGAAAATAGTTTCCTACTAAAAAGTCTAGCTAACCAATAAAATAATAAGTAGCTATGTATAGTCGCCACAGTCGAATTACGGAAAAGTATGGAAGTAATTCGTGTAGTCGTGTTTTTTTGTGGAATCGTTAGAGGGCACGACTAGATGGTTTCCCTCGGTTTGCACCGTTTCTATCATGTACGGAACACTTTAAAATATTAGGTGTAAACTTCAAATGCCGTTATTTTGGAGTATGATAAAAGGTATTAGGCGCAAGTTTAGCCACGTGAAGGGTCCCCTTTGGTACATAATGTATGTTAATTAAATAGGTGTACGATGTATAGAATCTTGGTAAAATATTTTTTTCTGATTGCGGTTCGAGGATAATTCAGACGGTTGGTGCAAACTTACATTAAGCTTTTCAAAGTATGATAAACACCCAGGTAACTTTGCACCCTCATGCAAAGTATGGAACATGTTTTTTTCACTCTTTTGTAGATTGTACTTCGGAGGAAATTAAGATAGTCGTGAAAATTTATAAATAAGACATATTTAAAAGATACTACATTCGCACTCAATAAAAAAAAGAAAATTTCAACTGGAAGTTTGGGAAACATAGTTCTATCTAAACGCAAGGAATAGCAGCGAACGCTAGGTAGCGGGTAGTATTACAGAACTGCATGTTCCTTGTAGAAATGTCAATTTTTTATGGGGTGCGAATGTAAATCAAACCAAGTTAAGACGATTGTTGTCGCCACGTCTTTACACACATATATATATATATTCCTAACAAGATTATAGGTTTGTATCACACAACACAAACCCCACGTCTTGCCTGAGCATTAACAAAGACATAACGACAAGACATCTAAACGTAGGTAATGAATCTTATCTGAAATATATCAATGAGTACACACATATGAGTGAGAGGTGAAGTGACTTCTAGGTTCTCGTTCTGATCACAATTCTAACTTTATACTCTTTCTATTCTCGTTTCTTGTTGGCGGTAATTCTTTTACCGCCGCGGGCCTCCACAACTCCCCTTATAGCCCGACCCAGTCCGCTCAAAACCATTCTCTTCTATCCTTGGCTGATTCTTTCTTAGTTACCAATTCCTTCATCTCTCAACTCTTAAACATCACAATAAAACATATAAGATACTTACTGAGTTCCCCAGCGATCTTGTCTTCCTTTTCTTAACTTACTTCTATTTCTCCTCCCTTTCCGTTCTCCTTTTTCCTGCGCGACCACGTTGTCCTCACCAGCTATATCACCCGCCAAAACAATTCTATTTTTATTTCTTGCTACATCTCAAAATTAACCGAACATCAATGTTGCCCGGCGAATAAACTAACGCTGTTTAAGTCATTTACTTACCGGTTTTACGTGAGGTTCGCGTTCGTCGCGACACTCCCGACGGCCGAGCGATCTTTACAAGACTGCTGCTAGCTGGCTAGTCCATAAGGCAATCTTTTCTCTTGCCCTAAGAGCCGCCACTCTCCTGGTTCTTACTCCCCCAATTTCCTCTATATTCTCTACTATTTCTCTGTCTTGCTCTTCTACTCCACTATTCTCTTCTGCCTCATTACCTACCACCCCTTCTTCCATTAAATCCATGACTTCTTCAGCCGGGGCCGGACTCACAGGTCCTATATGGTCTGTATTTGCGCCTGGTGGGACTGCTTCGGTCGGCCTCCGACTTTCCTTATCCTCTTCTACTTCCAGAGGGTATAAATGGCCTACAGAGCGTATAAACTCCTTTCCCTTTACGCTCACTTTTGCCACCCTGCATTCTCCATCTGCTCCTTGTTCCAGGCTTGTGATTTTTCCTACTTTCCAGTTCTCTCTATTCTTGGAGTCCCCTTTAATTTGGACTATATCCCCTATGCATGGGCTTCGGTTACTCTTGACTCGGGGTTCCTTGTGTGAGTGCCGATATCTTTCCCGAAGGCTGCAAAGGTACTGGTTCAGGAACATTCTTTTAAATTCCTCCAATAACAATTGGCCCTTTCTCCATCCTTCCACGAGATCTTTCTTCGTCACCGAACCTCCCGGATGTTGATTTTGTATAGAAGGCTCGATGGATATGCATTTTCCGTAGGTCAGGAAGTCCGTTGGTCTCAACACGTATTCTATATCAGAGCCGACACAAGTCAACGGACGCGAGTTAGCCACCGCCTCGATCTCTTTGATGACCGTACCTAGCTGGGTACCATTTAACAGTCGTTTTTCTAAGGTTCTTTTCATGCAGTTCTTCACCAGGCCTATTAGTCTCTCGTAAAATCCTCCATGCCACGGGCTAAGCTGGGGAATGAATTTCCATCTTATTCTATCATTCCCAAAGTATGTGTCCGAAAACAGCTCTGCACTTAATTTAAACTGCGAAGCGTTATCGGATACGATGAGTTCTGGCCGTCCTCGTGATGCTATAAATCTTCTCATAGCAAGTAAGCATTCGTCTGCGGTGAGATCCTGCACTATTTCCATATGTACCGCACGTACCGCCAAACACGTATATAAGCATATCCATCTCTTCTTTGTCTCTCCGTTCTCATTTATAAACACCGGCCCAAAATAGTCTATTCCTGTATAGGTAAATGGAGCACTATAGTTTGCGCGTTCTGTAGGTAGCGCTGGTGTGGGAGGAAGTTTGAAAGGACCTCCTCCGTGCTTAATACACTGTGGACACTTCTTCAAAATCCTCTGAACTTTAGCTCTCCCCTGGGGTATCCAGTACTTCTGCCGGATAATACTTAAGGTATGTGGCGGTCCGGCATGGTAGTGTTTCTCATGAGTTTCTTGTATCAGTTTGTCTGTAAACTCGGAATCCCTCGGTATAAGGATCGGGTGTTTAGTATCGT
Source organism: Pandemis corylana (assembly GCA_949127965.1). Lineage (NCBI taxonomy): Eukaryota > Metazoa > Arthropoda > Insecta > Lepidoptera > Tortricidae > Pandemis > Pandemis corylana. The sequence continues at coordinate 3,750,007 of OX421868.1, forward strand.
ATGAACAGATCGTATTTAACATGCGACCTTTACTTCTCAAAACTCCGTCCATATCTATGAATAGTCCCAAGTTCCTGAATAAACTGGTTTCCTTTCCTAGAACTTCCTGGGGGAAGTATGTCCTTTGCAGTTCTTTTATGTCTGCAACATCCTTATCTTCCGTAATCTCCTGATCACCCGGTCCTCCTGCATCTATCTCCATATCTTCTTCTCTGTTTACATCTACCTCTATGTGTCCTTCTTCTGTATGTAGGATAGGTTCTTCGGCTGGAGAATCCGTCTCTGTGTGGCTCAACTCCGGGTATAGGCCTGTGAACAGAGCTGACTGATCATGTTCTTGCAACTTCGGCCAGCCCTCCTCCCCATACAAGAGAAATTGTGGTCCATTGTACCAGAGTTCCTTTTTCATGTGCCACAACTCCGGTCGGGTTGCCAGGTCAGCCGGATTCGATTCTGTGCTAACGTATCGAGTCTCTATCTCTTTGTTCTGCTTGATTTCGTCTATTCGCCTGCACACAAATGGAGGTAGCAACTTCTCAGATTTCATCCAGTATAGAACAATTTCACTATCAGACCAGAGGCAGATCCGTTTCAGTTCCAATCCTAAACTGTCTTTTACGTACGTTAGAAGACGCTTTCCAATGACAAATCCAAGTAGTTCTAACTTTGGTATCTTGAGCTGTTCGTCCTGGGCGATTGGCGTGACTCGCGATTTGGCCATTATGAACACTACTTTAGCGCTGTTTTCCTTCCTATTCCATAGCCGAAGATATACTACAGCCGCAAATGCTCGCTGCGAGGCATCCGTAAAGCAGTGGAGCTCACATTCTGTCTCTTCTTTCGTGGTTTGGCCGATATATCTCGGAACTTCGATTTCTCTCGCATCGTTTAAGGCTGCCAGGGCTTTATCCCAATCTTCTTCTAAGTCTTCTGGTAATGGAGTTTCCCATTTCATCTTTCTTTTCCACATTTGTTGTACTAAGACCTTTGCCGGCACGACTAGAGGCGCTGCAAAACCACATGGATCATACAATGAGGCAAGTGCTCTGAGGAGTCCTCGTTTCGACTTGGCTATACTGTCTCGATTTTTGCTCAACAATGTGTCCTTGACTCGAAGCTTGAGAATATCCTTTTCTAGATGCCAGGTCAGCCCTAGCACCTTTGTAGATTCTGCATCCTTAGTTCTGAACTGTCTTGGTACATTCTTTATCAGTTGTTTGCTATTTGATGTCCACTCTCTCAAGTTCATTGACAACTCGTTGAATACCGTTCTAGTTTTCTTGATAAGCTCACGAGCCTCATCCACCGTGTCTGATCCTGTGACCAGATTATCCACGTACATCCTTTCTGCGATTTCTTTCATGTGGTTCTGGTCACCCTTCGACAGATGATGCCGAATCGTTGCCGTTAACAGAAACGGAGACGAAATAATGCCAAATCCAACACGGCGAAAGCGAAAATGGACAATGTTTTCCTCCGTCATTTTCAGTTTTGTATCCTTTAACCACAGGAACCTGGTTACGTCTCTGTCCTCCTGTTGGAGTCCTACCTGAAGAAAGGCTTTCTCGATATCCGCTGTAATTCCTATCTTATGAATCCTAAATTTTATGAGAAGTGCAGTTAAGTCCTCGAGCATCAATGGGCCTCTGTACATGCACTCATTAAGGCTTTTATTGCCCTTGACCTTGGCTGATGCGTCAAACACAATACGCCCTCTTTTTCCTTGTTGGATGACGATGTGATGTGGAAGGTAATGAACTGGCCGAGTAGCTTGATTTACTTCTGCGGCGTCTATCACCTCTATCATACCTGCGGCCAGTTGTTCCTTCAGAATACTGTCATATTCCTTCATGGCGTCCTCTGAGAGTCTCCGAATTAGACTTGACAGCCTACCACAGGCAAGGCCGTAGTTAGTGGGCAGATCCGGTGGGTAAGCTATCCATGGCCATTTCACCTGGTATCTGTTATCCTCATACTTGACTGTTTCGTTGAAGTGTTTGATCGCTTCTTCCTCTCTAGTTATCTTCGGAGAGTCCGTGATACCTATGCTTTCGAGGGCCCATAGGAATCTAACATCTGGTTCCCGAAGAGGCAGATCAGGTTTTGCAAAGTATGATGAATCAGAATTTTGACACTGACAATATGTAACTATTGATAAAATATTTTCCTTATTTTCCTTTTCTACGATTTTTCCTGCAATCGTCCATCCAAACTCGGTGTTGATAAGGAATAAATTCTTCTGTAATAATCTTATATCATTCTTCAGAAATGAAAAGTAGTAATCACTTCCTATTAAAATCTGTATGTGATCACCATTGGAACCATCATCTGCCATGACATCCACACCTTCTACTGCCATTGGAGGCGGTATTCTGTTCGTTATATAGGGTACCATGTTTACCCGAATGCTTCTTACGACTCCTCTTCTGGTTCTGATGTTTATGTCAGCAGACGGACTCGTGATTTCCAACGGTTTATCAGCACCAAACACAAAAATCAACAATAAATCTTCTTGATCCGGGGCTAGTCGAAGTTCTCTGGCAAATTCCTTTGTAATATAACTCCGCTGGCTCCCCGTATCCAGCAAAATTCTGCAACTCTTAGTTTTGTTTGAGTTCAGCTGTCCCACCTCCGCCACTGCTGTCTGTAGATAAGATTGAGAGTTATTCAATAGAACGGTATTCTTATTTTCAGAGAGTAAGCCAAACGACCAAGGTAACATACCTTGTTCATTTTGTGTGCACAGGGCTTGATTGTGTTTCCCTTTGCAGTAGTAACACGATTTGCTATAGTTACACGTAGACGACCTATGACCTTCCTTGAAACAGAGATAGCACTTCTTTCCTAGTCTCTTCTTACGGTCATCTACTCTCTTCACCACAGTGCACTCAGCATTGTAGTGAGCTCCCTTACAAAATATACAGGCCATCCTCGGTCTCTTGCTGGTCTGCGGTACCATTTCCCTTTTCTGGACCAATTTCCGTTTTAATCCGCCCTCATTCTTGGGTGCCGAGTTCTGACTTGACTTCGCCTTTCGGTGGTCAGGCCTATATCTATTGTTTCTTGGGTGGGTGCTAGCAATGTGTAGCACTTCTGTAGACATCTCCTTAGGAGCAGTGGGTACAGATGTACTGACGTTGGGATCTCCTTTGGCCATCTCCATTGCGCCTATTATTTTCCCAAGTCCACTTCTTATTGTGTCTATGGTACTCGCGCTAGACAACAGGTGCAATTCATAGACTATTTTTTCCGGGAACTTGGCTAGAATAGCAGAACGCAGATGGTTTCCACTCACAGTTTCACCCAACGCTTGTAACACGCGGATGTGCCGTTCCAGTTGGTTGAACGTGGCTCTACATCCTGCCGCATTATCACCAGATCGTGGTAGGTTGGTGATTGCCTCGTAGTGAGCGTCTATCACCTTGTTCCTGTCCCCATATCGATCCATCAGGATGCCACACGCCACTCCATAGTTGGGGTTTGTAATACTTAACCCTTCAACTGCTTGAAGGGCTTCATCCTCCAGGCAACTCATGAGGTACGCCATTTTATCTGCATCTGAAATGGATTTCTGATCTATGTTGGCGGTGAAGCGATCCCAAAACTCTGACCATCGCAGTACCTGGCCTTTAAATTTGGGTAACCCAAGCTTCGGTAACTTTGCTGCGCAGCTGTTTGCATTCAGAGGTGGTATTTGAGGCGTTCTGACTTCCAACAAGGCTTTCGTCATCTCTGCTATCCATTCTTCAGCCTTGAATTGTGTTTCTGTCCACAGCTTCAGTTTCTCATGTGAGATTTGGCTGTAAATTTAAAATACCTCTTTCACATACCATACGAAAGTATTTATTACTAACTTCTCAATCCTATGTCTAACATCTGAAGTCACCTACCTGGCCTTCTCCATATAAAAGTGTATTTCTTTTGTTAAGCTCTCGTTACATGTTTTCACCAACTGGATATGTCTACTAAGTTCCTCCTCAGAGATCGTCGTCACGGCCTCGGTCTGTTGTAGGAGCCCTTGAAGTCGTACGCTTATAAGCTCAATTCGAACCCCCATTGCTTCATCCATGTTGACGCAAACTGAAAAATAAATAATTTCCAACTATCATCCCTACTATACGGTTGGACTTTAGGCTAAACACGAGTAGATCCTTGACGAAATCCTTTAGGGACCATTCATTTATTCTATTAGTTCGTACAACAATGTACTATTCAATTTTCTTGGTCCACAGGTGTCCTTATCACTCCCTTACTAGCCTTGTATGGCGAAAGCTTATCATACAAAACTCACCTAGATTCTTTAGTTTCGTATTCTGTTCTCAGTGTTGGGGGTTTGTCCCTACACTTAATCCACCATACAGCACTCCAATTACTTAATTCCTCCTTTTTCTTGAGGTACGATCCCTTTATTTATCTTCTTTCACAACAAGTAATTTGCCGTAGCACATATCACATCTCAAAACAACGCTTCGGTTATGTTTTTGCCGGATACGCGCCTAAATACGTTCTTGATTACAACAACCTGTTGTACCTCTTACTAATAATTTATATGACCAATCCGGAACAACCTCATTTTATAAATTGACCAATAAGACACATTCTCGTTTGCGCTTTAAAAAATATATCGCAATGAGAACAAACTGACAGCCACTGACGCACCGCTGCCAACCTAACAACCAAGAGGCATTTTTCTCTGCCGGCTAACCTTGCACAGATTTAAGCCTCCCTTTACACTCTCCGTTACTACTGCGACACTAGCGCCAAGCGACCATCTTTCCTGAAACGAGGGTAACTAAATTTTTTATGAAATTCGTTCTTATCTTTACACCCATCCTAAACCAATTAATGGCCTTCTTTGTTTGTTAATCAACAAAAAGATATTAACTCGTCTACACCTGTAAAAAAAAGGGAATTACTTTTTTATTTTATTTTATTTTTATCTATTCATTTATTTTTCTGAGCCCAAACTAGGATTCCTAGGCTAAGGGTTTTCTATGATTCTGTGAGTTTCTGGGTCTCCACCTTTTCGTGAGTTTCTTGGTCTCCACCGTTCTGTGAGTTTCTTGGTCTCCACCGTTCTGTGAGTTTCTTGGTCTCCACCGTTCTGCGAGTTTCTTGGTCTCCACCGTTCTGCGAGTTTCTTGGTCTCCACCGTTCTGTGAGTTTCTTGGTCTCCACCGTTCTGTGAGTTTCTTGGTCTCCACCGTTCTACCTTGGGAGCCTCCCAAGCCAAACGAAAAAAAATGTTTTTCTTTGCTTCGCTTTCTGTACATTTAACAAAACTCTTTGTACAGCATCTCCACCATTTTGTCGCCACGTCTTTACACACATATATATATATATTCCTAACAAGATTATAGGTTTGTATCACACAACACAAACCCCACGTCTTGCCTGAGCATTAACAAAGACATAACGACAAGACATCTAAACGTAGGTAATGAATCTTATCTGAAATATATCAATGAGTACACACATATGAGTGAGAGGTGAAGTGACTTCTAGGTTCTCGTTCTGATCACAATTCTAACTTTATACTCTTTCTATTCTCGTTTCTTGTTGGCGGTAATTCTTTTACCGCCGCGGGCCTCCACAACTCCCCTTATAGCCCGACCCAGTCCGCTCAAAACCATTCTCTTCTATCCTTGGCTGATTCTTTCTTAGTTACCAATTCCTTCATCTCTCAACTCTTAAACATCACAATAAAACATATAAGATACTTACTGAGTTCCCCAGCGATCTTGTCTTCCTTTTCTTAACTTACTTCTATTTCTCCTCCCTTTCCGTTCTCCTTTTTCCTGCGCGACCACGTTGTCCTCACCAGCTATATCACCCGCCAAAACAATTCTATTTTTATTTCTTGCTACATCTCAAAATTAACCGAACATCAATGTTGCCCGGCGAATAAACTAACGCTGTTTAAGTCATTTACTTACCGGTTTTACGTGAGGTTCGCGTTCGTCGCGACAATTGTGACGATTTTTATTAATTTCAAAATTTCCCCCGAAGTACAAAGACAGTAAAACATAGAAAACTACTTTCCGCGTGTCGCACCCTGGTGCAAATTTGGTATTGTGTTTTGATATATTGTCTCATCATTTCCTCAATTTGCACCGCGTTCTGTATTTTCCCCGGGGCCGCAATGCCAAAAAGTATATTTTTAGTTATATGTTTTTTTTTTGTATGTTCCGTAGCTTGAATTGAGCTAAATAACGGGTGCAAATATAGATTAAAATGTAATAAAACGTATGGCAAATTGCACAGACTACACCTATTTTTTCTTCTTAGTTATTACTATTACACTATTTTCAACCAATTCCACTCCTTTCCGGGGGGGTGAATATATCAAGTGCTGTATTAGGTTTCATTTCTAACCCATACAAATCAAAAACAATTGTTTTTATCAGTTCTTAGAATTATTTCCTGACTTAAGTGAAATTTCACGTATTTTGCCTCCACTATACGTGTAACGTTCAATAAAGCATGTAAGTGTAAGCAAACGAAATCACGAGTTCTTGACGTCATATCACCATAATAACTGAAACACTGCGTGCAAATAACTGATCATTGATACACATAATTTTATTAATGACTACATTATGTAACCCCTGTGTAAATAATGGAAAGAAAAGGTGTTTTCATAATATCGCTAATATACTTCGCGGGGCGCTTGTAAACAATCTAATTTAATAGCCATGTTGGTTCGATTTCAACCTTCTCGCCTAGGACGCTAAGTTGCGGTTATATTTAACGCAAACTGATATCGTGAGTGGACAATTTACCATTTGTATTATGGGCTTGTTCCGTTCGCTGCTAAAAATACTTCAACCCACCCGTTCTTTGTCTGCCACTTAAGCATATATTACTTACCCAGACTTTATGGAGAAAACCCTTTCGTGAATATGACATAAATTCCCCTTTTTGGAAAGGATAATGTTATAAGCATTTTACCATACACAAACAATAAATAGCTAATCCGTACATGTTTGTCATTTTATGAGGTGGGATTTATGTTTCGTACTTTTAGCGACAAAGTCTTATATTCAATGGCCATGACTGGCGAGAAACTTACATGGGTACCTAACCGACATAAAATAGGCTTTTCAATTTATGTTTGCACTAACTGAATTAGGAATATGGTAGGTACAAAGTGACAAATGTAACTAAAAATGTGATAACTTTTTGATTTGAAACAGTGTCTGATATTCCTACTCATATTACAAATTCAAGAAAGTTGTTTCTCCAGGTGTGACAGACTTCAATTGGCCGAAATTTTGAGATTGGCAGACGATCCCTTAAAAAATCTTGTCAGTAAGAGACGGAGGGCTAAGTGCTTCTGCGTATCTAGTACGTGTAGGTAGCTCGTACTCCATGCTTATTGCTCAGCACGTTTCAACGGCATTCAACCCATTTGCCAGAATACATAGATAGCGACTAACTATGTCTTTGTGTTCATCGTTTTCTTATCAGCTCTAACTGCGCCAAGTTAGCAAGGAAAGCACCAAGCGACAATCAAAAAAATGACTTGTGAGCCAGTTGTCATTACGAACTGCCTAATCGCGACAACCAAAACTTGCTGTTTCAGTCATTTTAGTCGAGTTCTAAGAACCAAAGGTTTGTTTCTTATCACTGTCTGCCCATTCCAGATTCGTTAAGGAGCTGGAGGATGGTTTCGTGCGGCATCGGCCGACGGCGCGGCTGAGACAGTCCGCGTCGCTGGGCGCTTCGAGCTCCTACAATGAGATCATCCCGCCTCCGCTGCCGCCGCCGCCCGTGCTCACCCAGGGTCGGCGCGTCGACTCCTCGCTCAAGCGGCTGGAGAGGGCTCACGACGACTTGTTCCAGTTGTAGCGGTCGAGACAGCGCAGGTATGTGCACTTCATCGTACAGTCAAGGTCAAAAATATGGATTCGCGCAAAGTTGCCAAAATATGGAAACATCAACCTTAATTTACTAGAATAAGGTACATAAGTATACATAATTTAGTCACTTTGCGGTGTATACGTACAGATCATCCCGTATCTTTTGTCATCGCATACTCTGGGTTATAGAATAGAGTAATTTATTTCCAATAATGCACTTCTTTGTCCCGAAGCTGTTTACAAACGACAGAGTTCCTGCTCGCATTGAAGCTCTGACTGCCCTGCTTCTCACTGCACCGCATTGTAGCCCTGTAAGGACAAATTCAACTAGTTATTATTCAGGAGGATGAATGTTATGTCAAAAATTAAAAAGATATATCAAAAGTTTATTTCGCAAATAGGCCGCCAAGGGCTCTTTTCCATGTATTTTTTGAAACTACCTGCGCATTCGGATATACCATCACTGCCAAGAAGAATACGCCGCAAGAAACTTGGCAGAAAATAACATAAAATACATTTACAATAATTAAATTCTACTTAACTAAAAATACATTTATAAAAGGGATGTGTAAGGACTAATAAAAAAGAAAGAAAGAAAGAAAAATAATCCAAGTTCTGTGGAGGTGTGACAAAAATTTAATATACATTTCATGTCAAGTAAGTAACCGGGTAATCTTTTGAATTCCGAAGGAAAGCTTACGTCTGCCGCCCTCAATGTTGAAAACGGAACGATATCGAGGGCGTGTACCGCTTCCGTTGCTACAGGCTCACTATGGGGTCGTTTTAGGAACTTCGACGTTGTAAATGTTCGATGTTCTTATTAAACAAGTGGGATAGGGGGTGGGTTTGCATTACACAATACATGTTTGTGATAATCGGTTACCGTGAGACGTTTTTGAATGCCTACTCCACCTTACTCGGTTTAAAAGTAAGGGACTGTACGCCAAATGAAATTTCCATAATTTAGAAACACACATCTTTTGACACCACAACAATGGATACGATGTCGCGGTGATATCACAATTTCTTCAACAACTTCACCGAACCCGTTAATCTACTTACACCGATGAGTCACCTATACAGCCGCGTGTCTATAATGTATGTTTATGCGTTTTCCAGATATGCGCGTTTCTAATGGCCGCGACGCCCGCGTTTCGTCACCGCTGTGACGTCACAGCCGGCGCCGCAGACCGCCACTCCGGAACAACGGCGCGGTGAGCACGTGACTGTCACGTCAAGTGATATTAGCCTATAAATTACTGTAATATCAAATTTATGATCTGTTACATAAATACGTTTTGTTGTAAAAATAACGGATTATAATAGATAATATGGGTTACGAGGACCTAGAGCGGTAACTTGTAAAATTTAATGTACCGCGAGCATTATTTTAGTTGTAGCAGTCGACAGCAAAAGGAATATTATTAATGGCATCTGACGACTGCTTCACTTGACAGGCTTTTCATATGGAGAATAATAAATACAGTGAAACCTGGATAAATGGAATCTTAAGGGACCAGCCATTTATCGAATGTACCAAATACCCGGGTTTGAAAAATAATTTTGTTTCCTTTCCAGAGGATCTCGTTAACAGAGGTCGTCATAATACTAATTTCACTTATAGAGGTGCAAGGTCAAGTTAATATCAAAACACACATTAAATAAATCATATATATGTAATATAAATGTTTATTCGATGAAAATAAAAATGACATTCTACATAATTTGTATGATACTTTGACTTTCAAAGCGTTACACTTATACTTTATATTCTTGTTGTGTTTTCGATTAGCTATTAAAAAAAACACATAATGCTATTTTTCTTTCACCAATATAATGCTACAACACTTTTACGTCAAAAATAAACAAAAATATGGGCCTATGTAACGATACCGCAAAGATAACAAAGATGAACTAAATGCACAATGTTTTTAAAGTAGGAACCTACCCTCCACATAAGATAATCATTTAATTAGCTATACAAATGCACCTATCGATTGAACGCTATTTCAAATATAGAGGTTTTAGATACGACCTATTCCAATTACAGGGGTAAAAATGAAAAAACTTCTAAAATCTGAATTCCATTTAAAGAAGTCCGGTAATTTCAATAATGGAGGCTGAAGCTATTTCAAATGCAGACGTTTTGGTTAAGGCCTATACCAAGTATAGAGGTAAAAATTGAGCAAATGGCTAAATTTTTAAAATCGTTTACTCAGGGCCTTTAATTTCAATAATATAGGTGGGTACATTGGCACATGGTTGCAGCTATAGAGGTTTTCCATTAATACAGGTTCCATAAAACCAGGTTTCACTGTAATATGAAATGTAACCGTCTATTGCCATAATTCCCCTTTGCCGTTGGCTTCCACATTTGTTGAGATTAAAACTACTTATATACCTTTTTATTATTTACAAAGTTAACATGCTCTACATATCTTTCATGCTAGAGGTTTATGCAGCTCTAGCAAAATATTTACTCTACACGTTTTTATTCAATGGTGTGTAGAAGTTCCCAATCCGCACTGGGCGCACTTGTTCGTGACTTGTACAGGAGTCCTGTGTGACGATTTGTTTTCTTTGCTAATCTATAAGAGCCTGTCAGACAATAATTCAAATCTATAATTTAATTGTTTTAAGTTGACAAACGCCCACTTTCTTTATCATTTGAAAGTCAACGCAGTGGCTCTATCGTTAATTGATCACGTAGTGAGATAACAGTATCGTGCAATAAAAATTACATTTGATGTACAATTTATTAATACACGAATATGGCCACTTTAAATTGGCAATGTAGCAAAATGGATGCTTTTAATGCTTTAAATAGTTTGTGTTCTATATTCATGCCAAATGAATTGCTTATTTTACCTAGACTTGTATTTTATTATTATGTTTCATTTAGACTGGAAGCAGATCTATGTTCACGCGTGAGATCTGTGAAATCTTAACTTACAAATTAACAGTGAGATCGATAAGCGAGCTCTACCTTCAGGCCCAAGACTCAGTTGGGTGTTTGCGGGGTATGAGGCGACGTCCGGGCGGGCGCGGCGCATCTGCTTCCTCAGCCCCCGATTCCTCGGAACTCGCGCGTGGAGTGAATATGGGTGGAGTTCGTCAAAAAGTTGGACATCGCTATTTGTCAACATTTAGATAACTATGCAAAACGACTGACTTAAAAATGTCCGTTGTTGCGACAGAAATTAATGACAATAGTTTATTATTGGTTATTGACTGTTTCACTACTTTTTCAAACAAAATTTGGCATCAGGGATTAAATTTTAAACTCTTTGAACGTCACACACGTGAAACCTAGATATTTGACGTTGTTTGGTGTGGTGTCCACAAGTGGTGATTATTTATTATGATATATGTATATGAAATTAATTTCGCAATAAAATAACAAGAGGCTTACGTTATTAGGAGAATGTAATAAACTATATCATTACGGTGTAAAATAATGTAAGTGTTTATTGTTAAATGGATTTATTACTATTGTCACTGTAACCAATGTTGACAAAACAATTGTTACAAATAGTACTTGCATTGATACTGTAGCTACCCGCTAAATGTATCTGTCAAGATTTTGCATGAACATATAACTATTTATTACACACTTAAGTTATCTCCTGTGTACAATAAAATCTAAGTCACAATTAAATGTGTTAGTGAACTATAGACTAAATGTAACGCAATACGGTGATCAATTCCATCCTGTATGTTATGTGTAAACTACCCTTAAAATAGATAAATTCCCTCAAAATCTGGCGTGATTTCAAAAATAGTTCTCTTTGACCCTTTTTTACCCGATGATGTCTAAATACAACACAGCGGACAACGCTAGCGCCTTGTTTAGATGCGAGAAATATCGTGCGAGTTGCGGTTCCTTGGCTTTGGTGATCGATCTGTTATGAATCCAAAGCTGTGCGGCCCGAGCAAAGTAACCAAGCTCGTACAATATTTCTTGCACTTTGTAAATAAGACTTTAAATGGACTGAAATGCACACGCATAAGTTTTTGCGATGCATTTAAGGCTTGACGTAAGGCTAGAGTTTACAAAGGAAAGAATAATTCAAATACTTACAACGATATCCGCTTTCCACGTATGGATTGGTATGCCGGTTGACCCTGGGAATATGCTAACTTGTCACATTATGGGTTAATTTATACAGAATTGGATCGTTTAAGTACTTGTATTCGTTAACATACTATTATGTTATAGCAAGCGTTCTTTATTAAGATTTTATTATATAACATCAAGTGTAGTGATTGATTTAGGTTCACTGAACATGATTAGCTATAAAATTGGAATATATAGAACAACTTGAGGTTAACGAACCCGAAAATTGTTATATTGTTTCTGATTTTATCACATTAACTTCAAGGATTGATCTCTAGAAAGCATCCTGAGTGACAAGGGGCATTTTCAAAACGCCTATTTTAAGAGAAACTTGATGAAATTGATTACAATACATTTATACCTACTTGAAGTTGCGCTACCTATTGCTATATTGCTATTATTTCTTTTCATTTTAATAATTTCCTGCATGGAAAGTTTTTTGTGTCCTTAAAATGATTACAAAAAGAATATGTGGTACACTTCCTCTTTATCTGTGTAATACTTAGACATAATATAATATTAATATTTAGATATATTTATAGCAATGTTATTATGCGTGTTGTATGTAAAAAGGTACTAATGTTGGCGTGAGTAACCTACATTATAAATGTTTAGTCGAAACTATTGTATGAATGTTGGTTAGGTTATAACTGAGATCGTTAATATCGCTGCATTAACATTTCATGTTAAGTTTCAAACACCTTGTCACGAAATTGCTTATTAATTATTTATCAATTTAGTTATTTAATTAGTAGCCGTTAGTCTTTATTGCTGCAGTTAGCTCTTCTCTCGTTAGAGTATCAGTCACATTACTTTGACCAAAAACCTAGTTAATGTACAGTCGATACAGCCATGTCAAATATATGTATCACCGACCTTATTGTTTGTGGCATAAAGGTGTAGGTATAGATGTTTTTGACGTCTTGGTAACGTACATAATATTTATGGCCTTGTCTGTACCTACCACAAGGTTTGAATATTTTGAAAACAAATTGGGTTTCCAAAACGCCCGGGGAGCGGTTTTTTTGATCAGGTTTTACCATAACAATAACCTCTAAAAAATACGAACTCGCTCTTGGGAGCTTTTTTATATTGAAAAGGTTTAAACACTTCATATTAAAGTTTCATAGTTAAAGTCTAAAAATAGCCAAATTATAGTAACTCATTGCTTGCCTAGTAAAAACATATAAAGTAGTCCAAATTGATATACATAAATATAACGCGTGTCTACTATACCTACTAAAACTGCTTGATCCCTAAAATAATCTACAGTCACAAGTTACAAATAGTACTATTATAAGTGTATCTTTGTGCTTTAGTTTGTCTTCTGCGTTTTTGTCAGACTTAAATAAAGTTTTAATGAAGGTTGAAAAAAAATAGCTGCATGTTCGGTTTCGGTTGGGGATAGCTCAATAACCAATATTTATGCAACAACACAGTCTTTAAAGACTTTTTAGTGTCTTTCTTGTTCAAGTACTATGCAACATGATAAAGCAGCAGGGTACATTTCTGTTTTATATCCGACCAAACTTTTGAACCTGTAGACATAATGCCGAACACAGTGTCCCTTGTTATCACAATTTAACCTTATTTATACCCGGACTAGCATCTGTTTTTTTTTCTAATGTAAATACTAGCACTGATTAATCATCTGTTGTGTGTTTTGATGTGTGTGAAAACTTAAGATTTCAGTGCCTTGTGATAGTAATATCACTTTCAGCGTACTGTAGCGTGTACCAGCTATATTTACACTTCATATCCTTAATATAATGATTGTTGTGATGTGATTCGTTAGATATATCCACAAGTCCCCATTGGCGTTTGACCTCTCATAGAATTTCAGTAGAAATTCATTATGACAGGCAAAACCTGGTTTAAGCTGGATATATCCGCTTCGGATTCGTATTCTTAAAAGTGTAAGTGCATGGTAGTTTTATCATACTTAGCATGGAAATGTAATACGTGCAATAGTACACAAGAAATTATATAAAACAAAGTGTAATTTGAGGTCACACAATACAAACAAAAGTTTTTTTTAAGTGCATAGGCTATGCTCAAATATATTTTGTATTAAAGGGTGAATTCAGTGACGGCTTTATCGATGTGGTGTTAAACTATTAACCGTTAACTGATGATCTACCGTCGTTTCCTGTACAAAATATATTTTGTAAAGGTCAAATTTTGCATTTGACTGACGTGGAATGAAACGGTTTTACTTCTGGTGGCTGTTGGTACCCATGTTGTAACGCCACAAAGATCACTGTTACAACATTTTTCAAATATTAGGACAACCACTCTCCTCACAAGACTTAAACGGATAGAACTTCGTTCGCGTAATGCAGTAATTTTCTTGAACGCATTGTCACTAGTAAATCGGTATTGTCACTGTCGCGATCACCAGACGATGATTACTGTTATACATATATAACTTGTTAGTGTGAGGGTAGTTGACAGCTACAATTCGCGGAGTAAAATTATTTGACGTTTGTAGGACGTTGGCATTCATTGAACGTTCTTAACTTTTTCGTCGCCACATTAAATAATTGAGACGTCACCCTTAAGCCAAACACCTTTATTGCGATGCCTTAAGTTGAACCTAAACTCAATAGAACGAAAGTTGCTTTTGCATTGAAGTAATTATTCAGCCTGCGATGCTTATATATATGAGCTGACACAAATGTTTTCTCTTTCTAACGAATAAGTGAGTGCGATGGTAACACAACCTTCGTGTCCACGATAAAACTCTAGTGTGCCCGTGCTATAGGGCCTGCCTTTGGAACTAAAATTATACTGTGCTGTTATTTCGTAATTTTTCCCACTTTAGTTAGCTAGGTATTAAATAAGTTTTTCAAAATTATGTTAATATTGCACAATCCATTGAAACAATGTTGATAAAATTATTTTAAGTTCTAAATGAAATTGTAAATGTTTGTATAAAATTGATGTATTTATTGATAACGAACAAGATTAAAATTAGGTTTTATTTGCCTGGTTATATTGTTTAAGCTTTTGTTTTGTATAATATTATCTGCTTATGTTTATTTATGCTAGTTGAGCTTTAAATAAAACATATTTTATTACACGTTTAATATGAGTTTTAATCGGAGAAGCAAGAAATAATAGAAACTTAATAGAAGGAATGAAACACTAAAATCAATTGTAAAAAATTTATTGTAAATAAAAATATATTGTATGTACCCGATTTAACATAAAATATAATTCGTTTAGATATCTTAAATTAACTACTACCTTAAACACACAATAGATAATTGATTTTATTTACATTTATTTACAACGAGACATAATTATATCAGATAGAGTACAAATTAATTAATTAATATTTTTAACAGTAACCATCCGAAATTACGCGTTCTGTTTACATTCATTCATACTACGTAGGTGAGTCCATTCTTTCCCACGTTATTCATCTGAAATTGTGTAAGGAGTAAGAGGGCGTCATTTTTTAAACAAATTCAAATGAGAGTTTAAAAAAAATTACCATTATTTTATTATTTTTATCAACAAGTCATTTGATCAAATGTAACAAAACCGCTATTTAAAATAATATATTCTAGCTAAAGTATAAGGTCTCTTTGGTGAAAAGCAAAATAGCATACTTGTCAGACATTTTTCATTGTCATTAATGTCATTATTTATAAAATTACAGGGAAAAATAATAAATAATTTCGAGCTAAAATACCTAATTTTAATTGTAGAAATTACGCATTTGAGATTAATTTATCACATTCTGTTTAAATTATATTTAAACTTAAGTAATTACCGCATATTTTTACACTTTGACTAGTTGTTATCTTGTTCGCTTAAACGTGCTTATGTCTTCATTTACCTAAGTTTGGTTTCGTAGTCCTTAAAACAATATTACAGTTTAGAAAAAATAATACCTAATCATATAAACTTCACGAACAAGGTTGCGTTGTACAACTTAATAATGAAATAACTATAAAACACCTTCACTATGTACACATTATCCTAATGGCATGTTGCACCCCTGTTTCCATGTTATTCGTTTGCTTACACAGCTAAATTCTATTGTCTTTTTACATTTCACTCCGTGTCCTAAGTGGGGGCTTCCTCAATCTGGTCGAGTATTACATTCACGTTAGGATCCTGAGTTCTGTTTAGTAAAAAATCTAAATCACTGGATATTTTATTGAGCATCCGATCTGTCTCGGGCGAGTCGTACGCTTTGTTCCACTCACGGTTCACCTGTTCGATATCGGACTTAGATTTGGGTTCTTCTTTTAACACTTCCATGGAAGGCAGAGATATACTGGACGAGAATTCTTGGTTTTTGTTTGATTTTTTCAGGCAGCTCTTGATCGGTGGGGAGGGGATTTTGGAGACGTCGGGGTTGGATTGCACGCAGAGGGTGCAGTTTTCTTTGGCGGTGTCGAATCGCTTCGAGGTGTACGGTTCGAAGTCTACGGAGCAGGTGAGGAGAGGGGCGGGTTCGCGGGGTGGGGGGGTGTTGAGGACGCCGAGCTCGAGGCAGACGCGCGCCATGTACTCGGGCTGCGCGGGAGCGCGGGGGATGAGGTCGCACACGGCGCGCGCCGCGTGCCGCTCGTAGCGGTGCGGGCTCAGCACAGAGTCCTTGTACTCCACGCAGCGGACGATGTCGGCGCGGCTGTCCGGGGTCGACTGACGCCTGTGGTACCAAGTACATAGTTAGTGGAACATTCGGACCGAATAAAAAGTAAAGACGGTGTTTGTTTTGGGAACGACAGAATGAGACCGTTAAACTATGATTTGTGGGCTTGTGCGTTAGCTCTAGTAGCTTGAATGCACTTGTGTGCGTGCAACTATTATATACACATGGCAAGGCAAAGTATGTAACGGCCTTTGCCGTTCGCAGAACGCCGTCTTTTTTATATTAGTTCTGGAAGATTGGTTTGATACAGTGATAGTGGATTAGCTGCTAAAGAGTTGATAAAGCAAATTGGATCTTATCAGCACAAATATTTACGAAATTTACGATTACATAGGTACAGTCAGCTACTTAAGCATCATAGGCGATTTAATGGACCTGGATTTGTACCTAATCTTCGTGTTTTCCATGCGACTTCAACTTCTCCGCTAAAATAGCTTCGCTAGGTCGGCGGTCAGTTTGGATTGCCAAGTCTATGCTTGCTGAGGCTGAATACATGGGCAGCGTTCGCGACCCATGGCACAGTAAACTAAGAAAAAAAACTACAAAAGATAAAATAAAGTGTAAAAAACTAATTAGCTAAGCAAAATATCAAGTTAACAAAGAGATAAAACCCAAATGTAAGCCTGTTATCACGTTAGCAATTCATTTTCTTTAACAGACTAAGCCATTTCTCCAATAAACTTATATGTTTAACCTTTTACTAATGTATTGTAAGTAGGTGCATATACAAAACATGGCGTTCATTGCAATAGATACTACACACAGGTACGTATTGCTTTAGAAACACGTCATGCGAAAGGATTAGTAAACTGCATTTGCTGTCGTACCTACAAAGCTGTTATAAGGCCTCTCCGGCCTTCACATAGTTAATTAAAAAAGCAATATTATATGATAAAAATTGACACAATATAGGTACCTTACCTATGCAGCCTTGTGGGCGTGTCGAGCCCGGGCGCGGGCGCTCTCCAGTAGGAGACGGGCGAGGCGGGGGAGGGGGAACACTCCAGCGCAGACACGCCGCCGCGGCTTTCTACTTCGCCGCCTTGCTTTATGTACACTGGAATAAACGGTATAATATTGTGTTAGAATAGTAAATTTATTAGAGATATCTGACAGTTACTACCAGGTACCGCGCTATTTGCCTTTTGTATAGGTAAAGAGCTTGTCCTAATAGGGCGTGTGTAGGTTTGTACTGACGGCTGAGCGACGTGTCTCCAGCGGGCGAGTCCTGCCACTCGCGCGGTTCGCCCAACGAGAGTGCGCGCTTGGCGGAGCGCAAGCACTCCTCGTCGCGGATCACGTAGCAAACCAGCATCGCCACGCCCTGCAATCAACATACAACACTTAACAAACTGACCACCAATACATTTAGCTACGTTAGCAAAGCAAATAGCCACAGAACGGCGTGCAGTTATGGCTTGGTTCTTAAATGAAAGCAACTTGGTTAGGTAGCCATGTGCGAATATTCTTCCTTTCCACCTATACGCCCACAATCATGTTAAACGTGGCTTTTAGGTCTTGTTACCTTAGGCAGACATGTGTTTATGTATGTGTGCGTATAGTTGCATGCATACAAGTACAAACAAACTTTTCTAATCAAACTGGTTGAAAAACGCACGCGGCAAGGCGCAGTTTAAAGTGGTGTAACTTTGCAATTTGCCATACTCCATCTTGACTTTTTTATTTGGTCTCGGATGCTGACACGTGTCCGACATCACACGCATACAAAATTTAGTGTAACTGCAGAGTAGGCACGTCTCTTTTTAGGTTAAATAAGAGCATTAAATCACAATTGCGGCGCGTATGTTCCCACTTGGCCTTTTCTGTCTCCTATACTGTGATAGCAGAGACACAGACTGTCCGCGCGCGCGCGCGTGTGTGTAAGTTAGACAGTCTGCGTTGCGTAGTGTCAGCTTACGTTGGCGAGGGCGGCGGCGGAGAGCGCGGCGACGTGCGCGACGCGGCGCTCGCCGGGCTGCGCGTACGCGACGCCCGCCGCCTGCGCCGCCGACGTCGTCAGCAGCAGCGCCAGTGTGTGCCGCACCACGCGCCCTCTGCAAACATTACAACAACAGCTGATATTAGATATTTCGGTTTTGACTTTGTGAAGCACTATATGATTTAGATACCTATGAGGTAAATTAATTTTATCCGCGTAATTTAACCATTATACCTACCTACTACAATTAGGGGCAAGGAAGTTTAAGATTTATCTACTTCGCAACAGAAAACTAATAATACTAAACTTTTGATGTTACCCAACTCCACAGGCTGCAGTTTTCATTTTGGTCCTTTAAACCGGAAAAAAATCTTTTGCGTTTAAGTAAGATCACACCAGATTTGAATACCTAAAACAACTTGTCAATAAGGGGAGTAAAATCGCCCTGTAAAAACTTAGATCGACAGCGGCATCGGTGACTGACCTGTCGGCGAGGTAGTTCCGGCGCTCGGCGGGCACCTTGTGCGTGATGGTGCGCAGGCGCAGCGCGGCGCAGATGGCCAGCGCGAGGCAGAGCAGCGCCAGCAGCGCGCAGCCCGCCGCGCACACCACCTGCGCCGCCGCGCCCAGCTGCAGCGGCGCGCCGCCCCACAGCCGCGCCGTCAGCCACGCCAGCGTGCACACGCCTGCCACACGACCATTCTGCTTTTAAACTGATACAGAGAACTTGCACATGAGAGTTAAGGTTCACAAGTCTCATTTAAATTTCAGTTTGACATGATAAACATAACTGAAGGTTAGGTTTGCACGCTGGCATGTCGGCACTACCCGCCTTCGACGGTAGTTCTATCAAAGAAAAAGAATCGTGGAGATAATACAAAAAATCACTATCGAATAAATTTCTTCCAAAGTAGTGTGGTTGGCAGCGTTGGTGTTTGCTACATGCTGTGTACCCGAACACTACCTGATAGGAATGCGAATACAACGCAAATAGTGTTTAAGGACCCTGCTAACGCCAGCAATTTGCTGGTAGAACTGATTTGGCAGCCTTTTGTCGATGGCGCAGATAGTGACTCTGGAAACAGAGCTGAGGTATACAATTTCGTTACGCAAATTCGGACCCCTTAGTACTCCTTCTACACTTGTGACTCATATGGTGTAGTACCTGCCAGCAGCCCGACGGAGGGCGCGCGCTGCGTGCGGCCGGCCAGCTCGGCCTGCAGCAACAGCGGCTGCGCACACAGCGCCGCGCAGCCCGCGCACCAGCACGCCGCGCACACCCAGCCCAGAGCTCCGGGGCACGCCTCCTCCTTTCAACCAATACCGTATTTGTTTACAAAATATCTTACAGGACTGCGTAGATACAGAACAGCCACTGTCTGATGATAAGGGAGTACCTCACCCATGTCCAAAGGTCATCCATCCCCAACATCAGAGGATGCGTTGCCAGCTAAGAGGGCTGACATTAAATACCTTAAGTGCTAGTAATTACATCAGCTGTCTTAGCCTCCATGGCAGTACACAGCAGCGCCACCACTGCTACTTAACGATAGAATTACCAAGTTACTGCATCTATAATTATGAGTTTTAGAATTAGGTTTCTCTAAATATTAATCAGTATATAAGCCCACCTGTCTGGTATCACACTCCAGCAGAGTGAGGAGAGCTGCGGAATGTGTTCCAGCCGTAGCTGCCTTCAGCAGCACTGGCAGTCTGGTCTTCCTTCCCATCACCAGGCCCAGGAATTGCAAGGCTGCCGCCGCTAAGCACATGGCGCCCCCTAAACCCACTGTGATCTTCACTACGCCACGGAGGTCTTTCTCGGCATCCGTCTGGAATATATTGTTGGAGTTTCCATTTTCCTGGGTAGGGCGAGTGTTGTTCTAGTCAATGGGTGTGAACAAGTAAAAAAGCAGACGGGAATATACCAAAAAAAGTGCGACTGTTGCGTATTGGTGCAGCACAGTGATCTTTAAACTAGGTTAGCGGCAAGTTCATGCTGACAAAGTTATTGGTATCGACGGGGTAGCCAAGTCCGCTGCCAAGTTAATAGTGGCGAGTTAATAGTGGCGATAACCGTAAGGTAAACGAGTTGATTCTTGAATGGAGACTGGGTACGCGGACTGTTGGTCTTTCTAAATGGAGTGAAGATTTGCAGAAGCTAGCAGAGTCTGAAGGCGAAGGGTAAAATGGTTTTAGGGGAACCCGATGTTCAGCAGTGGACTGTTATAGGATGATGATGATGAAATTAGAGGTGATAAAGATGTTGGTACTGACGAGTGTGGAGCGCGCGACGGTGAAGAGCGCGTAGGTGCCAAGCCCGCGACAGCGGCAGGCCACGTGCGTGGGCTCCGGCACGCGCACCTCGCAGGCCCTCGTGCTCCACGCGCGCGGCTCCTCCGCGGTGCGGATGCCGCACGCCAGCTTTGATGCTGGTGGCATAAACAACACTAGCTTCGGATTCTTAGAACTATTAAGATATGTATGGAAAATGTGGTACTTTATTATGAAGGTGCTTTTACACCAGAAAGTAGGATGTATTAAACAGTACAGCCCAACATTGTGCTAGCCCTACAGAAGTGTGATTAAGATATCTATGGTAGTACCTACTCGCTCACTGATTAGTTTATTCAAACGGTATATGTCAAGTTGTGAGTTTTTGTCACTCAAAATATTTCTATAATACAGATTCAGTAAATGGTACGAATGATAACATGTCTAGAAGATGGACTGGCGTTATTGGTATGTAATCGACCTCAAATTTTAGCTACCTTCGCCAATCACGCCAATAATCAGCGTCCAACGGTCTTACTATCGTGATGGCGTTAGCCAGCCAGGCCCCAGCCAGCGCGGGCCCCCCAAAGACTAGTGTTACGTAAGATAGAGGACCCGCACAGGCTAGGTCCCTGTCAAAAATGACACTAAGATTTCCTGCGGAGTTTTCACCCGCCATGCTGTGGTCACTCACCAACGGCGCTGTAGTTGTGTGCGTGCGCAAACAGCAGCGTGACGGTGTGCGGCAGCGCGCGCTCGACGCCGGCGCCGCCCGCCGACAGCTGCGCCTGCGGCGACGCCACCAGGAACTCCATCTCGCGCCCGCTCCTAGAACTAGATTCGCTACAGCTGCGCGCGCCCACCGATAAAATAATTAATAACCAAATAAAAAATATAAAAATATAAAAATAAAATTCTACTGTACATAAACGTAATTAAAAATCCCCCTTGATACATTGACACCTGTTTATAATGCTAAATATCGGTCCACATTTCGACATAAAAGATAAGACGTGAGTCTTAATATCTTAATAATCCCTCTGACTCTGTAATGCAGGGCCATAAAAATAACGACTAACAGTTCTCAGGCAGTAAGTAAAGTAAAATAAATCGAATATAAGGAAAGTAAATAATTAAGAATGGATACTACCAAATCTTCCATGCTGGTCTGGGAGTAAAGAAAAAACATAGAATGTACCAGTTGCTTCTCTTCCCGCGCAGATAGTAAAAGCCCATCGAGAGAATGGGCAACAATCTTAGGAATCATGTCATAGACGATGTGGCTAGCAACCCATCACTATTTTGATTCCCCTTACCACCTATAAACCCACAATCATGCTAAACGTGGCCTTGTGACCTTAGGCTCTGTCTGCCCCGTAAGGAATGAAGACGTGATTTTATGTATGTATGTATACTACCAAACACTAAAGAAGTTAGTTAGGGAAAATGACAAAATCTTGCCTAAATTATCCAATAATATTGATTCAGTATTTTACTCCATAAAGTGGAGCAATAACCCCCAATACCTATCACTTTTTGTTCATTGAAATGGGCTTCCGCAAAGTAACGCCGGATTCAATAAAATATCACTTTGACGTTTAAGTACACTACAAAATAAGAAGAAAAAGTCAGCAATAACAATAAACCTTTTACTACTTACTTGAACTCAATCGACCTTCCCAGCGAAGGCAGACGAGCATCCAAGTTATGGTACTGGATAGCTACAACCGACGCGTTTCCATTCCTCCCAGCCAGTTCCACGCCAACGGACGTGAGCAGCCACTCTTCGGTTCCTATGGGGGCGGCTTGCATCTTGAAATGGGCTGCGTTGTCTTCGCGAACCGGCTTCGTCTTCACGGTGAACTGGTGTAAGTGGATGTCGAGGTTGTCTCGCATGCTGGCCGCATCGGCAACTGCGTTTTGGAGCTCGTATACTTTCTGAAAGTTTTGATCGGATTTTTGATAGTGAACATAACAAAAAAATATCTCCATAGTCCTCTTCTTCTCCCTCCGTTAATACTACCACTAGGCTTATGCCAAAGTCAGTAAAATAATAAAAAAAGTTCAATAAACAAACGGTCATAGCCGTATGTAGGTTCCGTGCCCTTCCTAGAGTGGTCTAGCGCCCACCCCATGATGTTGGGTTACAGATTCCCGTTAGAACATTAGCCATCAGTACATGATGTTCGCTAAATAGCCCAGGAAATGGTTGACTAATGCCAATTTCATGCATGTCATGAGACAGAAGATTTACAAACGTTCAGAAATGTGTGAAAGTAATTTAGTTTTACTAAACACATGCAATGACAAAGAAATTTTAAAATGATTGTTATTATTTCCCGTAGGCACAGACATCAGTGTTAAAAGCCTGATGTACCAACCTGTAGTAGTTCAGGCTGTGTCTGGTCTGTCAGTTACTTAGTCAGCTACGGCGATTTTTTTTAGAGATAAATTGGACACAGCAAGGACCATAATACAATGGAAACCGATTAATTGTCTAACCTCTTCATCCAAAAACGTGTCCGGATGCTTCAACAGCGTGTCATAAATCTTCAACAGATGCGGCACGCTCTCAACGCGATCCCTCGGTTTACCAGCAGCAGATAGTAGGTAGTGGAGCATCTGCCTGGAGTGCTGGAGAGGGATGGTGCCTTCTCCGGGGTGCGCGGGGAGGGAGCGGAGCACGGCCTCATATTGATGAGAGACGTCAGACACGTTGCCCCACGAGTAGCCGTAGGATATGCGGCTGAACTGAAATTGAGATTAAGAATTAGTTTTATTCATTATGAACATTCTTATTTCTTAATTATCATATCACACACTAACATTAAAAAAAAGTTTGCTTGGTGATTTTGCCACATGTAGGACGAAGAAGATCAAGAGACAGATATAAAAAACAAATGAGCGGTTATAAATAAGGAGAAGTGTTTTACCTGTTCATAGATGTCTTTTAAGGAATCTGCAATGCATCCGGAAAAGTCGGGCAATCTCCATTTCACTTCATGCTGGCCGGTTTTCGGTTCACAAAACCTTAAAAAAGATAATTTAACAATATCAGTAGACTGGATTAAACTCTTGTGATTACAGATTTAAGTCTAGTCCCGCCTTATTAAGATTCGATATCAGAGTTGATAGGACAGGGCATCCCTCATTAATGTGTTCTAAGTTAGGTCTGATGAACAGGCCTAAAACCAGCTCGCTTTCCTAAACAATCAAAGTTAAAATACAAAATCCGGTTAGCTTAAATACAAATGTGCCAGTAAACACAGGACAGCTGGTAGAGGTAGTTATAAGTATCAAACTGGCTGTGATGTAAGTTATCTCTCTAAAGGTGGGTAGAGATCTTGTGATTGGAGAGAACATAATCACAAAGAGCTTAAAACGGGCTATCTGTTTATGGAGTTCTAACAGTTTCTAGTCACCTGGTAGTCTCCCCGTTGTGACCGGGCGGACAAGCGGCAGCTGCGCGAGCCCCCGGCGCGGTTTTTGGCCACCGCAGCCCGTGCGAGGGCTCCGCTTCGCAGGCCTCGTCATTTGGACCCAGTACCCACAGCGTGACCCCTTTGGAGTTAGTACCAGCCACAGACGAGACTTGACAGTTGTATTGGGCAGATTTCTGCAAAACAACGGTATGTATCGCTTAAGTGAAAAGTTGGCAAATGAACGACAACAATGTCAAAGTCAACTAAGTATTTGTCATGTCACCGTAGGCTAAGTTTTAAGAGGTTCTCCGTCTTGTCTTTTCACCAGGAGCCACCAGCAGTAGTCATTTCCCCAATTCCTCCTGAACCCCATAAACCAGACATTCGCTCCTGCCAGGCAAGTGATACCTTCTCCCACACAGAATCAATTAGTTGCCGACATTTATTTTACCTGTACGTTGTACAGTTTCAGCACGCTGCCGGCTGGGTACAGGTCCTCCCACACTTCCTTGCCGGGTGCCATGGGCAGCAGCGTCTTCTCCCGCGCCCAGCTGAACCCCAGGACCCCGTGCATGCGGCCTGCCACCGCCAGACATGTGATGCTGACGTTGTCACCCTAGAAATACAACCAATTTGTGATTAATTGCCAGATGCTACATATCAGTTTATTTGTCAGTTTGTAATCATTTTTTTCTTCTTTCTAAAGATGTATCACAGTTACGAGGCGTTTTTTTACACAAACTGATTTAGGTTAATCAATCCAGAATTGATTTCAAAATGTGTAGCCAAATGCAATAACAAAGATACATTCGAAATTAAAAAATATGCTACCGCCACTCTAATTCAAGGGCATAAAGACTTCTTCCATCGTTTCCTTCGGTTTACCTTTACTAGTTTCCCTTGCATTTTGCTTTCTGATATCTTCGCTTTCGAATTAAAATTAGATACACCAGCCTTGCGACTGTCTTTAACCCGTTACCTTATTGACAGT
Organism: Pandemis corylana; assembly: GCA_949127965.1. Lineage (NCBI taxonomy): Eukaryota > Metazoa > Arthropoda > Insecta > Lepidoptera > Tortricidae > Pandemis > Pandemis corylana. The sequence continues at coordinate 3,775,284 of OX421868.1, forward strand.
CAGTGCGGAAGGTATTAGCCTGATGTCAGGCGGGCGCAGCACGGCCAGCTTCAGCGCCCGGCACCGCTTGCGGCCCGCGTCGTCGGCCGAGCACGCCCACCGCCCACTGTCGGGCTTCTTCGCCTCCGATATGCCTAACACTGACATGCGACGGCCTAGCGCATCCTCTGCTACCGTTTGAGTCCAAATATCCCTGAGAGAGTTTGTTTACGTTAGATTTTAGCTTCTATTGTTTCGAGAAGGTTAAAACAAATTATGTTCTTTACTGACCGATCCAAAAGAAACAAGGCGTATGTTACGTATCCTATGTTTAAAAAACCGCAAACTTAAAGTAGGTACAGGAGTCTTTAACATAAACTCAAGCAGAGGGTCGTGGGATCGAATCCCGGGCTCGTAGCTCTGAGTTTCGGAATTTATGTGTGAAATTACATTTGAAATTTACCATGAGCTTTTAGGTGAAAAAAAAACATCGCGAGGAAACCTGCACACATCTGCGAAGCAATTCAAGGGTGTGTACGTTGTTCTCAATCCGCACTGGGCCCGCGTCGGAACTATAGCCCAAGCCTGTGCCTAGTAGAGGGACGTATATAAGCTGGAGATAATGATGATGACGATGATTATATACTTAGCTGGCACAGATATACCTGGTAGTTCCATTGAAGTTGACCTTAACCCCGTCCTTGTACCAAGCGAACGCGATGTCAGGGGAGCCATGCGCCATGCAGCTGAGAATAAACTCCGAGCCCTCCCACACCTCAGGACGTTGGTTCATTATCAAACTCTGGAAAGAAAACATTTAAGAAATAGAAACCAGTATCCACGACAATGTGTGCCAGATTAAAAACGAACATGACGATGACGTTATCTCCATGTGATTTTATTTACTTAAAAATCATACAATGTCTTGACAAAAAATCAGGTCAAGAGTTCTACCCTAAGCCGACGAACATGTATGAAAAGATGAGATTGATGAATATGCGGATGAAGAGAAAGAGGTACGACAGGATCGTGGCAAGTAGAACTGTTTGTTTCTGCTTACCCTATGGGAAAGAGGCGTAACGGTATGTATGTATGTTTTGGTTATCTTGAATGTAATTAATGTAAACGGAATTGGTAAAAGCCCATCGAGGGAATACCCCGTAATGGATAAAGACGGGATATATGTATGTATGTATGTATTGAAACATTTGTGATTTTGCTGTAGCCTCTTGATGGTTTTAAGACTGTTTACTGTAGAGATTGCTGATAGTGCATGATGATATTTGGCAGGCCACTAGTTTACTTGCGGTGGTCACCGTGTGCGCCCGCAACGCCCGCAGTTCAAGGCCTGGAGGGAACGTGTGTGTTTTTAGACGGTAGGCCTCTCCCTTCCTTCCACAGGGAAGGCAGCGGCGAGATGGAGAGCCCGTCATACCTCCGTTCGTATGCTGCCCCGAGCGCGGAGATGCATAAGGTGCATTTTCCACACGTTAAAAAAAAAAAAAAAAAAGGCCACTAGTTTAAATTATAGAACGATTACAGTGGATTTTTTCTCTGTCAAATAAGTATAGGTACAAAACATTAACATCACGTGCAAAACAAGCTCATTATTAATATTACCCGAGAATGCGAGAATTTACGTTCCATTTATAAAGGTTAGAGCAGGAAGACGGCTCCTCCTCCACTATTAGTATAATAAAGAAGGTGCTAAGTCAGGTTAACGAGAAGTAGCCGCTGGTAAGGATAGCCAAGGTTGGCGCGGCGCCAACCGACGCCAGCAAAATGCACATTTCAAACAATTAAACTTTTCTCGCCGACATGATAGTCTAAGTCGATGTCTAAGATTTTTAATTATTCTTTTGGAGACTTTTTAACGTCTACATTCAATTTAGGTTGGACGTTTTAGGATTAACTTTACTTATACCAAATTCTTTGGCATAGATTAAAATTGTGCAACTACATCCATGTATCAGATAAAATTCTATTCGATTATTCCTTTTGAGTAATTCTCAGTTGTAGATTATAATGCACGCAATACCGAAATTAGTTTCTGTTGATTACCTCTACGCGTACAGTTGAGTAATTACGCTAGTGTATTGTATCATCGGGTATTATTTTGTACAAGTTGGCAACAGAGAAAATCTCTTTGTAGGAAGTTTACTGCTAATTAATTCATTTACGACTTCATCCCGGGAGGTACGGTACACCTTTATTCCAAAAGTGTTTTAATTAGGCCTTGAAGCATACGTTGGTGTAATTTACAAACTTGGTATCACTAAAGCGACACACATAAATGTCTAGAAGCTCTTTAAATTAATGTGTTCTGATGTATTTTGAGGTTTTATTTCCTTGTTACCTACAATATAGATGACATTACCCTACGGATGTAATAAGCAATGACTTGACCTTCTAAAGTTTCCTGCTTCAATGTAATTACTTCAACAACTTGCATTGCTCCGAATGAGAAGGATGTTATCTCACACCACGTCTCTTCAAACTTGGTTTGTGTTTTGAGAGTTAAAGGAAATGAGGGAAAGATTAGAAATATTAGTTCACTTAAATAACACAGTGGAACAAAGCACGCCTACGGTGTATTTTGATGGTATTGTGTACGACAAGCACAAAGAGATCTCATTTGCATTTCTTAACCTAAGTAAGTACGTAAATGCGTTCGTAAATTAAATAAGTGCGTAATTTTCGGCGATTGAGCTCTGCTGTAACATCGGCATGTTTGTTAAATTCATGTTGTAGTACATTATAACTGCTACAAGAGACCGGCGTGAAGTTAGCAGCCTAAAGTTAGCAGCCTAAGGTAACCCGGCCAAATCAAAATGTCAAAGATTTTAAAAGATCCTATTTTCAAAAAACGAGTATAATTTGGATTCGAATCAATGACAAATGTTGTTAAAATGAATAAAGAGACTTAATCAACCAAGAAACTCAAATGAAATTTCCAAACAAAACCTTAAAACACTTTTAGGCTCTTAAATTAACACTGTGGGTTAAAGATGGAAATAGGCGATTTGACGGCAGCCGAGATATTTCTGACAGATGTTTTTATTAGATTGATGTACAAGCTTCTTATTAACAAAGATTCCAAGTGATACGCGATCGTTATTAGGGTGAAATTACATGAAGAAAAAAACATAAATAATTTTGAGCTAACATCTCAACACTCCGAACCATAGAGACAATTGAGGCATTTCGACGGCAGCCGAGATATTTCAAACAGATGTTTCCTTTAGATTGATATACAAGCTGCTTATGTACAATGATTCAAAGTGATACGCGATCACATTCAGGAGGAAATAGCCTGACAAAGAAAAACTAATATTTTTAGGCTGCTAACTTAATACCCCGAATCAAACATGAAAAAGTCGTAGTTCGACGGCAGCCGAGATATTTCTGACAGATGTTTTCATTAGATTGATGTACAAGCTTCTTATTAACAAAGATTCCAAGTGATACGCGATCGTTATTAGGGTGAAATTACATGAAGAAAAAAACATAAATAATTTTGAGCTAACATCTCAACACTCCGAACCATAGAGACAATTGAGGCATTTCGACGGCAGCCGAGATATTTCAAACAGATGTTTCCTTTAGATTGATAAACAAGCTGCTTATGTACAAGGATTCAAAGTGATACGCGATCGACATCCAGGAGGAAATAGTCTGACAAAGAAAAACTAGTATTTTTAGGCTGCTAACTTAATACCCCGAATCAAACATGAAAAAGTCGTAGTTAGACGGGCGCCGAGATATTTCTAATAGATGCTTCCTTAAGATTAATATATAAGCTGTTTATGTACAAAGATTCAAAGTGATACGCGATCGCTATTAAGGTGAAATCACACGGAGAAAAAAACATAACTAATTTTGAGCTGCCAACTCAACATTCCGATCCATAGAGAAGAATGAGGCATTTCGACGGCAGCCGAGATTTTTCTAATGCATGTTTCCTTAAGTTTGATATATAAGCCGCTTATGTACAAAGACTCAACGTGATACGCGATCGACATGTAGGAGATAATATCCCGAGAAAGAAAAACTAATATTTTAGGCAGCTAACTTAATACCCCGAATCAAACATAAAAAAGTCGTAGTTAGACGGGCGCCGAGATATTTTTAACAATCTTTTCTGTTCAATTGGTACATAAGGAACCTCTATACAAATAATCAGAGTGATACGCCATCGTCATAGACGTGAAATAAACTTGAGAAAAAAACTTGTTCGATTTTGAGCTGACACTGGAACCGAAGTAAAAAACGCAGCGGTTGGACGGCAGCCGAGATGTTTCTAATATATGCTTCCTTTAGACTGATATACAAGCTGCTTATGTACAAAGATTCAAAGTGATACGCGATCGACATCCAAGAGGAAATAGCCTGACAAAGAAAAACTTGTATTTTTAGGCTGCTAACTAAATACCCCGAATCAAAAATGAAAAAGTCGTAGTTAGACGGGCGCCGAGATATTTTTAACAATCCTTTCTGTTCAATTGGTACATAAGAAACCGCTATACAAATAATCAGAGTGATACGCCATCGTCATAGACGTGAAATAAACTTGAGAAAAAAACTTGTTCGATTTTGAGCTGACACTGGAACCAAAGTAAAAAACGCAGCGGTTGGACGGCAGCCGAGATGTTTCTAACAGATGCTTCCTTTAGATTGATAAACAAGCTGCTTATGTACAAAGTTTCAAAGTGATACGCGACCGACATCCAGGAGGAAATAGCCTGACAAAGAAAAACTAGTATTTTTAGGCTGCTAACTTAATACTCCGAATCAAACATGAAAAAGTCGTAGTTAGACGGGCGCCGAGATATTTTTAATAGATGCTTCCTTAAGATTAATATATAAGCTGTTTATGTACAAAGATTCAAAGTGATACGCGATCGCTATTAAGGTGAAATCACACGGAGAAAAAAACATAACTAATTTTGAGCTGCCAACTCAACATTCCGATCCATAGAGAAGAATGAGGCATTTCGACGGCAGCCGAGATTTTTCTAATGCATGTTTCCTTAAGTTTGATATATAAGCCGCTTATGTACAAAGACTCAACGTGATACGCGATCGACATCTAGGAGGAAATAGCCTGACAAAGAAAGACTAGTATTTTTAGGCTGCTATCTTAATACCCCGAATCAAATATGAAAAAGTCGGAGTTAAACGGGCGCCGAGATATTTTTAACAATTCTTTCTGTTCAATTGGTACATAAGAAACCTCTATACAAATAATCAGAGTGATACGCCATCGTCATAGACGTGAAATAAACTTGAGAAAAAAACTTGTTCGATTTTGAGCTGACACAGGAACCGAAGTAAAAAACTTAGCGGTTGGACGGCAGCCGACATGTTTCTAACAGATGCTTCCTGTAGATTGATAAACAAGCTGCTTATGTACAAAGTTTCAAAGTGATACGCGACCGACATCCAGGAGGAAATAGCCTGACAAAGAAAAACTAGTATTTTTAGGCTGCTAACTTAATACTCCGAATCAAACATGAAAAAGTCGTAGTTAGACGGGCGCCGAGATATTTCTAATAGATGCTTCCTTAAGATTAATATATAAGCTGTTTATGTATAAAGATTCAAAGTGATACGCGATCGCTATTAAGGTGAAATCACACGGAGAAAAAAACATAACTAATTTTGAGCTGCCAACTCAACATTCCGATCCATAGAGAAGAATGAGGCATTTCGACGGCAGCCGAGATTTTTCTAATGCATGTTTCCTTAAGTTTGATATATAAGCCGCTTATGTACAAAGACTCAACGTGATACGCGATCGACATGTAGGAGATAATATCCCGAGAAAGAAAAACTAATATTTTTAGGCAGCTAACTTAATACCCCGAATCAAACATGAAAAAGTCGTAGTTAGACGGGCGCCGAGATATTTTTAATAATCTTTTCTGTTCAATTGGTACATAAGGAACCTCTATACAAATAATCAGAGTGATACGCCATCGTCATAGACGTGAAATAAACTTGAGAAAAAAAAACTTGTTCGATTTTGAGCTGACACAGGAACCGAAGTAAAAAACGCAGCGGTTGGACGGCAGCCGAGATGTTTCTAATATCGCTACCTTGGGGCTCAATTGTCGTAAAAGCCAAAAGTCGACTTTTCAGGAGAGCCAAAAAACTAAAAAGAAAAACGAAAAAAAATTGTAACTCTTTTGTTTTAATAGTTATAAAGAAGCTTCGTAGGATGAAAGTTCTTAAAATTATGAGTAGAACAATATGAATTCATAATATTTAAGATAGAACCCATAACAAAGAAAGTAGATGGCGTATACGCTTCTTAAAACCAAAACAACATGACGCTTATGACCAAAATAATAGTTGCTGTACATGCTACTTAGGACGTAAAAGTCAGCTATTACGATTTATTGAAAAAAGCAAAGGTGTTAGTCACCGGTTTTCTGTTTTTGATTAGGTACTTTACTGTAAAAATATAAATCATCTATATACACCCAAAACTACTTTACTGCGATAACGATGATAAGGTAGGTATAAACCAAATCAGTTTGAGAATCGTTTTTAACTTTCAAAGTCCATTCATATTAAAAAGATTGGAGGGTTTGGTAGTAACAAAAAATTCGTATAGAAAAAAAAAATATCGCTGAAGGGAAAAAGTCAATGTCAACAAAAAAAAACACAAATATCGTTGTTATTATTAAAAATATTGTTCAAGTAACACATAAAACGATAAAAAATAAAAGTAGCAACAAGAATAGGGCATTTAATACTTCTAATCTCTTTCAATCAAAAACAATCTATTTTATAAAAGTTATGTGTTTAACGCTCTTTTTACTCCAAATTTATTTTTGGTTGGCGTTTATTGCCATGAAATGAAACGCTACTGCAGGCCGTACACCAAACTTTATTCTGTTATTGGAAATAACTCAGGTCGTATTCACCAAAATGGTTTAGTGGTGGCTTATACATCTTAAAAATGAAACGTAATTGCAGGTTGTATAATAAACTTTGTTCAATTTTCAGAAATCGTTAAGGTCGTATACGCCAAGTTTGATAAGCAATGTCCTTTATGCCAATTATAAATCTTGATTTAGGGTCAATAATACCTTTGCATTTTTCACACTCCGAGTAGCTGGTTTTTATAGCTCGTTTTTTTTTAATTTCTTGTTTAGAGTAACAGAAAATTGAGGTTGTATTCGATATTTTTTCGGGATTTGGAGAATTTTAAATACACAGATCGATAGAGAAAAAAAAACTGAGCAAGACTGCATTCAAATCTCATTTTCGTCAAAATGGCGTTTACGACAATTGAGCCCCAGGGTAGCGATATATGCTTCCTTTAGACTGATATACAAGCTGCTTATGTACAAAGATTCAAAGTGATACGCGACCGACATCCAGGAGGAAATAGCCTGACAAAGAAAAACTAGTATTTTTAGGCTGGTAACTAAATACCCCGAATCAAAAATGAAAAAGTCGTAGTTAGACGGGCGCCGAGATATTTTTAACAATCCTTTCTGTTCAATTGGTACATAATGAACCTCTGTACAAATAATCAGAGTGATACGCCATCGTCATAGACGTGAAATAAACTTGAGAAAAAAACTTGTTCGATTTTGAGCTGACACTGGAACCAAAGTAAAAAACGCAGCGGTTGGACGGCAGCCGAGATGTTTCTAACAGATGCTTCCTTTAGATTGATAAACAAGCTGCTTATGTACAAAGATTCAAAGTGATACGCGATCGACATCCAGGAGGAAATAGCCTGACAAAGAAAAACTAGTATTTTTAGGCTGCTAACTAAATACCCCGAATCAAAAATGAAAAATCGTAGTTAGACGGACGCCGAGATATTTTTAACAATTCTTTCTGTTCAATTGGTACATAAGAAACCTCTATACAAATAATCAGACCGATACGCCATCGTCATAGACGTGAAATAAACTTGAGAAAAAACCTTGTTCGATTTTGAGCTGACACAGGAACCGAAGTAAAAAACTTAGCGGTTGGACGGCAGCTGAGATGTTTCTAACAGATGCTTCCTGTAGATTGATAAACAAGCTGCTTATGTACAAAGTTTCAAAGTGATACGCGACCGACATCCAGGAGGAAATAGCCTGACAAAGAAAAACTAGTATTTTTAGGCTGCTAACTTAATACTCCGAATCAAACATGAAAAAGTCGTAGTTAGACGGGCGCCGAGATATTTCTAATAGATGCTTCCTTAAGATTAATATATAAGCTGTTTATGTATAAAGATTCAAAGTGATACGCGATCGCTATTAAGGTGAAATCACACGGAGAAAAAAACATAACTAATTTTGAGCTGCCAACTCAACATTCCGATCCATAGAGAAGAATGAGGCATTTCGACGGCAGCCGAGATTTTTCTAATGCATGTTTCCTTAAGTTTGATATATAAGCCGCTTATGTACAAAGACTCAACGTGATACGCGATCGACATCTAGGAGGAAATAGCCTGACAAAGAAAGACTAGTATTTTTAGGCTGCTATCTTAATACCCTGAATCAAATATGAAAAAGTCGGAGTTGAACGGACGCCGAGATATTTTTAACAATTCTTTCTGTTCAATTGGTACATAAGAAACCTCTATACAAATAATCAGACCGATACGCCATCGTCATAGACGTGAAATAAACTTGAGAAAAAAACTTGTTCGATTTTGAGCTGACACAGGAACCGAAGTAAAAAACGCAGCGGTTGGACGGCAGCCGAGATGTTTCTAACAGATGCTTCCTGTAGATTGATAAACAAGCTGCTTATGTACAAAGTTTCAAAGTGATACGCGACCGACATCCAGGAGGAAATAGCCTGACAAAGAAAAACTTGTATTTTTAGGCTGCTAACTAAATACCCCGAATCAAAAATGAAAAAGTCATAGTTAGACGGGCGCCGAGATATTTTTAACAATCCTTTCTGTTCAATTGGTACATAATGAACCTCTGTACAAATAATCAGAGTGATACGCCATCGTCATAGACGTGAAATAAACTTGAGAAAAAAACTTGTTCGATTTTGAGCTGACACTGGAACCAAAGTAAAAAACGCAGCGGTTGGACGGCAGCCGAGATGTTTCTAACAGATGCTTCCTTTAGATTGATAAACAAGCTGCTTATGTACAAAGATTCAAAGTGATACGCGATCGACATCCAGGAGGAAATAGCCTGACAAAGAAAAACTAGTATTTTTAGGCTGCTAACTAAATACCCCGAATCAAAAATGAAAAAGTCGTAGTTAGACGGGCGCCGAGATATTTTTAACAATCCTTTCTGTTCAATTGGTACATAAGAAACCGCTATACAAATAATCAGAGTGATACGCCATCGTCATAGACGTGAAATAAACTTGAGAAAAAAACTTGTTCGATTTTGAGCTGACACTGGAACCAAAGTAAAAAACGCAGCGGTTGGACGGCAGTCGAGATGTTTCTAACAGATGCTTCCTTTAGATTGATAAACAAGCTGCTTATGTACAAAGTTTCAAAGTGATACGCGACCGACATCCAGGAGTAAATAGCCTGACAAAGAAAAACTAGTATTTTTAGGCTGCTAACTTAATACTCCGAATCAAACATGAAAAAGTCGTAGTTAGACGGGCGCCGAGATATTTCTAATAGATGCTTCCTCAAGATTAATATATAAGCTGTTTATGTACAAAGATTCAAAGTGATACGCGATCGCTATTAAGGTGAAATCACACGGAGAAAAAAACATAACTAATTTTGAGCTGCCAACTCAACATTCCGATCCATAGAGAAGAATGAGGCATTTCGACGGCAGCCGAGATTTTTCTAATGCATGTTTCCTTAAGTTTGATATATAAGCCGCTTATGTACAAAGACTCAACGTGATACGCGATCGACATCTAGGAGGAAATAGCCTGACAAAGAAAGACTAGTATTTTTAGGCTGCTATCTTAATACCCCGAATCAAATATGAAAAAGGCGGAGTTAAACGGGCGCCGAGATATTTTTAACAATACTTTCTGTTCTATTGGTACATAAGCAACCTCTATACAAATAATCAGAGTGATACGCCATCGTCATAGACGTGAAATAAACTTGAGAAAAAAACTTGTTCGATTTTGAGCTGACACTGGAACCAAAGTAAAAAACGCAGCGGTTGGACGGCAGCCGAGATGTTTCTAATATATGCTTCCTTTAGACTGATATACAAGCTGCTTATGTACAAAGATTCAAAGTGATACGCGATCGACATCCAAGAGGAAATAGCCTGACAAAGAAAAACTTGTATTTTTAGGCTGCTAACTAAATACCCCGAATCAAAAATGAAAAAGTCGTAGTTAGACGGGCGCCGAGATATTTTTAACAATCCTTTCTGTTCAATTGGTACATAAGAAACCTCTATACAAATAATCAGAGTGATACGCCATCGTCATAGACGTGAAATAAACTTGAGAAAAAAACTTGTTCGATTTTGAGCTGACGCTGGAACCGAAGTAAAAAACGCAGCGGTTGGACGGCAGCCGAGATGTTTCTAACAGATGCTTCCTTTAGATTGATAAACAAGCTGCTTATGTACAAAGATTCAAAGTGATATGCGATCGACATCCAGGAGGAAATAGTCTGACAAAGAAAAACTAGTATTTTTAGGCTGCTAACTTAATACCCCGAATCAAACATGAAAAAGTCGTAGTTAGACGGGCGCCGAGATATTTCTAATAGATGCTTCCTTAAGAATAAAATATAAGCTGTTTATGTACAAAGATTCAAAGTGATACGCGATCGCTATTAAGGTGAAATCACACGGAGAAAAAAACATAACTAATTTTGAGCTGCCAACTCAACATTCCGATCCATAGAGAAGAATGAGGCATTTCGACGGCAGCCGAGATTTTTCTAATGCATGTTTTCTTAAGTTTGATATATAAGCCGCTTATGTACAAAGACTCAACGTGATACGCGATCGACATCTAGGAGGAAATAGCCTGACAAAGAAAGACTAGTATTTTTAGGCTGCTATCTTAATACCCCGAATCAAATATGAAAAAGTCGGAGTTAAACGGGCGCCGAGATATTTTTAACAATACTTTCTGTTCTATTGGTACATAAGCAACCTCTCTACAAATAATCAGAGTGATACGCCATCGTCATAGACGTGAAATAAACTTGAGAAAAAAACTTGTTCGATTTTGAGCTGACACTGGAACCGAAGTAAAAAACGCAGCGGTTGGACGGCAGCCGAGATGTTTCTAATATATGCTTCCTTTAGACTGATATACAAGCTGCTTATGTACAAAGTTTCAAAGTGATACGCGAACGACATCCAGGAGGAAATAGCCTGACAAAGAAAAACTAGTATTTTTAGGCTGCTAACTTAATACCCCGAATCAAACATGAAAAAGTCGTAGTTAGACGGGCGCCGAGATATTTCTAATAGATGCTTCCTTAAGATTAATATATAAGCTGTTTATGTACAAAGATTCAAAGTGATACGCAATCGCTATTAAGGTGAAATCACACGGAGAAAAAAACATAACTAATTTTGAGCTGCCAACTCAACATTCCGATCCATAGAGAAGAATGAGGCATTTCGACGGCAGTCGAGATTTTTCTAATGCATGTTTCCTTAAGTTTGATATATAAGCCGCTTATGTACAAAGACTCAACGTGATACGCGATCGACATGGATATTACCCCGAGAAAGAAAACTAATATTTTTAGGCAGCTAACTTAACACCCCGAATCAAACATAAAAAAGTCGTAGTTAAACGGGCGCCGAGATATTGTTAACAATCCTTTCTGTTCAATTGGTACATAAGGAACCTCTATACAAATAATCAGTGATACGCCATCGTCATAGACGTGAAATAAACTTGAAAAAAAAACTTGTTCGATTTTGAGCTGACACAGGAACCGAAGTAAAAAACGCAGCGGTTGGACGGCAGCCGAGATGTTTCTAATATTTTTATTTATTTATTTATTTTCATAACTATTCTACCATTACAGATTTTTGCTAACCTAATGCGATAGAATCTTAAAAACCTACATTTACTTAACTAATTAATTTTACAAAAAACAACCCAACAACAATTTATAAAATGTAACATAATACAAAAAGCGTTATCCTTGTGAATTGACTCAGAAAACAAGAGAAAAGATCAAATCGCTGTGCAATGAGGTTGATAGTGCGGATAGCGCGCGGCAGCGGCGCCTCGGCCAGCATAGTATAGTCGAATTACGGAAAAGTATGGAAGTAATTCGTGTAGTCGTGTTTTTTTGTGGAATCGTTAGAGGGCACGACTAGATGGTTTCCCTCGGTTTGCACCGTTTCTATCATGTACGGAACACTTTAAAATATTAGGTATAAACTTCAGATGCCGTTATTTTGGAGTATGATAAAAGGTATTAGGCGCAAGTTTAGCCACGTGAAGGGGCCTCTTTGGTACATAATGTATGTTAATTAAAAAGGTGTACGATGTATAGAATCTTGGTAAAATATTTTTTTCTGATTGCGGCTCGAGGATAATTCAGACGGTTGGTGCAAACTTACATTAAGCTTTTCAAAGTATTATAAACACCCAGGTAACTTTGCACCCCCGTGCAAAGTATGGAACATGTTTTTTTCACTCTTTTTTAGAATGTACTTCGGGGGAAATTAAGATAGTCGTAAAAATTTATAAATAACACATATTTAAAAGATTCTACATTCGCACTCAATAAAAAAAAGAAAAATTTAACTTGAAGTTTGGTAAACATAGTTCTATCTAAACGCAAGGAATAGCAGCGAACGCTAGGTAGCGGGTAGTATTACAGAACTGCATGTTCCTTGTAGAAATGTCAATTTTTTATGGGGTGCGAATGTAAATCAAACAAAGTTAAGAAGATTGTGACGATTTTTACTAATTTCAAAATTTCCCCCGAAGTACAAAGACAGTAAAACATAGAAAACTACTTTCCGGGTGTCGCACCCTGGTGCAAATTTGGTATTGTGTTTTGATATATTTTCTCATCATTTCCTCAATTTGCACCGCGTTCTGTATTTTCCCCGGGGCCGCAATGCCAAAAAGTATATTTTTAGTTATATGATTTTTTTTTGTATGTTCCGTAGCTTGAATTGAGCTAAATAACGGGTGCAAATATAGATTAAGATGTAATAAAACGTATGGCAAATTGCACAGACTACACCTATTTTTTCTTCTTAGTTATTACTATTACACCATTTTCAACCAATTCCACCCCTTTCCGGGGCGGTGAATATATCAAGTGCTGTATTAGGTTTCATTTCTAACCCATACAAATCAAAAACAATTGTTTTATCAGTTCTTAGAATTATTTCCTGACTTAAGTGAAATTTCACGTATCCACTAGCAGGTTGGTGCGCGCGCGCGGCGCCCGTAGCAGCGGCGGCCGGCGCCGGCGCCCACAGTACCCGTCCGGTACACATAAACTAAGTTGCCTCAGCACTACTGGATTGTGAATCCTTCCCGTGAACATCCTATATATATACGGAACTAGAGCCAAATCTCGCCTTACTCTAAGTTCGTTGTACCCAACCATTCCTAATATAAAGAGTGTTGGATTCAATAACGGATAGAAGGGGTAAACTCCATACAGTCGCATGTATAAATAGCGTATAAATTTATTTTGGATACGTTCCAACATGAGACAATACTTGAGTTCATGAGGAGCCCAGATGACAGAGTTCGATTCCAGTTGACTTCTCACCGAACTATTATACAGAGCGACTACGGCCCCTAAGTTAGTAAAACCTCGCACCGTTCGGAGAATGAAACCCAAGTTCCTGTATGCTTTTTTACAGATGTTAGTAATTTGTGGTCACGGTAGTTAAGACTAGATGTTAAATGAAGGGGTGCTATGTCGGAAACCTCCCCGAGAGCCCTAGCGTTACAGTTCCCTTCTATCAGGGGCTTTGGCCCCATGGGGGGGGAAGGGTAACGCTTAGGCCGGTGCACCCTGGGCAACAACGGCTGATTAAACCCCTCGGGGATTAGTTAGCTGGTGGCAAATATCCGACCTGGGGGGGTGGGGGGGGTAGGGCGGGGCGAATTATTATGTATATGTATATATTTTCTTGGCGAGGGCCGGGGCGAAAGCCCCTTTTTTATCAAGGGAGGGATCGTGATTAGGTGGGGAAAGGCGGGCGGTAGCTGCCGGGGAGCTGCTCTGCATCTGCGGCCGAGTAAAGTAACATTGAAAGGTAGCGCAGCTCTGCACCAAACCTGGAGGCGCCAAACGCCGTTTGGGAGGGAAGGGGAGCCTTGGGGAGACGAGGGTCAGAAGCGTTGGGTACTGTCGGGCCGAGCTGAGCTGCCTACTGAGTAGCCCCTCCCGCCGAGCTGGTCACTCGGCCTGGAGCTGGCGAAAAGTAGGTATTGCTTTGCGGTTAATTACCGGCAGGCCTTTCGCTCTCTGAGGGGGGGGGTGCCTAGGGGGGGACGGGGCGTGCGGTAGCTGCCGGGGAGCTGCTCTGCATCTGCGGCCGAGTAAAGTAACATTGAAAGGTAGCGCAGCTCTGCACCAAACCTGGAGGCGCCAAACGCCTCGTACGGGGAGGGACGGGGGCGAGTCCAACCTTGTACCTGCTGTTCGCCCCGGGCGGGGAACGGAAGGGCGAGCCTCATGCTGGCGGCGGGCGAAAGCCTGCCGTCGAAGCGGTGCGTTCCGCAAGGGACGCGATCGCGGAGCGGAGTGACTTCGGTCATTTTCGGTCGGCACGTAACCTGGTCCGTAGGGCCGGGACCGTGGGCCGCCTCGTCTTTTTCAAGATAAGGGGGCCGCGAGGAGAAAACCTCTATAAAAATCCGGAGGAGCGACGTGACCTCGGTCACGGTCGGACGCCACGTAAACCTGGTCCGTAGGGCCGGGACCGTGGGCCGCCTCGTCTTTTTCAAGATAGGGGGGCCGCGAGGAGTAAACCTCTATAAAAATCAACAGGGCGGCGTGATCTCGGTCATGTCGGCCGTCACGTAACCCCGGCCCGCAGGCGCTGGGAACGTGGGCCGCTGAGGGGGCTACGAGGAGTTAACCTCTTTAAAAAAACAGACGGTCACCGGCGGGGGAGGGCGGGGATTCCGGAACCCGCATTCAACGGTGCCGTCGCCACCTGCCCCATCCCGGGGCGGCCAGTGGACGTTGCGGTGGTCACGGTGTTCGCCCGCAACGCCCGCAGTTCAAGGCCTGGAGGGAACGTGTGTGTTTTTAGACGGTAGGCCTCTCCCCTCCTTCCATAGGGAAGGCAGCGGCGAGATGGAGAGCCCGTCATACCTCCGTTCGTATGCTGCCCCGAGCGCGGAGATGCATAAGGCGCATTTTCCACACGTTAAAAAAAAAAAAAAAAAAAAAAAAAAAAAAAAAGATGTTAAATGAACCCCTAGATCCTTCACATCAGTCACTCTCTTTATGTGACTTTCTCCGATCTTATAATTATGCACGATGGGTGTGTTTTTTTTAGTAAATGTAATTTGAATACATTTTGAACGATTAAATTCGTTTATTATTTTTACTCCAGTTCACTACTCTGTTTATGTCGCTCTGTAATTTCGCACAATCCTCTGCCGTTTCTATGGGAAGGCAAAACTTCAAGTCGTCCGTAAGCAATAAACAATCTGCATCCCGAACAACACTTGGCAAGTCGTTAATCATTATTATAAATTCTAAGGGACCCAGATTACTACCCTGACTCACGCCTGACCTGGTGAAATATGGCTCAGATTCGTACCCAGCGTAGTCAACGTATTGTCTTCTGTCATCCATGTAGCTGGCAAAAAATCCGAGCAGATGCGGAGTACAGCCGACGCAAGCCAATTTTCGAAGTAAAATGTCGTTATCTACTAAATCGAAGGCCTTTCTCAAATCAAAATAGGCTGCGTCTTCCTGACCACCACCATCAACTGTTGGAATCACGCTTGACATGTAGTTCAACAAGTTACTCGTCGTACTGCGAGCTGGCCTTGTCGACTCGCAACGTGGACGCTGTGTGTTTTAGGGCGCGGTTCTTGAGGTCATTGAACTCCGACTCTACAGCTGCTGAGGTTGCGTTAATAGATCCGTATTTGAAAGGACCTCGCATAACTTCGCTAAATAGCGGAAAGTACAAAAGTAATGTTTTAATTTTTTTTGCCAATTCGGGGCAGTGGTAACCGTTTATGACCAGAGCTACGGAATCCTTCTCAAACTCTATCCGGTCGTTTATACCGCGGTAAAGGGCATCGACCCATTTTTGAAGGTTCCAGGACTTGTTCTCCTTCATATAGTGGTCATATTCTTCTTCTGAATCATCGTGGCGTAGATTTTCACTCTTCGCGTCCTGTTCCTCTCTTTCCTCTTCCTCGGACAAAGAAGGCAACGCTTTAATTTCAGCCACGAGTAATTCACGTGCTTGCTCGGCATACCCGTTCGGTTTCCCGTTATGGTCTAATGCCAAAGTAAGTATAGCCTTGGCAATTTTGGTGAATTGCTCAACGCTCTCCTGTTTTCTTAGGATGGCCATAGCTCTTAAGTAGAACGTCCTTACTAGTCTATGTTTGTCTTCAAAACATTTCCACCGAGCAATCATATTCGTGAAATGGCAGACATCTAGCCGTATAAAGCAGGGCGGCAATGCTTCGGTCCCAGCCATCAATGCGTCAAAGCACACAGCCAGATAGTGCTTAAGGCTCACAACCTGTCCAAACGCTTGTGCAACGGCACCCAGTAATGCTTTGTCGAAATCGCAAACGCATTCCTTCGGTACACGAACGTTTACAGATTTTAGAAAAACCCGCAGCCACATCAGAATATCGTCAGTGCTATGCGCAGACGATAGCATCTGAGAGACGGGGGCAGTTTTTTCGTCTACATGTGTAACCATTTGGTACAGGTATATATGCGGGCAGAACTCTCCATTTGGCAACTTAATTTTTTTTACTAGCGATCCCGTGCCGTCGATGCACACAGAGTTGTGATATTGATCATAAACCGCTTCTTGGTCTTTTGTCCAATACATTACCTGAAAAGGATTCATGGATATCCTTTTAATGGCACCGTTATACTGCTGACTGTACATCATGAGATGTAAACTTTCAAAAACGTCTGCGGATTTAATGTCTAACACTCTGTCTTGCCTTTCTTGTTTCGCTTTACGAAGAACCACATCGCCATACAAATGCGGCGGTTCCTTCTCTCCCACACGTAGCATTTTTTTGTCTGCTTCTTCGCGTCGCCATTGGCATGCCAGTTTATTCCCTTCCACTAACTGTTTTGCTACAAAAGAACGAGCTTCCCCCTTGAGCTGGCGTTTTTGGGTGTGTTTTATAATCGGATCGAATCCGCGAATTTCGCATTCCATTAATATAGCCTCGTTCGGTTGAGGCTCGTTCGCAATATTCCCTACAAAATCGCAACCGCATTCTGGGCATTTACCCGTCACAGTTGCAAAAATGCCGGTTTTTGAAATTTTCGCGTTACGAAAACTAATTGCGCAAGGGGTTTTGGTTACTTCGTAAATTTTTTCATATAATATACTAGTCCACGCATCCCTCCTAAGAACATAAATGTCCCGTTTTCTGCCGTCTTGAAAGTTATATGTCACCGACTCGGGTTGTATTTTTGGCCACAAATCGGTGACTTCGACGGTGAAATTAATCACACCAGAAAGACTGGTATCACCCGTGGAATTCAATGTATCGGAGTTCAAACCTGCATCATTCTTATTTACACCCAAATCTTCTAGCAATTTGTCGTAAACGTTATACCTGCGGGTCAAAATAATTGTATAGATATTTTTTGGCGTCATCTTCGGATAAGTATTTATCATCGAATTCGAGATATCCTTAAATACCTGGGAACTTGGTGGGAGGACTCTCCCATATTCGTCCACGACCGTGGGACCGTTGGGCGGTTTAATCAACTCCCACAACATCAATATGTTAGGCTTATTCTCCATCGTTTCTCAGTAAATAAACCAAATTACTAAATTAAAAGTACAACCATTGTTTAGCGGCGACTGTTTTGAGTAGCTCCAATTTAAAAGTGAATATGAGGAGTCGTCGCTAACCTGCGGTTTCACTGAAAGTGAAAATCTATCCCGACTGCGTCGAGCTCTACGTGGTGACGCCAAGGAAGCTGTCACCGACTTATTAATCGGTAACACGCCACCTGCAACCGTTATGGAAGCTTTGCAGCTGAAATTTGGCCAGCCAGAATTAATAATTATTACCCTTACGGCAAAACTTCGCAGGTTACCACCGTTGCCTCCATTTTACCAACGCGACATTATAAACTTTGCCATGAAGGTAAATAATTGCTTGGCAACGATTCGCGCTCTGCAGCAGGACGACCATCTCCGAAACCCAGAACTCGCTTCGGCGATTACATCTAAGCTGCCCAGTACGCTATTAGGTAAATGTACCGACTTCGCGGACGAGAGGCTGCGCGCCGGGGAGCCGAAGTTGGTTTTACTGGCCGAATTCTTAAAGCGAGAAGCTGAGAGAGTTTCAATAACGGGTACGCTGCATCAGCCGCATGACTACAAGAGGCCCGTACCCGCGGATATACCGGTAAAGCGAGCCATTGAGCCTTATCGCAACCCTCCTCGACCCATACTTACTACAGTAAGCGTCGAACCAAACGGTATAAATTGTAAATTTTGTAAAAAGGCTGAGCATGATTTAACCGACTGCCGCATTTTCAGACGTGCCATGCGCAAAGATAGATGGAGGTACGTTAAGGTTCAAAAGCTATGTACACGGTGTCTTATAGCGCGTCACGACATAAGCGCATGCTCTGCTCCTGTATGTGATTTTGAACAATGTGGCCAGCCTCATCATCGCCTTCTACACTATAAAACAACCACTACTGGACGGACAAGTGAAGCTACCAACGACGAACCGATATTCATCGCTGAGCCAGCACTCGAGCCCCGCGCGCCGCCGTGCTCTACCTCCGCCGCCGACGCTACCGTCGCTCACGTCGCCGTGCCCGAGGAGTTCGCGCCGGCACCGGAAGGTGACGTTATGTTAAAAGTCGTTGCTGTGACACTCCGCGGACCCCGAGGTGAGGTGCAAACGTACGCTTTACTAGTTGACGCCGCGTCCGTGTCTATTATTGATGATGATTTATCCGAACAATTGGGTTTAAAGTGTGAAAGTGCTAGTGATGTGAAATTCATTGATGCGTTTGGCCTTGAGGTCTATCAATCAGATGCGCCTAGAGTGCGCGCCGACATAGCTGGACAAGACAATAATTATCATAATTTGTGTTTACGTAGAGTTTCTAAGTTAAGTTTGTCTGTACAAAATTTGTCTTTTGTAAATAACATTTCTATTCCTCAGTTGTCAACTGTCAAAGATATCGTGTGCAAAGAGCGTGTGGTGCCACGTCTGCTGATCGGCGAAGACAATTATTTTCTAATAGCGCCGCTTGAAATAATTCACGGCGACCGAAATTCGCCCTACGCAACTCGCTGCATGCTAGGGTGGTCGATTCACGGCTACTGTGGTCGCGCTTGCTCCTCCGCGCCGCACGTAAGTCACAATACTGGGATCGACAGTTCTACCGATTTCCATGAACTTAATGAACTAACAAAGCAATCCTTTGCCTCAAATTCTGTAAGAGTTTCAACTGCTGCTGACTGCTGTCTAAATGATTATCAACTCACTGGACCTGATCTGTACAACACTCTTTTGGGTATTATGCTACGATTCTGTGAGAACGGAACTGTTGTTATAGACACGATCCGTGGCTTGTCGAGCAACAGCGAACAAGCACTGGAAGCCATACCCGCCAATACACTCGCTCAGTCTGCGGTACAGTTCAAAGACGGAGCTACGAATATGACTGTACGAGCGCCCGGCTTGATGTTGCATCCTGTTGATGACAAGTTCAGCATTAAGGACTCACTAGACCAAATCCCGTTCGAAATTTTAAATGGTAGCGTCCTTCCCACGAAAATCAAACTGCTTAGCATAATCCTGTCCAAATATGACATACACGGATTTTTGACACCGTTAACTATTAAATGTAAGGTTTTACTTAAGGACATACAAAGAAGTCGTGTGAACTGCAAATGCCACATCCGACCCAAACAGCATACCCACTGGAAACAACGGCTTGATGAACTGAAGCAACTAGAATCACTACGCCTTCCACAAAGCGACCCACGTCACTACACTACTTTCGTTGCTCAAAGGCTTGGTGAGATTGGTGAACTTACAGGAATGGCGGTTCGGTTCCTGTGTCAGCTCAAAATCGAACAAGTTTTTTTTTCTCAAGTTTATTTCACGTCTATGACGATAGCGTATCACTCTGATTATTTGTATAGAGGTTCCTTATGTACCAATTGAACAGAAAAGATTGTTAAAAATATCTCGGCGCCCGTCTAACTACGACTTTTTCATGTTTGATTCGGGGTATTAAGTTAGCTGCCTAAAAATATTAGTTTTTCTTTCTCGGGATATTATCTCCTACATGTCGATCGCGTATCACGTTGAGTCTTTGTACATAAGCGGCTTATATATCAAACTTAAGGAAACATGCATTAGAAAAATCTCGGCTGCCGTCGAAATGCCTCATTCTTCTCTATGGATCGGAATGTTGAGTTGGCAGCTCAAAATTAGTTATGTTTTTTTCTCCGTGTGATTTCACCTTAATAGCGATCGCGTATCACTTTGAATCTTTGTACATAAACAGCTTATATATTAATCTTAAGGAAGCATCTATTAGAAATATCTCGGCGCCCGTCTAACTACGACTTTTTCATGTTTGATTCGGGGTATTAAGTTAGCAGCCTAAAAATATTAGTTTTTCTTTGTCAGGCTATTTCCTCCTGAATGTGATCGATCTTTGTACATAAGCAGCTTGTTTATCAATCTAAAGGAAGCATCTGTTAGAAACATCTCGGCTGCCGTCCAACCGCTGCGTTTTTTACTTTGGTTCCAGTGTCAGCTCAAAATCGAACAAGTTTTTTTCTCAAGTTTATTTCACGTCTATGACGATGGCGTATCACTCTGATTATTTGTATAGAGGTTTCTTATGTACCAATTGAACAGAAAGGATTGTTAAAAATATCTCGGCGCCCGTCTAACTACGACTTTTTCATATTTGATTCGGGGTATTTAGTTAGCAGCCTAAAAATACAAGTTTTTCTTTGTCAGGCTATTTCCTCTTGGATGTCGATCGCGTATCACTTTGAATCTTTGTACATAAGCAGCTTGTATATCAGTCTAAAGGAAGCATATATTAGAAACATCTCGGCTGCCGTCCAACCGCTGCGTTTTTTACTTCGGTTCCAGTGTCAGCTCAAAATCGAACAAGTTTTTTTCTCAAGTTTATTTCACGTCTATGACGATGGCGTATCACTCTGATTATTTGTATAGAGGTTCCTTATGTACCAATTGAACAGAAAAGATTGTTAAAAATATTTCGGCGCCCGTCTAACTACGACTTTTTCATGTTTGATTCGGGGTATTAAGTTAGCTGCCTAAAAATATTAGTTTTTCTTTCTCGGGATATTATCTCCTACATGTCGATCGCGTATCACGTTGAGTCTTTGTACATAAGCGGCTTATATATCAAACTTAAGGAAACATGCATTAGAAAAATCTCGGCTGCCGTCGAAATGCCTCATTCTTCTCTATGGATCGGAATGTTGAGTTGGCAGCTCAAAATTAGTTATGTTTTTTTCTCCGTGTGATTTCACCTTAATAGCGATCGCGTATCACTTTGAATCTTTGTACATAAACAGCTTATATATTAATCTTAAGGAAGCATCTATTAGAAATATCTCGGCGCCCGTCTAACTACGACTTTTTCATGTTTGATTCGGGGTATTAAGTTAGCAGCCTAAAAATACTAGTTTTTCTTTGTCAGGCTATTTCCTCCTGGATGTCGATCGCGTATCACTTTGAATCTTTGTACATAAGCAGCTTGTATATCAGTCTAAAGGAAGCATATATTAGAAACATCTCGGCTGCCGTCCAACCGCTGCGTTTTTTACTTCGGTTCCAGTGTCAGCTCAAAATCGAACAAGTTTTTTTCTCAAGTTTATTTCACGTCTATGACGATGGCGTATCACTCTGATTATTTGTATAGAGGTTTCTTATGTACCAATTGAACAGAAAAGATTGTTAAAAATATCTCGGCGCCCGTCTAACTACGACTTTTTCATGTTTGATTCGGGGTATTAAGTTAGCTGCCTAAAAATATTAGTTTTTCTTTCTCGGGATATTATCTCCTACATGTCGATCGCGTATCACGTTGAGTCTTTGTACATAAGCGGCTTATATATCAAACTTAAGGAAACATGCATTAGAAAAATCTCGGCTGCCGTCGAAATGCCTCATTCTTCTCTATGGATCGGAATGTTGAGTTGGCAGCTCAAAATTAGTTATGTTTTTTTCTCCGTGTGATTTCACCTTAATAGCGATCGCGTATCACTTTGAATCTTTGTACATAAACAGCTTATATATTAATCTTAAGGAAGCATCTATTAGAAATATCTCGGCGTCCGTCTAACTACGACTTTTTCATGTTTGATTCGGGGTATTTAGTTAGCAGCCTAAAAATACAAGTTTTTCTTTGTCAGGCTATTTCCTCTTGGATGTCGATCGCGTATCACTTTGAATCTTTGTACATAAGCAGCTTGTATATCAGTCTAAAGGAAGCATATATTAGAAACATCTCGGCTGCCGTCCAACCGCTGCGTTTTTTACTTCGGTTCCAGTGTCAGCTCAAAATCGAACAAGTTTTTTTCTCAAGTTTATTTCACGTCTATGACGATGGCGTATCACTCTGATTATTTGTATAGAGGTTCCTTATGTACCAATTGAACAAAAAAGATTGTTAAAAATATCTCGGCGCCCGTCCAACTACGACTTTTTCATGTTTGATTCGGGGTATTAAGTTAGCTGCCTAAAAATATTAGTTTTTCTTTCTCGGGATATTATCTCCTACATGTCGATCGCGTATCACGTTGAGTCTTTGTACATAAGCGGCTTATATATCAAACTTAAGGAAACATGCATTAGAAAAATCTCGGCTGCCGTCGAAATGCCTCATTCTTCTCTATGGATCGGAATGTTGAGTTGGCAGCTCAAAATTAGTTATGTTTTTTTCTCCGTGTGATTTCACCTTAATAGCGATCGCGTATCACTTTGAATCTTTGTACATAAACAGCTTATATATTAATCTTAAGGAAGCATCTATTAGAAATATCTCGGCGCCCGTCTAACTACGACTTTTTCATGTTTGATTCGGGGTATTAAGTTAGCAGCCTAAAAATACTAGTTTTTCTTTGTCAGGCTATTTCCTCCTGGATGTCGATCGCGTATCACTTTGAATCTTTGTACATAAGCAGCTTGTATATCAGTCTAAAGGAAGCATATATTAGAAACATCTCGGCTGCCGTCCAACCGCTGCGTTTTTTACTTCGGTTCCAGTGTCAGCTCAAAATCGAACAAGTTTTTTTCTCAAGTTTATTTCACGTCTATGACGATGGCGTATCACTCTGATTATTTGTATAGAGGTTTCTTATGTACCAATTGAACAGAAAAGATTGTTAAAAATATCTCGGCGCCCGTCTAACTACGACTTTTTCATGTTTGATTCGGGGTATTAAGTTAGCTGCCTAAAAATATTAGTTTTTCTTTCTCGGGATATTATCTCCTACATGTCGATCGCGTATCACGTTGAGTCTTTGTACATAAGCGGCTTATATATCAGTCTAAAGGAAGCATATATTAGAAACATCTCGGCTGCCGTCCAACCGCTGCGTTTTTTACTTCGGTTCCTGTGTCAGCTCAAAATCGAACAAGTTTTTTTCTCAAGTTTATTTCACGTCTATGACGATGGCGTATCACTCTGATTATTTGTATAGAGGTTTCTTATGTACCAATTGAACAGAAAGGATTGTTAAAAATATCTCGGCGCCCGTCTAACTACGACTTTTTAATTTTTGATTCGGGGTATTTAGTTAGCAGCCTAAAAATACAAGTTTTTCTTTGTCAGGCTATTTCCTCTTGGATGTCGATCGCGTATCACTTTGAATCTTTGTACATAAGCAGCTTGTATATCAGTCTAAAGGAAGCATATATTAGAAACATCTCGGCTGCCGTCCAACCGCTGCGTTTTTTACTTCGGTTCCAGTGTCAGCTCAAAATCGAACAAGTTTTTTTCTCAAGTTTATTTCACGTCTATGACGATGGCGTATCACTCTGATTATTTGTATAGAGGTTCCTTATGTACCAATTGAACAGAAAAGATTGTTAAAAATATCTCGGCGCCCGTCTAACTACGACTTTTTCATGTTTGATTCGGGGTATTAAGTTAGCTGCCTAAAAATATTAGTTTTTCTTTCTCGGGATATTATCTCCTACATGTCGATCGCGTATCACGTTGAGTCTTTGTACATAAGCGGCTTATATATCAAACTTAAGGAAACATGCATTAGAAAAATCTCGGCTGCCGTCGAAATGCCTCATTCTTCTCTATGGATCGGAATGTTGAGTTGGCAGCTCAAAATTAGTTATGTTTTTTTCTCCGTGTGATTTCACCTTAATAGCGATCGCGTATCACTTTGAATCTTTGTACATAAACAGCTTATATATTAATCTTAAGGAAGCATCTATTAAAAATATCTCGGCGCCCGTCTAACTACGGCTTTTTCATGTTTGATTCGAGGTATTAAGTTAGCAGCCTAAAAATACTAGTTTTTCTTTGTCAGGCTATTTCCTCCTGGATGTCGATCGCGTATCACTTTGAATCTTTGTACATAAGCAGCTTGTATATCAGTTTAAAGGAAGCATATATTAGAAACATCTCGGCTGCCGTCCAACCGCTGCGTTTTTTACTTCGGTTCCAGTGTCAGCTCAAAATCGAACAAGTTTTTTTCTCAAGTTTATTTCACGTCTATGACGATGGCGTATCACTCTGATTATTTGTATAGAGGTTCCTTATGTACCAATTGAACAGAAAAGATTGTTAAAAATATCTCGGCGCCCGTCTAACTACGACTTTTTCATGTTTGATTCGGGGTATTAAGTTAGCTGCCTAAAAATATTAGTTTTTCTTTCTCGGGATATTATCTCCTACATGTCGATCGCGTATCACGTTGAGTCTTTGTACATAAGCGGCTTATATATCAAACTTAAGGAAACATGCATTAGAAAAATCTCGGCTGCCGTCGAAATGCCTCATTCTTCTCTATGGATCGGAATGTTGAGTTGGCAGCTCAAAATTAGTTATGTTTTTTTCTCCGTGTGATTTCACCTTAATAGCGATCGCGTATCACTTTGAATCTTTGTACATAAACAGCTTATATATTAATCTTAAGGAAGCATCTATTAGAAATATCTCGGCGTCCGTCTAACTACGACTTTTTCATGTTTGATTCGGGGTATTAAGTTAGCAGCCTAAAAATACTAGTTTTTCTTTGTCAGACTATTTCCTCCTGAATGTGATCGCGTATCACTTTGAATCTTTGTACATAAGCAGCTTGTTTATCAATCTAAAGGAAGCATCTGTTAGAAACATCTCGGCTGCCGTCCAACTGCTGCGTTTTTTACTTCGGTTCCAGCGTCAGCTCAAAATCGAACAAGTTTTTTTCTCAAGTTTATTTCACGTCTATGACGATGGCGTATCACTCTGATTATTTGTATAGAGGTTCCTTATGTACCAATTGAACAGAAAAGATTGTTAAAAATATCTCGGCGCCCGTCTAACTACGAGTTTTTCATGTTTGATTCGGGGTATTAAGTTAGCAGCCTAAAAATACTAGTTTTTCTTTGTCAGGCTATTTCCTCTTGGATGTCGATCGCGTATCACGTTGAGTCTTTGTACATAAGCGGCTTATATATCAAACTTAAGGAAACATGCATTAGAAAAATCTCGGCTGCCGTCGAAATGCCTCATTCTTCTCTATGGATCGGAATGTTGAGTTGGCAGCTCAAAATTAGTTATGTTTTTTTCTCCGTGTGATTTCACCTTAATAGCGATCGCGTATCACTTTGAATCTTTATACATAAACAGCTTATATATTAATCTTAAGGAAGCATCTATTAGAAATATCTCGGCGCCCGTCTAACTACGACTTTTTCATGTTTGATTCGGAGTATTAAGTTAGCAGCCTAAAAATACTAGTTTTTCTTTGTCAGGCTATTTCCTCCTGGATGTCGGTCGCGTATCACTTTGAAACTTTGTACATAAGCAGCTTGTTTATCAATCTACAGGAAGCATCTGTTAGAAACATGTCGGCTGCCGTCCAACCGCTAAGTTTTTTACTTCGGTTCCTGTGTCAGCTCAAAATCGAACAAGTTTTTTTCTCAAGTTTATTTCACGTCTATGACGATGGCGTATCACTCTGATTATTTGTATAGAGGTTTCTTATGTACCAATTGAACAGAAAGGATTGTTAAAAATATCTCGGCGCCCGTCTAACTACGACTTTTTCATATTTGATTCGGGGTATTTAGTTAGCAGCCTAAAAATACAAGTTTTTCTTTGTCAGGCTATTTCCTCTTGGATGTCGATCGCGTATCACTTTGAATCTTTGTACATAAGCAGCTTGTATATCAGTCTAAAGGAAGCATATATTAGAAACATCTCGGCTGCCGTCCAACCGCTGCGTTTTTTACTTCGGTTCCAGTGTCAGCTCAAAATCGAACAAGTTTTTTTCTCAAGTTTATTTCACGTCTATGACGATGGCGTATCACTCTGATTATTTGTATAGAGGTTCCTTATGTACCAATTGAACAGAAAAGATTGTTAAAAATATTTCGGCGCCCGTCTAACTACGACTTTTTCATGTTTGATTCGGGGTATTAAGTTAGCTGCCTAAAAATATTAGTTTTTCTTTCTCGGGATATTATCTCCTACATGTCGATCGCGTATCACGTTGAGTCTTTGTACATAAGCGGCTTATATATCAAACTTAAGGAAACATGCATTAGAAAAATCTCGGCTGCCGTCGAAATGCCTCATTCTTCTCTATGGATCGGAATGTTGAGTTGGCAGCTCAAAATTAGTTATGTTTTTTTCTCCGTGTGATTTCACCTTAATAGCGATCGCGTATCACTTTGAATCTTTGTACATAAACAGCTTATATATTAATCTTAAGGAAGCATCTATTAGAAATATCTCGGCGCCCGTCTAACTACGACTTTTTCATGTTTGATTCGGGGTATTAAGTTAGCAGCCTAAAAATACTAGTTTTTCTTTGTCAGGCTATTTCCTCCTGGATGTCGATCGCGTATCACTTTGAATCTTTGTACATAAGCAGCTTGTATATCAGTCTAAAGGAAGCATATATTAGAAACATCTCGGCTGCCGTCCAACCGCTGCGTTTTTTACTTCGGTTCCAGTGTCAGCTCAAAATCGAACAAGTTTTTTTCTCAAGTTTATTTCACGTCTATGACGATGGCGTATCACTCTGATTATTTGTATAGAGGTTTCTTATGTACCAATTGAACAGAAAAGATTGTTAAAAATATCTCGGCGCCCGTCTAACTACGACTTTTTCATGTTTGATTCGGGGTATTAAGTTAGCTGCCTAAAAATATTAGTTTTTCTTTCTCGGGATATTATCTCCTACATGTCGATCGCGTATCACGTTGAGTCTTTGTACATAAGCGGCTTATATATCAAACTTAAGGAAACATGCATTAGAAAAATCTCGGCTGCCGTCGAAATGCCTCATTCTTCTCTATGGATCGGAATGTTGAGTTGGCAGCTCAAAATTAGTTATGTTTTTTTCTCCGTGTGATTTCACCTTAATAGCGATCGCGTATCACTTTGAATCTTTGTACATAAACAGCTTATATATTAATCTTAAGGAAGCATCTATTAGAAATATCTCGGCGTCCGTCTAACTACGACTTTTTCATGTTTGATTCGGGGTATTTAGTTAGCAGCCTAAAAATACAAGTTTTTCTTTGTCAGGCTATTTCCTCTTGGATGTCGATCGCGTATCACTTTGAATCTTTGTACATAAGCAGCTTGTATATCAGTCTAAAGGAAGCATATATTAGAAACATCTCGGCTGCCGTCCAACCGCTGCGTTTTTTACTTCGGTTCCAGTGTCAGCTCAAAATCGAACAAGTTTTTTTCTCAAGTTTATTTCACGTCTATGACGATGGCGTATCACTCTGATTATTTGTATAGAGGTTCCTTATGTACCAATTGAACAAAAAAGATTGTTAAAAATATCTCGGCGCCCG